>SEMN01000187.1:0-600000 GCA_005408345.1 Macquaria australasica | reverse complement strand
AGTGGTATCTTTGCTTCTCCGATGATGGAGATTTCCTTGCGTAATTGTTACAATTTGGTGCAAAACAAGAAGCCTAGAAAAAAGCTCTTGCCTTTGGTTCAGTTGGACTGACACATATACCTGATGTTTACAGCTGGTGTTTTAGATTGTAAAACTATTTCCTTGTGTAACACTTCACTGTATCAGAGCAGCCAGTGTCTTAACTTAATGTCTTGCAAATTAGACATGGGCAAATATAACAACTGTCTTCAAAATGTCCAATCGTTCTGCCTATAGCCATGTTTTAATAGTTTCCAGGCTGATTTTCTTTGTCTCTTTCAGAAATATGTTATTCAAATCTCCTGTCTATGTGCTTATTTAGTTTTAACCGCTGTCAAGTTTTTTGAGATGCCGTGACTTCAGACTAAACTTTACTTATTTTCTGTTCACGTAGTCCTGTATATCCATCTCTGTTCAAAAGCTCACTGTGTCATCAGCCAGACAGGGAGAGAGGGAGGGACAGACAAAGAGAGAGAAAAGAAGAGAGGCGGATGGTCTCTCGAGGCTTCAACCTCGGCAACTCTGAGTGTTGCTCTGACACCGTGCTCCATCAGGACAGGCTGCCTGACATGCTGTGATTGGTGGCCACAACTCTGGACCGGCCCTGGGTGGGGGAGGCAGGAAGGAGGCTCTTTGGAAGAGAGGTCGATTGGGTGGGTGAGGTAGCAGTGGTCTGAGGGATTGAGGTAAAGGAGAGGAGCTGGTGGACATGATTGGTGGTTTCAGCCCTGAGGGAGCCGAGTGTTGACCCTGAGGAGAGGAGGAGATAGTTGGTGAGAGTGGTGGTGGAGGAGTCAAGGTGGGTGTGCGGAGGTTCAGTAGCAGGGGGCCAGAGATGCTAACTTGAAGACAATGACATGTGACCCTCAGTTGAGACCTTGTATAGCACCCAAAGGAGGGAGTGATATAGAAAAGCAACAGTTATATAGAAGAACAGGTAGACGTAAGAAAAAAGGAGCTGGAGAATGTGAAGTAGCTGAGATTTATGGCAAAAAAAGGGTAACGGGGAAAGTTAGAAGGGGGTGAAGAAGTCATGAGATTGAAGGGATGGGGAGGTAGAAAGGTAAAGGCAAGGTGAGAGGCTCGTGGAAGGACAAATTGAGAAAAGATGGAGGAAAGTGAAAAGCAGAGAGTGAGTAAGTTTGGCAGATAGGAGAGTAGCGTGAAAGTTTTTGGAATGTAATGTTGTGTTTGCAGAAATCCAAAAATGTACATGGCTTTTTTTTAAATGTGCAGCGAACATTTCGTGTCCTCAGGGTCTACAAAGCCAACATAAAATGTCATCCTCACTCCAATGATAAGGTTGTTTCCCAAGTTACTGAGAAATGGACAAGTTTAGATGTGAAACACCACCAATAAGTGATATAAAGTTTATGCATTGGATGGTTGACTGCAGTAAAGGAGATGATGCTGGAGATAAAAGTACAGCACCTCTGTCAGACCAGAGTCCCCACCCATTCTCTGAAAAGATAGGAGACAGAAAAGTAGTGATGTTTTGTGGCGAGCTGTTGAGAATGAGCATATTTTGTCAGCTCTTTGGGTGCTGCTACAGCCAGTTTTGTGAAGCTGTAACAGCAAGGCGCAACGTGTGGGAACCCCAGAGATGAAAAAGATGGAAATTTATACCTTTTTTGTTTGAGTGTGTGGAGAGGTATAGGCCTAAATGTGTGTGTGTGCATGTATTTGTGTACATGTATGTGTGTGATGTCTCAGTGTGTCACAGAGTCTCGTCTTTCCCCTTCACTGCACCCTGACAGCAGTGTCAAACAAGGCCTCATATGATCTGTGTATGTCTTTGAGAATATGTGTGTGTATGTGTCTGGGTTGATAGTGTTTTTATTCTTTTTTCTAACCCTTTTCACCTCATATCCCTCGGGTGTTCCAGGGTCTTGCCTAATGGACAGTCTCGCCCCGCTAAGCTGGCCTTTGGCTCGGGCACTGAGCTGGACGCCTAACTAGGGCCCTTTGTTGCTCATGGGTCCTGATTGCGCTGACCCCTGGGCTGGCTTCCTGGGAGAAGCAGGGTGGTGGAGAGGGAAGAGCAGAGCAGGGGAAGTGTTTTTACGCCCCGCTGCTCGCATCTCTCTGGCATCACCAGTGACTGGCGAAAAGAAAGTGGTGGTGTGTTTTGGCAGTGGAGTAAAGAGCTGTTGGCTGCTTGTGTTTCCCAAGCTGCAGGTGGACAGTAGTGGATTTATCTACAGATGTATCCATCCTACAACTCTTACGAGCTAGCTGCACTTTGACTGCACTGCCATTCCGCTCCCAGGACGAATTGTTTCAAAATCAGTGTACAGTAAATGGATGGTGAACGTGTAACTAACTATAACTCGTGAAAAGCTTTAAAAATGTAAACCTTTCACAAATCCTCATGGAGCTGATCCTGAGGATTTTAGAAGTTTTACTTCTAGTAGGGATGACCATAATGGACAATAGATAAAGACGACGCTACAGGTAGTGTTCAAAAGTTAATGAAACTGGAACTGGTCAGCCATGGTTGTTTTGGGCGGAAGTGAACCCAAACAGAAGGGGTCAGCTTTCTCTTGTTGTTTCACGCTATAGCGCCCCCTAGCTTCAACACTCAGACTGCAGCTCACACTTGTGCTGCGCTAAGATTTTTTAGGCGACTCACTCCGGAACACAACAACGTGTGAAATCGTTCGTGCAGAGCTCAAAGCGTCTCTGTTCGCATACTTGCGTGGAACGCGTTTGTGACCTAAGCATAATCTAGCTTCATTCAAAGCACTTCTTGTTTATCAGAGATTTTGAAGATACAAATGTGTAACTACTGTTGTGGCCTGTTTGAAAATGTTTTTTCACACGTGGCCACAGTAAGGGAACAGAGATTTTAGAATAGGGAACAGGGAGATTGTTAGTCATGTGGTACAACATTGTTCCACCTTGTTTTGTTTCAAAATGAAGAGTTCCTTGTAGGGTTTAACATATGCAAACAGGATTAGTGTAATGCTGTAGTTCATATTCTCCTCAAAATGTACATTATATTATATTTTTGAACCAAAACTCCCTCAGTATTATGGCTCCAGTCACAGAGGAAGAAAGAGTGCATCTACATTTGGAAGCAGGTTGTCCCTGTCAACCAGGAAACTCATATTTACGGTATCAGATACCAGACTTACCCTAACCACATGCTGCTGTTGCCAACAGAGCTATCACACACTTAACGATGTGGCTTAATTGGCATGCATTTTTCCTTAGCTACACTACCCGATACATGGCTTGACCAGTTGCCACCATCCAGAGGCAGAGATAGAAGCAATGGCAGAACAAATAGCTGTTGTTTTAAGGGAGAGGAGGATGGAGAGAGGGAAGGGGAAGGAGAAAGAGGAAGAGGAGGGTGCAGCGATGACCTGACCCCCTCTGCTAGTTTCCATGTACATCTGTCAATGAGACGTCCACAGTCAAATGTTTAGGAGCCAGTGTTGCACTGTTGCTCTCCTGCTGAGCTTCAGTGTATACATTCTTTGTGTGTATGTGTGAGTGTGTGACGCCATGTGTTAGAGGCAGGCCCACATCAGGGTTCATACAGTCGAGCTAAGCCCAGTGGGAGCTCGAAACTTAAAGAAGGAAATCCCCCCTGCGGCTGCTTGGTGTGCACACACACACACACACACACACACACACACACGCGCGCTCTCTCTCTATCCCTCTCCCTCTCCTCCTGGCACGTCATTAATGAAGCCCATGCTTGTATGTTTGGGGCATATGCAGCTCTCTTGGCCCAACGCTACAACTGTGTGTGTGTGTGTGTGTGAGTGTGTTAGGGAGTGAGACATCTCCCCCTATCACATGGTAATATATTCAGTGGAAGATCTCTGCAGAGGCATAATACTGCCGCTCTCCCCTGTCTGAGCCCATCTGTGATATGTAGAAAGGACATCAGCAGGACAGGTTATTAGCACTGGAATAATGCACACTGTTATTGTTGACGCCACATACTTATTCTCCAAGCAATATGCCCCCTCATCCCATAACATAAATACATCCATTGTAGAAGAAGCAGGAAATGAATGAGTGCAATACAATGGATGGCATGTATACTACCCCAGTGGAATGTTGTTATATTGGAGGTGACTCATTAACAGCTGATAGACGGGGAATGAGTTTGGGGCTGGACAGTGGGGGGTTAAGGGGATGTTGTCCCTCTTGTTAACTCAAATGATTGAATTTGTCCTACATATGCATTATAGCCTAAAGAGAAAAAAAAAAAATCCAAGCAACATTTTACCTACCCTCATTAAACTTGAGGAAGGACAACTTGCAGGGTAAATGCAATGGCTTCTGGGACGCTAATTTTCTGGTGACGTTTCCATTCAAGAGGGCGGTGTAAGGTGTTGAGGCCAGTGGAAATACGTGCTGTTGCGGTTCACAGGAGAGCCAAACTAAGGCCTTTATTTTGTCCTTGGTTTAGGCATCTGTGATGTCCTTAAGGGTCCGGAAGTGCAGATTTGAAAATAACAAATATTTTCAGCAAACAGGGTTTCTTCTCGTTATAGCGTTGGCACATACATGAATTTAAAAAAACATATATACCTGTCAGGTGTTGGCAAGTGCTTGAAGAGGCTGGAAGATTAATCTGCCACCTTCAACGTCTCCTGGGGAAGAGCTCTGGTAACACGGACCGTTGTTAACCAAAATAACCTCCCTTAACACAGAGACTCTGAAGCAGCGGGGTCACTGGTAACAGAAAGGGAAGGGGATTAAAAAAAATCCAGAAAGACAAAACTCCCTCTTCCCCCATCTCCCTCTCCCATCAGCCTGGGCAGAATGAGCAAGAATGTGAAAATGTAACGCCCCCGTGTCAATTTGAAAGTGCACCTCATCGGCTCATGCGCCCCTCCACCTCTCTCCATCACCCTCCCTCTCCACCTTCCCCCTCTCAAGCAGCTCTGTTGCTTTGGTCTGGCTTTGAAGGCCGTTCTTATCACTGGCACAGAGCGCAGGTCAGAATGGCAAGCCGGCAGCATACTATTAAAGCCTAATGAAAGAAATCTCTGCAGGGTCTGAGGTCTGCAGCGGCCAGAGGAGGCTATGTCTCTTCCCATTGTTCTTCTGCTCCTCTTCTCACTATTCTGTAGGTTTCTTTATTCCTACATAATAGTGTCTCTATCTCCATGTCTAAATCCGGCTTTTCTGCCATCTCTCCTGTCCCTCTCAGTCATTTTCTGTCTTTTCTTTGTCTTGTTCTCTCTCTTACTTAATCATTAAGTTTCACTCTACCTGTGTCTGCATCAGATGATGTTTTCACTCCTATAAATTTGTTCAGCTGCCCAAAAAAAAAAGGAGCTATGGGCTCAGAGAAGTAAGACAAGGCTTAAGTGTTCCTTCCGATTACTGTTGCTATTGCTATAATGTCACTAAATATACTATATACTATGAATATATGTTCACTCTGATAATAATTAAAGAAAATGAATATGCCACGTTGATCCCCGCCAGAGAATTGTCTTCATTTATGCCCTCTCACCAGGAAGGCCAGAGGTCAGGTTCACCTACAGAAAGTCCGATCCAGGAGAGTGTCCTGCTCAGGACACAGATGTGTCCTGACATCAGGGATTAAATCCTGGTTCTCACTCTCTAAATATCCTGTCTTTGTGATCTGCAGTAGCTCTGCTTGGCTCTTGTGTTTTTACAGGAAAATTAACATGTAGCTTTGTCATTTCTGTCATGCACTCTGAAAACAAACTTGCACTGTCAAAGTGTGGTTTACATTGTGGTCAAGCAGTTCTTCACTATAATATGACTCATGTAACACTTTCCAGTAACCTGCGTTTATTTCCTGGGCTTATAAAATAATGGTATTGTTCAGGAAGATGTAGTGGGCTGGTTAACATTATTGGAATAAGTTGCTCATATAAATTGTTTGATACTATGTTAATATGCTGTAGTCTATAACATGACAGTAGATTAATCTCTTGTGCCTGTCCCATATTTATTGGTTTAATCATATTGATTTCACAACGTATTTTAATGCGAAAAGGTGCTAGTATGGGAGGTACGAAAATCAACAAAAAATATGATTTAGCCCCTTGTTTTGTTTGTCTGAGAAGAACAAAAACTGTTCATCATGTCATAATCAATGTCTTCTTTAGGATTTACAATGTTAATGTCTTTTTTTATGTTTTCAAAAGCTCTATTAAGGCATTAAACATTTACATTTCCCCAGTTTCTCTCTCACCCTCTTGCTTTTTCTCTCTGTCTTTCTTTCTCATTATAGTATCACATCCAGTAACCTTTTGGTATCTGGTGCAGGTCACTGGAGAAACAGGAAGTTGTTCAGGAAGTTTGTTATTTACAGTATAACTCACTCCCCTTTCCGAGTAAAAGTACTAATAATAGTTATTAGTTCATCAGTTATTTGGTGCCAAAATTGTACATGAGTCATTTGTTTGTAACTTTGTGCTTTTATTAGTTTTGAACCTAGTTTTAATCCAACAGTCTACCCAATCTAGGTTTCCTACCATCATACATTTTTATTCGGCATTATCCCCCCCCCCCCCCAAAAAAAAAAATCCAAGGCTCAGCTGTCCTTGTGCCTTTACACATTTCAAATGAATGCATATCCATGCAAATTCTTAAAAAAGAAAGGCTGAGAATTTGAATATTTTGCTTAAAGCTGCACCCAGGTCGACCCTGCCATTCGGCATTTGAAAGCAGTGTGTCTGTTTGAATACTGAGGATCTTTCTTTGTCATGTTCGCCAGAGGGGCTGGGTGAGCGAACCAGCACCGGCAGGATGGGCAGAGATCGGCTGGGTAGCTGCACACAGACAGACTAATTGGGAAAAGGGGGGCAAGAGGGGGGACGAGGGGTGTTGGTAAGGGTGAGGAAAAGGTGGGGTATGCAGGAAGGGGGGAATCCAAGATGACGACAGGGGGTTTAGGAGAGAGGTGAAAGAGGACGGAGAGTGGGGGATGGAGGGAATGAGAGAGAAGGGAAGGAAGAGAGGAGGTGATGAGGAAGGCACAAGAGCATGCGGGAGGAAGAGGTGAAGGAAGGGTGAGTGGAGACACTGTGGTTTCCAGCGCTGATGTGTTAGTAGCCCTGCTGACTATGTCATTATACTGTTGAAGCGCTGGCTGGATAATCAGGATCCCTGCCTGCTGCAAACCACTGTAGCCTTAAAACTCAATTATACTGCATGTTTGACACATATGGAAAAGATAGCTTTGCACAAACCGGCTTTCTTGCACTTATTGAACATATTCAAAGAGGAACTGGTCTCTCTCAACTTTTACCTTGAAGTCTTAAAGCATACTTTTGATTCCAACAGAGCAGCCATCAGTTGGGGAATATTTTGTATATTATGTATAGTTTGAGCAAAAAAATGTCCTGAGAGGTGTGACATTATTAATGTAAAGCATTTATGAAGTCAACCGCCAGGTTCACAGTGATAGAATTGCAATATGGAGTTGCCATTAAATTGGATCATGATAATGATCTGATAAAAATAATGTATGTTATGTGGACTTCAACTAAAAATAACTCCACGCACTAGCTTTCTCTTGGGCTTTAAAGTACATTTCCTGGTCTTCCTCAGTAGATGGAGTTTTCTCAGTTGTCGCGGTTTAGGGATTCAGAAGGGCAGAAGCATCCTGGCTTTCATGGGATCCAAAATTTAGCTTAATGGGTAATTATGTGATGTCGTCCTCGTAAACTTTTTGTAGCCTATAGGTGAGTTATCTGACAACAAAACTTACCCACTAATCTGACTGAATATTTATTTGGCCTAAGTTATGTATTTTAACAGGTTTTGCTCTGTTTGAAGTAGTAAACATTAAGCTTCCCGATAGTAGTTACAATTTTATTTGGTAGTAGTTTAATTATTGTGACCCTTTTCTTGAGCCTAAAGGTCACCAGTTTGAATCATGAGCGAGTGTGTAATGCTCTGGCCTTATACCTATAATATTTTATGCAGTGACATTAATGATGTCAGTACACAGACGCTGAGTTAAAACTATTTACATGGCTGGAGAGGGGTTGTTACCCTGTAGGAAGAACAAAATAATTCAGAGCTGGTTTCGTTTCCCCAGTCCTTTGATGACTTGTACACATTAGCTGACCACGTGTGATACGCTGCTCCAGAGCCGTGCATAGTTCACGGTTGAATCCTCACGGAGATGTGCAGCATACCATGCAGTTTTAGGTGTTTTGAATGTGTTTTGCTACCTTCCCAGCTTTAATTGATTTCTGTTAATTTCCATGTGGTATAAAAACTTCTTCATCTTGCAAAAACTTAACTTGAGTTTGGTAATCCATCACAGTGAACATCTTGTCTGCATTATTTTGAGTTATGTTATTTTTGTGTGGTAATGCAGTGCAGGCTTTTCAAATCAGTCTGCACTTACAATTGTATTACCAGCAAATAATAAATTAACTTTGACAAAAAAAAATAAAAGCAGACACGATGTGCAGTGTGATGGATTATACAGTAAAAAAACACATCCAGAAATCTAAAACAGTACAGCATGCTTTGAAAACAGCTGAAAGTAATGTAAAGTATATGTGAATTGTAGTAATGGGCTAACGCATACAAAAACATGGATATAGACCTTTAAAGTCTGCTTCTAATACCAGTGGTACATTTACAAATTTGCCTGCCACCAGCCTCCATCCCTCCTAAAACTACACCCTGTATAGAGGGCTCTGGGGGCCAGGCTGCACTGAACTGGGTTGAGTTACACTGGGTAGCTAGCTAGATTGATCTGGCTGCAGTAGCCATGGGAATATAAAGCAGGGCAGGGGCTTAAAGTGTGAGTCCCCCCAGGGAGGAGTCCTCGCTGCATGGGGAGAAGGGCATGAACTGAGCTGCCTCTCTCTCCCTCCCTCCCTCCCTTTCTTCCTCCCTCCTTCTGCTGCCGTGTCCGTCCATCGAATACCTTTTCCATCTCTCCTTCCTCATGACATTCATTCTTGTCAGTTTCTCTGCCTGCCTCTGCCTTGCTCTCCTTCTTTTTCTTTTTTCTTTTGCCTCATAGTTTGTTATTTTCAGCATTTTGCCCTTTTACTCTATCCACATACCTTCCCTCTTTGCATCCGCATGTCTCTACAACACACTCCTCTGTCTCTTGCCTCTGTATTTGCAAGCATATGGGAAAATGAACATTGCTCATGAAGTTCACACCCAAAATGAAACACCATGGCTAATGCTGAGTTTAGCATTTAATCCATTTATAAAGGACACTTTTTTTTTCTATTTTTACTGGTTAACATCATTCTGTCCACTTGCTGTGATCTTAAAAGCTGGTTTTCCCCTTTTTAGTGATGGTGGGTGGCCAAGAGGGGAGGTGCACGCATATATATGTGCTAGAAACAGTCAAGCCTAGCCCAGAGAGTATGAACTGTCACGTGTCAAATCCCCCCAGTACCTGCTGTATGCCTCAACCATATATAAATTAACCCACCACAATTACTTCTAAAAGAATCAGGGTAGAGCCAGAATAAAAGTGAAGTTTAGGCCTATTTTTTAAGAGTAGAAAAGCAAGATTGTCGCCCTGTGCTGCAAAGTTTGTTGCTCTTCCCCGCTGTATCCTGCTATTCTGCAGGGGTACGGTGCAAAGCTGCTGTGTGCTCCTGTGTGCTGCTGTAGTGTTGTGGTGCAGTGATAGCAGGAGCGTCCGCTGGGGGAACCCAGAGTATTCTGTCTCACTGAGTGATACCCCTGTCTCCACTCACGATAAACAGCACACACACACACACACATACACACACCAGTGTCTGCCAAGCCAAGACCAGCCTAGCAGCAGATCCCCCCGCACCCCCACCCCTCTTGCAAAGCTGCAAATATATTAGCTGCCTCTTTTTCTTTTGTCTTGGGAAATGGCAAGCAGGGGGAGTGTGTGCATGTGTGTCTGTATGTGTGTGTGTGGTGGTGGTAGTGGTGGGGGGCTTACTGTACTAAGAGACCGTGGAAGAACACCCCCCCTTTGTGCCATTCCTGTTTAGATATCCCCATGGTATAGGGCCCAGTCATGGAGGGAGGGAAGTGGAAAGAGAGCTACAGATGCGAAGAAGAGTTATCAGTAATACACAGGTATGATGTAGGAAACGGAAAACAGACTGACAGATGAGGAAAAGAAAGATTATGACTTGCATATCACATACAAGCAGTCTGTTTGGTTTAAACTGAAATGGGTGTTGGAACAGGAACACTGTTGAGCTCAGTATGAAGGGTTGATTCATCCCAATTACCAAAAAGTATATTTTCTCACTTACCCCTAGTGGTATGCAGATAAGTTTGGTGTTATTCGCCCAGGAACTACTTTTGTAGTCTGTAGATTATCCAGAGTAATGGAGACACTGATTCCAAGATGACATGCTGTGAATAAAATGTCAACTCCATTGTATTGGGGTGGAGGCAGAAATAAGAGCAAAACTATCTGCATGTTTCGATACCACTAAGTGTGACAATGCTTTTTTTAACTTGTGTAAACTGGCCCTTTAACGCCGTTGGTGTTGATTTTCTATAGACTGAGTGAGATCATCAGCCAAAGTATTTGCTGGTGATGGTGCTTTATCGTACAGCTACAACAGTCAGGTTATGTTTTGGGGTGTTTTTCCTCTTCAGCAGTTTCCCTTCAAAGTTTGTATTGATTTTCTATATACAAACATTACATTTAGTAATTAGATAACCATGCCATCGTCAGAAAAGAAGAGCGGTTGTCGTATTGATGTAAATATGTTAGAGCTGAACCAATTTTATCAGTTAGTCTATTGACAGAAAGTTCATCTGCAACTGTTTTGACAGACAGTCAATTGACATTTTTCAAGCAAATATGCCAAACATATACTTGTTCTAGTTTCCCAAATGTAAGAATTTACTGCTTGATATCATTGTAAACTGAATAACTTTAGGTCTTGGACTGTTAGTCAGAATACAATTTTAAGACATCACCTAGGGCTCTGCGGAATTGTGATGGTAGTTTTTTCACTTTTTTTTGACAGTTTGTAAACTAAAACACAAATTAATTGATCGAGACAATAATCAACTAATTATTTGATAAGTTACAGGCCTAAAATATGTTGCTATAAATTGGTAGATAAAGAATGAAGGTGGATCTGATTTCAGAAACAGCCGTCTGGATGTTTTTATTCTGCTGTCTTTAGCCATTAAATAGATTACAGAAATGTATGGCGTCAGTATACCTGAGGTACACAGACTGAGATGTGTGTATGGTGCTTAGAATATTCAGTGTATGTATAGAACATGTCAGCTGTTTCTATGTCACATTATACACACATACAAACACATCACTTCCCACTGGTCCTGTATGAGATCAGAGTCTTTTCAGCCCCTAGACTGTCACTCAAACACAGACAACTGATGTGGGCGGGGCTGTGACAACTCTCAAACCTGCCAAGTCAAATGTTTTTATTTGCAGGGAAAGCGAGTGCCTGTGTATCTCTGTGTGTGTGTGTGTGTGTGTGTGCGTGCGTGTGGGCGCATGTGTGTGTCTGTTTGGGTTTGTGTGCCATATGCAGTGCGCCAGGGAGGGCTCTCTGGAACATATTGGTGTGCGTACATAGTGGTTAATAATAGTAGCAAACGCATACAGAGATGGCAGCTCTGATGTGTGTGACAGTTTTACAGCCGCACACACCAAGACACTGTCACACGTGCGCGCACACACACACACACACACACACAGCAGAGACAGAGACCTCCTCTGCCACCGAGCCCTCCGTCTTTGTTGAGTTCTCAATTTTATCACAGATCCTGATAAGTAAAAACAACCACTTCCTACCCACCCTGCCTCGCCTCCCCGCCCCTCCCATATGCTCTATATGTGGGCACACACACACACACACAAACATATAGCCGAGTCAAACTCAGCCACCCACCCACACACACACACACACACAAACACATACAAATGTACATGCTTAACCACCCTCTCACATTGAATGCACAAAGTCCTTGAAGCAGGCAGGCACTCACATACATCATGCACACACACCCTCATTCCCCCCCTTCTGTCATAGCTCATTGTTGCTGTTGCTTGCTTGTCTGTGGCGATGATTGTGTTGTGCTGGGGTGGCAGCTTTAAGTTTTGATAAGGAGGTGCAGAGGGGGGGGATCAGCGACTGCTCCCCGCGGCGAGGTCTTAGCAACAGTAGGCAGCAGCAGAAGACACCCAACCTGTCGTCCGGATCAGTCTCTGGGGGAGGCAGAGAGAGAGACAGAGATAGTGGAGCAGCAGCAGCATCGCTCTCAGCTCGGACATCTCCAATCAGAACGAAGAGACAGACCTTGGGCTCAGTGGCCGAGCTTGGCAGGCAAACCAAGAGAAAGAGAGAGACAGTGAGAGAAGCCAGACAGCCACCCAGTCCCCGGGATTAGTCTGTGGGGTTGGCAGAGCCTGGCCAGAACAGAGAGAGGTAGCAGAAAGACAGACGGCAAAAAAGGACCTGGAGCCTGGCGCCTACTCTGGGCCAGGTTAGCAGCCAGAGAGACGAGGAGACAGAGCGACAGACAGAGCGGGGACCTGGTACTCGGTGGCTGTGTGGCTGGTCTGGAGTGGCTCACCCATATGGTGCTCTGCTCTGTTCCTGCTCCCTGTCTAAATCCATATGCTGCCGGTGGAAAGGTGCCCCCCTCCCCTCCCCTCCCCTCCCCTCCCCTCCCCTCCCACCTCGCTTCAAGAGCATGCAGACCCGCACCCTCCCCACACTCCCCCAACCCACTAGGGAGGTGTTGGGAGGTAAAGCCCTGAAGGCTTGTACCCCCCTCCTACCTCTTAACCCCTCAGAGCTGCTTAGCCCATTGTCACTACAATCTGCCACCATAGCCTTGGTGTTGTGTGTCCCCTCTCTCTCTCTCTCTCTCTCTCTCTCTCTCTCTCTTTCTCTCTCATCCTTCATCTTTTCATCTCCCCTTGGCACCCGATAATCGATGAACTTATTAACTGCTAATTATTCAAGCTGTGGATCGAGGATCCCTCCCCATCCTTAGAAAAAAAGGGAACCTTTCCACTCTGTTCTGCCAAATGAAGTGCTTTATATTGTCCATTCATTTGGATTAAGTGCATTTAGGCCGCTGTGTTTGGGATGTGAAGACTTTGTCAGATTGCTATCAGCAGTATTTAACATTAATCCTCATTTTGTTCAGCCAGTTGATAGTACCCACTTAGTGGAAGCCCAATAGATTTTTGTATTGAAATAGACGGTTATTATTTGTTTTCCCTGTGATGTGTGTTTCTCTAAAAAGGTGTTTGTGTGTGTGTCTCTCTCTCTCTGTTCTGGTTTCTCAGGAGGTCCTTCAGACGATACCAAAGTTCTGCTTTCCCTTTGACGTGGAAAGGTACGATTCCTCTCCCTCTCTGCTTCCCTGTTTTTTAGCACTGCAGCTCACTTTCACCTCCTTCACATCACGCGTACACACACACACACACACACACACACACACACACACACACACACACACACACACAGTCACAAATATGTACACCTAGCTCTCCTCCCACCTACAGAGACACGTATGCATTTGAAAAAGAAAATGAGCTAATGTGTATTTTGTGCATCACACCGATGTGTTATGGTGACATTACCATCATTCCCAGGTACAGTCACATGAGGATTTATTAACTGTCAGGATGTAATGATAAGTGTATTTGTGGCAGTGATTGCAAGTAGCCTCTGTGGTCTTAAACCCCAACAAATCTGACATTTTCCTGCCTGCAATCTATACTGACTGTACCTGGAAACCACACAGCTGTTAGCAAAATATCCCCATAAATGTAAATGCTGTGACGGTGAGGACACACGATAATGATGATGATAATGATAACAACAAGTTTCATTAAGGATGATACTGATGAGGTCATCAGTGACCTGCCCACTTAATGTGTCGTGCACAGTAGCATGTATACGACTGTGTGTGTGTGTGTGTGTGTGTGTGTGTGTGACAGAGAGAGAGAGAGAGAGAGAGAGAGAGAGAGAAAAAGTCCCGAGTCTAAGGAAGTGTGTTTTCTTCTACATAATATAGGTCCGATCAGGCCAGCAGCTCTCTGAAAAGTACCGGCTTCTTATTTTCAGCATGGAAAATGACATGTTAAAATTCCCATTGTAAAAAAGAGAAGTAGGGAGTGAGGGTGGAAAGGGGTGGAGGGCGTTATACAGTCTTTTTACTGAAGCTGAGCTGCTGCCATCTAGTGGTGAAGGGATGTACAGAGCTTCTCTGAAATTTACCTTGGGGTTAGAAAGCTTTTTACAGTTTTTCAAGTGGAAATATGTGACATCAGATTTGGACCTTGACTGAAGATTTAGCTCATGGTGAGAATGAGTTTGTTTCTGATCCAGCTAGAAGACCAAATTGTGATTTGTTATATTATATTTTAAATTTACAAGATTTCATAGATTTACTGCACCCTTTTGTGTTAAGTTGTTATGTTGTTTTGGCCATTTTTTTGTTTTTTTGTTTTTTTAATGTGTGTGTGTGTGTGTCCCTTGTGTCCCCAGGGTTTCCCAGAGTCAGGTGGGGCAGAATTTCACCTTTGTGCTGACGGACATAGACGGCAAACAGAGGTTTGGTTTCTGTCGACTCACTCAAGGCTGCCGAGTCTGCATATGTCTGCTCAGGTAACACACACACACGCGCACACACACACACACACACACACACACACACACACACATTCACATGCACAAATCTTGTTATGCTTTTTTTGTTAAATTAATACTCCAAGGTCCATATATTTATTTAGTATTTTTTCTTCAAAATCATGTTGTCCTGATGAACTGAATCTTACTGCAAGCTTTAACACTGGGTATCGCACACTTTGTAATTTTTAAAAGAATAAACATATCAAACTTAAATTAATTATAAATTAAACAATTGTCAAAAGAGAGGCAACTGGATGTGTTAAAATATATGCTGCACTTCACAAATCCAAATATATAAAAGTCAGCCTTTTACATTTTACTTTCTGAATCAGGATCAAGATAATGTGTGGATAAAAAGACTTGTCTTTATTTACTCGTTCAAATAAGCAAGACTTGGTCTGTTCTACCCTTTTTCAAATTATCTATGGATCAGTCTCAGAACTGATTTTTTTTTTAAATATCTACATTTATTTCTCAAGTGTGATTGAAAAAAAATTAATTTACCAGATCTTAAAAGCGAACACAGATTTTTGAGACAGCATTTCCATTCATTCTCACACTTCACTCTGAGCTGCACTATGCCAGAATAACAAATTTGTATTCTCATCTGCCCACACAAATATGTTAGTGATGTGCCTATAATTATCCAAAAGTTTAGCAGTTTTTGATATTTCATAGGTGGATTTATCCTATCACAGCTTACGTAAATGAGGACACCAAACCCAGCAAAATTGCATTTTCTTTGCATAATTACTCTCCAACAAAGGCTATTATCATTTAATTCCCATGTAATTGCATGTTGACACAGTGTTTTTACAGATGTAATTACCTTACCATTACAAAGAAGGAGTACTCCAGTGCTAATCTCAGTGGACAGGCTTATGCACTTTAGAATAAACTGAGGAAAATGTAGAAAATAAATAAATTTTTAATTAATGTATTAAGCAGTTTAACAAACAACAACCTGGAAAAGGAGCACAAAGCCTTTTCTTTTTCTCTGTTAGTGTAAAGCAGCACTCCTGTAAGTGCTGCTCTCGCCTCTGTATGTATGTGTGTGTGTGTGTGTGTGTTGGGTGCTGGGTGTGTGTGTGTTGGATGTGTGTGGCTGTTGATGGACAGTCGTGGGTTTGTCGCTGCCCTGATGAGCTGCTGTGAAGAACAGTGTCCCTCCTCCCCACACCACCCACCCTTCCCGGCCAGCTTCCATGGCCTTTGTTTTTCTTTTCTCTCTTCCTCTCTCTCTCTCTCTCTCTCTCTCTCTCTCTCTCTCTCTCTCTCTCTCTCTCTCTCTCTCTCCTTTCTCCTCGTTATTCGGCTACTGCCACAGTGCGACAGCAAAGACGCTTGGCCCATAATTATGCATGAAGCTTCACTGCCAATTAGCAGAGGTTCCTCTGTCCCTCTCGCTGAGTTAGACATGCTAATTCATTTGACATATGATGTATAAAATTCATTATGCATTCTGAGTAGTTTGCATGGCTCGCTTCATTTATAATAAAATAACGTATAGAAAGTTTTTTTTGTTTTGTTTATTTTATTCGTTTGTGTGCTCCCCAGTTACGTTTTTCTTTCTTTTATTTTCTCCTGATCTTCTTCCTTTTCTTATTTTAAGTAGTCCCGCTGTGTTGGGAGAAGATAAGTGAAAATATTCTAAAGCATAAAAAACATTTTAGATATCTCATCGAAGAAATGTGAGAAATGTGTAAATTAAGTTCCTGTGTTCCAGGCCCTCGGTCAAACGTTTATTTTCTTTTTTTTATTATTCTTTAAACTGTTTTTCATCCTCCCATATTAGTAATGCAAGACAGTATTAAGGAAATTACAGCATATTGCTTGTGTAAAAAAAAAAGATAACCAAAGAAAAATGGAAAAAATCCAAATAATGTGAGTTGTTTATCTTGAAGAATTATCAGCTAAAATGTGTCTGGTTAAAATCTAAAGCAGAAAGGTCCAGGCCCACTAGTTTATTTTCATTTAATCTATAATTTCCAATGGATGTAAAATAAAAGTAATTAAAACAGTTTGCGTCTCTGTGATTGTTGGAGTGCTGGGACCGTAAAATTGTCACCTCTGCCTACAGGAGGAAGTGCCTTAATGAGTAGGACAGTTTTATGTGGACGGCCCTTTGTAGTCTCATTGCTAAAGCTGTGGCCGAAAGGGCCATGCTCCGTTTAGGCAAAACCTTCAAACAAACAAAAAAAATTATAACTTGTTCTATTTTATACTCTTATTCCGCGTCTCCTCTCAGTCTTTGTCTCTCACATTTGAAGGATTTTCTGTTGAACGTGTGAGTAATTTGGAGATGAGAAATGTGGATTTCCTCAGGTTTATTTAATGACTGAGGCTTTAGGATACATTTTAGGGACTGTGCTGCTCCAGTTAGTGGTCACTTAGTGGGTCGCCGGAGGACACTTCCTTTCCTGTACTTAACCCTTAACCCAAAAAAGTAAAGGTGCAATATAATCTTCCACTGAGCCGTCTACAAAGTGTAAGATGACTTACGATTACAGGTTCTTGTGCATTAAAGGAGATTTAAAACTCATCTAAGGAACAGGAATAAGTGTCATGCTTAGCACCCAACAGGTAGTTTATGGCAGCAAAAAGGGCTGATATAAGTGCTTCAATATAAAGGGTTAATCAAACGCCTTAACTACTGAGGTGTATAGATAAAATGTAGACATATGAGTGTCCACAATATTTGGAGATTTTGTAAATGGTTTGTTTTATTTCACTCTATATTTTATTCTTCATATTTCAGCATATGAACCTATCCATAATAGCATAATTGTCAGTTCCAAAGGCACGTCCGTGGCCCTGTCTTCTGTGAGATATTTCTGTGCTGTTAGGTGGTCTGAGCCTGGGATGGAGAGCACGACGGGCTGTGAGTGGGCTGCAGATTAACTGGTTCATTCTTTGAGTACATGGCACTTTGAGGAGACATGTGTTTAAAATGGCAGGAGAGATTGCGGGGCCCCCACGCACTGAGCACTCTAGTGATGGATGCCTCTCTCTCTCTATCGGAGGATTTGCGAAGCACAAACAGATCTGAGCAATGAACTGTGACGAGTAGGAGTATCTCTCTAAGCTTTCCAAACTTTAACTTTGCATCAACAGAGAGAGCAGAGCGGGGGGTGGGGTGGGGTGGGGTGGGGGGTAGGGGATAAGTAGAACAAAACAATACATCCTTAAGTTATATTCCTTCTATTGCATTTGAATAAAGCATGAAAACCCATTACCTATTGTAGTAAGATGTTCGAAGAATATTGATAATTTGTGGTTGGCTGCCTTCACCAGCAATCATGCGTTTTCCTCTAAAACAAAGGATTTACAGCACCTTGGTGTAGGAGTGTAATGACTGTGAGATCTGTGAGGCCTGACGGCTGCTCTGACAGCGAGAGTCCTATTTACATCCCCTTCAACTGTGAAAAATTAAGGATTACTGTCCAGAAGCCTGGCTTTTTAAACACAAGGCATACAGGAGGCAGATAATACAAAGGCTTTGTTCTCCCCCTAAGTCATTACATCAGACTGAACTTTTTGTGCAGTGGTTAAATGTAAACTGACCCCATATGCAGATATTTGTTTTGTATGTTGTTTGATGTGGCAGAAATAGGTCTTCAGGTTGATAGCCGGTCAGCATGTGAATTAACATACGTGTGTTTGATTTAGTTTCTCCTGTGAGTGTGACCTGATTGCGGTAAATCTTCACACAGACGTCAAAATATTGGCATGTTAAGAGGCTGATTGTTTCAGACTAATGGTCACTCAACCTCTCTGATTGGTGCGCTTGGCTGCACTTCTCCGGGAACCCAGCCTGTCATTGGCCCCTTGCGGATTTAGCGATATGAAAATTTGCATTAGGTCCACTTTATTGTTTTCTTGTTGTCTGTTAATTCCAGTCTACAGAGCAGCCAGTGACCCATGCCCTGGAAACTCCTCAGTCTCCAGCCAACTGCCTGAGCAGGACTTCACTGGCTTATAAACTCACACACTATCAAAGCTTCACTCTTACAAATGTACAATTATATAACCAAGAAACTGCAGATTTAAGCTCTTTGTCAGATTTTTAATTTGAATAAAATTATTGTCTTAATGACTTGTATTTTAATGCTGTTGACATTAAGAAACAGTGGCTGAATTTGGTGAGCAAATAGGAATCCATTTTCGATTGATTGGCTCATTGGCTCACTAATTTATTTTTCAACCCCTGCGTCCAGGCAAGTTAATGAAGCATTAATGGGAGTTTCTGTTTATTTCATCGCAATGCTAAGAAGTGCTTATCTAGAATCATTATTCATGCAGTATTTAAAACTGCATGTTTAAACCCCAAACTAAATACAAATTCAATACCTTGATAGGACACTATGTTTTTATTATTTGATTGCATAACATTAAATGAACTGAGTCCTCGCAGCTTTTATGCCAAAAGAAAATGTTGGCCATCTTCCACCTAGAAAGCAAGTCGACTTGGCCAAGAATATGTCAACTTTGTAAAGAAAGCCATGCTGCAGATGCTTTTAGCTTATGGTGGGTGTACTTAGTGATTAGCTTTAACACAAACACGGCAGTATAAATTATTGTGAGCTTGTTAATGAATTTATTTATTTTACATTAATTGCATAAGGAAAAGATTTTTTTTTAAAAATGTGATGGGCATAAAAAGAAGCACAGAGAGGGGGCAGAAGGAGGAGGTGGGGGGTGGGGGGGGGCATCTTGGGCCGCATTTTTGTTAAGCCTGTGCATCTGTGAGCAGCATGCTTGTAAACCATAGCATCCCTCCGCATCACATGAAAGCTACGGTGGTTCTTTGTTAAAGAATCTAAATCTGTTGTTTTGTTTTTTTTCTCCTACCCTTCCCTTCGTATTGGTTTAAAGAGCAGACATGACAGGAATTCGTAGCATGCGGAGGGCCCTGGGTACGAAGAATGTCATAATAAGGACTAGATAGCATTTACTATTTTTTCAGTGTAACAATGACTCTGTGCCTTGGCTGTAGCTGGGAACACAATCCATTATCAATGTCCTGTATGCATTTGAACTTTAAGCAATAGGTCACTGACAATAGCCAGTACATACACACAGTAATATTGTAAGGCTATACATAACAAACTCAATGCAGTTTTAAATGTGTACTGTCCAGCAGATGGTGAAATTATTTATAGACATTGACATTGTTTTCAGGAGACTGAATCTCTCTACATTTGTTGTACTTTTAAATGCAGCAGACGCTGTGGTGATAACATACGGCTCTGTTTTGATTCTGCACATTCTAATTGTTTATTGTAAAAGATGATAAGATGAATTAAGACTTTATTCTATTTCCCATTTGTCTCTCTGGCTCTTGCAGTTATCTACCATGGTTTGAAATCTACTACAAGTTGCTCAACACTCTGGCAGACTACCTAACAAAACAACAGGTAATCATCTGTTTTGGATGTATCAACTATTTATAATTTTATGTATACAGTATGCAGTGTAAGTACATTACATGAAAAATAAGATATTGTGGTTTGATTTGACTGAGAAACGAGCACACAGTTTAGTGTTTTGAGACCGTACTGTGGTAAGATATTTTCCTCCATTCTGTTTGTCTGCATGCTGCATGTTGTCTTTTGTGTGCAAGTTTTGTTCGGCGTCTTGGGCTCGACTTGGCTCCTGTTGTTAGCAGCAACAATGTTGACATTTCACAGACCAAACGCTGATCTGACACTGGAAGTTATTCCTGATGATTTACTGGAAAACAAATCGTTAAGAAAAAAAAGAAACCGCACAAACACACACACACACACACACACACACACACACACACACACACACACATACACACACACACACACACTCTTACAAACATACACACAAATGTTTCGCTCTTCACAAAAGTCTTTTCCCCTGACTATTCACTGCATTGTACTAGCAAAGGGAGGGAAATGTAAAATATGCAACAAACTAGGGAGATGTGCAGCGTCTAGCGCAGAGGGTGTAGGTGATGTTCCCATGTTTTGACTGAAGAGAGAGGAAGAAGGAGGGAGGGAGGCAGAGCAAGGGAGAGATGCAGAGAGCTTTGGGACCGCTTTCAATTGTCATGTAGTCACTGCTTCTTCCAAGACCCTTAGAGAGCAGTGATCAGGACAAGAGAGCCTTGCTAAAGTAGACAATCGCAAACACATCACAAACGTTGAACAAACACACACATTTCTGTGATTGAAGGGAATTCAGCAGAATAATCTAATATAGAGAGAGACAAACAAGTAGAATAGGACAGTTTGTGGGTGAGGAAGAGGGAGGCAGAAAGATTGCTGGAAATCCTGGGTGACTGAAGTGTTAGTGTGCATGATTTGGTTTCTATTTACCCCGCTGTCCGTTCCAGGCGAGAGGGAGATGTTGACAGACGAGGGAAGACAGAAGAGCGATGAGGGTTTAAGGCGAGGGGTAAATGAACTGTTTCCCCAGGCCGTGTTGCTGACCATGCGTGTGAGCATTGAGCCTCTCATGACAGGAGGCTGTTCGATTGCACACACCCTAACACCCCTCCCTCCCTCCCACCCTTCTCCTTCTCTTACTGTATATTGCCGCCCATTCCTCTCGAGTTTCTGTTTCTCTCTGGCTCGCGCATGCACGTACATATACACTCACACACGCGTGCACATTTCCTCAAACAAGCAACGGCTCGTAGCCAAAACCAAAACAAAGTTCCACGAGAGGACAAATAGAAAAAGAATCTAAAACAAACAACAATGCCCAGCCTTTGTGTTCCACATTAGTTAGTTTAGTTAAAGTACAAGTTGCAAAGTGTTGTTCCCATCAGTTCTCCAGCTAGAGGCCCGAGAGTGTAAATAGCAGTCTTGTCGTGGAGCTCATAAATGCTGGAAGAATAATCTCGGGGCCTGTTCTGTGGTCAAGCTAGCTCTCTGACGGCTTTTTAAAGCCCCTGTCTTTGGAGCGGGGACCCCTGCTTAATTACTGACAGCCCGCTCTTGGCCATAAATCAACACTGCTGGATAATAAGCGTCTGCAGCCCTACACTCAGCCGTCTTTTAACCTCACCATTGCTCGTTAAACATATGTCAGTCGGATGTTTTGGAGCCCTTCAGGCCTCGCTGCAGGATTGCCCTCTGGTTTGCAGCAGCGCCTGTCCCAGCACTGTTGTTAAAATTGACACATAACTCGTGACATCAACAAAACAAGTAAATAAAATTCATGCGTCCTATGTTTTTATGTTTTTTTTTTTTCTTTTGTTGTTTCTTTCTCTCCCCCAGGAAGATGACTTGAATGACATGCTGAATTCTCTCTATGATCTGCCTGTGCCAAAGCCCTTCACGCCAGTCAACCTGAGTGTGGTAGGTATAGATCTCATATTCTCCCTTATCAGAGGCAAGACAGCTGAGAGTAGAGGTAGAAAGGGGGAGAGAGGGACAGGTAGGTTACTGTAGTAGTGTGTTGCATCAGGAAAGAGACAGCAGAAAAGAAGAGGAGATGATAGCAGTTGGCTGAAGTAGTTAAAAGTAGAGCGAGAGACACTAAAAACAAAATGTATAATAGAAAAGTGGAGACAAAGAAGGAGGAATAATGAGATATAAAATGAAATTGACACAGATGAGAGGAGGAGACAGAGATGGTATAAAAACAGACAGAAAGAAAATAGGGCAGACGGGCAGAAACAGGGAGAGATCGACACAGTATAGAGGTTGAAATGGACGAGATAAATGAGGGAACAACAGAGCAGACAGAAAGTAGAGAGCAGGAAGAGGTTAAGATACACTAGGTAGGAACAGAGAGACACACAGGGTCCAGGACTGACACTGTTTGGAAACAAGAAGTGGCGCTAACAGGTTTTTGTGTGATAAGCCCGAGCTGGACATGTTTAAACTTGAAGGGTCCTTTCACAACTCGTCATGTCTCCTGCTTATCAAGAACTGAAATGGCCCAGGTCCCTCAAAGTCAGCCGGTGTTTGTGTTAACTCTGACACAATCTCTCCTTGTGTGTTTGCAGCTCCTACATATAACACTCACCCTTAAACAGTTGTCGCTCCCATAAGCCTTCGTCTATATAAGTAGAATGTAATGGTTTTCAGTGGGACTGCTAAACTTAACAGTGTTTTGTTCACTAATATCTCTATTTTTGAGTTACTTAGACTGCACACCGTAATGGGATCAAAAGAGTTTCAGTGTTAGCCTTTGTCCTTGAGGACCACAGTTCTTTTTTTTTGGACCAATTAAACAAGCAACTCTGGGTCTTTTCTGTGGCACAGGTCTCAGAAGGAAACGCATCTAATTACACAGATGAATTTACAACATAACAAGACTAATACGAGGTAATCAATATATCTCTATGAAGGTTAACAAGGTCAGTTAAGATTCCTTGTGATTTATTTTTTCTTTGTGTCAGTTTTTTTTTGTTTTTTTTATCAGCTGAATATGTGAACCCAATCTTTTCATCTGAATCTCAGAGCTTCATTGGAAAAGAAGCCCCAGAGAACAGAGGTGATAGCTTCATCTCTTTTCTGGAGAAGCCACTAGTTTGATATTTAATTGATGAAGCAGAATTATTCCCTAAAAGAGTGATTTTTTGTTTTATCATGGCAGCCAAGAAGAAGGATGATTGTCCCCTTTCATGTGTGAACCCTGTTTTGTTCTCTGTCTCCCCCCTCTCATTGTGCAAGAATGAGCAGTTGTATATAGCCACTGGGCAAGTACTGAGAGATCGGCGAAGCAAGGAGCCGGTGAGTGGAGGGGAATGAGTGAACGGCAGAAACAGGAGGAGGGAAGGAGGCTGCTGTGAAATATGAAACCGCTGCTGTACTAATCGCATGGGAGCCACAGCTTTCCAATTTGGCCAAATAAGCTGTGCTATCTTTTTAAATATAACAAAAACAAACTATCCTGGGCCTTGGTGTATGTTTCTTCTCCTCTGGAAAACAATCAAACTTTTTAAATGATTAATGCCATTCCACACTGCTATATTCTCTCTCTGAATATCAAAAGTTTTTTTTTTCCCCTCTCTATGTTTAAAGCAAAGGCAATTGTGCTCAAAAAATCTCCTTGATGCCTTTCCAGTTAACCCACTTTCAATGTTTTTGTATAAACATGTCTTCGAAAGAACAAGAAAAAAGCAGATAAGCAAGCAAACAGCCAATGAAAGCCTGGGTTGAGTTGAGGAGCGTGGCTTGTGATTATCACAATGCCATGAATTTGTAGACCAACGGAGAAACATTATTTAGCGCACAGAGCACAGGAAAAGACAGACCGAGAGATATACAGTATACTGTAGTTACTGTATGTAATGTATGGTTATAGTTAAGTCCCTGATCTTTGATTACAATTTATTTGTTTAGTTACCATTGCTCTTTTATTTCGTTTCATTATTCCATTACTAGTCTTCTTTTATCTAGGCTTCCCTTCCCACATACAGTATTGTTTACACAGATGACTAAGGAGCAAACATTTTCAAATCCACTTGTCCAGCAGCAGCTGACGGATTATAGGCGATGTAGCATTTAGCTTAACGTAAAGAGAAAAGCAGGTAAGAAATACAGTGCAAAAGGAATTCAGCGAGTTACCCAGGTGAGGTTATTAAGAAGGTATGATAGGAATATGATTGGAACAACTGTTATTCAAATCTATATTTTTTATGATCTACTGTCTTCGTTTAATGATTTTACAAAAACTAAGAAGTCCTACAAGTGCCACTGGAAAGCCCCTTTTAAATTGAGCAGATTAAAAAAAAACATAGCTAATAATGTTTCAGGGAATTGTGTAATCCAGTGAGGTTTACTGTGAAAGGTTTGACTTCATTCAAGTGTAAATCATTTAAATTTACAAGTTCAAATATGCTTTCTCTCACAAGCGTTTTGTGTTCAGTGTATTTTTTGTTTTATGACGTCAACAGCAAACCACTAATACTAGTTAGCTGTCTAACCACCTTCTATCTTGTGTGGTTATTTGTAGGTAATGATTTTTGTAATTATTTGTGTAATAGCAGTAAACCATTAGTTATACTTAGCCTACCTCTGCTTCTCAGCTACAGTTTAACCACAAACTAACCAGCAGTGTTTACTTAAATAGAAAAAGGATGTGGTGCAGTGCATCAGAATTCACACTTGTCACCAACCAACGTACAGTAATTGCCATCAGAATACGCACATTTAAAACATGAAATATTACTTTGCTATTTCCCTTTGCGCATCCTGCCAGGGCAGACAAACCTGGCAGTTTTGTTTCTGTCTTGCTTACTGGCAAAAAACACACTGTAAATAAAACAACTGGTTGGCTTCTGTTGGAAATTTTTAATATAAAATGAACTTATATATTTAATTTTATATGTAGCTTGCTGCTGCTGGAAACGGGGTGGAAGAGAGCCCCTGCTCAGTTCTAACAGATTTTACACGGCATGCGTATTCAGGAGTTTTCCTACCTTTCTTTAGTGCAAAGACCTGTTAAACTGCCTTGGTTTTTGTAGATAGTTTGTTAAGGTGTAATGGTAGCTCTGCAAATATGCATAAAAATGGCTGTAGTAATTCAAACATATAAACAAAGTCACTTACCATAAAGAAGGGGGCGTAGGAGTTGACAGATCATCTGCTTATGCTCAGATACTGTATCTTTTGCCCATGACAAAAAGAAAACTCAAAAGGCAAAGCCTTGGATGGTGGTTCCAGTTTAGTGTTTGTTTGTGCTGTATATTCATCGCCTCTAAACTTCGCCGACTACAACAATTCCCTCCTCTGGGAATATGCCGATTTGTTTACTCATGATAATTGTTTTTTTACATTTTTCACACTTACGTACTTAGAGAGTGGAATATTTTAGTTTGTTGTACGTTAAACTAAATGCTCCAATGTCAACCACCGACAAAGAGTAAGTGGTTATGTGCTGCCATTGCCTTTTCTTCATCATTACAGTCTAATAATATTTTATTTGCTCAAACACTGTCACTTAAGACTAATTAGCATCAGTCTTTTTACTGGTGGTAATGGAACTTTTGGCAGTTAGTAGAAATCTCTCACTGCTGAATGAATACAAAATTTCAGGAAATTTCAGTGTCAGGCGCCAGAACAATACCTGCCGACCAGCAGCAGTTCATCTAGTGAAATGTGCTCACGGCTAAACATTGTAATTATTGGACAATGTTGAATCAGTTCGCTAAATAATGTCATGGGTTGGGGTTCAAAATGGCACAAAATCAAGTCAAATTGTTTTGACTTCATATCATGTCACATCAAAACAACTTGTCACGACCCTGCTCGACACATAAAGCTGATATTTTTTAAATTCTATATCTTCACTGTCTGACTGTGACGGGCTTTCTCCCTTCTCTTGTTTTCATGTCTCTATAATCAGAGACATTTTTCTTTCTTGGTGGTGGAGATACTTTCGCTGGGGTTGCTGGTTTTGAATTGCTCCTCTTATGTTTGCATACTCTTAAACATGTTGTTTGTTATGTGATGTATTACTGTTAAGTTGTCTTCTATGAAAGGAATTTATTTGGCAGGTCCTTTTTTTCTATTTATTATTTCTTCCTTTCAAAGATCCTTTCAAAGTGCAGATGATTTCCTAATCACACTGAGGTCTTGAATGCAATGCCATCTAGCATTGCATTGCTCGGGTGTTGGATGTCGTTCTTCCTGCCACGGTGGTCGCAAATAAAATAAATTCTCAACTGTTGGGGAAAAAAACTGACTGTGTATTAGCCTGACATTATTTGTTAGACGATTTGCATCAGATAACAAGTTTAAACACTGAAGTATTAGAAGACTAAATGAACTTTAATATTTTTACTTTAAATACTGTGTTCGCAGTGTGTGAGAATCTACTGCAGATGCTTCAGTGGATTTAAGTGAAGACCTGCAACAGATGGTCGAGTGAAGGCCTAAAGAAACGCAGGTGTACTAAGGATACAGGAGAGTGTGTGAGAACAACACAATAGTGTGTTTCAGTTGGTGGTGTGTCTACCTGTCTCCAAACAGCACCTCTCTCAGGCCCCTTTGATCTGAACACTGAACCTGCCCTGCTCTCCCAAAGTGAGACAGGCAGCCCTGTGATCCTTTAAACAACCTGTGTGTGTCTGTGTGGATGCACACGTGCGCACATGTGCACGTATACTTTTGTCTGTGTGTTGGGGCTCCGCAGGCCTACTTAATGCTTAAATAAAGACTCAGTTTTCCACCGGAGACATCACCCCAGCCTGTGTCTATGGGGAGCTGAGCTGCTACTGAGCTTTCTCTGTTCTGTAGGCCTGATAAAAGCATTGCCACAGTTCAGACACCAGCTCAGCAATTCATATAGACAGAACTGAAGATGAGCCATAAATCATAGAACAAAGTGAACGGCCTTTTTTCCCCCCTCTTCCCCCCCATTCTCTTTTGTGTGAGTGGTATGCTTCACTTGTGACCTTCCCTCTGCTTTCTCCTGCGTGTTTGTGTTTTTGCAGCACTCCTACTTCATCGCCCCGGATATCAATGGACTGCCAACTATCCCTGAGAGCGTAAGTACTCATGGAAAAAGAAAAGAAAAGAGACAGAAGGAGGTAAAGAGAGATCCCTCTCTTCTCAAAACATGTCTGCCTCTAATCGCTTTTTAATCAGATACTTGTCACCTTTTGAAATGATTGCATCATCCTCTTGTTTCAGTTTTATCTCCTGTGGTGCTTGTACTTTTAATGTTGAAGTTCAGTGAATGCCATGGGTATTAAAGGATTCAAACTGAACACATGCTCTTTGTTGATTTTGTATTTAAATTGTAGCTCAGGTCGAGCATCCAAAGTCTTTATGGCAAGCTACACCAGATGAAAACAGTAATCAGTCTGACAGAGTTAATCATCATTGATTGATATTTTCCAAACATGACTATATCAGATGAATCAAAGGCATAAATGTATTTTAAATCTGTAGTTCTTATCTGTGTATTTTTACAGCAAAACAATATGTGCAGAGATGGAAGTCCAAGTCCTTTTTCAGCCAGTACTGCATGTCTCTCTTTATGTCACACTCTGGCACTCTCACCAGTCTGTAGCATTGACACTTTATTGTAAGCAAGTTGTGCAAGGACAGTTTGTTATGTACCTGCATATCCTTCTGTTTCTGTCTATCTCCAGAGGAACCTGACAGAGTACTTTGTGGCTGTGGACGTCAACAACATGCTCCAGCTCTACGCCAGTATGCTGCATGAACGGCGTATCATCATTACCTCAAGCAAGCTTAGCACTGTGAGTCCATTCCCTCCAAGTCATTCTCTCAGCTGCAGTCAGTTATCAGCTCTGCCCTGCCAGGCACAAGGAGAAAATAGGTTAGAAAACAGTTCAAATATTGCAACCACTTGAAGGATGAGTTTCCTAAATATTTAATTCAAGTTGTGGTGAAGCTTTTAGTCATAAAATGTTAACCTTTGTGTTGTCAGTATGTCACGTTAGAAAATGTAGGATTCTTGTGGGCTATCTCACTTGCATCCAAGAAATGATATCATAATATTAGAAAATGTTGCTACTTTACATAGACTCTCTTATAGAGAGTCATGGTTGCTATTTTTGGCCTCCTATCAAATTCAGATACCGATTTACCCTCTTAAAAAAGTATATAGCTCAAATGTTGGGACTGTTTCCTAGATTGAACATGATTCTCTTCATCAATATTCCAGCAGGATATCAAAACCCTAAGTAGTACGATGAGAATATTTATCTGACATGGCTACGCTACTTGTACAGAGAGAGTTGAACTGATCTCTCTGCCACCCCCCACCCCTCTTTGCCCAGACGTCCTGCACTCAGACACCCGCACTATCACCACGCTCTGACAAGCTGTGAAATCCACGCTAAAGCTGGATTATATTTGACTGTTTGTCTTATAACTGCAACATATTAATGGCCAAAAAGCCCTAAATTATCCGTTATTACATGTCTTAGCCCTCTCACATGATTTAAGTCCCTTCTGTCCGTCTGTCTGTATGAGGGAGGAAATCTCTCTGTATCTTTCTCCCCCTCTTCCTCCCCCTGTTCCTCATTCCATCCTCCCCCCGTTATCTCTCTGGCTGATGAGGCAGAGCCAAATGTTTATGACAGATGAGATGGGAGAGGGAAGTGATGTCATCCAAATCCTATCTGTAGTGTAACTGGTCCTGCCTTGGTATCTACAAGGCTGCAGAACATTGAACAGCCGGAGGGGCCTGTGGTGGTGATGGGTGCTGGAGGGAATGGCACCCAAGGTCTCCCATAGGAAATATAATCAGGAAGAGCTGTAAAAATTACCCAGCCCTCAGAGAATTTCACCTGTCTCCCCTCAGCTCCTCAGACCAGCAGCACCTCCGCCCAGGGTCTAGGCTGCACACAGTGCTGTGACACAAGGGTTACACGATGTACATTATCAGACTCTAGGGTGAAGGTGTATTTCGTTTTAGCAGGAAGAGGGGGGTGGAGGTGATTTTTGTCTGTGATTTACAGTTTTCTGCGGCTTGGAGACTAATGTTGCCTTGTTTTCTTTAACAAATTTATGCCGACAGGATTTTTTAAGAGCTTGCACGTCAGACCTTTACCTCTGTAAGCCTTTTATCCTCTGCAATCCTTCATCCACTCATCTGTCTATCCATCCATCTTCCTCAGGGAGAGGTGTTTTGGTTTGGTAGCAATATATGTCAGGCACTGTAGTACAAAGGTATTTTCATATCTCCTCTGGGATTACTAGCAGGCCTGATGTTATTACTGCTCCTGTGATGCGTATTTTTTTGCTGTTAGGTAGATTGACCTTCTGGTTCAAGTGGAACTGGCTGCCGTGATTCTTGAAGCCGGCTTTCTAAGTGTATACATGCTTAACTACAAAGATCCCAGCTCGTTATCCACACCACTGTCTTGTGATCAAATATCTAAAAGGCTGGGAAATATATAATTAATGTCAGAGTTTGTCAAAATGTTTGTTTAAGTCAGTGTTAGCAGTCACTGGATGGACAGGTAATATTTCTATAGTCTGCTTGCCACAGATAGAGGATGTATGAGAGAAGATATTGTTAGTAACATCGTTAGTACCATCCAGCTGCTTTTCACCACCTCCGCCTGTCCAGCCTCTCAGCCAAGCAAAGAGAAACAGGGAATAGAAAGTGGAAAGAGAGAGAGAGAGAAAGACACACACACACACACACACACACACACACACACACACACACACACACACACACTGCATTTATTCTGCCTGCTCTAGGTGCTGCCTGTGTTAAAGCCCCCGGTGAACCCAGTGTGTCAGTCTGCCGGTACATGGCCAGCGCGTCTCGCAAGCAGCCAACAGCAAAGGAATAAATCATGATCTTACAACAATGCGTCAGTTGACTTATTGCTGTTTCGTGACCGGAGGTGAATGGTACCACTGTTTTAAAAGGCCGGTCGGCGGTGGCGCAGGGGCGGGAGCCAGCCGAGCGTGCAGCCTTGTCATAGGGCCGTATAATAGGGCTGCATCGGCCCTTCCTCTAACTAGTCAGTTGGGAGGACCCCCACCACCACAGCCATCGCCCCACCACCCTCCGCGTCTTTCATCTGCAGAGGCCCCCCAGCTCTCGAGCCCAGCCTCTGCCCTGCCTATCGCCCAAACTCACACAGTCTGGCCCCGGCACTGGCTGACAGCAGCCTTCTCATCAGCCTGTCAGGCCTATGCTAACAAGGAGCTATCCATCCACCATGCCCTAGAGTGCCAGCTGTCTCTCTGTTTCCTGCCTTTTCCTCTGTTGTTCTTCTCCTCTCTTACCCGGACTTCTCTCTGTCTCTCCACTTTCTCCCTATCTTAGTTATTCTTCCTCGCTGACATATTATTTTTTGTCCATCTGTCTCTCACACACGCTGGCTACACCTCTCTTTCTCTCTGACTTTGCCTCCCTGTGTCTTAATGCGTCTCTCTGTTGTTGGGCGTCTGCAGAACATTGGGACACCCTCGCCCCTCCTTCCCCTCCTTCCCCTCCTTCCCCTCCTTCCCCTCCTTCCCCTCAATAGACTTATCTCAGTGCCATGCCATGTGTCTGACTTAACGTGTGTGCTGTCCCACTGTGACCGTGTATGTGCATATGTGCATGTTGTGGGTGTTTGTGTCTCTTTTGCATGCACCTGTTTCTGTGTCTTCTGCACTCACAGGTGTTTGTACCTTATGTCTTATGTCTTTCTGTGAGAGAGTCAGTGACTGTGTGTGCATGCGTGGGAGGCCTGGCGTTAGCTGTTACCTGTGTCGTCCTGTGTGCCCTCTCTTTCTCTCCCTGCGCCACCTACTTGTTTGTGGCACACCTGCGTTGTGCCGGGCCTGACACCGGCGTTTGTCAACAGAGGGAGAAGCAGAGCGCGGGTAATTGGTGACTTACTCTTTGCAGGGGAGGGGAGAGGGAACGGCTAACACAGCGATAAACCAATGGGAAAGGCGAGGGAGAGGTGGCAATGGACAGAAGGACAGCAGGAGGAGAGGAGGAAAACAGAATAAGAAATGAAGAATTAGGATGAAAATGAGGCTGGGAAAGGAGAAGAGACGATTGAATTTAGAGAGTGCGTAGGGACAGAGTTGGAAGGAAAGGCTAGTGGAGGGGAAATGAGTGTTTGAGGCTGGTGTGAAGAGGTCAAGAGCGACTCTGTTGATACCATTCCTCCTGTCAAATTGAATCACGTTGCCTGCAGCAGCAGCTATTTTTCTCACAACGCGCTCTCACTGTAATTTAACATGTGCGATACGCTCCCTCATCTTAGAATATGTAAGCAGAGGGAATGAGTGTTGTTATGTTTCAAGTCCAGTAAAAACTAAATCTCCATTATACTGCCGTTTAATATGTGAAATAAGTGCTTGTAGGCCCCCACAGTAGCAGTTTCTCCTTTTTCTGTCTGTGTTTCACTTGAACATGTCCTGTTGCTCAGGTAAAGAGGAATGGTGTGGGTGGAAACGCACTGCTTACTGACAGAGTCTGCAGAGTTGCAGTGTTGGGAAGATCTGAGGTCTGTGTTGGGTCCATCTCTTTAAGGAAACTTCACTGTTGAAGGGTTGTGTTGCTGTTCAGGCATGCAGAGGGACGAGAGCTCATCTGAATATGATGATGTATGAATATGGAGAGCTGTTTGATGGTTTGTGAGCCGTCAGAAGAGTTGGGGTAGCTGCCCACATGTAGTGTCAAAATACAGCTTTTTGGTTAATTTTCTGCAGATAAAACACATCAACTGTATCCCTATTCCATACTACATACTAATTCTAAGCAGGTTTTAAGTATGTGGTGTGTTCACAGTGCAAAAGTCACACAATTTAGTCCATCAAACAAGTGTGCATACAAAAAAAAACCACTTGATTTTTTTTTTTGTGAAGTTGATGGACGTCATTGTCCCACAATGCAATGCTCAAAGGAAATGGAGGAGCTGCTCACAGCTGGAAAATATTAAAGCAAATTGTAGATGGTAAAACAGCTTTGTGAACACAGCAGAAAACAAAACATAACTACTAAATATTTTGATGTCTATTTGTGAAGTTTAATTGGTTGTGCCATTCCAAAGTCGCAGCTTGATTGACATCAGTAGCACACGCATTGTTTAATTCCTGCAACTTTTAACTAACTGCAAAACAGTATAGTAAGACATTTAGTATGTTGTACTCACTGTATACTATTAGTATGTAGTATGGGATGGGATACAGCAGTTGACTCACACTCAGACCCCATTATTGACAAAACTGGTGTGTGACCTCTTAGCTTTGGTTTATTGCTACCTACTTCAAAGTTGCAATGCAAATTTTATCTCTTAACTTCACTCTTTCTTCTTCTCCCACTTTCACCTCCTCCTCTCCATCTCTAGATGTCTCTCTGTCTCTCTCTTTCTGTCTCTGCTGCCTTTAGTCCTGCTGAATGGATGTGGGAAAACCAGTGTTAGTGTGGACACTTTCTGTCTCAGCTACAGCGTGCTAAGAAAGCTCTCAGGGCAGAACCAAAGACCTTGACTGCTTTTTGAAGCAGGCTGTCGCTGTATAATCGGTTAGCTTCTCTCAGAGGAAGGGGCAACACACACACACACACACACACACACACACACACACACACACACACACACACACACACACACACACAGTGTGAGAGAGGCAGGCAGCCCCTCATTACCGGGCAGAGCCCTGGTCCCTGAGGACTGGACCCAGCACCTAATCCTGTATTTGTTCTTGGGGACTGTATCTGTGATTCTCCATTGAATGGAATATTAAGCACCCAGGTCTTTTGTGGAGCGTGTAAGCCATTTGGCTCCACTCATCTATTATTTATCAGCCTGGCAAATATTTTATCAGCCTTAGCCTCTCATGACCCACTCTCATGTGAAGCCCCCCCCCCCTGTAAATGAAGAAAAAAAAAGAGTGGTACGATTTCTCTTTTTTCCACTCATCTTCCTTTTACTTTTTGCCTTATTCGTTCTAAAACCTGAACAAGGACACAGGGATTTGTATTTCGGCTGAATTAGAGAAGCAAATATGTGAACTATTCCTCTGGAGTTCCCTCCAAGTTTCCTTATCTCAGGCACACTGCCATCTCTATTGCTTTGGAGATAGCAAATAAAAGAAAACAGAAATCTAGATTTGCTTTATAAATCATTATCTTAGTTTCAGTAACCCCCCTCCCCTCTCAGCCAACTCCCCCAAGCCAGCCACCCAGCCTGAGAAGAAGAGAAGCAGAGAGAGAGAGACTCCTGTTTTCCCTTTCAACCTGAGAGTAAATCATGCCAGTTGGGGGGCTCACCTTGAGGCCTGGTGGAGATAATTGGAGTTGGTTAGCGAGGTGTTCTGTGCCATTACCTCCTGGTACCAGTGAATGGCTGGGGCTTGTCTCGCACTCCCAGAGGAGGAATACACTCGCCTGTTGGCTCTCCACTTAGTGTGTGTGGGCGTGCGCGCGTGACACGTGTATGTATGTGTGTATGTATATCCACAGCCGGATTGCTGACCTCTCTTCATCACAATTTAATGGCCCCTTACCGTCATTGCTTTGGAAAAGGGAGAAGGGTGTGATAGTTTTGATAGTAGCTCTTTCACCAAGTGCTTCACTTTCACACATTAATATTCATAGCATTGATTTATTTTCAGAATTAACAAAAAAACAAACTGTTTGCCAGGGAATTAATCCTGACAGGAGCGTGGCATTGTTGTGTTTTATTTGAAGACGGCAGGCAGCGGGAATATGCATATGCAGATACGCAGAGCAAGACACCAATTAAATGTTGATTAAGTCCTAACTATTGTGGGACTGGGTGTATGAGAAACTGCACGGAGGCAATAAAAAAAAAGATCATTGCTTTTTTCCAGCCGATATGAAAAATGAATGTAGTTAAAACAAACATGCATGGAGGGGGAGGCCCATGGACACACGCAAACGCACACACTTTTTGTTGTAAGCTTTTCAGATGTCCGGGCTTGATGTTTGGGTGGATTCAGAGGGTGGGGCCCTTTCTCTTTCTCTGGCAACGGTGGTTTTCAGCCGCCAAGCTCACCCGCTTTTGGCCGGTCAATTGTGACACTGTGTGTGTCAGTGAGCAGGGGGTCTCCTGGTAGTTGTGCGTGTGTGTGTGATAGTGTGTGTCCGCTTCACACATTGACTGTGAAGCTGCAGCAGTATAACAGCGGCTGCTGCTCCGGGGTCCCGGCGGTATTGGCCTAGCCCGCAGTCTCTCTTGGCTAACTCATGTTTCATTCTTTGGCAATTTGCCCTAATGAAGTCCCGCAGGAGCCCCTCAGACCTCTGTTCTCTTTCCATATTTAATCATGTTATTTTAATCTGGGGGATGAGCTAACGCCTCTTTCTCCTGCCGTGTGTGTGTGTGTGTGTGTGTGTGTGTGTTGCAGGTCATTACTATAGCTGGGTTTTCATGAGATGTGATGTCAAGAGGGGGATGCTGGCTTTAAGACAATGGGAGACAGTGACTTTAATTTTATGTGCAATGTTGGTTTGACAATGTAGAGAGCTCCTTTGAAAAGGAATGTCATCTTCATGTGATTGCTTCTCATTATTTGTTTGAAAAAGAGGTTGTTTTCTCTTTAATTTCTAGGTCATAGTAGTTGGGGTAATTTTGATTTTTATGGTTACTGTCAGCACTGTTTTGGACTCCTTTTGTTGCTTTTGTGCAGGTCGCAGCACAATTCTCACTTTGACATTGAAGTGAAAAGCAGTTAATTATGAAGATGGCTTGTATTTGCTCATTTTTGTGTCCAAAACAAGTTAGAATCTGTGCTTTAAATAATTTTTTGTTTAAATGTCTGAACACCATGGGCAATAGTAGCAATATTATTGCAGTGATGACCCACCACAAACAAATCAATATGGAGGAAACATTGGTTTCATGTACTCTGTGTGTAAAGCAAGTGTCTTTTCAATACTTTTCTTTTCACCTCCTCATCAATCTTTCTCTCCTCTACGGCGTTTCTGTCATTAGCGAAGGCTCCTGTCAACTGGTTGATCTCCAGCTTTCAGTCTGTTCTTCTCTTCCTCCAACAATAGCTTGCAGGTCTTGTGTTCATCACAACAGCACTAGACATTGTCAGTGCGCCATGTCCTTTTGTGAGGGCTTTTATTTGTGAGCAAGATTAAAGGCTAACTCAATGAAATCAAACACACAGAACATCGACACATCAACACAAAGCATCACCACAGCAGCAACCTTGATCAGACTTCTACATTTTAAAAACAGGATACTAACAGGATATTGTTTGGAAGGAAATAGAGCTGTGATCTATAGACTTCTTCTATAGATTTTAGCAGTGTAGAAACTTAGTTGAAATTGTAGAAATGTATTAGAAAGAAATAAGGATGAGCAGTATATTAAGCTCAAAGTTATTTCACTATTTTTTAACTTGTTGCAGCTCTTTCTTTGGGGAAATTCTTGGGACTGAAATCACACAAACCTTTGAAAATTACTTTTAAAAAAATAAAACAACCACAAACATACAGCATAGACGGGCAGTTTTAGTGTCGCCTTGGAAAGCTGTGTTGAGATTGTCCTCTCGCTTCTTTCTCTCTCTGCAGTTAACTGCATGTGTCCACGGTGCGGCTGCTCTGCTCTTTCCTATGTACTGGCAGCACATCTTCATCCCTGTACTGCCCCCGCATCTTCTGGACTACTGCTGGTAAGGCTGACCACCTCTGAAACACACACACACACACACACACACACACACACACACACACACACACACGAACACCATCAGGATCATCATAATAAATGTTTACAACCCCCTTCCTTTCCTCTCCTGCCACTTTCTCCTGTCATTTTTCAGCCACCTTCCTACACACACACACACACACACACACACGCTCATACACACCTGACACACAGACACACAAACACACACCATGCCATGTCTGCCGGTCATGCACCGAGCTCTGCCGCTAAAACCTCGGTGTAAAAGTGCAGACACACATGTTCACACATTCTCCCACCCGTTCTTCGAGCTGTTCTCACGATTCCTCTCGTGGTGCGCCTTCTCCTGTGTGGCCCCTCAACATAATGAACGGCCTGGATCACCTTGCTCCATATTTCATGCCAGTGCTAGCACCACGCTCTCATCGTCTTAGCCCTCTCAGGGGTTCATTACCACCCATCCAACGCAAATCCAACAAATCTGAATGGACTTGATTGAAACTGAATGGAGAGCAGTAGTAACGGCTCATCTACAAATCTACGTGCGTTCAGGTCAACTTCAGATCTGTACATATTTTTAAAAAATTAAAAAGGTTGGGGAAGTCAGCTTATGTAAAAAGAGCTGTTTTTTGTCGAATCAGTGCTGATAGCTCATACAGTACAGTATTTTACCATAAGGGACAAAAAGCTATTCATCACTGACAGTAAAATGTGATTTTCAACACTCTGTGAAGACTCATCATTATCTTATTTAATCACAGGGGTGTCCTCCATGCACTGATTAGATAACTACATTTTATTAGATGCTCTGTGTGTGTGTATATATGTGCATGTATCTGTGTAAATGTTGATGAAAGTCAGCACTGTACATTCATGAAACGGAGAAGACAGCGGCTGAAGTGCAGAGCTACAGGCCTGCTGTTTGTTTTGCTGTTGCTTTAAGTTGATTACAAGCCTGTGGCTTCTGAATCATTCTGGCCAGGAATACGCTGACCCAAAGCTATCCGATTATTGCTGCCTCTGTAAACCTCATCATAAAAATGGTTTCTATTATTTGACTGTTTTTGTTGATTTTATTCATCTTGGTGGATGGGAAACATACTCTATGATTCAACCTTTCCATGCCACTAACTTTCAATATGAAGATAAATATCACATAAAATAAGAATGACATGATAATTACCATGCAAAGCTTATTTTTGTACAGTAAAAAGAAAACACTTGACACTTCTACCCTTTAGCTTCCATGTCTTTCTATACTTTCTGAATCCACCTTGTTAAAGGAAAAACTCCATTAAATGTCCTGTAAAAGCATGTTTTGTTGTTATTGTTAATATTAGCATTAGTATTCTCAGTATTTTTTTAATGTCTTTCAGGGTAAATGAATGGTTACTGATAGCTGAGTGTGGCAGTTTTAGACAAAATGTACAAAATCTCTTTGAATCACGTTTTAATTCTTTAAGCTACAAGTCAGTGACTGAAAATCAAAACTACTTATATGCAGAATGAAGGAGAAACTTGTTTGTTCTTTTTACGTGATAACTTTAATTGTTTAAAAAACAGTCCAGTGGCACCAGATCAGATTGCTTGCCCTGCTACACACACCAGTTAATCTAATGTTGTTTCCCATTTTGAGAGTCATGTTGGTTCTCGGGAAAATAATTTTGAAGTCTGATTTTTAATCAGCGGCCGTGCCCTACATGTAATATATAACATGATTGGGTTAAAGAACAACATATGGATGATAATCAGTTTTGCTGCCTGTTACGATTATGTTATGTCATGCAAATTAAAATATACATTTCTGATTAGTTTCAATGCATCCAATGCATTACAGTAGTTTTCACATAATTTCTAGCAGTTGATAAAATAGATTTCACTTTTAAAATAGTCTCAGCTTTTATTTGAAGCTTTTATCATTTTAGGGTATTTAATTAATGTTTTTTGTTAATCTATTGAATTTTTGTTTTTTCAAATTAATTTAGTCTATAAGATGTGATGGCATTTGTGATTATTTTAACAAGTTATATTACAGTCAGGTCATATCTTCAGATTGCTATTTTTGTCTGACCAACCGTCAAAAACCCTAACGGCATTCAGTTTACAATGAAATAAAAATGCAGAGAAAAGCAACAAATCCTCACATTGAAGCTGTGATTTATGCTAGTTAATAGCTTTATAAATAACAAAACAATCAAATATCAAAGTAGTAATTGAATACATTTCTGTAGATCAACTAATTGGTTAATCAAAGAATATCCGCAACGTAAAGCTTTTTACTTTTTCAGATGGGTGTGTGAACTGCGCTGTGCTGGTGTAGACATCCATGAATATTTCTTTACTGCATGTAACCATCTGATATTGATATTGCTCACATCTTTGTTTTCCTCTCCCATCCACAGTGCTCCCATGCCATACTTTGTGGGAGTTCATCTTAGTCTGCTGGAGGTACGTTAGTTAATCTGTGTATGCATATAAATGTGCATGTATATAAATGTACATCATTATACTGTGTGTGCATAATTATATATGCTGCTGCAAACTGATTTATATATTTGCCATGTCTGTACTGTACATCAGAAATTAAGGGTTGATGTTTCCTAATTTGCATCAGATATATATTACTAATTTCAGGGTCCTTGTCAGTGGATTTTATTAAAAAGAATAACCAAATTACAATTGCTGTCAATTCCTAGTTTTTCCCTCTCTGTATATATGGTCAGCTAATGCTGCACCTGGTTTGGTGAATGGGTGTAAAATATTTGAAATTTCATTAAGGCCAGTTTTTGGCACCTCCAACACACTGAATAAAAAAAAATGGACAGAATGTTTTTTCCTTTTTATCTCCTTGTCTTGCTTGTGTGCATTCTTAACCAGAAGTACACAAGACAGAGAGAGAAAGGCAGAAAAAGTATCTCTAAACAAAGAGCTTTTCTACTTCATTGTTAAGCCCTGTGTGTTGGTTGGGGTGCAAGCCGTCACCAGCACTGCTGTTGTGTGTGAATGCATGTTGCAAGCACGCGCACATTTGCACTTGTGTGTAAGTGTTAGTATGTAAGTGTTTGTCTGTGTGCGTGTGTAATTGTGCAAATGCATATGTTGTAATGTACGTGTGTGTGTGTGTGTGTGTGTGTGTGTGTGTGTGTGTGTTTGTGTGTGATATTTGTCTGACAGTTGCGGCAGTGGCAGTATTTATCACACTCTGCATCCGTGACAGACCCCCTTTCCGCCACTACATAATTAGTCCAGATCAGCATGTGAGCCTCCACTGCACAGGCTGTCACAAAAGTGACAAACTAGAAATTCACACACTATGCTGCCTCCCCCCCACACCTGCCTGCATCCTGCACCACACTGAAATAATTGTTGAATTTGTCGCCATCAGGATGCACACAGCACAGCACAGCATCACTGTGTTGTTGTTGATGCATGAGGTTTTGGTGCTGTGGAAAGTCTTTGTGCAATCCAAATGTTCTTCTCAGTGCCATTCTTCATTTTTGCGAGCATGTGTGTGTGTGTGTTATAGTAAAGATGTTCTAATATTTTTTTTCCCTACACGCCATTTTTCACCATTAATCGTAAAGGAGTGTGATGACAGTGTGGTTTTAAATGTGACCGCTGTGTTTTCTCCTTCCTGGGGCTTCGGGACAAAATTTACTTTGTCTGCTGGGAAACACACCTGAGCCACACTTAGAATTTCAACCGTTTACTTAATTTCAAGATTTAATGATTAACCAAACTATATTCTCAGGCTCTTTATTATTTAAAATATGTAAAACATACATGATGAGATGTTAGATGGCAAAAAACAAATATGTACACTTTGAGAAATAATGCTTCAATTCCATTATATAATAGCAGAAAATATTTTTTAGATTTTTAACATTAAAAGAAATTTTGCATGCAAAATTTGACATGTTGTAATAATATTTACAGGTGAGATTTGTTCAGTACTGTGAGATAGTGATTAGATTTGTTTTAAATGACTGTGGCAGTGTGTGCACTGTTGCTGATAACACTGGACATTTCCTCCTTTAGAGAGTACGCAGTCGATCACTGGAGGATGTGGTCATTCTGAATGTGGACACCAACACCCTGGAGAGCCCCTTTGATGACCTGCACAACCTGCCCAGTGACGTGGTGAGACACACACACACACACACACACACACACACACACACACACACACACACACACACACACACACACACACACACACACACACACACCCCTTCCAGAGCTTCTTAACCTTTATTGTCTCATTACACGTCTTTTTTCCTCACTTGCATAAACACACATTCTCTTGTCCTCCAATGTACTCTCATACTAAGATACTCACACTCTCACCCACATGCACACAGACACACACAGACAAACACATACACATGCAGAAACTTGTCAAAGTATAGCTCTGTCCCCTCCCCGCATCATTAATGACTGCAGTACTGGCTCCTCAGATTGTGGCTGTCTAAAGTAAACTCCCGTTGCGTCGTATGACGCTTGAAGGCAAACAGCATTCCCCGACCATCAGAGGCTTGTGGGAAAATGTGCAACTCCCTTCCCTTCATCTCCATCCATTCTAATCATTATTTCACAAAGTCTTGCATTTCTGCCTGCCCACTGGCACGTTTCTGAGAACGAGAGATAGGAGGAGGGAACAAGGCACAGAAAAGAAAAGAAAAGGCAGAGATGGGTGATTTTCTAGGGGGAGAGAGTGGGAAGAAGGGGGCCAATTATCAGTGTGGGCAGTGAAGCCACCTGCCAGTGCATCGTCTCTTTAATTAATGGAGCACTGACGCTGGTCAGTGCTACAGGAAGCATCACCACGGCGCCAGGGTCACTCGCACATTTACACACACACACACACACACACACACACACGCACACACACTCTCTCTCTCTCTTATATACTCACACACACAAACTTGGAGAACAACACACGTGCTTGTCTTCCCTGTCTTTGTCGAAGCAGAAATCTGTTTGTTTAGCTGTTTTTCTGGGTGTGTATATTAACGCTCCTCTGTGAGGCACCGAGGCCCCGCTGAGGCTATTACCCACACTGCTAACAGTATATTCTCAGGTTCCACCGCCTACCGGACTCCTGCCCTACCAGCAGTATATAATTCAATCCACTGCCCTGCAGACTCCAAACCTTCTCACACTCCCACACTTCTCTGGTTCTCCTGATTTAGTGCTGCTCAGCCTACTACGACTGCTAGTGTGCATCAATGCCTCCTTACTACCTGCAATGATGCGATCTTTCCTACATTTTATACAATTACCTGCCTACTTTTTAGCCTGTTTGCCTGCCTGCCTTATCGCCTACCTTACTGCCTGGCTGCTCGAGTTTCATGACACCTGTCTTGCCTTCTTGTCTCTCTCTCACAGTACCGCAAGCCTGGACGTTTCCCGCACCCGCTGTTTGCTTCTCATGCTTCTTTGCCTGTGTGCCTGTCTGGCTGCAGTACCTTCTTCTCACTTCCTGCCTGCTTGCTTTTCTGCACCCAGGGACTCAAGCCCTAAATTAAATTGCAAACTGAGTTTGTCATAAAAAGGAGTCAGGGCTTTTGAAAAGCGACAGAAGCAGAGAGAAAAGCCTTTGTCTTTGCCGTGTGATAAATTAAGTGGCAGGCTCAGAGGCTTTTTGCTTTGATCCCCTACTCACCATTTTTCCTGACTAATGACAGAACATAGCCCACATATCATGTCAAATTACAGCACCTGAAATGGAAACTTCACTGGCATTAATATATTTATTGCAATAAATTGTTGTTGTTGTTTTTATTCCTATTCATATTTGTTTTCCTGTCTCCTCTCATCTTTTCACCGGGGCTACTAGATTAATAAGGAAGCGAGCAGGTACTAATTGAGTGGAATTCCAGGTCTCTTGTTAGTTTGCTTGTTAGTGATGAGGACATGCCACATGGCATTTGATGTTTGTGTTTACACACAAGGAGATGTTTGAGGCATTGTGCAGTTTGTCAAACAGAGGCCTGAAATCTTGATTAATGCTGAGTGATTCTCTGCCTGGGCTGAGCTGCCGCACGTTGTTTCTGAGCTATTAAAACCGCTCTTCATTTCTCTCTAATTCTCACTGTAACAGTGGCTACTTAACACTCAGGCTTTATTCAGTGTGAAACAGAAGCCCTGAGACCTATGAAGTAATGCTTATTCTCACTTTAAAAGCCCAGCATCACTTTGAATGAATATATAAAGCATGAAATGGATTAAAAGGTAAAGGCCACAGGCAGTTTTTGTGCGTATTTTAAGTCTAACTAAGAGGGAAAACAAAGCACTCTGATGTTGATTTAAGCAAACCTTTAGAGATCCGTCTAATTATGGCAATGCAGGCTGTGAGCACATGTGGACTCTATTACGTGGCTCGGCTGACCAGTGGCCATGTGCTTTTAGCAGGTTCAGAGTTCACAGTTGTCCTGAATTAGCCGCCCTCTTTCAGACAGGACCCCTACACCGGCTCCACTAGTGCCCGCCCCTTAATGGTCTTTTCCCGCAACTTCACACATAATATTTCAGATTTATTGACTATTACAAATGCTACCATGCCAGTAGCGGTTCCGTTTAGCAGAAAAAGGAAAGATCTGAATAAGAGAGTAATTGGTAACGGGTCAAAGAAGGATGCAACAATCTTTTGAGAATAGCTTTTGACATTTTTTAAATTGGAAATGTCATATGAATCAAAGGTCCAACATTAATTGTACTTTTGTTCTGGATTTGACTTTTTAAATGCACAGGGCACATTTTGACAGTGGAAATAAATTAGTCGCATCACATCACTTTAATTTTTTGTTATTAGATTTTTTTTTTCCCCTTTTATGATTTTTTTTAGTTGCTCTTACATTTACTGAAAGTCATTCTGAATTTTAACCAGTATATTTTGGTATCCTTGTATAAAAATAATGCACATCAAGGAACTTTTTTGTTGCTTTATTTGAGTTTGTGCTTTTATTTTGTTTTCTGCTTTAGATACACATTGTAATATTATTAGAGAAATACATCTGTTTTGTGTATTTTTGGCAGGATTTTGCATATTTTAGTTGAAGTTGAAGTTGAACTGAAAGTTTCAATAGTTTTTACACATTAAATCATACTAATCTCAGAGAGACTGCGCTTGTGTCAGTAAAATCAATATGTTGACAAGCACGCTGAAAAGAAATACTAAATAAAAAAAACTGTAGTTTTTCCCTAGAAGATCAAGGTATTTTTGTTTCTTTTTCTGAGATCCACAGTTTCCTCTTCCACACAGAGATTGTGCTGATAAAGTTATAATTGGCTTTTGGTTGGTGGAGCTGTTTACCGCGCTAGTCATTAAAAGTATCCAAGAATAGCAAATTAGGAGTCTGTTAATTCTGAAAACAAACAGTACGCGACTGAATCAGATTTTTATCTGATCCCGGCAATTGATCTCAAACCATTGACGGAAGATTTTTTTTCATTTATTATTCTTTCTGTGCCACATATTCAAGGTGAGGTGCTACAATGCAGCTTACATCTTTATTTTCAGATGCTCTCTCTCACATCACAGCCTAATTCCTTCTATTCTCCTCTTCTCTGCCTCTCGCTACTTTGCTGACACCGTGTACCCATACATTCCTAGCCTTCATACATTTGATCATTTGTATTCCCAATAAAAGGGGGAAATTTACAGCGTACACTCCTACTTCCTGTATTTCAAGCCTGCATTTGGAGGTTTACAAATGAATGAGGGGGTTGCGGTTGTGTCTGCGCGCCTCTCCTGAGATCACCTGGCACACTTAATCAAACATCGCGGCTTTAATTTGGTGTTCAGTTTCCGATGCTCCCAGAAAACAACATCTACATCATCATCTACAACAGAGCACAGCCGAACAGATGAGCAGGCAAACACACATGCAGATGCTCAGACACGCACAGAGACACCTACACATTGTCGGCCAGGAATGTTCATCAATGACATTCAGATCTAGTTCAGGAGTAAACTTTTGCTACTCACAGATTTTTGGTCTGTCCACCAGATACCCGCATTTTCAGTTTAGATACAGCCAAGTGTGTTTCATTTGAGCGTCGTCATCCCAGTATAGCGGAGCCACCTACAGTAAAGCCCCTCACATGCTGTACTAACTAGATGGTAGCTCACTGCTGGGAATGTAGTTGCTCCACCTCAGTTACATACTGTACTTTACCAGAAACGGTCTCGGCTTCTACAACATATAACAACAAGCTCCAAAGTATTTGATTTTGTTTCTGTTGTTGTTGCTGAGTCTGTACTTTAAACCAACTGCAAATGTCGGGATCTGCTCATTGAAAACGTTATTTTACAGGTTACGATTGTTTTAAATGGCGCTGAACTGTGCATACACTCCCTCTGCAGCATTAGCAGCCCTTCATTTACTCATGTGGAGTTTAAAAGCTGCACTTCATTTTCACATACTCGTTCTGCCGGCGGTTCACTCCGGATTAGAAGTCAAAAAGGGAGAGGAGCATCACCCACTGCGTTGGTTATTGAAGTGAGAGATGACATTTAGCTGTAGTTAATTATGTATGCAAAACTCAGCCGCTCAGCTGCTATAAGAGGTCAGCTTGACAAAGTAACCCCACACCGGGGAGAGTCTCATGGCAATGAGATAGCCCTATTAAAACACACACACAAACACACACACAGACTTTTTTTCCCCCTTGCTTTCTCACTCTTTTTCATTTCACCTGACTAATGTATTGTGTTGCATGTACTTAACTAGCAGATCAACATACTGAATAACTAAGAATTATGTTATTATATGTCTCACTACCTTAATAGCTGATCTATTCTAGTCTTTCTCCATTTTTACATATTTATTCCATCACATCACTTTGCTAATTTAATAATCACTGAAGTTAATTTAAAAGTTATTGATCGTATGTGGTTAGATATAAGAGACTGTAGTTGACTCCACCCAATCAACTTAAGTAATATCCCCATTATTGTGCAGTTTTACCGTAAGACTGGAAATAGAAGGGTTAATTTATAAGGAATCATAAAATATCTAATATTTGTTTTAAATTGAACGAATTAATGAATTTCATAGATTCTAAGTTGCATGCTCATTGTGTACATGTTTGTGTGCGTGTGTTCATGTGTGAGAGTATATGCCGGTTTGCCGTGTGTCTTTGTTCAGATGTGTGTGTGTGTGTGTGTGCACAGTTCAGACTGCAGCACATCAAAAGAAAGTGGGAGATTTTCATAACTATTTTTTTTCTTTGTAGTTCTTTAATTGCATCCCCATGGCTTTCTTTCCCTGGACAGAATCTTAAACAAAACATTCTTTTTTTGTGAGAAGAAACCCAACTTTTTATTTATTTATTTTTTTAACAACAGACAAGTGTCAGGGTCGTTATTTGGGAGGGGGTTTTTTATGCTCTAGTGAAAATTTAGAGGAAAATTCTAAATATATATTCAGTGTTTTGTGTGTAAGTTTTTTTTTCATTTACTCAATAGTAAATATAATATTGTCAGCCAGGCTCTTACCTTTTGTCATGTTTTGTTTTCTGTTTTTTTGTTGTTAACTAAAAGTGGAAGATGATGATATGTCCAATAGTTCATTAACAGCAATGACCAGGTTTCAAATGTTGTGTGTCTGATTATATCAGCACTTTGCATAGAAATATTGCTTGTTGTCATGCACAACATGAAGTGATAAAACTCATCATTTTATCAGGTTGAGCTTCAGAATAGAGCAGTAGCAGTTGTAGGCTACCCCATCACTTACAAAGACAGTGAAAGGTGTTTGTGTTTTTGTCAAGCTCACCATCACAATTTCTGTTTATTCTGATTATTATATATACAGTACCGTATTCACATGCATGTAAGTATGATATGAGTTGGGATGTTTGTGTTCGTATCAATGCATCGGGGCATCGTACACATGCGTGGACACACGCACACACACTCACACATTCACACAGATGCCTGGTGTCACCTACAGTGGTGTCATCCCTTACAGTCAGGCAGGGATCATCATTGCACCTGCTAATTACCATCTCCAGCTGGAGAGTTAAATGGAGATCTGTTCTATGTCTGACCTTTGACCCTGTGCTCTTTATGTGACGCACTTCAAACCCTGTTTGGGCCTGGTTGGGCTGGGCCTTAATGAGGCCCCATGTCTGCCCTCTGTGGGCTGTGCGCTTTGGATGCCCCGCTTTCATCCCCGACCATCTTCCCTTGATGTAAATTGAAAAGATCACAGCTATGGGGAGAAGACCTGTACTGGAAAGGCCCCTCTGCATAGATTATGAATATCATAACTCAACAGTTTTTTTCTCCCTCTCTCCCAACCACCCACTCCCCTCTCTCCTCCTGCCACCCCTCCCCTGTACAATGCTATAGTTCTAATTGGACCCATTGGGGGACTCTCTGCCTTTGATCTCATCACCGCTACTGTGACTTTACACTAAAAAATGTCACTGCCAAATTGGGTTATCACCTGTAGAGCCTGGCCTTCCTCTGATGCCTGTACGCATCTCGTTAGCTTCACTCAAACTGTAGAAGTTAATTAGTTTGACAGAGCCATTACCGTGGAGGCATACCTGATGATTGTGGCATAGGCGCCATATTCAAAATCTAACAGATTTGTGAAGGAACGCACCGTAGACTGTGCTTCATTTTTCTGTTAGCAAAACCGATATTCTGGTATTTGTTATGCACTACTACTATATTTGTTATATGTTTATTAATTAATGTGACTAAAGACGGAATATTTTTCATCATGCTTAATCTGACTTGTGAATAAATGTGAAAGTTTGAACTTATTGCTTTATCACCCATTTTTCTCTTAACACTGGGAAACAAAACACAAGTGAAGTGGTGTCCCCACCTCATTAAAAAGTGTTTGCCACTGCAGTGCTCTCACCCGTTCAAAGCTGCTGTACAGAACTCTGTGTGCAGAGTAAACTCTGCTATCCCGTCTTCTCTGACAGTCTTTGGGGTATGCCTCCCCCATTTAGACTGACATTGTGTTCACTTTGATTCTCCCCCAGAAAAAAAGACAGTTTAATGATTTGCAAGGATAAAAAAAAAAATCTGTGAAAACGCACATAAACATGAAATATTAATTCCAGAAAGGGCTTTACATAAACATAAAAGCATTTAGCACAATGAGTGAATATGGAGATGACACTTGTTAATTTATCCGTGATAAACTTCCTGTTTGATGCCTGGGAGCATTTGCAATGGCAGCACGGGGATGTTGTGGAGAGTGAGAAAGCCCAGGGGAGAGGAGTCGACGCTGTTCGTTTTGTCTTTGTCCCAGTTTAAGACTGCCACTCTTTCTGTCTCGCTTTCTCTCCTTCTCTCTCAGCCTCTCTGTTTCTTTCCGCCTGTCCTTTGTATGAGCTATGCTAACACTTTGCTTCTCCTCCCTGAAGTTTTTCAGATAGGCTAATTGCAGACGCCAGACCACGATATGCCTCTAACGCTGCAGCTACACAGCGTGATATCTTTGGCAACCTCTGATTGAAATAGGCCTGATCAAAATTTTATCACATTACAGAAGAACTGGGGTCATTTAATGGTAGACACAACCTCTGATTTATTCCTCCTTTCATCTCTTCTTTATTCTCTTCCTGCCCACAAATACTGCTGCTACTACCAGTAGCAGCATTAAAACTTACTACATTGATAACAAGAATATGTTGTAATAGTTCTATGTTGCTTTACAAGCCAGACAATTAACGCAAGAATATCTGACACAGACACACCTAACACAAAACCACCAGAGCACACACCACAAAATGTTGCACTGTATTAGGAGGTGATTGAATGGACTGGTGAAATATGCAGTGCAGTGTTAAATCTAATAGGTGGACTGCTAACAAAAAAATGCCAATTTACTCTGTTCCTTGTTGTTTCACATACACTTTATCAGTTCTGCATGTGAAGTCAGTTTTCTCGCCCCATATTCAGGCAGCAGAGTGGTGAAGCCCGTACTACTGCTAACAGCCCACACCAAACTGCATTACAGTAATCTAGACCTCCTGTGCAACCCAATCAAACGTTGTGCTTTTGTGCTAAGCTGGCACAGCCCACACAGAGAGCAGCAGTCCCTCGCTATCTCTGCCTCCTCCTCGCTCTGCCACAACACAGTCAGACTACTGCTGAGCAGGTGAGGAGAGCCTCTTGACAACTTCCTTTCCAGACTCCCCAGGGCCTGGTGACCAGGGTGAATCTTTTGTCATCCTAAAACAAGCCCGGGCCTGCTGCTCCTCCACTCTCGCCTGGAGTCCTGGAGACAGAGCCAGGAGAGGGGGAAAATAATTAAAGACATTTTATGTCAAGAGTCCCTTTCTAGAGGGAGTTCGGGAGAGCCAACAGGGGAGTGGAAAACAGGAGGACTGGAAAGAAAGAGGAGGAGAGCAAGAAATGGAAGGAGAAGCGAAATAGCAGGAAGGTGATGGGAGGAGAGCGGGGGTGGCAGCATGGAGAGAGAGGGTGAGAGAGGGAAGAGCAAGGATGCGAGTTTCCATTTCCTTTCTGCTGTCCCCTCCCTTGCGCCGCCGCCCCCCCCTCCCCCCTCTGCTCAATTAGCAAAGCAGCAGGTGCTCCCAGCAGCACAACAGATAAGCTTTGAGGAAAGGCTGAAGCTTTTCCCTTTCTTTTCTTTCCTTTTTTGAGATGACCTGCAAATGTGATACTTCACACCCAGAATGGGCTAGCTGTTTCCTCCACCAATTTCAGAGGTGATAATTTAACTTTTACCCCTCCATCTCTCCTTTTCCCCCCTCCCACCTCTCTTCCTCTCTCTCTCCCAAATTCTCTCTTTATGTTTTCCACCAGGTGTCCTCTCTGAAGAGCAAGCTGAAGAAGCAGTCAACAGCAACAGGAAGTGGTGTGGCCAGGGCCTTCCTGAGAGCGCAGGCCGCTCTTTTTGGATCCTACCGAGATGCCCTCAGATATAAACCTGTAAGGATCCAGTGCCATTAATCACCACCAATCATCTTGTCTAATAGTGTGATGCTGTATATACATCCAGTGTTTGAGCTAACCTTGTTTAAGGGGTCGGTTCACCCAAATTACTAAAAAACAACTTTCTCACTTTCCTCTAGTAGTATAAGCCATACACAGAGTTCTGGTTTTAATAGTTTTAAGATATCTGTCTCTTAGATTTTTGCCTCCACCCCAATACAATCGATGTAAATTGCATTTTGTTTGTGGTTCTCACAGTATTGAAAAAATTCAACAGCAACATCTCTTTCCAGAAAAAAAATGCCCCCCTTACTCTAGATAATCACAATATTTCCAAAGAAACCTGTTCACAGTGAGGTCTTTGGATTAACCAAATAATTTTTTTTGTTTTTTCAATACTGTGAGGACCTCAAGTTAGATTCCATTTACATCTATTGTACTGAGGTGACAGCATGAAATCTCAGACGGATATCTCAACACCTAAAACCAAAACTACTGCATCTGAAGCTAAGTAAGAAAGAATGTTTTCTTATTGTAATTTGGCTGAACTGACCTATCTCTGTACTGGACAGCAAACAAACATATTTATAACATAAATATATAAATATATATAAATAAACAAGTTACTGATTAAATATTCAGTATAAAGCACACAAATTGTATTTTCATTCACAAGCAGAAATATTCAGAGACATGAATATAATAAATTTGCTCTTCAGAATACGTGGCATGCAGCAGCGATCTCAGTGATTACAGTTTGGGTGAGTTGAGTCAAATTTCACTGGAGTCTGGTTAGACTAGGGCAGTTTTGACTGAAGGTAAAAGGTGTTCTTTTCAGCTGGAGCGGTGAGCTAAGGTGGGCCTGTCTGAGGCAGTGAAATGTCAGAGGAGCTGAAAAGAGTCAGGACGTTCCCTTTGAAGATCCCTTTTAGCCACCTTTGGTGTTTTACTCTCCTTTACTAAGCCCCCCTAACATTTCTTTTCTGGATCTTTTCTGCTTATCAAGTCTGAGTCAGAGCAGAGCAAACTACAGCATGTCCTGTTTGTCAAATAGCGAAGCCTTTGTTCCTTTGGCTTTGAGATTAATTGGACTTTGTGGACTCCCGGAGTCAAGATGCTACATTATTGATGCTGTCTCTCTTTTCTCTGTATACAGACAGTATACGAACAAACTGCCTCCCCTCTGACACAAGCACCGAGCCTCAGCGTATGTGTGTGCTTGTGTATGTGTGAGCACAACATGCAATAATTTCTCAGTTCACTCACGCTCACATCATGTTATCTTTTTAGACAGGATCTGTATAAAAGCCACGGAGTTAACATACATGCACAAACTGCACATCTGCCTTCCTGAAGATACTGATGATACTCCCTGTGTTCTGATATTTGTGGAATATCACTCTGCTAGTTATTGTTCAGTGCTGAGGCAAAGATCTTCCTAGGCAGAGCTGAGCTGAGCGCTGTGGTTCACAGGCCCATATGCCTCGACAGAAGGAAGGGCGTGGATGCTTGGTGGGAGTCTTGCTGAGTTGTAAATGAAACAATACTGGAAAATGATAATGAGTTGCAAAGCAATCAGCTGATTAGAACAGCATTTCTTAGGTCATCAATTTCAGTTCACGTTGATGCTCCCCCAGGTGCTTCTCACCAGCTCAGAGCAGCACACGTGTCTGGCGAAGAACCTGAAATAGCAATTCAAATTAGTTTTCACCACCATTGATGAAGCCAAGTCGGGAAGGTGGGTGTGCATGTTCCATGGCTGTGTGCTCTGTACTATTTAGGGGCAGAATTAGCTGAAGTTCTACTCAAGTAGGCAACCAGATCAACCAGATGGGAAAACTCTGCGAAGGGGAGGTCGGAGTGCCATCACATGTAGTGAAGACTATTTTAGACACAAAATCTTAGACCTTGCATATACTCATGTATAGCAGATCGATGTGAAGTGTTCACAGTGGTCCTGCACAAGAACATGCAGAACTATATCAACTAGGGCTGCAACTAATGATTATTTTCATTATCAGTTAATCTGCCGATTATTTTCACAATTAATCGTTTAGTCTATAAAATGTCAAAACAATGTGAAAAATGCTCATCAGAATTTCCCAGGGCCCAATGTGACGTTTTCAAATTCCTTCTTTTGTCCAACCAACAATCCAAAACCCAAAGACTCTTCATTTATCATCATAAATGACAAAGAAAAAAATTAAGAAGCTGGAACCAGCAAATGTTTGACATTTTGCTTGAAAAATGACTGAAACTATTAATCAATTATCAAAATAGTTGGCAATTAATTTTCTTTCGATCGACTAATTGCTAACATTGCAGCTCTAATATCAACGTGCTTTTGGAAAAGGATCATTTCGAAACATCTATTTATAGCATTAAAACAAGCGCTGTAAATTCAAATACACATTTCAAAACAGCTGCATGAGTAAACAGCTCTGTTTGGTTTGGTTTGAATCAGCCATAAAACAACCTACACATAACACACTTGTTCAAATATCATATTCATAGACTACTTTATGCTCATAAAGTAGGGGCTTCTGTTTTTTTCTAGTGTTTTAAAATTAGTTTCTAATCAACTCTGTGACAAGATGAGTTTCACGCTCGGCTCACATATATGGAGGACTGTCCAGTGTGTTATACATAAACCCATCACTCTGAATTTACCGTAAAATGACCCCTCCCTTAAGCAAGGAACTAAACCCTTACCTGTTTTAATAAAAATGTATTTGAGTAACATTATGTTTATACTATGGAGATACCAGGTGTGTGTGTAAATGTCTCTCTCTTTGAATGCAGTTCCAGTAGCAGCCCAACCCCATGTCGTTTCACCAAATCAACTATAACATAGTTTTTTTATGCTTAAACTTTCTTGTGCTGGGCAACCCCTCTTAAAATAGATTAAATTAATGTGGCTCTTTGCCTTTAGTCTTTTAAAGTCGTCTAGTTGAAGATCCCAGCAGCAGTAGCAGTTGGCATTTGGTGCAGGCCTGCGTGAACCAAAGACTTTTGTTGGATACTGATGTGTACACAGACCAAGTCTTAAAGTTTGGACGGGTTTTTTTTTTTTCAGTAGCAGCTAGTTGTTAGTCTCAGCATGCTATTCAGTTTTGTTAGCTGCAGTATGGTCCCAGGCTGTAGCAGCCAGATGGAGACTGCAAAGCTGATTAAACTACAACAAGCTACTTTCAACTCGGCTTTTACGATGAGAATACGCCTTAAAAACTTTTAGTGATGTAAGTGGAACAGTATTCCTGTGATGTAATTTGGGCCACTGGTATCATCCGCCCATCCTCAAAAATGGGGTTAGTCTCTGGTGTTGTTAAGTTGTTTTTATGTGCCACACTGTGCTCACAGCCTCAAACAGACAAAGCGCATTGTTTTTACACCAGAAGAATTTAGAGCATCATTGAAATATGTGAGAATTATGTTAATTATGAGAAAACATGAATTGAAAATAGCTGTGGGGTCCGCGTGTGATTGGCCTGCAGTGGTTCTGTTGTCATCCTCTGTGTCTGTAGCTCACAGGCCAACAGACATGATGCAACAAATAGTAATAATGGGATAATGTCTTCATGTGGAGTACTGGGGAGTTTACTGGGACACTGTCTTCTGGTCTGGGGGAGATCGTGTGCGCTCTGCCAGGGGAACTGTTTTCAGATTTTTTTTTTTTCTTTTCCTCTTCCTTCCTCTTCCTCTGTTTTCAGGCCCACTTAACTCACTAATGAAGAAATCAGTTGAAATACTCCTTGGTTAGAGAAGACTAACAGTGCATAATGATAATAGACACAATGCGAGTGTCTTCGTGCTATGAATCATATGATAAACAACGTTGTTTAGTTTAGACCCCCTGCCTTTCAAGGCACCAAACGCATCTGCCTTCGTTCCTGTGGCTCATTTCTGAACTAAGTAAACATGGTGAAAAACAGATTGGTATAAAGAAAAGGGAGCCAAAATGAATTAGTATTAATTGTTAAATTTTAATTTTTGCCAATAATGTCTCTGTGGACTCCTCAGGGGGAGCCAATCACTTTCTGTGAGGAGAGCTTTGTGAACCATCGCTCGAGCACCATGAGGAACTTCCTGTCCATGGCTGTCAACCTGCAGCTCTTCAAACAGGTACAAACAGCTGTCTGTGTGTGTGTGTGTGTGGTGTGTGTGTGTGTGTGTGTCAGAGCTTCTTTTAACCAGCATTAACTACTCATTTAAGCACACTGTAACCAGTAAAATTGATGAAAAATGATATTTCACTTTATGCATAAAAACAGAACCTTTACTCATCCTGAGATCATAATTATACCATATATAAAAAATCTGCTGTCACTTACATAGGTACACTGACAGATGCACAGCCCTATCCTGTAAGCTATTGAGGAGCACAAATAGAAAACGATGACTGAGTGCTTATATGGTAGGTTACTCTGTCCTCTCCCATCAATGTCAGGTTATTTTTGAGCTGTTTATATTGTTTTTTTGTGCCAATTTTTTATTTAGAAGGGTGAAAGTCTTCATTTTTACAGATGAAAGTTTTCTCTCAGCACCCCTTGTGCTCAGCAAACTGTCAACTGGGTAAAGTTAGCATTTAGTATCTTGACAGTTCAGTTGTTCAGAGTGAGAAAAAATGGAGAAGAGAGAGGCCTGGGATTATAGATGGATATTGACCCCTAGAACCTGTTTACTGTGGTTATCTCCTTTAACACGTCTTAATATCTCTGTTTGCTCAATTTTGCCTCGGGTGCAAACAAAACCATGATAAGTCAGGCCTGTTTTTAGGCCTGTTAAAAGTATTTTTACCCAGTTGTAAAAAAAGACAAAAACATGTCAAGGTTGTGTTCTGTCTTTAACATGAATGCACAAGCTGGCAAAAGCAAAAAATTCGGTCAGAACTTTAACTTGGTCCTCAGAAAATTGAATATCCACCACTAGTAGATACAGTATTGTCAACTCCACTGTGGTTATGTGTGTATTTATGTGCAGTGTATGTAAGGAATATGTGTGTGTGAGCAGGTATCCCTTATTCATGTGTGGTTACATGAGTTTCCCTTAAAATCACTCATGTATTCTTAATATGTTTCCCCCCCAAATCCCTTCAGCAATACTAAACTTAGCCGAGCCAGAGCCGAGTGGAGAGTCACCTCTGGCTCCGAAAGAAAATTTCCTCTCACCCCTTGAATTTTTCTTTGTGCTCTCTGACCCGTGATAGTAGTGTGATTTACCCCCAAGAGTTACAGCACAGCGGCCCTCAATCAGCCTTTTGTTTCTCTGGACACTCTGCCCCGTCTATAATTTTCCCAGGCAGAGCAGATAGCGAGCAGCAGTTCAAAGCATCCTCCCGGCTGGCTCCTGCCTCAGCGGTAGCATTGGGAAACAGGCCCTTATCTCCTCCTCCTCCTCCTCCTCCTCCTCCTCTCCAGAACGGGGGATGGGGTTGAGCTTATCTCCTCTACTCCTCTTTCGACTAAAGTGAGAGAGGCCAGCGGTCCGCCCCAGCTCTGCTCATGACCCATATCCGCTCGCAAACACGCAAACATGCAAACAATACTCAACTTGCATGGCCACACACATTCATTTTTATATACATAGGAACACACTCTGGGACTGGAGATGTTTGGATTTTTTCCAGTACTTATGCTCCTTGTTTTGTTATTGATTGTTTTTATACCATTATATTTTAAGCCTTTTCTCCTATCATGCACCTTTAATCCAATATATTGTCTTCAGTATATTGCACGTTATTTATAGGCCTGTAAGTCGAACTGCTGTCTTATTAGTGTTCCCCCTAATTAAAAGACATAAATAGCATTTGGCCACATACAGTGAGTAATAAACTTTGGCTGCTATGTATTTGTCATATATAAAAAATTGATTAAAATACACAAATGTTGCATTGCTGATATTACAATAGGAGCAGGGATTAACCTTTTACAGTTGCATACTTTTAAAACTTTTATTTAGTTAATTATTTTCCTTGTTTGTTTTCCCTATTCTCTAGCTAAAATAAACAGTTTCTGCTTTATTTCCCAATGGGATTGCTGACAGAGGGGAACCACAGGGCATCATACAGTCGCTGCCATTTTTAAGCTTTGGGTAGTGTAAACAAACAGGTTGGGTTGCTCAATTATCAAGCACCCAATCATTAGTGCTAGACTAGTCTGAAACCACATGTCTAATACAGTATATTTAATGATATATATCATTTATTCACTTGCACACAATGGCCAAAGTGTGGGATTTGTCACGGTCACCTATATGTCAACAATATTACGTCAAACTTAAGCTAAATTCAAACCACATTATTGGGATTGGTAGACCACAACACACATTACACACACGATGGAGCACACATGCATAATGTTGAGGTGTTACCTGAGTTTGAGGTGTTACCATCTCGGCAGGAAATTGCTTTTCTACAGGTGATTTTGTTTTCATTTCTTGTAAAGCAGCTTTTTTGCTTCGTGATCAGCCACAAGTAATTCCAATTTTATATGGGGAACAAGGAACATGGAGTGGTTCATGCAAATTCAGCCAAACATTATTACTACTTTGGAAGCTGAATGGCCTAGTGGACAGAGAGACTATTGTGTGCTGTCACATGACATTGAAGGCCATCAATAACTTTCAATACCCCTATCTAATCCACTCAGAAGCTGTTGAGTGTGTTTGAGTTGTATGCGTAGAAAACAAAAAGCAGAAAAAAAAGTCATTTTTATTTGTTGCTTCTGTGAAATATAGACACTAAGCCAACCCTAAAATGAATATACACATACGCACTTCTTCAAATGTCACAGTTTCACCTTCTACCACACTTCTGTTCTGTTCCTGGACATTGTCCTCTCTGCTCAGCTCATCCTGTGTTCAGAACAGAACAAGTGGGAGAAATCTTCCAAAAGAATGCGGGGGAAGGCCTGTCGACATTAACCTGCTTCGTATCAACCATCCTCAGCTCCTACACACTTGCATACTCACAAGCGCACACACACGACGGTGTTTGTATTGTGCTAGCGGAGACTGATTCAATGAAGTATCTTCCTCTTATTGACGAAACTAAGCCATACACAGTTTTATTGAGTCTATAGGGGGACTTGTACTCTGATGATTTACTGCCAGGGGCCTTTGTAGACAATATGCGTCACATCAATCAATAATCATCCGTCATTCTCATTCTCATTGTATATGAATGCAATAGCCGAGCCATTTATCGAAAGGTGGGAAAGATGTGTACTTGCAAAACCAAATGATTGGATGTAAAACTGTGACTGTGTGGTTGCTCCGTCCACAAGACTCCATATCGCAGCAGTAACAGTTACCTACTATTTTTTAGATGCTGGCTCCAAAAACTCTCTAACTTAACAAAACTGGGATTTCAGTTTATTCCAATTTCTTTCTTAAAATACGCAATCAGTTTTTCTACAAAGGTCAGTCTCAGTAGCTCATTTGAAGTCGTCTGATGTGTGTCTCTGTGGCAATTTTGGTTGTTATAAAGTGGTTAATAGATATTAAGGCTTAAAAGTAAAGAGAAGTATGTTTTGCCATGTCTGTGTTTGATTGACATACGTTGCAGCCTATAAGACGGTGATAGTGGTTGCCACTTTCTCTCTAGGCTTCCTTCCTTTTGGCCAAATTTGGATTTCCATGCTGTAATAACGAGCAAAGATGGTGGGTGAGCTGTAAACCCAAATCCAACCTTCAAAACCTCCCCTCAGAAACCTATGAGTGACGGGATTTCCGCTATAGCCCTGAGTATCTACACTTTATGGGCTAAAATTCCCCAAATGAGACCCAGGTTGCAAAAAAAAAAAAATTACATTTCCTTTAAGCTCTCCATGTATCATGCATCTCTGTAAATGAACCCCTGTAGAGTCCTAATCCCAACTTCTGGCTCCACAATTCCAGAGTTTAAATAAATCTAGACCACTGTGACCGACCCGTGAGTGAGTCAATGTGCTGGTAGCCAGATGGAATAACTCTCCCGCTCTACTGTCTGCAGCAGCAACAGCAACAAGAAACAAAATGACATGCAGAAATGTCAGTGTGCCTGAATCAGTTCTGCATGTTCTGGCTGGACTTCATTTACGCGTGTAGTTTGGATTGAGTTAGTTTAGTAAAAATCCAGAAACGATTTAAGCAAAATTATTTGAATGTTTATGGAGTAAATTTGTTTTTCATATCAGTGGATCAATAAATATTGACAAAATCCAATTGCTTTTTAAAAATGTATTCAGTCTCCTACTTTTTGTTTGAATGAAGCTGGTCCTGATGTGGTCTTTTTTTGTGTGTGGTGTCTCTTTCAAAACAAAGAAAATGAGCCCTTGTGTTGTTTTCATGTGTTTGTGTATGTGCACATTTGCTTGCATGTGTATAGGCAAGTTGTTTTTCAGTGTGCACCCTGTTTGCATGCGTGCATGTGTGTGTGTGTGAGAGAGAGTGTGGTGATCACAGTCTGCCATTGTTGAGTAATGTCTAATTAAGGGCCACAGTGAGGCAGGTAATCTGGCCGGGGTGTGTGGAGGGAGACGGGGGGAGATAAGTGGAGGCTTTGGCTAGGTGATGATTTGGGTTGATTATGTGCACTAATTGGGCCAGCCAAGTTGCGGAGCAGCGGTTGGAACCTGCAGTCTCACCTCTCATTAAAATGATCTAATGATGAGTTTCCAGCTCTTCTGACCAGAGGAGCGGGTGGCCGTGTCGGTCGCTAGTTAGCAGGCTGTCCCCGAGGACACGCACCCTAAAACAACCTACACTGTTGTTACACTTTGGACACACTTGCAGAGGTGGGAGTAGGCTTGCTACAGTAACAAAAATATCTGACAATATGTTGCTGTCAACTTGTATTTGTAATAAAAAAGACTAGTGTATCATTTGTTGTTCTTAACAATCAACACCTCCTACCTGCTGCACTCTTTTGTGTTTTTTAATTAATGCAATCAAAATAAATGTAAGCTTCAAATCCAAATGCTTTATATACATACTAATTATTTTGAATGACACCATTACTGATTGTTAGCTGCTTTCTCCTCCTACCTTTACACAAATAAACTCTGAAGAGGTTAAAAAAGATTGATTTTAATTAAAGGTTGAACACAAAGATTTAGAAATAAACACACAAACAAAAATTTTTCAGGACATCAGCAGACCTTGGCTTCACATCTTGACAATGAAAGAAAAGTACTATATTGAATTTTGTTTTTTTGTACACCAGAAACCTTTAGCATTTTAACTTTTAGATTAGCCCAAGGATTACACTGGAACGTTTTATCTCCACACAGAGATTTGCTGGTATTATAAGCGATGGGACAGGAAACGAACAGCAACTTGGGGGTCAGTGTGGTTGGGTTTAGCTAATAGAAAACAGTGCGCCGTGTGTGTGACTGAGTGATCTACATTCACGTAACATTTTCGTCATGTTCAATATTCAGTCACAAGACTGGTAAACTGCTCGGAGGAGGCACCAAAGCTCTTAAATAAACGATAAATAGATAAGAAGCGTGTTTAAAACCATTATTGACATTTTGTTTTTTTCTCCCTCCTTCCCCTCTCATCCCTGCTTTTACTTGGTCATGGCCTCTAAAAACCCACAAGATATTTTTCCATGCTTTGAAATGTCTAAAGAATGCTGTTATTTGTTATCGTGTTAATCACAGATGCTGAGGTGTGTGTGTGTGTCAGTGCGTGTGTGTGTGATTACTTGTACTTGCGTAACATATTGTCGTGCGTTTGTGACTGTGCTCATGAAATGTGTAGCTGTCCTGGCTGTTAGGTCCATGTAACTTAGGTTTATGAGATGGAGTTTTACGCGCTCCATGTGACAAAGGGAGGAAATGAAACTTCCTCATGTCTCAGACAGTGTGCAGCATGTAGTCTGCTGCCCTAATCCCTCACCTGCTCCACATTACCAAATCCCTATTACCTGCAACCCACCTAATCTTGGGATGTAGTTTCTGTCAGGAAGGATTAATAACACCCCACTGTGGCCTGAGTGTTTGAATCTGTGTGTAAGTGTATGTGTATCTGTTTAAGTGTATCCACTCCACGTCCCCCCTCCTCCCTTCTTTAATAAGCACGTTGTAATTTATGGTTGTAGTTCATCGACGGACGGCTGGCCAAATTGAACGCAGGCCGCGGCTTCTCCGACGTGTTTGAAGAAGAGATCACAGAGGGGGGCTTCTGTGGAAGTGAGTAGTGCTAGACCTGTCTATCAATTAGCCACATTATATTTATTTGCCATATTTCATGCAGTAGGCAGTAGTTATTGTGGGGAAACCTTTAAAGTTATGAAAATGAAAAATAAGAGGCACCGAGAGCCTTCCACTGCCTACATAATATGTTGCTCTCTCTCAAAACCCTAAAACAAGTGAATTTACAAAAAGTCTTCTAAAACATGATAAACTGATTAAAAAGATGGTAAATTATATAGCATACTGTAGTGTTCTTGTATATGAACACACCTGTGACCACATAAAGTACTTTAAATGCTAATGCACTAATGAACTGTATTGTCTTTGGAACAACTTATTGAGAATTTATTGATTAAAATGACAACATTATGCTTTGAATTAAGTGACTCTTATCCGTTTTAAAATCTTTTTTTTTTTTTTTTTTTTTAAATATCAGCCTCTTATGATGAATGTGTTCATTTTTTTTATATTTGACATGCATCTTGAGTGTCAAAAAAAAATCTTTATTGGAACTGATACAAAGGTTACTAAATCTGATTGAACGTGGCAAAAGAAGACTGACGAAAGAATTAATGATGTTTTGGCAGGACTGAGCATTATTACATGTGGAGACTGTGCACAAGACATTAGAAGTTCGAAATCCCACAGGAGTGCTCAGAAAAATTATATCATTTTGATCATAACACTTCAGGTTTGAGTCGTATTTACATGACAGGAAAAAAGAAATGCCATCCAGATGTTACCGCTAAATATCCGTCATATTATTGGGCTTATCAATTCTGATCCTGAGCCAAACCCACACTATCATCTGTAATTCTGTTCTTTAAACATTTGAAAAAACTAGATACCATAGAAACATTTCCACTATAAAACAGTCCTCCATTCTGCCCTCACAAGTCCATTATATCCAGTTACAAATACTAATTTTACATTCAACAGTATATATAATATTATATAATATATATAATATTTTACTTAAAGGTTCAGTATTATTATTGGTGATATGACAAAAGCGAGAAAAGAAGAAATGAAAAAATGTCAAAAACTTATAGTTCGCTAAATTTATTTATAAATTTAACACAATTTAAAATGTGTCACAGTGTAATATACATAGTTACCTTTGATTTGCAATGTTAATACAATGCTATCGAGTGCAAAATGATTAATTCATACTTCCTGTGTTTTCTACATCTCTCCAGGTAATTCAAGGTCTTACCAGCAATGGATGCACACTGTAAAGGTATTCAGATTGTCCTGCGTATCATACCTAAATGCTTTTATCTATGGCTTTTTTTTTTAGTTTTTATGTTTCGCTCATTTTATTCCAGAGTTATATTTAATTGAAAGTGTGATTGACACGCCTCAGTGTTTGAAGTCCTGGTGTTGCCTTTGGATTGAAGGGGCTGCCTGAATGTACAGATCCAGCTTGAGAGCAGTTTGGTTTGTGTGAAGCGGCGCGTGCAGCAGGACAGTGGAGACAGACAGGGAGGGAGACAGAAGTGATTTGACGTGACAAGACGTCCTCCGACATGACATGTTGATCTGGCAGCAAACACAGGCGTTACTCCGCTGAACCGACCCAAGAACATAGATCTCTCCCTCCTTCTTCATCTCCTGTCTCTTTCCTCCTCTCCTTTTCTCCCCCGATCTATCTCTCTTTATCTTCCTCTCTCTCTCTCTCTCTCCCTCCCTCTTCTCATCTCTGTCACAGACACCGCCTCTCTCCTTCTCTGATTCTCCTCTCTCAATGCGCCAGCTGCTGAATTAGTTCTCTAGAGTGCTCTTCAAAGGTTTGTTAAAGTTCACATTTCCTGACTGACAGGGATCTATAAGAGGGGCCTTCACCTCGGCCCCTCTCCTCCTCTCCCTCTGCCGACTTCTGAAACACTGTCTGCCATTTACTCTGTTTAGCCGTTTAGCTGGCGCTTTGTGCTTACACTAAAGACCAAACAGAGAAAAAGAGTGAGACGCCAAAAGAGAGATGCAGCAACTAGGAGAGAGAAAAGAAGACAGGCACAGAGAGATATTGGGTGCCATAATGTCAGTCTGCAGAACTCAAAGTAGAAATCAATCACGCACAGTCCCTTCCATCGCTTTTAGGCTGCTTCTAAATAAAAACCTCCTGAATGCTATGAATCATGCAGTTTATCGTGGCTCAGCGATATGATACTTTGCCTGGTGTCACCATTTTTATACTAAAGTTGTATAACAATACTATCTGCAGCTGCAGAGCGAGTTTTGGTTGTCTTTAATATTAAAAATGAGTCCTGTGTGACCAGAAATAATTATCACATTAATCACAATTATCACATTAATCACATAAAATAATCAAACTGGTTGTCCAAACAATGAATAGTGCTCACCTGTTATGCTTTACATGAGTCAAACCTCCTCAATCAATCAGTTTTGTTAGATTTTAATTTCAGCTTGCATTGAGTCATTCATGTGGAAATTTGGTGAGATCATCACGATACGATTGCAATGAAAGTAGATAAACGGTAACATTATTGCCATAGCCCTACCTGTGTGCATATATGAATATTTCATATAAAAATTAGTTTGAATTGTGTGTATATGTGTGGAAACTCACCCAAAACACCTCTAAGTGACTGATAATGTTCTGTGTCTATTACAGAGAGGAGGAGCACTCTTCAACACCGCTGTGACAAAGGTACGTTCTGCTGCAAAATTGCTTAATAGGCAGTCACATTAGTGTAGCATATTGCCCTGTTGTCTTCAATATGTACATAACTTCAACCATCAAGTCCTGAAAATCCCCATTGAAACAGACCTCAGATGACATTTTGCAGGCTGTTTTCTGAAAATGAATCAGTCTGTTTGAATATACAACAAATCAATTTTAAAAACTTGTCTGATTTGGAATTGACAGCGGAAGGGATGGGAGCATTGTTCATGACTAGTCTCTGTTTGATGAGCAGTACCATGTCGTTATGTGCTGTACAATAGGTGGTCAGGGTGCCCTTTCATGTTATAGCCTCCTGTTAGTGTGCGAGGCTCTCTTATCCAGCCTTTTGTCTCCGTGTTTTTGCCACAGGGATCAAAGCATTTCTTGATGTTACATGAAACCAGGACAGAATGTTAATGCAACATGTTTTGATTAGTAATCTCTGTGTGTGTGTGTGTGTGTGTGTTTTTTTTTTTCCTCCTAGGCCAAGAGTCATGCCAAGAGGGGCATCCGGGACATTAAGGGCAGACTTAAACCAAAGGTGAGCAGCACGGACCTTCACACCTCTCTGACACACTTACACACACTTGTAGAAGCATACGCATACACACACACACTTGTACACATAATTCTGTTCTGCGGCACACAGATAGACACACGCCCCCCTCATAGAAACAGACAGGAAGGCTGCTTTACATGGAGAGTGTGATTCTGACGGTAGGGGCCTTTAATGACTGTTGAAGCCTGCTTAGCGCTTTGTTCAGGGCTGTACATTTTTAACCAACGCCCCTCTGGCTATGGCCTGTCATGTCATCCGAGCCCTGGCCCCTCTTTCTCTTTCATTGTCTGCATATTTCATCAGTGAGCCTGTGATTTCCTCAAAGCTAATGTAACGAGGTGTATGTTTCCATAAGCCTGATGGATTTGATAAGGCAATAGCAGTTTGATCTGTCAGTGGGAAACTGAGGAGAGAAGGCACTGATGAAGAACAAGAGGAGTACGCAGTGATCTGCAATGTGTATGCATACACAAATACACACACACACACACACACACAGTAGAGGTAAATAGAGGTTGTTGAAATGTATTTGAATTTGAAGCTAAACAGATTTCATGAATGAATTCACAAAAACACAAATGAATTAATTCAAGCTTCTCAGGATCACTCTTAATTTATGTTGCCACAGATGTCTACACAAGGACCTCAATGCACAAACATACTGAAATGAAGCTCATCAGAGTTGGTTACTTTGAATATAATTATTGTAATCTTTTAAAGAATGTTTTAAAGGATAAGGTGATATTTAATATATCTGTTATTGTCAAAATGTATAAATAAAGACCAAAACCAACAGTACGTTAGTTCTTCTCTCACTGCCTTCCAACTTTAATGCTATGTCGGTGGCTCTGAGGCCTAAACCCATTCGTTCCTACTGAAGACGTAAATCTTTAAAATCAGGTCATTAATATATACTTTAATTTTTCAAAAGCCTCTGTGATTATCTGAAACAGCTGAGCAGGGTGGTTTTTAGCAAATGTCACTCAAACACAAGTAAATAGTGCATTTGTTAGGGACTATTTTCAGCTGCGGATGTAGATGGTGTGCTACAGAGTATTTACAGTAACAGTGACAGTGTGTGTGGGATTGAATCACAAACTCAAGTAAACTGTAAACTACAATACACTTGTTAATTCAATGGCGTGGCTCATTAATGTGTGTAATAGTTTTTTTTTTCACTTTAGGTCTAAGGCATAGATGAATAAGCTACATCAGGCTTTAAATACACAATACTTGTTAGTATGATCAGTTGATCATTTCACAGTATTTATTGACAGTAAGAAAATATAGAATATGACCAGACTGATCTTTAATTTCTAAACATGTCACTGAGAAATAGAAATTGCTTTAGTTCGGTAATCTCTTTCATTCTTTCATTTGAAAAGGATTAACTTAAATGAGGGAGCAATACATTGAATGCGTTGTAACGTGGTTCTTTCACATGAATGCGCATGCACATTATTCTCCAACTAACACACAGTCAGTTTAGTTAACTTATAACGCAAATCATCTAAGATTTACACTCGTCGTTTCTCTCTCAGGAAGGAGAAGAAGAGGGGATGATGGTCTGTGCGGGGTCTCCCACCAGCACCAAGAGCCTGTCTCCAAGGAGACTGCAGAAGATGAGACGGGTATGACACCCCCCCCCACCCCCACCCCCCACACACACACACACACACACACACACACACACACACAGATGCACATCAGTAAATGAGTTAACTATATGTATGCTGACTGATCATACAAGAGCTCAGTTTTCACTTGACCGACATGGATGCAGTCTTCCACTTCTGTACTCTTTCTGTTCACTTTTAGTTCTTCTTCTTCCTCTCTCCATCCCCACATCTTCCTCTCTCTTTTTATTCCCAACCCTCTCTCTCTCTTTCTCCCTTTTCCCCCCTACTTTCTCTCTCTTGTAACAGCTCTTGGAAGTACAGCAGTTTGTCAAGGTGCCAAATGTAATGATAAGCATTTTTTTCTTTCAACGCACTCATGTTGTACATTCAGTATATTTCTCTGAACAGCACGGACAGTAGAAGCAACTCATCTGCTGGTCAGCATTTCCTCTGAAGAATTTGCTTGTGCACCATAAGTGGATAGCATGTTTTTTTCTTTGTTGTGTGAAGAGCTGGCATACTATGTGCAAAGCGCATGCATGCTCACAAAACACACATTCATCAATAAATGTATCAAGAGAGTTAATTATTTAAAACAGCATAGTGTCGTGTAAGTGAAAATGAAAATGTGCACATATATATCTTGGTGTAGGAAGTTTAGTTTCATGTAATTAAAATTGCACACTTCTGTACAGTATTAAACACATGCATACAGCCTCAGGGTTACTAGTTATGTCTCCCACCTCATATCTATACCTCTGCACTCCCAGCTGGAGCTTTTCCACCTCTTATTGCTAAATGAAAAGCGGCAAGTGGACTCCCAATTCTGTCTAAAAAAAAAAAAAAAAACACAAAAAAACATGCCTGCATGCACACACTGACATTTTGGTCACAGTCATGTAAGAGCGTGATTAGGAGAGGTTGTGCTGTCTCTAATTAGCGTTGTGTTTCTTGTGTGTGTGATGAGGCTGGAAAGTCTTAGCGCAGAGGAAGGTGTGACGGCCGGGGAGAGGAGAGGAACGGCAATTAGGGCTTTTCTAAAGGCCTCCTCGGACACCCCCTCCCCCCCCCCCCCACAGCTAGTGCACACACAAAGACGGGCCAGCCCAACACACACAGATTAACAGTTAACATGCAATTGATGTGCGCACACACCCACAAACACGCATACACACCGTATTCAGGATACACACACGCTCACACCCCTGTCCCTGCCATTGAGGCCTGTTCATTGCCACAGTAACGGGTCCCTGGAGACCACTGGAGGAGGGACACACAGGACACAGGATAGCATGTCCCACAGCACTGGTTTTGTGTTTATATACAGTCTATTAGTTTCTTTTCAGCCATACACAATTCTCTTCTCATTCTCCTCTTTTCACATTGCCTTTCTTAACATTACTTATAGTCCATAACCCAGGTATATTATTATATTATCCGCAATCCTACACACAAAACCCAGGACGAGAGTGCAGTCAGACATCCCAAGATTTTTTTCTGTCAGCTGAAACTAAGACTGAAAATTGAGAAGCCAAGAAAGCCTTGATAATTTATGACCTGTCAGTGTGCAGTAACCCCTGAAAGATTGAAACTCTTCAAAACATTTAGAAGGAAATTGAACTGGAAATTGTTGGTTCTTTTCAATGTTTTATTGTTTTTTCAGGATAGTCACATTAGCCTGTTTTATGACTTTATATACATATTAAAGCACATTACTTAGAAAGTCAAAATGGAAGCTGAAAATAATTCTTACACAAAAAGTTGTGTATGTCCAGTTCAGGATGAATGTTTTTCTGTTTATAAAATACCTCCGGAAAATCATTTGGCAAGCACATAATGAGACTCCTTCTAGGTTTCTCATGGATATTTTTCTTAAGTAGCTACACTCTATGCTAGCCATTTATTTACTTTCACCTGACTGTTTAAAGCACACCATATTTTCATTTCAATTACAGTTCAAAGGAATGTTGGAGGAAAACATACCTATTGTTCCTGCTCTTTCTTAACTCTCCCTCTCTCACCTTTCTATGTATGATTTTTTTTTTTTTATTCTTTAGATTGCCTCCTATGAAATCTTGATACTGTGTTCTTCCCACTACTGTCTTGGCCAGATGTTCCTTGCACTAGAAATTGCTCTCAGTGGGACTAACCTGGTTAAATAAAGGTTAACTAAAATGAAAAAAATAAAAAACATACCTTTATCCTCATAACCCTCCACCACCACCACCACCTCTCATGCCCACACACAGACAGCTATAGCAGCACCTTGGCCTACTCTTATCCTTACTCTCAAAATATGTCCCACTCCCTCTCTGCTGACAAACCAGCGTCCTGTCTTTGTCCAAAAAAAATCCACAAGTCGCAACATTGCAATGACGGTCTTACATTTTCTATCCTAAAGTAAAATAAAAAATATTTTCTTTAATTGATATTATATCTCTGTATAACGCAATACAATTCAACACAGCACACAAAAACAAACAGCCTCCAAAATGACCAAGATGAATCAGCACCTCTTTAAAACACACAAAAACCCCAAATTATAAACTTCATAAAGGTAGTATTGCATTTGTTTTAGTTACTGTAGGTGTACCTAATAAACTGGTAACTGAGTGTATATTGAAGCTAGTGCCATAGTCCCTTCTTATTGAACAGTATAAGTGAAAGGAAACTGTTACCTCACTATATTTAGAAAAAAACACAAGATATTTATGTATATTTCCTTCAAGACTTAGTGCCAGATACCCCAAATTACATATTTTTGCATTGTGTCCTTAGCTACAGTATATATACTCCAAAACCCACTCCCTGTGTCTTTTCCACATGTCCATACCTGTGATCAAGTGACCAACAAAGGCTCCTTCGCCTGCTTTATAAATTCACAAACATGTTGTTATCTGACACTCCAAAAAATGGGATCAGATTAAAGACATTCCATCCTCCTGTATGAAAGCAAAATCCTGAAACATTTTTATCATTCATCTTTTCTTTTTTTTTTTTTTTTGTTTTTTTTGCAAACCCGTCTGTCTGTCCTTGAAATGAAATGAATGATCCTGGAGGAGCTCCTCTTAATTAATCATAGCAAAATAATCAGAGTTATGAAATTCATATTCTATTTGATCAGCCAACACATGTACCCAAGTGAAAGTGCTGCTGTCATTTGCGTACGTATTTCAGCCGTATCTGGCAATGTGGGTGATTTGTTGTGTTTGGTGAGCTTGTTGATTAAGAATGTAGGAGTAATCCTTTCGTTTGACAAAAACAAGGCTGAATTGGACTGCTGACTTCTTGTCTGATACAACAAACAACAACCATTGTTCTGGCTCCTGTATGGTTTCGTGTGTGAGTGCCACGTCTGTTTTGGAGTTTTTGTTTAAGATTTTGTATATCTGTGTGTGTGTGTGTGTGTGTGTTTTATGTGGTATTATGCTGTAAGCATCTGCAAATAGAAAGCGTGTCTGCACCTGAGCCCTTTTGTACATGAGCGTGTGTACTATATGTATGTACACAAACATGCATGCATTTAGCAGTTTGCCTCAGGTTGGAGACAACAGAATGACAGCTGTTAAGAGAGCAGAGGAGAGTAGAGGTTGGGACAGTGTTATGGACAATGACAGCCAGCAGGCTTGTGGCCGGGCTCAGCCCCAGGCTCTGGACTCTTCACCTGGTGAGGCAGGAGAGATGCCAGCCCAGAAAACACCACACAGCTCAGGGTGGAGGGGAAACGGGGAGTTAGCAAAGATGTAAAACAGGAACAAAGTCACATGGATACTTCAATGTGTACATGCTGCTGTGTGTGTGTGTTTGTGCGTGCGCATGGCTGGATGTGTTTGTATGCTCCATCAGTGGGAGACAGCTCATGTGTTCATGGCCAGTGGACACATATGTACACTGTACACATGACTTGTAAAGTGTCTGTGTTATAATGTACCGTTGTGTGGTTATGGTTTCAGGAGGAAGGACTATCATTTGTTCAAACATGCTTATACTAATATGTGTTTTTAATACAATAACACCTAACTTGAAGTATTGCTCGTAAAGCATTACATCTACATTGTGTTTGCATTGTGGTCAGTACATGATTGAAAATGCTATAAGATGCAAATACAATACTTTCTGGGTAAACTCAATAGCTAATATCTTATTTCAAAGCACATTCATGTACTGTAGATTATAGAGCATACAGTGTGTGTGTGTTGTAATTCATTAAAATGAAATGTTTGTCATGTAATGGTAAATGGAAAATAGCTCAAATATGCTCTCAGCATTCATTGTAAGATTAATATTGTGGATAAATATTGTTAGATGAATAGTTAGGATGCATCACAATGAACTTTAAGTACAGTAGTTCTGTCCAGAATTGTGTGTGTTTACATGGTTATTTGTATGCGTTTGTAGTCTCCACTTCGCTTAGTTTCTCCCCACTTCAGAGACCAACTGGCTTCCTCGCTGAAACCAAAGTGCCATCTCCTGGCACCTTCAAAGTACTGCACTGCACCGCACCCATTCACAGAAAGACACCTGGTGATTTTACTGGATGAGTTTATTTTAGTCTAACAGAATGGGCATAATGCACATTTTCTCTCTTTTATATGGTTCCTGTTTTAAGCGAAAGGGAAGTGGGCTTTCAGCAACAGCCAGTTGGACAGACGAGAAGTGGATCTTGCCTCAAAAGCTGTTTTTTTTTTCTTCTCCCCCACTTTCGAGTGAGCAGCTCTTAAACAGGCAGACACAGACTTGGCCGTACTTCTGCTAAGGCTCGGCCTCTCCCCAAGGTTTGTTTGCATTTTACCGGAATCTCTTTACATATACTGCCAAGCTGTGAGATCAGTGCCCACTCAGAAATACCATATGAAATGTATAATGTAAGACTGGCTATTAAAGTCCACTAGCGTTTGGCCCTGTCACAGAGAGGCATAGTTGTTCCGCATAACCGGTCATGCAGGGAAGGAAGGCAAGAGGAGGGGAAAGTTTGTTTCTCCAAATGCCGCTACTAAAATGGATGGTGATGACTATTTTCCCTTCATAACCACAGAAATGAAATGTAATTTGATATATCAAATCTGAAGATGTCTTTTGAGGCCCATACCTGTGCTTATTGCATTAGGAAGCCCAGGGTATAAAGGGTTAGAGTAAAGGATAAGTTAGTCATGTTTACAATTCTACGCTCATTTGCTCACAATTCACGACTGTATAGGCTTGTAATCTATACTGACGACAGGAGTGTATGTGTTGCTTTTTACGTCTGAATCCTAAACTGGAGGTAATCAAGATTCCTTTACTTCTTTAGCCAGGTACTGAGGGACTTGGATCAAAGTAAAAAAAAATACAAAATATCATAAAAAAATAATTAAGAAGTCTTTCCCTCCGAGTAAAAAAAGGAGCTCACTGTACAAGAGAAGCTCAGATGTCAAATCTTATCCTTGTTTTAAGGAACACGAGGATTTTCTCTCTCTTCCAAAATACTGGATTGAGCTGCAGTAGTTTTACAGAAATAACCTGACCATTTTTATTATTTTCATATTTCTCTTTGCGTTTTGCACAGCCTCACTTGTGGCGACGTGGTGGAAAGGAAGGGAAGCGAGAGCCAGACAGACAGAAACGGTGACATCTGTCACTGACAGCAGAGTGATGGAGGGAGAAAATGGGAGACAGGAAGGCATGGAGGGAGAATCGCTTTTTCATTTTCACCTTTCAGCTTCCCATTAGCCAACAGCGAGAAGCTAATGAAGGAGCAGTATGATAATCTGTTGTTCTGCTATTTCATGCTTTCCACTGTTCTGTCAGGCCTGGGGAGGTATGGGATGGTGGCAGGGCTGTCACAGCTTTAACACGGGACCTGTTTGCACTGGTTGAGAATATCTCATTGTGAATGTCTAAATTTGAAGAGTCTCAATATTTTTGTTGTTGTTGTTTACACTGACACACAATACATCTAATTTTAGATCTCAGATTGAACTGCTGTTGTTGGCTTTGACAGCTTTTGAGGAGTAGTAATATTATGTTCAGGTAGCAGACAAAAGCATACTTTGTATCTCACATTAGCAGTAAAATGAATGCAATATGTTGGTCATTTTAAAAAAAGTGTGATAAACCCACTCCTGCGCCAAATTTGGCACCTCTATCGTAAAATGCTCAGTTGTAAATAGTTTAATCTTAACTGCTGCACTAAAGGGTCACAGTGAAGAGAGGGAATGACAAATTGATAAAGCCGTGAAGTGAGGTACCATCCATTTACTGCTCCCTATGGAACTTCCTTTCGTAGACGGCACCAAAGCTGTAACAGAGATCAGAGGGCCAGGCTTCATGACCTGTGTCTGGTTGTGTTTGGGTTCACCTTGCTTTAATAAACACCTAGACGCAGAGAGAGGCCCTGCTTCCCTAAACACAGCTCTGTTGCACAAATGCACAGTCTAAATAACTGTGCGCACCATGAACATACAGTGCATGTGTTTGTAGTGTTTGTGTGTGACTGTTTCTGTCCAAACCCCGCCCTCCCCAAGTGTCTCACAGGTGCATCTCCGCTCGGCCGGCCCGCTTTGGCCGGCTGGCACGTCGGCCTGGCCCCAGATTTACTGCCCTGACACAGGAATCCATTAAAGGCTGTTTAGGGATCCCAGGCCTGAGCCCCTCTGAAATCTCTTTCATTATAGCTCCAAGCTACCATGGAAGGGGAGCGGCTTGGCCAATCAGCAGTGCCACCACATGTGTTCGTGTTTAGCCCGATGGCTGAAAGGCTTAAGTGGCTACTGCACACATCTCCTCTGCTGACTTTTATGGAGAAAATGGCACTTTAACTCTTTGTGTTTTTTTGTAATAGGGTGCGTATGTGACCGAGTGTGTATATGTGAGTGTGCGTGGGTGTGTATGTCTTCCCTGGCCGAACACAGGCCCTAAATGAGGCCAGGCCAGCCACACGTTACATTCCGCCTGTCTGGCTGGCACTACGTCGGCTAATCAAGACCGGCTTGGTTCACTGTTCCAATACTAACCCCCCTCCACCCATTCCCATCATTCTTTGGGGCTTTGAGGAATCTTTCCTCACCTCTCAATATTTCCTTCCTTCCTTTTTTCATTCATTCCCTTGCTCCTTCGTTCTTTTGTTCTTGTGTTCAGTTTATTTATTTATTTTTTTTGCCTTTCATCCTACGTGTTTCACCTTTGTGTCTGATTTTCCCTCTACCACAACACAAGCACACAAACACTACTGTCTTCACTTCTTAAACACACCCCCTATGTTCCGCACACTTTTAGGGTTGTAAAGATCCTTTTTCTCGGCGCTGGGCTTTGATAACGTGGCTAACGTGAGTTTACAGAGAAAAATGCAGAGAAATCAGAGGTGGAGCTAAGCTGGTGTAAAAAAAAAACCAAACAGGGAAAACATTGCAGTGCCCCCTAATGCTAACACACACTGATTGTTTGCAGTTCTAGCATGTTAACTGTACCCCATGAGTGCTTGTGCGTGTACAAAAAACACACAGAGACTGAAGGACACAGGAGATGTGCAGCAATATGTAAGAAGGTAAGTGGGCAAAATGCAAAGAGTGTAAATTAGAAAGTGAGAGATAGTGTTAACATAAGTGAACATGCACATGCAGTGAGAGAGGAACATGTGCGTCGTAGTGGAAGGCATGTTAATAAGTGGCCTGGGGCAGATTTGGGCTCCCATGGGGAGAGTCCTGCCCCGCTCTGTGAAGCTTCTGTCTCTTCTTTAACCCGCCTATTAAATATGGTACACAGGTGGCTTATTAAACCCACTGTGTCAGACAACTACAGTACACACTGATCATTCAACACTCTGCAATGACAAATACAATCACATGCACTGGTGTTGCAATGCAAATGATTAACATGGGTTCTTAACTCACAGTGCGTAAGTAGCTTGTAGTTTGATAAAATACTGCAGGGGATCTTAAAGATTTTTATCCCTAGACCCAAATTTGACAAATTTAGTCTCAACCCGGGCTCATTAAAACAAGCTAATACTCATGTCTTATGGGGACCCACCAGACACAGACCTGCAGTCGTAGTTTTATGAAAAGCTGTACCTCAGCAGAACACCACATTCTGTCTCGCATCTTTAAGCTGAGAAACGCACACACCCCCACCCTCTCCCCCTTGGGTCCACTTTTATTGTTTTATCATGTTATTCTTGGTGTCTAACTACATCCACTTGCTGTGTTGTTCTCATTAACAGCAAAACTTCAACAAGTCTCCAATGAGCATGGGCCCTCGAGAGCTCGGCTACAGGCTCGATGATGATGAGCTGGACAGTGCAAGCAAGTAAGTACTCCTATTTTTATGACCTACTGCCTCACAACATTTGGTCACTGAAGTCATTTTCATGTTGTTTCAAGCATGTATGTCATGTATGTTAAGATATGAGAACTTTTGCTGGCTCATTCTATTAAGAAAAAGTTGATAGCGGGTTCAGAGGTGCTTTTCCAAACAGATTTTTACTCATGATAATACTGCCCCCAAGTGGACATATTTAGTCACAGCATAAGTTGACAGAGATGTCAGTCATGCACTGTAACTACATCTTCAAAAGGAACTGGTTATCACAGTGTAATTGTTGTCTTGTTGTCTTGTTCACAATAATATATAATATATATTGGATCTAATGTTTTAAAATTCCCACCATAGAACATTTGATGCTCTCTGAAAAACACAGTTATCTAATGAAACACTTTGTAACTCTGTCTGTCTCTGTCTTTTTCCAGGATCTCCTCAGAGGACAGCGGGGATGTCCCTTCGTACATCGAGGACAGCGATGACTCCTACTCACTAGAACTTGACATCGACTCCTCCCGCTCAGGCCAGATGAACCTGCTGGAGGAAATCCTGGACTCTCTGAACACCACAACGTTGGAGCAAGGCAAACTCAGCACTGCCAAGAGCCTGGACTTCTTCAGGTCCATGGAAGATTTGGACTACAAGGCCCTGGTACGCAAGAGAGATGGAGGATGGCTGGATTATGAGAAGGCCTGTCATCATGTACGGGTTCAGGACTTAAGGAAAGAGGGCAGAAAGGTGTAACAGAAAGAGTTTATGTTAATAAGTATAGGACTGTGTCCAGATAGGTGTTTTAAAAAATTGGGTCCTTTTAAATGAATGAATTTCACTTTTTGTGCACAGCATCTCTACTGTTATGTCTATTAACCCTTTCAGTCCCAGGCCCAAAACTGTGTTTCTTTTTACTGCAGGTACCATTTATCTGCATTTCAAAGTCTCTTGTAAGCTTCAAATATGGATGTATTGCACATTTTCTTTTACAGGGTGATTTGTGGTATTGAAAGATGAAGAAATACTTGAATCATTGCCCTCAAGATTTATGATGGATTATTTACATGTAGAGTTTAGCAGCACGCAAGAAAGGTTTACAACCAAGCATGATATATCATTTTACTCATAAGAACCAGGGCTGTTGATATGTTGACTTATAGGGAGATACACCAATCAGTGTATTTCAGGAGGACAGGTATTTGATGACTCCCAGGTCTCTCTTCATAAAGGTATTTGTTTAATGGTATTTCCTTGTTTCTTGTGTTCCAGAGTAAGCCCACACCTTCCAGTGAATCTAAACCTGCAGATGACGGTGGCTGTGGTGGAGGCGTGGATCAGGGAGGCTGGAATATGGGCCAGGATGACAGCGCGGTCCACGGAAAACACCTTCCCCCGTCTCCGCGCAGACAGCCCAACAAGAGCAGCCTGAAGGTGTCAAAGAAACCCGCGACAGCTCCTGCAGTGTCCACCATCACAGCTACATCCCTGGCACAGCTGCACCCTCATCAAACCAACTCTGACCCTCACCCTCTACCTCCAGGGCGACAACCGGGAGACCGCTTATCTTACTCACCCTCACTTTCCTATAGAGTTACACCTGCGCCGCCCTCTCCCACTCTCTCTCACACCTACAGATCTCCAGCAGCAACCGTACCAGCGGGCCGGTCACGGACCATCTCAGAACCCCAAGCCAGCACAGAGCCTCCTCAGGACCAGAACCAGACTGCCTCCACCGGCATCCTGAGGAGGAAGGTTCTGTCCAAGGAGACAGTGAGACACTACCAGGAAAAGGCCCTCCAGAGGCAGGCCAGCAAGGGCCACCAGGAAGGTCAAGGGAGCCCGTCAAAGAACAGCCACTCAACTATGCAGGTCCCGTGGGAGAAAGAGGTGTCCAAGGAGGGGCTCCTGGGGCTCGGCCTGTGTCTGGGTCAGGGTAAAGGCTCGGGGGCGGCTGTGGTGCAGGATCAAGGCCTCCTCGAGGAGATTGAGTCCATGTGTTGCCTCGGCCCGGTCCTCCACACCAGCCTGCAGCTCTCACAGGTTCACTGCAACAACAGTCACCACCAGGTCCAGGGCAAAGCCACAGACGAGTCATAGGGACGTCAAAGACTCAGTGTGTGTAAAATGCCACAGATTCTACTGAAATCTATTCACTGTAATTCCTCTATTACAATTAGACGCCATCTCAAAGAACATGATCTGTTCTGACCTTTTTTATCTCAACACTCAGCTATCATGAACAAATTTGATGTCGTACATGCAGACACAAACAGAGAGTCACAGCCTCTGAGATGAACTGGTGCACTGCATAACTCTCCATCTATAGAGCCTATAAACCTGTTTCTTGTTAAAACAAGTGAAAAGGTCTGCCAGTGTATTAAGAATATTTCAACCTGTTTCCAAGAAATATGAATTAGTTTCAAGAATTTTCTTGTAACGAACGTCAGTATCTTTAAACTACTACTAACTAACTCTACTTCATTTTTAAAAAAATGCATTGTTTTGCAATGGAAACAAGTTAAAATAATCTTACTACAGTGGCAGATTGTTTCACTTCCAATGCAAGATAGGCACTTTTCCTCTGAGTGATTTTGACACTCTGCTAAAGTGACAACAAGTTGAGAGTTTATATAGTTTGAATTTCTTAAAACGAATGAATTATCTTGTAAACTGAGAGAGCAACACTTCAGAAACACAAACTGAGGCCATAGTATTGAGATTTTGTGTGTTTCTGTGTTTGGAGATTAGATTTTAAGAAAATACAACTTTATAAACTCAATTACAAACAAAAAAGACTTGATAAGAAGGAGATTTTTGCAGCGTGTTTACTGCTCATCATAGTTTTTCTGTCTGTAATCGTCTAAATTTATGGATAACACATATTTTCCTGTGTTGTATTTTTCAACTTTTAACATATTCACAATGCAATACCTGGAAAAAAAAACGACCCATGAATTACAGTCAGGAATTTTCCATCTTCACTTTAAGGAATTTAGAAAAGGCTCAGTACTTTGTCAGGATTAAGAAGGGATGATGTCTCCTCAACACACCAAATTTCACAGGATCAAATTCAATTTGCGCTTGCAGATTAACAATACTCAGTCTGGACTACTTGGCACTAAAATCATTTGAGCAAAAACAAAGTGGGACAGGATTTTCCAGACATAAAGTCCCCTCGGGCCTTTGAAACTAATTATACACTGTGTAATATAAATGTTTTTTTATCACCATGCCTTAAATGGACATGTGATATGTTTTTGATACTCTGGTGTCTAAATCTCTAGATACCATAACAGGTACTTTGTAATACTCTCAGATCTTAAATGCAACAGTTAATAGTTCTTCAACAGCACTGTATTTATCTGGATTAATAGAGTAGTTAATATATATATACAGTCTATATGATGTTCTTTAAGCTGCTGTTTTTAATTGCGTTCCAGATAATGAGATGTGCATGTAGAAACCTCTCTCTCCCTGTGTTCCTCAGGACACTTCTGTCACTCTGAAGTGAAGCAAATACAGTCAAAAGTTAAAAGTGGGTGATCTTAAAATGCCAGTGTCAGTGCTCCATGTCCTTTTCTTTCTCTTTCCCCGCCATCATCACTCTCCCCTCTCTCCTAATTTTCCGCCTTTTAAGTCCTTTCAGCACATCTAACTTTCACTCTCGACCTTAAAAACGGTGGTAGCCAGTCGTTGCAGAGTTGATGTGGAAAAGGTGAACTTCAAAGCATAAGGCTGGTGATATTTTACATTTTTCTTATTATCATGGAACAGTGTGTTATTCCGTCTCTCAAGGCTTTCAGACTTCTGTACCCATCTCCAAGCCCATCCGTTCCTGCTGAAAACATAAAAAATAGGTCACAAATTTAGTAAATTAGTAAATAGTGCATTTGTTTGGGACTATTTTCAACCACAGATTACTTGTTAGTGGGATAAATTCTTTTTTTTTTTGGTTTAGGTCCTTTCATATTATTTATTCATATAAAGAAAAATGTACAATATCACCAAACTTATCACATAACTCAGCCTTTGTCTTTTGTCTCCCTTTCTTTGCTCACAGGAGGAAATGCAATCTCTGTCCTTATAGGTTGGAGTCACACACTGTAATATAATGCAGTGGTTGATGATTGTACTGTAATGAAGCAATACAGGTCTCCTCAGAGAGTAGCTACATGGATGTAATGTGTACAGAGTCAAAAGTATTTCTATAACAGACTCTCCTGTGGAGAGAAACGGCGTGTCCAGAGATTGCGGGTTCCCATCATTCTCTGCGCCGCCACAAAGCCCAGAGAAAAGAAGAAAGCTTTTTCATGTGCTTGTGTTGGGATTATTACATTTATGGTTCGTTGTTCTTATGATTTATGCCAGACGCCAGTCGGTGTGGCAGTTTAATAGCAGCTATTTCTCCGCTTTTTGAGTGCTGCTCTGCGTTAACGATTTGCTCATAAAGTCTTTGGCGTGCTTCTAAAAGCCCACGAATCAGTCCTAGTAATTCCAAAAAGGAGGGAAAAAAACAGACTCCAGAACAATCTCTGCACTGGCCTTATTCATTGTGAACACTCATTTACTATGCAAATATTTAAAATTATCAAAAAAAGGTCAGTTTTCTTTAACAGTAATTACATTATAATGCACGATTCTACTTGAAAAATAATCACAATCAAACTAGCTTCTACTGGGATCAAGCCTCATGTGTCCCTAAATAAATGTATATCAAAGTCTATTTAAGTGTGTGTGAGCTGAGGTGTGTCTATGAGTGTTAATGACAGAATGGTGTGTATGGTGTGTATGGTGTGCCTTATACAGTAAGAGTACCACCCAGTATAATCAGAACAAGGTACAGTATTATAGAAAGGAGGCGTATGCAATGTTTTCAGACCACCTTAAAATGGTATTTATATGATAAACAGACACAAAACCTGGTTTGGTTCTCCTGAAATGAACTTGGGTACTTTGGCATTGTTTAATAGCTGTTTTGTTTTTGAGTTTCGGCTGCGGTCCAGCTGGAGTTACTCAGTGTTTTTCTTTGCTGCGGTGGTCGGTGGGAATCTTCCTGCCTGTATTTAAGAGAAGATCTCTGAATTTCTCTGGGTTATTTGACTTTTTGTAAATTAGGTACTTTCTTTGGTTGTACTAATAGGTGATTACTTGTATAGTTTGTGCTCTTTTTGTTCTCTTCTTTTCTCTTTTTAAAAAAAAACTTTGACCACTCATTCTGAGCTAACTGTATTGAAAAAAAAAAAGTTTCTCAGAGGAGTTTCTGTAGACTATTTTCAACTGAATAGACGTGTATTTTTGCTGGCTTGAGTTTATTTTACATGAATAATAAATATGATTGGTGTTGTATGTTGTAGAAAAATGACACCTAATATTTTGAATGTTTTAGATTTTATTTTTGGAAGAAAAAAAAAATAGAGAGAGAATATTAACAAATGTCCCATGTAGCCATTCATGTTCAGAAGCATTTGACACCTTCTAATCAAAATAAGCAGAGACTGACGCTTGTACATGGTACAATGCTTATTGTTGTATCTGCATGTGTGTACCTGTACATGTTTTATGCTATGATTTTGTTTCGTTTAGTTTTACAGATGTGGTCTATTCTGTTGGTATTAATTATTATTTCAGTATTTAGCACTTCCATCAAATCGAGAATGATGGAAATAACATTGGGTCTCATCCTGCCTTGCATTGGGTATTGTAGAGTTAAATGTCATCTGCCTTGCATTTTAATGTAGAAGAAAACATTTCTACTTTGGTTACTGGTTATTGTGAATCTCACTGTAGAGGTTTGTGGGAAGAAATACTTGAGCAGTCTGCTGCTGTTAAGAGTGATATTAAAAAGCTTTAGTAACTCTGGTCCTGTTTACACTAATGTTGAAATGATTGTCAGTGGATTTGCATTTCAGTGTCTACAGGCTTGTGATAACTACAGATACCTGATATTCTGCTAACAAATAGAGCGAAAAGTAATCAATAAATGTATAGTAAGTATACTTGTCCTGAAATTACAAATTTGGATTGAGTGGGAGGTGGCAGATTATGTAGCGGCTTTTGCTGAGGTATTAAGGAGTGAGAAGACAGGTTTAACTATACAAAGTTATTAACATCACTTCCCCTTAACCACACATTAAAGAAAAACAATTTTCAGTGTAATGACGACCTCGGACAAGTTACAGTAAGCAACTTTTTTTTGTTGTTTTCAGTCTCTTTTTTTGGGGTGTTGTAATGAGGATTAACTCTTCGGTACACCATGTACTGATTTTCTGATTCTGTGCGCACTTGCATGTTCTCATTGCAGAGAAAACAACTGTCTTAAACAACTGAGGTCAATCTAATGTGCTATTCATGAGTAACTTGGTACAACTGCACACAATGTATGCACTGTGAACTGAAAATAAATTATACTGTTTCATGCTTATGCACCTCTTGACTAATTTTTTATACTAAACTTCTGTATTAACATAAATAGAACCACAATACGCGGAAAGAAACAATGGATTTTAGTAGCTAAGTAGTCAGGGTGGTATATTGTGTATTTACAGTTCACACAGCACATACAAAGAGAATGGCTTATTGAATAGGACCGTGTGTGTGTGAGTGAGAGAGAATATCAGTGCATTGGTTTATTGATCTGGCAAACACTAAAGTAAAAATGCTAATTCTTTCTTACAGTAGCACCACACTGTTCCTAAATAAACATTTAATATTTTATCGACATATAAGAAATGAACACAAATAATAATTAACCAGCACATTTTCTATATACAGTTGCCAATGATTAAATGTAGAAATAAAATTCACAGTTTAAAAAAAATCTATAAAATCATAATTTCAGTATTTACACTTGAAATTACACTGCAGTATAGACAGTTCTTGTTTCTAATAACATACAAGTCAGCCTAGAAGAAACTATTCTCGACTGGTGCAACATGTCCTGAAACCTGACACTTAAAGGACATTATTCTGTCAGTAAGGAGCTACAGTATGAAAAGGCCAGTGGGAATGTTCACTGAACATGAAAAATAAATCAATATATGTGGCAGCAACACTCAGCATAACACAGAACTAGAAAGGCATTTTCCTGTAATAAATACACATTTTGATGAGTCTGGTGATATTCTATATTTTTCTTATTGTCAATACATCCCATTATAAGATAAAACACAAAGTAACACATTATTGGTTTAGATCTTCTCGTGGGATTTGTTGACAAGAAAAATATCCTTTAAATAGGGAACATTGTGACTCATTATCCAGATGAGGCTTTAAGACAATGGATTTTGTGTGTCCCAAATTCTGATCAGATTTTCGTTTGCGTGCGCTAACTGGTCCATCAGTCCCCAAAATATGGATCAGACACAAATGCTCGGACAGACTCGATACGTTCTGAACTCAAATCTTTTCATTTAGATGGATGTTCTGCTGGATGGTGAAGCCAGGTGCAAAACGTCGCGTCAGGACGATGGATGGGGACAGGGACAGGGAGTGGAACAGGGACATACAGTTACACAAAAAGGGTGTCGCAAGAGTCTTCCAGCATGTGCCTATGCAAATGAAGAAAGACAGCTGTCATTTAAAATGGAGGCACTGTGAGGGGAAGACCATGTTTACATGCAGGCTGCAGATATAGAAGTTATACATCTGTAATCAGGTGTGTTTCTAGCATTAGCTCTTTCATTGCTACAATAACCACATCATCACTCTGCATGTTAACGTCCACGCCTGCATCTCATATGAGCCTCTCCATAGGTGGCGGCTGGGTGATGCTCCACATCTCCACCCGCGATCCCTCCTTCTCCTGCCGGCTGGGACTGTAGGTGCCGTGGGTGGCGCGGCGATTTAGCGCCACCACCAGGCCGACGGAGGTGAGGATGAGAACCAGTAGCAGGACGACGGACACCAGACTGATGGACAGTAAGAGGTCAGAGGTCAAACCCTCAGAGGTCAACTGGAGGGAAGGACGGAAAGAGACAATCAGATAATCTGTGCTCACTGGAGCAAATGTTTTGGGTTAAAGAAGTTCATACACAGGAAACATTGTTTATTTCTGTCTCTCTCACACATTGTTTCTCTCATTCACACACTCTCACACACACTTCCCCTCTCCTCACTGCTTTACACTACACCAGGCGCTCCACACGCGCTGCCAAAGTGCTGATGGATGTGTTTCCCTGCTCAGCAGGTGGATTGCAACCACCAGGAGCCTCGAGTTGCCGTGGACTGAAACCTCCCTCCGTCTGCTGCCTCTCTCGCAGTTTGGCCACGGCCAGCGCCAGCCCCAGCACCAGCACTATCGCCAAGCCAACCAGGCACGGTGCCAGCACGGCAGCCAACCATGAGCTGTATGGAGCACGCTCCGTCTGTGGAGGATCACACACACACACACACACACACACACAGGCAAGATGCTGCCTGATGATCCCATTAGCACATACACAGCAAACACCACCAGAAACACACCAAAAATAGCTCATACAGACACACACGAGTCTTTTCTAGCAGGAAGAAAAGCTGCTTTACATGAAGCGTCTGAAGGTGTTTCAATGACTTGTGAAACCTGCTAAGATTCGTTTTTAACTTACAGCCCTGTGGCCCTTTGATCATCACACACCAAACACACACAAGCAGCTTCGCAACAAACCAGAAACACAATTACCCTGCATGCAAACACACAGATTTCTGACCTCACAAGTCAAACCCAGAGAATCAAGGCGAATCAAAGCTTCCAGTGCAGCAGGTGAATGATTAACATTCATTAACCAGCAGCAGAAGACGGAGCAGCGGATGCACTTACATTAGTAGTTCTGGTTGGTGTGATAGTCGTGACACTCTGAGTGGCTGCTACAAGGTTACCAACAGCACAACAGCTGTAAGTATCACTCCATTACACTTACAATTTTGGCTGACACTATCTTCATGACTAAAGCCTCTTACCGAACCTGTCAGTTTACACAAGACTATAAAGAAAAAAAAAAATCTCAGAAGTCAGCAAACTTTACACTGAGCAATCAACATGGAAACATAATTCTAATAAAAATACAACCATCCATATCCTGAGGCAAAAAATAACTTATGCACTCATGCTCGACGCTGTAGACATTACACTTTCTTTCTCTCGCTACAGGTTCTTTGTTGACTCCTGGAAAGTGCTTACCTGTCACTGCAGCACAGTTGGCTGTCATAGCGAGTGTGACACAAGCGAGCCGGAGCAGCCTGCAGCCAGGACCCGCCATCAGTCACCGACTGCCACACACACAGACACGGAGATGTCTAACTAACCAGTCTCTAAGGTACACGGCAAGGCCACCCTGAAGCCTCGGCAGAGCAGCTACACACAGAGAGAGAGACAGCGGCAATGCTTCCCTGCTGTCAGCACTATCAACCTGCTCTGTGTGTGTATATATGTGTGTGTGTGTGTGTGTGTGTGTGTGTGTGTGTGTGTGTGTGTGTGAGCCTGCCAGATAAGCTGCCCTCATATGTTTCTGTGAAGCAGACCGAACTTCTGTGAATGCCACCAGCTCTCTGCTGAAACTGCACTTCAGCACCAGATGCTGCTTTTTTCGCTGCCACAGCACATTTCTCCCTCTCTGCTTCTCTCGCTCTCAAAGGATGGCCACATCAGTGCCGACACTGAAGAACTGCTTCCCATTTCCTCCCCCTCTTTTCTCACCATTAGGGCTACCTGTGCTTGCAAAAGACACACACACACACACACACACACACTTGAAAAATACAAGATGGAGGAGAGGAGGCAGGTGTACGAGAGAGGAGTGCAACAGCATATTGACGACATGGCCAAAAGTATGCGGACACCTGAACATTACACCCATATGTTATTGTTGAACATCTCAATCTAAACGATGGGTGTTAATCTGTTGCTGTAACAGACTCCACTCTTCTGGGAAGGTTTTCTACAAAAATTTTGGAACATAGCTGCAGGGATTTGCTTTTGTAAAGTCGGGCACTGATGTTGGGCGATGAGGTCTGGGGTTGAGGTCAGGGCTCTGTGCAGGCCAGTCAACTTCTTCCACATCAAACTCAGTAAACCATTTCTTTATCAAAGGATAGGTTTGCCATTTTTCAAGTCTGTCTTAAAACAATAGTCAGGTGCCCATATGAACATGGAAACAGCTGTTTTTTGCTTGCTGTAATCGTTCCTAATATGAGGCTTAAGCCGTCCAAGTTAGACAAATCAAGTAGATATCTTCCAAAGTTAGTACAAAATTCCCTCTTTTTGATACTATCCCTCCACTGCGGCTCAACAGGGAAACACTGTCCAGAAAAACACAGAGATTTTCTAAAAGCTTCTTTTATAATCTCATATACGCTTTAGATAAACTTTGAATGCTTTTTGCACAAAACAAAGACTGACGATTTTGTCCCCGATTATTTACATTGAATGCGCATAAAATAGGGATCTTTTAATGGCCAACATGAACAGGAGGAACGATTACAGCAAGCAAAACCTGTTTCAACGTTCATATGGGCACCTGACTATTGTTTTAAGACAGACTTGAAAAATTGTGAACATGGCCTTTAATGTTGCTTTGGGGACAGCGGCATTGCCGTGTTAAAACAGGAAAGAGCCTTCCCCAAACAATGAAAAACAGCCTCCAACCAATAGCACACAAAAGTACATGGGCAGAGGTGTCCATACACTGTAGCACTGTGCCTTCGCTCTCTGTGCGTCTATGAACTTGGGCTATTCTGGGATCTACTCACACTACATCTTGTTAAGAGAGATTAAGTCTATGTTTGGTGTCACGGTAGCCACCTGACTTCGTCATGTCCGCTCCTCTACTCACAAACACACACCGATACACAGTTAGGAAATCAATGGAAGTATTTGCAGTTAAGCTTCAACTGAAGGAGAAAATGGAGGAAAGAAACTGGAAAGGAAATCAAATGTGTGGTGATGGGAGAGAGAAAATAAGTTGAGAAAAATGAAAAGAGGACAGAAAACAGACAAAGGCTGATAAGAATTGTTTTTTATTTGACAACAACAAAGACAGAGACTGGATTTAAATCGAGACATGACATGAGGACAGAATATGATGAAGGAAAGACAGACAAACAAGAAGTTATGGTCATGCATGGATGATCCTGCATGATGTCAGCACAACAAGACTAAAAGACAGACAAAAACACAATCGAGTCCATGAAGAACAGATGATTTAGAGCGTTATGAAATGTTGACCACCACAGCAGCGTGAATGTTGATTCGTTCAAGCAGAGCCGCGGAGAATTTAAGCTTAAAATATCTTTGCCTCACACAGGAAGGTTTAGAGACAGACACTTCTTCTTTGGTGCAAAACAACACACAGCAGTCAGTCATTCAGTCACCACAGTGCTCTGAACGCACATCGAGAACAAAGTGAGACATCATGTTGTCTTCTAGCCCCTCTAGGCGCCTTTGTGACTACAGCACTGCTTTTGATAGTTCACACATTCATCCGTATGGAGCTCCCAAAATCCAGTTCAGACAAGACTGACAGGATATCTTCAACGAGAAACATTATAAATAACACACATTTTATAATGTTCTTCACTGCATCAAAAAGTGCTTTATTGAATGTAGACCTTCCTTCCCTTTAGACCAAAGTAACTATCCTGCACAGCTTCGCGCTGGAACAATTATTTGATTAATCAAGTAGTCGACTGACAGGAAATTAATTGCCAACAAGTTTAGCGGTTTTGGGCCCTGAGAACTTGAACTCAACATTTCGTCACATTTTATTGATTAAACGATTAGTCAAATAACAGATTAATTGTTGGCAAAAATTATCTTTAGTTGCGAACCTAAACCAGACTTTGTCTGTGTTAGTTTTATTAGAGATTATTGCATCTGTGATCTATAACTACTTAAATAAGTATAATAAATTGAGTAATATTGTAATAAGTAAATAACTATATTGAATAAGGTGCTCCTGATTAACAAAGTATCATTTTAAGGCACAGAAACAGCTCTGTGGTACCATTAACCTGACGTCAAACTAGAGAAAACCCTAATGTGTGCAGTGTGCTGTCATAAATACCTGATCCTCTGTGCTTTGTATGGGAAACCACTGGTCATTATCATCTTTCATGATCAATCAATCAATCACCAATACCCATGCACTGACAAACTTGCAAACTCTTCCACTCTGCACCCACTTTCTCAAACAGTCTCAAAGACAAGCGCAGACACACAGGCCTGCCCACACACATACATGCACACACACAGTCAGTCGTTGCCTCCCCAGTCTATTTCTGGCTCATCGTCCAGCCTGAGGATGAGGTAGGAGAGCAGCTGGAAGAGGTTCTGCCACAGCAGGACGGCCACGTAAAAGTAAATGTCGCTTACGTCCGTCTGGCACGTGTCTCCGGCGTAGCTCATGTCGCACACGCAGACGAACTTGTTGATGAGGTTGCGGCAGTAGCCTCCGTTAAGACAGGGGTTGGACTTGCACTCGTCCACCTCCTGTTCACACCTACAGACACAGAATCACAGTTCAGCCAGAGACACATCAAGGAAGTGACCACTTATAGCAAATAGTCATTCAGTAAGTTTTGGCAAAAAAGGCTCTCAAAGAATCCAAGCTCAAGCTTTTCTTTCCTACCGGTGTCCAGTGAAGCCAGGTGGACAGTCGCAGGACAGCTCTCTGTCAGTGCAGTTGCCTCCATTGAAGCAGGTGTAATTTCTAGTGTCGTCGCCGCACACAGAAACAGGCAGCTTAGGACGTCTGGTAGAAGACAGTGAGACATGCAAGAGGGTGAATACATGTGTTGTTTGTGTTTTACTTGAAGCTGCAGTATCAGAGGTATTGAGGCGTTCGGCAGGTCATGTACGTCTTTACGTCTGCTGAAAGCAGAAGAATCAGCCAGGCAGGAGCTGTATTGTTCGGCTTCCTGCAGCTCCCCACAGGGACTTAGGACTTAGGAGTGGAACAGGATAATAAGATTAAAGACCTCTGGCAACTATTTACCAGCAGGGCGTCAAATCACATGTACGGGAATGAAATAGCCAACCATTTCTCTTTGGACTCTATAACCTTTTATTTGCCTGAAGCACAGCAGCTCTGTTCCACAATGTTATCTATCTGCTGGCAACTTGAAATTCATCCCTTAATGGTTACAAAATGCAGGCTTTTTTATTTTGGAAAGTGTACAATTTTGGCAGGTGAAGTTTTAATTTAGATGCCGGGGAATCATTTTGAACTACAGCTGTCACTCATTTGAAACAGTGGGTATCTCATTTTAAGACAAACAGTGTCACAGGGAGCGTTAATATTAGCTTTGCTTGGCATTTTGTTGCACGCAGTTGAACACAAAAACAGGAGACATCGTACATGACATTTGAGAGACAAATATCTAACAGGAAACAAATAGAACACCTGGAGAAATAGAAAAAAAAAAGAACAACTTACACATTTCTGACAACAATGTACCACGGAATTTCTTCAATGCGTTCACTGGAGAGGAACAGAAAGAAAGATGGGGAAAGGGGGTAGAAAGAGACACAAACAAGAGACACAAACAAAAAGAAGTCATTTTGATGAAAACTTTGCAACGTAGATGTTCCCAGTAAAGGGAGATGTGCAGCTTGTCTGGTGCCTTGCTCAGCAAGACACTTGCAAAGGTTTTCCTTGTGCAAAAGAGGCAAAAATGCAAGAGGCTGTGTGTTTACAGGATAAATGGTTGGAGGCGTTCCCTGCTGGTTCTCCGAGGCAAACGGTAGATGACAGGGGAAAGAAACCGGCGCTGAACCAGAGAACCTTGTGTAGTGAGACACCACAGCAGACTGAGGCCTTTTCTGGCTGACACTAGAATAGAAATGCAGCATCTAAGACGCTCGCTGCAGGCGTGGTTGAAATGCTGAACAGAGGCAGAGATGTGGAGACATTTACAGTGAAGGATTTTGTTTGTGTTGTGGAGCGGTCCCTTGTTTGTGCAATTTGGAGCATTTATTTGTGTATTTTGTGTTTACTAACTAGCTAAATAAGAGCAAGAGCAAAGTCATCGGATCATGAAATATTTATATTGGGACTGTTTCCTCTTCTGCTGCTGGTCTATATTTTCCACAAGCCTTTTGCACTCAACTTACTTGCAGAGGGGTCCAGTGTAGTTCTCAGGGCAGAGGCAGGCGTACCTGTCTGGCCCGTGCAGACAGGTGCCTCCATGGGCACACAGGTGGTTTTCACACATATCCACCTCCTCATCACAGTCCACACCAGCGTAGCCAAACTCACAGGTGCACTTGTAAGCCAGCCCTTTCACGCTGCAGTTGCCGTGAACACAGGGACTGGAGGCACAAGTGTCAGTAAAGAAGTCGCATCGTCTCCCGGCCCAGCCCTCGGCACAGCTGCAGTTGTAGGTGTTGAAGAGGTCCTGGCACTCCCCTCCGTTCAGGCAGGGGTTGGGCTCACACACGGGACCCCCGCCGCAGCCGAGGAGCGGTGGATGCAGTGATGTCTGGATGAACTGCTCCTCCTGCAGGCGTGGGAGGTTCACATCAGTGGAGCTGAGGTAAGGCAGGGCAATGCCACCCAGCTCTACTGTGCCCAGGCACCCAGCCAGGGACCACCCAGCATCAGGGGCCAGGCCCCCTAAGAAGATGTCCACCCCCTGCTTGAGGAAGTCCAGGTTGCCTCCACTGCTCCTGGAAGTGCTGGCTTCCTCTATTTCTTCATCCAGCACCAGAGTCCACCAGGAGGTTTGAGCCCACGGCGCTGCCATGAACAGCTGGACGCTGTGCCACTCACCATCACTAACACTCGTCCTGCTGCTGAGACTGACTGTAGACACACCCTGCTGTCCCTCCTCCTTCTCGCTGTCATCGTCAGTGGTGCTCTGAAGCTCCATGAAGAGGAAACCATCCTGGACAGAGAGTGTGATGAATGCTGAGCCCTTCTCTGCGTGGAGTATAGCTGCATTACGCTTTCGTGTGCGTAGGTTTAGGGAGAGATTAGTTATATTGCGGAATATGTGGCCGTTTCCCCGGTAGGACAACACAGTGCTGTCATTCAGGAACGTTGCATTGGAGTAGCCTAGGAGATTAGAGAAAATATCTGTTGCGTGTCTTTGTTTACACATTTACACACTCACTTGTCACACCATTAATGCTCCTTTGTCAGTTGGCTCAGCTGTACTGGCTTTATGCATGAGAATACAACAAGGGCATTAGGCAAGAGCACTGATTTCTAATTCAAAGATTACAAAAACAGCAGCCATTATTACAGCATGGCATTTACGTCTTTTATAACACTTCAATCCTCGGAAATACCTCGGAAATACCCATTAAGAGCAGGTATCCTCAATGAGTTAATCACTGAACATGGGGTGGCTAGCAGGACAGACGGGCAGCGCGACAAATCATCACTAATCCCAGCAAAAAAAGCATAAGCTTGCCTCAGGCCAATCCTGCTTTACAGAGCACATACAGAATACAGTGTGTGCAGATTGAGGGCAATATATAATCAAGCATGTTTTATCACTCGGTTACATTGTGGCCAATAATGACCAATTCCACAAACAAGGTCAAAGATTAGGTAACGTAAAAGTGACCTCACTGTTAGGATGCTTTTGGGAAATCCAACCTCACTGATGCTGTTCAATAGTAGCATGCAGTGAGTGGTAGTGTAAAAACAAAATAGAAAAAAAAAGATCCATCTAAATGAGTAGAAAATGTCATTAAAGCTTTAAATGTAACTTTCAGATTACATCATTATTTTTATAACATGACCTATATGTGATTAAGTAATTAAGTAACATAATCACATACAAATGATGCTACTAATGATGAATATTTTCAACCCTTATTGAAGGACATTTTATTACATGCTAACAAGTTATTACATAATCTGGCAGTTATTACACTATCAGGTGCTAGACCATTTTCTGAACTCTGATTAAAGGTTTTTCAAAACCTGAGCTGAAGATTTGGACTTCAGTCTGACTCCCTAAAGACCTGACTTGAGGTTTAAAACATTCAAGAGTTTTGAACTGTTAAAATCTCAGATCCACGACAGACAAAAAATGAATAAGACAGTGTCAAACAGCTCTTGAATAGCAGGACACCTTGAATATTTCCTTATTAGGCCTGGTTTATTAGCGCTGGTTTCAAATGACATGAGAAACAACCTGGATGTGTCTCAAGTGACTTTAAAAAAAACCCTCCTGCTTGTAACTGTTGAAATCTTGGATGCCACTTACATTCATATCCCTGGTTCAGCATCCTGCACTCTGAGTCTGTGGGGCAAGGTGACAGCTCGCACCACCTGACCTCTTCACAGCGCCGCCCTGCTGTCCTGAGAGGGCAGGTGCAGGTGAAGTCATCCCACGTGGAGTAGCACATGCCACCGTTTAGACAAGGGTTTCTCTGAGGATGAGAAATTGATACAGGGGCTTACTTTTACCAAATGCTGCATAATATCTGATTTCGTCACACTAAATATGAAACATAACTGTACTGTATGTGAATGCTTTCAGAGGCATGAGTGAGGTATCATTTTAAGATGAATTTTAAGTTTTAATCCATTTCTGCATGCCCTAAACTACTAAATAGAGACACTGTGCATAGTGATAAAGAATAAAATAGAAGGTTAGATATTAATAAAAGGAAACTTTATGTTAACAGACTTTTTACTCACACTACAGGCATTGTCCCCGGAGCATCCAGCAGTCACATTTTCCATGAGCTCCAGAGGATAAGATCTCACTGAGGTGTCCAACCCAAAGAACTGCAGCCTCATGTCATTGATCCTCAGGTCCTGGATACAGCCTTTAAAATATCCGCCAAACACTGAAGTCGTCCTACTCTCCAACAGACCTCCCACATACACAGCATCTCCTGCTTGGACATAGACTGTCCCGACTTCCACTTCAGCCTGTTTCTGAGCTGCTACATACAGTGCCATACGATCCTTCGCCATCTCTACGCTCACAAAGTGGACTTCCCCATCATCAATCGCACTCTCCGCCTTCAGGCTCTCGAAGTTATTGAGCTGAACTGTGACCTTGCCGTCCTCCAGCCACATGTGCAGGTACTGGCTGCTGCTGTTGGCGAGCGCCAGGAGGAGCCCATTGCGCCTCCGTGTACGCAGGAAGAGGGAGATGAAGAGGTCGTGACCCAGATCATCAGTGACAGTGAACGCTGCATAACTCTGAGAGTCCTCGCTCCCAAAGCGTGCAGTCACGTGTTCTGCAAAAAGGTGAGACAACAAGATGATCCGACAGGCTAAAGACGAGAGAAAAGTGAGTTGGAAAACATCTTCAAAACTTTTCAGCTTGGCCAGCATGCATTATGGGATTCATTTCTGGGGTTCAAAAGGGTTTTATAAGATTGAGAATGTAATTTATTTGCAGTCCTTTGTTTGTAGTGAAAACACAAAGGAAGAAGAAAAAAACAAACATACTAAACCGGAGACAAAAAGAGAGCTGGGGTGGATGTTCTCTAATGTCAGTGTCCACCAAATACAAAAAGAGCTTGCACTCCCAAATCTGTCAGACTTGTCTTTTAATACTTTTGATTCAGTTTTTATCTTCAGCACAGGGGTGTAAAATTAGTGTTTTTTCTCACCTGTGCTGAGCATAGAAAGTAAATATTTACTATTAAAAGGGCTTTATAATAGATTTGGGTTTTTGCAGAGCTAACTACCTGGAGGAAAAGACATGTTGAGGTCCCTAGAAGAACGGGAATAGGAAATCTAAGCAGCCACCAGCCCTCATGTTCTGTATGTTCTGTGTCCACTGTCAGCACTTTCCACTGTGGGTTGGTCACCTTATAAGGCAGGCAGGACATTGAGAACGCATAAAGCTAAAGCAGAGACGAGCTGTGTGTGGATATTTCGAGTGTGTGCATTTGTGCGCATGTGAGTAAATGTGTGTGCAAATATCCCATCAGACAGTGTGATCAGTAATCTGCTTTGATAGGCTCAAGAGGCTATAGATATCCTCGGTGGAAAAAACGGAACTATTCGATATTTTCGGAAGAAACTTGAGTGAGAAATTCAAACTACTTTTTTCAACTTTTTCATTCAACTTAATAGTTTGTTTCTGATGTATCGGTCGCAGTATTCAACAGTCTACTGAAAGGTGTGACATTTCCTCACATGTTCGGTGCATTCCGAAAATAGAATCCCTTATATCCTTAATCCAGTGCGTCAGATAAGAGGATCTCTGTGGCTTTTGATTGGCCTGATCTCTACCCCCTTTATCGTCTGTTGCACATCAGCAACTGAGGATGTTATCTAATTTCCCACTCAAGAAATTTGGTAAGAATGAAGTGGTACTCTTTCCTCCAATATCATTTAATCAGGTTAACTTAAAGCTTAAAGACTGGTGAGTCTCATACCTAGTTTTGGTGATGAGCTATCACAAACGTTTTTGGTTTGATGGGACAAGTAGAATAAAAATTTTTTACACTGTGTTGTTGCTGTTTGACTGTCCAATTTCTCCACTTGAAGTCTATTATTTCACATCTGTAAACATACCCTCCTCACAATCCTGCCCCTCATAAGGCCTTGGACATCGGCACTGGTAGCTCCGCCACAGGTTGACACACTGTCCTCTGTTTTGGCAAGGCACGTCCTGGCAGCGGTCCCTGTGGCTGCAGCCAGGGGACACATTAACAGCAGAGTCGCTCAGCCATTCCTCAGGGACGATGAGCTGCCAGTCCACAAACACATCCCGCAAGCAGCCAATGAATGCTGGAAGAGGAGAGTCCTCACTGGGGCCATTTGAGTCCTGAAGCACTCCTCCAATGAAAGTGTTCTGAGGAGGTGACGCCAGCCCGGCCAGGGTGTTTTGGACTGGGGCCACCTTGTGGCACGGCTGGCTCCCACAGTTCCCAGTATCATCCAAGAGTTTCAGACTGAGCACCCAGTTCCCGAGCACAGCCTCTACAGAATGCCACTGTCCATCTGTGACATTGTGTGTAAGCTCCAGGACCTGGCTTGGGTTTTCTGCTTTCTGCTCCTTCCTCAGCGTGAGACGGAGCTGCCCTTCGTCCAGCTCCAGGCTCAGCAGCAGCCCCCTGCTGTTCCGCTGGAACAACACCGCTCTGGGCAGAACAGTCTTGAAGCTGAGGGTGATGTTGCAGGACACCTCTGCATCCACCAGGGGACTCTGCAGCAGCAGGTAGCCTCTGCGTTCAAAGGAGAAGGTGGTGGAGGTCTTACAGAGGGGTCCAGTGTACCCAGGTGAGCAGGAACAGGTGTATCCGTGAGTCCCATCCAACAGGAAAGGAGAGCAGGAGCCTTGGTTCTGACATTCATGTCCCTCACAGCCCACTAGCCTCACATCACAGTTTATACCGCCATAGAGGAAGCCATCATGACTCTGTTTGAGGCAGTGGCAAATGTAGCCTCCAACATGGCTCTCACACCTGCCCCCATTCTGACAGGGACTGGGGTCACACTGGTTCACCACGTCCTGGCAGAGGGAACCTGTTAGCAGAAGAATATAAAGTCACACAGCTCGTGAGAAGACACACACCCTCTTAAACTTTATTACTACTGTCATTAAACTTAACTTAAGAATCATGATGACGTGGCCTGTTTTTAATTATTCGGCTCACTGAAGAAGGAATTATTGTCATTATTTCTTGTTCAGTAATCTTGTAAGCAATATATTTCCCTCACATTTATACACTTGTACTAGGGTGTTATGTGGGCAAGTTACATAATGATCGCATGAGAGGAAAACACTGGACACGTGCCTAGTATTATCTACTTAACACTGTTTATCTGTTTGTTTGTGTTTGTCTCGAGAAATATTTCTATGTGTTGTTATGCTATACATGATATCAGCATTTTAAATGTGTATTGTAGATAAATGGTTGCATTGAGTGGTCACTTTGTCATATGGAGCAACAACTATAAGTTCTATAGTACAACACAGCACACTGTAGAAAATACTGTAACAACAGGTGCATTAGTGCTTCAGTGCACTTCAGTCAACTATTACGTTATTTATTTGTTTTATATATTGGTAGGAATAAAAAAATAAAAGAACACAGAAATGAAATACCTATTATGTAATACCTATACTAAATATCTATTTATACAAAAAGGTCTGATGTTACCTGTTCCAAGCAACAAAATCCCCAAAATCCATGGTGCAGGTGTCCACATCATGCCGTCACTTTTTCCTCCAGGATAGCCCCAGACTTGTCTAACTGCACCATATTAGTTTATGTGTGTACAGGCCATCCCAGTGGACGTCTGCTCCTTGTATACAGCTCTACAACCACGTAGGGCTGAGTGGCTCCAGTCAGGAGATCGGCAAAGCCAGATCCTGGGGATTAAACTAATGCTATTTGGTCACCTTACTGAGTCAGTGCCACTGCGACTGGCAGGGAGTCAGTTTTTAGAACACAACTCTCAGCAGGCAACAGTCTTACCTACATTGCTAGCTCAAGTCTTGTGTAAGCAGGAAAACTAGAATTTTCTGCTTTTGCAACTGAAAAGTATAATTTGATGTAACATCCTTGCAACAATGCAAAGTTTCTCTGGGCATCTATGCACCAATAATATACTGTGAATATGTGAATGGTATTAAATGGAGTATTATCAATTATATGACCTACAGACCAAATTTCCTAGACCAAACTTCTCATTTAGCTAATTTGTAATCGATAGTGCCAGTTGTCCCTCAGCCTTCTCATTCAAGCATTACATATTCATAACAGGCACAAGATGAAAACAGCATAACAATGAGACTCAACTTAAAGGTACTATAGTTGTGTGATAACTTTCATCTCTTTTAAAAAAAAATAATTTTCTTTATACTACCACTGGGGGGTGCTAAAATTAGAAAATGCAAAACCCAACAGATAGTGCCTTTAAAGGGTTAGTTCACCAAAATCACAAAGTCAATGACAGACCCCACAACCATCTCTGCCAAGTGTGTCTCTGTCACAACTGCTGTCCATGGTGTCCTGGGAGTTCCCCAACATTCACACTGGGGTGCTGGGACTGATGGCCAATAGTTTGCTTTGACTGATCAGCGTCATCATTTGCCTCACCTGTTAAGTTCACTATATACTATATACCATTTAGTCAGTGTTGGATCTGCCAAAGCAAAGCTACAGTACCTCCACTCCGGCCAGTCAGTTCTGCCTCATTAAGAGAGTTATTTAGTTATTTACTTAGTTCAAAGTCAGTGGCCGGTTCAGTTAGCTTTGCCTGTCCATTCTCGCAGCAGCTTTTCCTTGTTTTTTTTGTGTTGACTTATGCAAAGTTGTCTGTTTTCTGAACGTTTTCTGAAGTCACAAATTATACCTGTGGTGGTGGGTTCTCTACCTTGGGTCCAGTTAAGCAACATTACACTTTTCATTTTAACAAAGTTATTTTGTTATTGTTTTGGAAATAGAAAAAACTAAAAAATAGTTTACAATACGTCTGTGTATCATTCTGGGTTACCTGCAGGTTGTTTCTGGAAACGTTAAAGACGTTGCTGTTGCAGTGCTTTGTAATATAATTGGACTGAGTTATTCAAACATAAATATTGATGCGTTGAGCACGAGAAACAAATCTATCCACTCCCATTGTAGTGGGTACAACTCAAACTATCTGCATGACAAGACACCATTAGGGATATGGTGATTTGTGATTTGGGTGAACTCAGTGAACCTTTACTTCTTCAAAAGATAAGAGAGAAAAGACTGACACCTGACTATACATACTGTTATAGTTATGATATGATACAAAACAACTTTGGTGATTTTTTTTAGGCATGTCAGTGTCCCTACATACTGTAGAATGTACTGGATGTACTACTGTATAGCCATCATTGGAGACCTGTGCCAGACATAATGAATTCCATTTGGTCAGTCAGAATAAATTACCTATTGTTCCTAGAGGGCAGCTGCAGATGTAGCCTGCAGCATGCTGCTGGTCATAGTGTTCAGGCAGCAGAGGCTCGCTGCCATAGAGGGCCTGCCATGACCTCTCAATGCAGCGGCCTCCAAGCATGCAGGGGTTGCTGCCACACTCGTTGATGTCGATATCACACTGACGCCCCTCAAACCCTGGAATGAGGACGCAGACAGTGTTTCTGATGGGAATAATGTACAAGACTGACAGCATAAATGACATCCCATGTAGATTAAGTAATAGAGTCAGAATTATGGTTTTGTTGTCCCCGTCATCCATATATTTACATTTATAAATGTGTTTAGTATTATGGATGCATTCAAATGCACATAGACACATTAACACACACAGTCTGAACAGTTTGATACCGCAGTGAGTATACAAATTTGTTTTGAGCTTCATGCAGCTGTAAGTATACTTCTGTCTTTGCTCACTCTTGTATTTCACTTTCACCAGCACTTGTCATATTCTCTGTTTGCAAATTAATTTCAAATTTTTTATCTGTTTCTCTTCCCTGATTGCTATAGGCTACTTATGTCGCTTGACCTTTCAAAATCTCCTTTAAAAACTACAAAACCTGTAACGCAGAAATACATTATTTTCCCTGTTAACTGGGCAACAAAGTGCTTCATGTACCTGGCCAGCATTCACAGGTGTAGTTACCCTGGTTGTCCTTACAGATGGCGCTGTTGAAGCAGGGTTCAGCGTGGCACGGTGGTAGTGGGGTCTCACAGCGTCTGCCAGTGAAGTCTGTGTGAGAGCAGTCACAGCTGTAGCTGAGACAATCAAGGATTCAGAAATCACATGAATGAGATTATTTACAGTATTTCCTCCAGTCTGTATTTACAGGTGTAAAATTGAAATCTACTTGGAATCTGTACGATACAGTACAAAACAATTTTGCTTTTCTAAACTTGGCAAGAGCTACAATTTCTTCTTTTCAGCGACTGGAGCTGGACTACTTACTCATTCACCCCATCTATACACAGAGCCCCATTTTGGCATGGCTGCTCTTGGCACTCGTCAATGTTGATTTCGCACCGGTGTCCTTGGAAACCGGGCAGGCAGGTGCAAGTGAAGCCACCGGCGTAGTCATGACAACTGCCGCCACTGAGACATGGCTGTGATTGACACTCATCAATCTGGATCTCACAAGTGGTCCCTGTGAACATCAAAGCAGTACAGATGTCAGAGGGCGAGTGAGCCCGCTACATAGACAGAGGGCAGGGGCCAAAAATGAACAAAGCTTTTATGTGTACTGGCTGTGATCATGTTTGGACTGCTCTTTTATCTCACAACAAGGCTTCTGACGTTGTTTGCAGTTCTACAAACAGCACACTGTATACGATATCTCTTTAAATGTATCCCTGCACTATAGTATTATGCGCAAAAAACAAAATCTTTTTATCTTCATGCAACGTGGGAGGAAGATGGTGAGAATGAAAGTTTAACATGAACAAATTCAACTAACAAGACGTGGCTTAGACTGCCTAAAAGTAGTAATCCATATGAACAATGAAATAGATGACACTTGAGTCACTGAATCTAGTTTGCCTAATGCTATCAGGCAACTTTCAGCAGCTCTATTCACTGGGGTTCAGCTAGTTCATCTACTCTTTATTAAAACAGGTAGATTTTGTGAGATTTTAAGCGTAAATGAAGATAAAATGAAAATAAGATCCAGACATGATGCAGGACAAAAATTCAGGATAAAGGTGAGAGATTATATCCTTAATAGAGACTGAGTGAATCATTACATTAGTTGTAGTGGGTTGAGATTTTTGTTTTCAAAGTTACAGCGCTGGCCAGACTTATATGAAAAAAAGAGTCTACAGCCATGCTAGCAGCTCTGTGAGGTTGTACTTGTTGTACTGTAAATGCTAAATGTTAGCATGCTAACATGCTCATGGTCATAATGACATCGCTAACAAGTTGATGAAGCAGGTATAATGTTTACCATGTTCCTGATCATAGTTTAACATTTGCTAATCAGCAATAAAAACAAAGACAGGCTGATTAGTTGGTTAGTGAAGGTATATAAATTTTGACCTTACAATGGCACTAGAGGAAAAGTCAGTGAATCACCAAAGTCAGTAGGACTCATCCTTTGAGGACCATGAATGTGTGCACCAAATGACAATTGAGATATTTCAGTCAGGACCAAAGTGGTGGACCAACCAAGTGACCGACCATGCTATCTACCATGCTATAACCCCAACATTTTACACACTTTTAAATTAATCCAAAACAGAGGTTAGACATTTACACATGTAAGCACTGTTTTCTCTTAACGATTTCAAATGGAATCCCTAGATAGGATTTAAATTATGTGGTCTAACTCTTAAGATGTTCTTGGAAGACCCAGTACTGTTCTTTCCACTCACCAGTGAACCCAGGAGAACACAGACATGAGAAACTGCCCACTTTGTCCACACAGGTGGCTCCGTTCCTGCAGGGCTGTGAGACACACTCGTTCACATCAATCTGACAGTGAGCACCCTGGAACCCCGGCACACAGAAGCACGAGTAGCCGTCGCCGCGGGTTCTGCATATCGCCCTGTTTTGGCAGGGGTTTGGAGAGCACCGGTCCACTGTTGAAGGCAGCCTGTCAGGAGATGCACCTATGAACAGATCACAGACCATAATCTTTGTACTTAGGCTGTACAGATCAACAAAACCAGTATTTTCATTCCTCCTGACAAGAAAATATTTGCAATATGCTACTTCTCATTTTGCAGAACAATAGTTTGTTACAACTGAAAGTGCACTGGTGACTTATTTTAAAATGTGCTCTACTTTATAACATCTGGTTGTATCTACATTAATGTGAAAATGACCTATGTATTCAGTATTAGATTAGGAAACTTGCTCAATCTCAGTCAGCAGGTCAAACTCCTCAAGAAGTTACGTGACATTTACAAAAAGAATACAGTCCAAACAATCCCTTGAATGACTCCATTTACGTAAAAACAGTTTGCATCAATGGGTCAGACACGTTCTCGATTGCTGTTTTAGTTTGATTATGTCTGGCATGAAGCTCCTTTATCTCTTTATAGCTTTGATAAAAACTGTCTAGCAGTTGTCAGTACAAGGACTTGAAATTTAAGGGCCTCTCAAGGCGTCATGGCTGGCTGCCATGGTAACCAATTCCACTGTTTGGCTTCAGCATTCAATTTATTTCCATGGTGACTGCATCCAACCAAAGATTTGAGGCATTTACTCCTTTACACTTCATGGTGTGTATTAATCAGCGGGACATTAATGTCACACTGCCAGAGCTCTGGGTTTAGGTCTCATTTCAGTCAACACATGCTGTACATACTAATTAGAGGATCAGCACTTGATTCTCCCCCAGCAACCACAATTGAAAGCAATTATTGTCAGTGTATGATTTTTTTATTTGAACTTTTTCATGATCACAAATTTTATTACACATCTGCAAAAAAAAAAAAAAAATATATATATATATATATATATATATAGTGTTTCAAGGATTCTCAGCTCATCATTAATAGCATTAATGCACCATATTTGTCATATTAATACAAATACAAATGTGTTTTAGGAGACTGTTTTAACACGTTAAATAAATAAATAGTCAAACCGGAGATCCACACTGCTTTAAATGCAGACTCCACCAGACTTCCCTTGTAAAAGTAGACTAGTATGACTAGCTTTATAATCTAGCTGATGCTGTTGATTTCTAGGAAAAAGTATATTCCAAACCTTAAGATGTCTATAACTATGTTGAAAATGGTATGTTTAAGGAAGTTATGGCAGCACAAACTCTAGGATGGTATTTTCCATAATTTTGACAGCTGATTTCTAAAATCTCAAAAAACAACTGCATTTTTAGGATAGTTTTGGCAAATGTACTTAACTTCTTCTTCGAACTCCATCTTTAACAGAGGAGTTTCTTTAAAAAAAACATCCATGCAGTATGACAATATCACATATTATAATATTATTGAAGCCATTTCATACTTGCACTGAGTAAAATATTCAAGCCCATGATGTCATTTTTTTATGCCTGCATCATTACATCCGACATCCGGAACATCATGATTTTTCCAGGGTGTAACCACGAGTTGGTTAGATTTAAAACATTAAACAGTTTCACTGTGACCTAAAAACCAAACATATGATGATACATTGCTCATTTCTTCACTCTTCCTGACTCTCAAATCATATATCACATCTACCTTGAGTCTTGCCCCCTACAGCTCTTACACATGCAAGAAAACATCAAAGTCAAATAGCTACCATTGAGGCATCTCAAAACTGCCGTACTCCCGGCAGAACAAATGGGACCAGCTCAGAGGCAATGATCCTTGTAATCCATGGAATGTGCATGAGGGGACACAGAGGCATGATGCCACAAAAAGGAGGCTTCAAATCAGCTGAACAAGTGTTGCTTCTATTAGATGATAATCAGACTGTGCCGTGTTTCTAAAAGCCTTGAAATCAATATATGTATATTGGATGGATGTGACGATACTAAGTGTGTTTTGCATGATGGGTGCGAGGAAGATTCAACATCACTGTGAAGCTGGGGGTCACAAATGTAGCCCCGCTGATATGAACAAAGATATTCCAATAATATTCCTCACAGATGATCATCGCGCACAGTAATCATGCCTCAAGAGCGCAATCAGGCTGAGTGCAGAGTATAAAGACGCAGAAGAGTGCAATTACACTTGGAGCTCCATCTTCACCAACAATCTTCTGTCATTGGTGGAGGTCAATCAATTTCACAGACAGTCAGCAGGACTCTCCAGGAGCAGCTTATGCATGTCTAGCCTTGGACTTGGAGGTATGGGCCGAGTGTCCCGGGGGTGTGATGGAGATCATGGGTATCAGTAGTGATACTCTGACCATATGCTTATATTAGCTCTCATTACAACAAGGATCAGTAATCTCAGACCAGACTAGAGGAACATGTTGCAGCAGTGTTTAGTATATTTTATGTCTACAAAAACACAGAGACACACTCTTATATGAATTAAACACTTTTAACCATGGAGAAAGAAATTGCCTATAACTATCCATGTATTTTTTTAGGAAAACAATGACAGGTGGTGTCTGTTGTAAGATTTGCTCTTTACTGAATCCACTGGTCTTTCAGTATTCCCCTGAGGCGCAGTTCAGAGGATTCAGAGCCAGGCCTGTTGCCTGTTTGAGACACAGCTCCAGCCAACCACACATCCCCTCCCACAGCATGTAAGGCTTTTTTATATGCAAATTACATCTGAGGGTCTTTGTTTGGTCCTATCTGGAGGCCCTCAAATGGCACATGTGGCATCTCCCCCGGACTGATGCATGTTGTATGCGTCTGTCTGTTTGTTTCAGTGGTGATAAGAAGACATGTTATTATTAGGTGTTTTGTAGAGCCACAGAGACATATAGTCCCTCCCCTCTTTTGTCCCATCACTTATCCACCCCCCCAAGCCTCCAACCCCTACACCCCCTCATGGGTCACTACGCTGCCCTCCATTGATAGATCTCTTTTTGTCATCTTTCACTATAGTCACTATAGGCAATGATGTCACCTCACAATCTTAATTGGTATTCCAGGCATGGACTGGTTAAAATGCAAGCCAATTACTAGACTCAAAGTCAAAACACAGAAGCTGGTATCAATTTGTACAATGTTCTACTTAAGTTCAAGGTTTAAGGAAACCTTTGCAAGAAAAAGTGTTAATAAGACAAACATGTTTTGAATGGGATGCAACACCAACTCAGCCCAGTTTTGTAGGTGGTCAATGCAAAAAAAAAAAAAAAAAAGTTTCTTACAATTTACATAGCACTGATTATAAGTTAACTACGGAAATGTGTGATGGTGATATCGCTGCAGCATGACATTAAACAAACATTCATGGTAAACAATAACTGAAACTGAAACTCAAGAGAGTGAAGAGCAGTCACTTACCATCTATCACAAACAGTGATGAGATGAGAATTGTGCATGCAAGTAATTCAAAATTATGATAACGAATTAAATCCATAATCGTGACAGGAAATCATCCTGCTCGTTGTGTTGAAGTCTTGCCATACAGCGGATCTCCCTGCTTCTGCCTCTGCCTGCTGCGACTCTTCTGTTGTCAACTCCAGATCCACTCGATGCACACTTCCCTTCTTGCTGGAGCACCATCAAGCGCCTCCATCACACATGAAATTAAAAAACAGAAAAGACTACAGCGTGGCGCTCAACAGGCTGCACACACCCCTCCCGTACAGAGTAGGGCAGTGACGGATTACATGGGAGGGAGTCACAGCAATCCCACTGCAAAGACAGAAGGCTAATGGTGTGAAGGGATGACATCTGAATATCACAGCAATGGGCTTAGATAGCCTACTTAAAAGAGTACCCAAATATTATAATTTTACATATAGCTTTGACATTAAGTTGCACATATCACGATGTAATATTATCATGTAGATATCAAAATAAATGAGTCAAAGACGATTTAAAGGATGTAATTTTAAAAAAAAAATCAATAAATCAAAAAAAAAAATCTACATGTATTGTAATGCTTGATATCAAGCATTAAATTGATGGTGAATTTATTTCTGATTTGTTGATATCAATGAAATAGGCTAGTTTTCAGTCTTTAAAATCATAGTACAAGAACTGCAAATATAAGATAAGATAAGATAAGATAAGCCTTTATTGTCCCACAGCGAGGAAATTTTCAGCGTTACAGCAGCCAGCAAAAATGTCATATATAGAAATACACTAAAAATAAATAGAAACATAGAAAAATAGTCCTGTACACAGTATAGACAGAAATAAATAATAGTGAGTGCAGTTGTAAGTATGAACAAATAGATAAGATAAAAAATATTGCACATATATTGATATCAAGAAAGAATTATTAAAAGCTAGAACGCCTTGAATAGGATTTGCGTTTGTCTTCACTGTGACATTGTCCAGTAAAATTTATTCTATATGATCTCAACCTTGTTGGTGCTGGTGGGACTCCACTAAATACAATTAAAAATAAAATCTAGTTTTTATTTATTTATTTGTCTATGTTGTGCTGCATTTATGAACTGTTTACAAAACAAAGGATGCAGATGTCCAGACAAAGACAAAATAAACAAACTTCAGTGTCCATGGCAACGCGACCAGGAAGTTGACGCTCAGAGGAGAGTGCAGGAGACGGTCCTTTTTCTTTGGCAAATAAAACCAGCTACTCGCCCACACGACTTTGTCAAAGTTTCCGAAGTTTATCGCCAAATGTTACTTATTGTAACGTCTCCACCGCGAGTCCAGGATGTCTGCGTCCATGAGAGCCAGTTCGGCGCCAAGTTCACCGAGGCCGGAGCGAGCGCTGGACCCCAGAGGTGACGTTACTGTGCAGTGGGTGGGGGAGGCTGGCTCAGCCAACAGGTGGAGGGCAAACAAACAAAAGATAGTAGCTGGTGTTAGGAGAACATTACCCATCACCCAGCACTTCACACAGACAGTAAGCTAGATAGATACAACAGCAGCGAAACTTTTACGCTTATGATTACAGAATGCAGTCACACGGAAACCTATACAAGGCACACATTTCCCCCTCAAACCTTACTAACACTGATGGAAGTTACAATCATAGGAAATAAAATGGAAGAAACGAGAACAGTGGCTGATTAAATATAAGATGTTTTAAAAAATTACAATAAATAAATATGACATTTGACTGTGTAGATACTTGTTTTTGTTTAATTTTAAAGACTTTGGAACAATATATTCTTGAGGAAAACTAATAAACAATAAGTCATATCTTGACACACTGAAATACCCTGCAGATTGTCTTATCGTCACTGACTGCTTTCCAGATTCCCCAAAGACTCTTCTATCCAGCTGGAACAAAAATATTTCATCTGATGCACATTACTGTTTTTCCCCAAGCTGTGATAAACCAAACAAATATGGCAAGCATGAAGTGTTATATCTCCTTGTTCCTTGTGCATAATGCAAGAAAAATATGGACACGTTATAATATATGGAAACGTCATATTGTGAGCACATACATACAATCCCCTCATACCAAGGTCAGAGTCTGAGTTATTCACCTACTGCTTTGTTTAAGTTTGATTTTTTTTTTTTTCTCAGTGGCGGAACAGAGTTTTCACATCCCTGTGGAGAGCAGAAAGACACAGCTTCCTCCTGTCAACAAACAGATCATCCCGGATGAACTGCTGGCCAGCCTCACCTCTGCTGTCTGCAACAGGAGCGCACTGGGGCACACTGCACACCATCGGCACTGCAAGGTACATTCAAACCCCATTTATATCTTAAGAGGTTTTTTTCTGTGTGGCTGAAATCAGTTCGCACCAGTGTTCCTAAGATGACTTTGTATACAGGGCTGTGGAATCAGGCGTCCGGATGCAGTCTGGCATCACCCGCTCGGACGCAAGAAATACAAATACTTTCTGGAGCAGCCAACGTCTCTGACTGGAGCCGGCAGGTCAGCTACACCAACAAGACATATGCAACAACATAAACAATGTAGTTGTGACTATGAAGTTTCTCCACATATTTAATTTGAGCTGAAAGTCAGTCTTTTTCTTTTCTGTTCGGGTGGTGGCCATACAGGGATATATCGTTCCTGTGTGATGCTGTGCTAACCCAGAGGAAGACAGCACCCCTCCCACCACTGAGTGACAGGAGTGGCATTGGCGACACACAGGTAAGCTGCCACGGCTGCCCTGTTATGACTTTCTGGCCTTCTAACCCTTTATGGCAAAAACAAGAAGGGTCTGAGAATGTGCCTTAATTTCCATTTCTAATTCATCATAACTTACCTGATAGAGTTTTCTTTTCTTAGCAGCATATGTAGTATAACACAAAATCAAAAGCAGTGCTTTACAACATAACAAAATGAACCAGATATGTAAAATAAACAAGATATCTCAGCTTAGCAAAAACAATACTTCATACATCTACGTAAAGGAACATAACTACCATAGAAATTCAATTAGATTTTTCATATTCAGGTGTAGAAGGTTTTACAGTTGCTTTAAAAATACTGTGATTTACTTACTTACTTACTTTACTTTATTTGATTTAATCACGGCCACTCTGTCTTTCAGAACTTGAGTGTCTCAGAAAATCTGATCCCGGAAGAATATCACATCGTGAAAAACAGAGGGCTGCGGAGCCTTGAGTTCTATGAGGAGTGAGCCTGCTTTGTTATGTTCATCCACTTTATTCATGTTAACCGTGTACCCTCATATTGTCATTGTCAAATTGGAATTTAGTTTTTCTGACATCTCTAATGTTGCTTCTCTTCCTCAGTGCGTTCACAGTGCAGCTGCAGGATGAGGAGCAGAAGCTACGGGTCTTCCCTTCACTGTGAGTTCAAAAATATGAATTAATCTAATTTACAGATAAACCTCAGTCGAGTAGTCTTCACTGGGAGATTTTGTTGTCTGAATTAGTACAGTTTAATACTGTAGTTGATTAGGAACAATGTTGTCAAGGAAAGTGTGTAGTAATACAGATTTGTGTGTATGATCTGTGTGTCCAGAAAGCCCAGTGGCAGAGTGGAAGTGGTCCAGTTGATGAGGATGATGGACGACATGCTGGTGAAGGCCGGAGTGGATCAGCAGAGTGAGGAGCTGACTGAGCTCTCCCAGGTAGGCAGACAGATGTGCAGAAAGTACACAGACTGCTCTGTGCCTGTATGGCTGACACTAGTGCTGTGCTGCAGTCATGTACAGAGAATAATACATACTGGTACAACTTTAAAACTTTTAAATGGACCAAAACATGCAAAATATCACGGCAATCCTGAACATATTAAGTACCACAGGTCAAGATGCCTATGCTCGTGACTTAGTACAAATACTGAATATTTGGTATGAAGTTGTATTTAACAGTTTTGATGCAGAGAAAAAGAGAAAAAACCTTTGTGCATACCATGTGCAGGGCTGGAGTTGCGGGCAACTGAAAGATGAACATGTAGTCAGCATAAATAAACCAGCGTTCATGTTTGTGGTAGTGACTGCACACTCAACCTGTAAAAATAGAGATTAGAGAATATAGCCATCTATACATAGGATAAACAGTGCAATGAAATGTCTTACAGATGGAGGGTCTGCTGGAGCTGGTGCAGGTTGAGCAGAACATCTACAACATTGTTTTCCATGAACTGATCAGGCAGGTCAGCGTGAGCTGTGCTGAGAGAGGACAGCTAATGGCCAAACTCAGGTTAGCAGCCAACACATTAGGACAGCACCTACATGGTAAAACCTCACGACTTCTTGAGGGAGTTTCATGAGCCCTACGAGCGTTGAAACCAGTACAAAATGAAGCACGATTCTGCAGCTGTATTACCTTTTGTTGCCTCAAGTTAATTCTGAAACATATTTTGACAGATAGTTTGGGAGAAATTTGTGTTTGTGTGTCCAGACAGCGCTACCAGTCCTTGCTCGAGCGAATCCCCCGCCGTCTGAAGGCTCTGCACACTGAGGCTGTGGCGCAGCGGGCCCTGGACCGCCGGCTCACAGAGGAGATCCACCGCATCAAGACATCCATCCAGCAGCTCAGCACGTACGTATGTCAGGTGTCATCCTGCTGGGTCATGATGAATGAAATAACTGTGTGCTGTTAAGCACTGGAACGTGTTCATAGAGTGATTCTATTTTAAGAGGAAATAATAAATGCAAGAAATGAAAATGATAGCACTCATTACAATGTGTGAACACTCATTTCTGTGTGTATGTGTGTGTGTCCTCTTCACAGGGAACTATCCAGAATCAGAGACCACGATGCGCTTGTTTCTCAGCAGGCGGAGCGTGCTCACCGGCAGCTGGCTGGAGCACTCGATCAGACTTACACCAATGCAGAGTCAGTCCCTCGCAGGACTGAACTGAACTACTGTTCATTCAGTCCAAGTCAAATTTTCATTAAGTTGATGCATTCCAAAATACACCAATGTGAACATTATGAACCTTATTTATCTGGTCGATATGGGTCATTTATTTTAAGCAAAATTTATTTGCATAAAAAAAATGACTTCAGTGAAGAGTAATACTGTAGAAGCAATTACTTAAACATGCACTAGATATCAGGTACTGCTATTAGTGGTTACTGTATCCTTAATTATTACTATAAAAAAATAATAATTTTAGCTACTCAAATAAGTGTTACAAGAGAGCAAAAAAAAAACCCAGACTTTTCTAAACATTTGATTCTGAGATGGAGCCTAACTGCAGCAGCAGTTCAGTAAGCACGCAGTGCAAAAGTACAAAATGTGACCAGGTGTTTCCTCTCAAATGGCCCATGTGCTCTTCTCAGTGTGGTCCAGGGTTACCACGAGCTGTATGAGCTGCAGAGGGGTCGCCTTGAGGCTCAGCTGCACCAGATGACTGAGGAAAGAGACTACTGGAGCCAGCTCACCTTCTGCCTCGCCCTCAAGGTGTGTGAGCCATTATGTAGTTTTTTTTCTTTCTTTGTCAATTGGACTCACCTGGTGTGTTAGTTCCATGTGATGGTCGTTTGCTGAATAAATAATAGATTAACTGACTTTGTTTGTAGAATCAGAAGGAATGAGAAAGTTATTAATATGGATTGTTTTAGTATGTGGATAGCTATTGCCTGTTTTGTTGGAGGCCCTGGCTAACAAAGTAAAGTGTTGAAGCAGATAGTGTGACAAAGATTTTGCCGTTCCCACCACATTTATCAATGGGTAAGATTTCACAATATGCTCAACCTTGTTAATGGCAAATAATATGTATAAAAACTAAATTTTCATCACTATAATTTGTGGGTTGTAAGGATCAAATCTCTACTCAAAGATGCTCAGTAAAAACAATATGTATTGAGGTTGATCCAAACAAGTTGAGTACGTCTGTAATTGTCAGGTGATCAGTGTGAAGAAGCTACAACTGATCAGTCGGCTGCATATCAGCAAGCAGAGCTGGTCCAAGACAGCAGAGCACTGCAGGCTTTACCTCGCTTCAAAGGTAACAATGCTGTTCCTGTTTCTTAACATTTTCTGTATTGCTCCTGGCGAAAACACTAAACCCTGCGGATGACTCTTTGTAAGTATCGCTGGTGGTTCAATTGCACTCTGACTATGACAGTAACCATCCTGCTGTAGGACACAGAGGACCTGAATATCATCATGGAGCTTAGTGACTACTGGAAAGAGCAGCTGACTGCTTTCATGTCCCAGCTGAAGAAGACTGAGCATGCTCAGCGTGAACAGATCAGCACCATCCAGCAAGGCATCGCCAAGTGGCTCGCCTTCTGCTCAACACAAAACAAGTAAGGACGAGCTAAGATACCAAAAGAGATTATTTAATGTTTAAGGATCTATTATTATAAAGCGTCATCAGTTAAAGAAAACCTAATTTAGCACTTTTATTGAGACTGCACCCAGTATAGTGTCCAGGACCAGCAAAGTCATTGAGAGCAATTTATGGAAGAGGAGATTGATCTGTGTGTATATTCTGCCAAATATGCTCTTTCTCTATTTCAAGGTGTCCCGACCCAAAATATGAGAAAACTTCATTGGAAAAGATTCATGCCGATTTGAAGCAGTGGTCAAATGTGAGACAGTACATTTACTTCCTCTGTGTGTTTGTTTTTCACACCGTGGTCACTGGTGTTATCTATCTGATATATCTCACCTTTATCATCCGTCTCATGTCTCTTATTTCTGACAATCATCTCATCAATCTCATCTGTCAAATTAGCCTCATCTCTCATAATTGTCATCACTTGTCACGTCATGTCTGATGTGTGTCATCTATGTCATGCTGTCACCTGTCTGCTGTGTTTCACCTCTGTCATCTGTCTCTTTCATCTCATCGTCTACATATCTATCTACCACTTTGAAACATTCTTTATTGTCCTAAAGTCTGTGTTCTGTTTCTCTGCAGACGTTGGGCCTCCAGTGTGATTGCTACCAAGGCGAGAAGCTGCTTTGCTGCCAGCAGACACTGGGCGAGCTTGGCCGTATCCAGGAAAGATGGCTGAATATGAGCCTTGAGCTGTTCAGAAGACACACTTCTCCTGATGGTGAACCACCTGGAGGCCAGCAGGCCCAAAGAGAGCTGGACAGGGTCCTATCTGAGCTCCTCAAACAGCTGGACATGCAAGTCAGTGGAGAGAGTGGTGAGGGCCGATGGAGACACAATTTTAAATAATTTTCTGAGAAATTCTAAATGAGCTAAAAACTGTGATTTTTGAGGCACACAGAGAGGTAAGTAAAGTATACACTTCCACTTGGCACCACTTTAGTTTTTGCTTGATTGTAGTCCAAATGGATATCTGTAAACAAAAAGAACTGCTGACGGCTGCAAAATCTGGACCTTGGTGAGTGTCACGGTGTGTGGTCCTGACACACACACACACACACACACACACACACACACACACACACACACACACACACACACACACACACAAGCTATAGTCACAGAATCTTCATATATCTGTCTCTTGTTTTTTCTTAATGTTTTAATGGTCCTCATTGTGGGATATAATCCTTCAGATATGGACTAAAGTGTTAAAACTGATTCCAGCCCTGTTGTTTCAGGGATCCACGGACAGATCACGTCACTGCATGTGTTGATGGAGTCCTGGGTTTCCAAGCTTGGCACAGTAATTGGCTGGCCAGAAATTATTTCTGTCTGGCTGAATCTGGAGAAGACACTGCGCAACTGGCAAGGTTTGGCTGAAGAAGCCATGCAGAACTTCTCCAGCATGCAGACAGAGAACACAAAGGACAAAAACAAACCCGACATATAGTAAGTTTTTCATTCAGTGGCACTTATATCTCTCCAGGATTTACATGTATACACGAATCTGTCTCAAACTTATTGGTTAAAACAATGGATGCAATGAAAAGACAGATGCGTCATTTATCAGCTCTTTGTAGATAAGTTTGTAGAAAATGTTTAATGTTCTGCAGTACAAGAAAGTTGGTATTCTATATATGTTTGTGAATCAGCTATATGCATATTTTAATATGCATACTCTAGATTCACAAACACTTGTATGTGATCTGTGATAAGAAAGTCTTTAATCAACACAGCAACAAATATTTGCTAATGTGTGCAAATCAAGCAGATTTTTCCATGTTGCCTTTTGTCTGTACCCTTAATTTCTACTTTACTTCTAATCACCACAATTGTCCATTAATATGTTTTGGGGAAAGGTTTTTGTTTGAGTTTGATAACACCAGAGAAAATGTGTACTTTCTTAGACAATCTAAGTCTCTAAGCTTTTATAAACACATTAAATCTATTGCTTGTACTAACATTTGATTGAAATACAGTTTTAATAATGAGCAGATAGAAAAAAGAGAGAGTTTAAGGCTACATGTGTTTTAATAGTGAAATTTAATATTCTCCGGTAGTTCTTTATTTCTGTTTTGTGTGTTTGTTTGTTCAAACAGTACGGAGACAGAAATGGTGTTAGACAAAGTGCAGGAGTTCGTCACCAGCGTGTCCAACTTCACTGATGGTGAGAACCAGAGACTCAGTGAGGAGGTGAGTACCAGCCAGGTTCGGTCAAACTGTCAAGGGAGATTTACACACATTTTGAAAATGTCGCAAAAACTACATTGTCACAAGTGCATTTCCATCAAGTGTTTTGGAACAAACATATCAGCTCCATGAATTTTGATGCTCAGATATTGCATAGGCAATAGATCTGAATGACCAAAACCAAAACCCCTGTTGTGTCTCACAAACTCATATCAAAAATACTAGATTCACTACATTATTAAATATTGAATGAATATATTTGTTTGCTTGGTTTTGCTGAATTATTCATCAACAACAAATGAGGGGAAAGTGTTCTGTAATATCTAAGTATTTTTTCCTAATTATGCCATTTTCATTCAGAATTTAAAATTTGATGTATCACCATTTTGAGCTGAAAATGGAGGATCATCTATTCAGTAATCAGTCTACTTCTCTTTTTCACTTCTTCCCTCTTTCTGCCCTGTCCTTTTTACTTCCAGCTTCACTCTCTGAGCCCTTTCTTCAGCAATGGCTCTAAAACACACTTCTCTTGTGGATCTTTGCCATTTACCCTACATAATTCCAGGTACTCCTTGCCTTCTTTAGTGCTTCATTGTTTTTCTTAGTTATTTCTGTTTTTTCTTTGTATAACCTATTTGTTGTCAAGCTTTTCCAACAACACCGTGCCTCACATTCATGCAGTCATTGATACCCCTTAACTGCCCAGTATGATGACTTCTACTGTTCTTTTCGTATTGTTTATCACTGAGCAGCTTTACCAGAGCAGTTGTGGTTTCAGTACCTGTGGTTCCTTGATCAGGGACATGTTCACAATGCTTGTGAAGCGACTTTTGGATTTTTTTTTCATTTGAGTTGCTTTTTTGGCTCCTTAACGTTCAAAAGCTTTTCTGTAATATTACAAGGTGGTGTGTTGAGTTTTAGTCTTCCCTCTCCTAACAGGTCAGTTCTATTCACATGGCTCTGACCCGCTGGATTTTGGATCTGTTGCTCCTAATGGTACCTGACCATAGCGAGGACCAAAACCAAGATCAGGAACACCCCTACATTATGAACATCTCACTACAGTCACTGGACGAGGATGCCAAGATGCTGGCTGAGAAACTGGACTATTTTTCCAGATACATCACCAGGTACCAGACGTTTTACCCGTTTTTACAATTATACAGATGCTGTTAACCAGAGTAACTAATAATTAGTGCATAGTATAATAAGTGAGTAGTATAATTGTTGTATTACACAAGTACTGAACTGAATTTTACTACAGAGTGCAGTGACAACCTCTTTATACTATACATTCTACCTAACAACACACAGAAATGAAATTATGGCTAAAGTATGTTTAGTTACTTTAAGATTGAAAGTAACTTTGACACAAGATGTCTGACTGGGAGAGGATCAGCAGAGGATGATTTTCTCCAGGATTTACTCATCAGGAAATGTTTGTTTTTGACTCCAGCTCCTGCAAGCTGATTCTGGAGGAGCAGATTATGCAGAACCCACATGAAGTTGAGGGTGAAAATGAGATGGAGGAGTGCAGAAAGCTGCAGGTAAACAATGTTGTGATGCAGAATTAAATAAATAGCAAAGAGACACATCAAACCAACATTCCATTTTGAGACTGAACGGCTTGTTGTGTTTTGCATCTTTACAATTGTCAAAAAAAAAACTGGCAGTTTTCTGCTGTACAATAAAATCAATTACCCACTGTCATTTATTTTTTCTAGCACACAACAATATGTTTAGGATAGGACAGGGTTGTAATGGTGGTTTCTTATTTGCCAAAGTGAGCAGACAGGCTTACCTGCTAACACAAGTGTTTAGCAACTCTTCTTTATCAGACTGCCTTCTTAAAGACGCCATTAACAATTCACTTGAGCATCTCATGTTGAGGTATATACATGTACACATACACATGTGTTCATAAATAGTTTGATTTGAATTTAGAGCTTAATTGACCTTTCGGAGCCAAAAACATCTGTTTTACTGTGTGTCCAAGTATTACAAAACTCCAGAAGAGGGAGCCATAGTGCAGTTACAGACGTAAGCTATGCACCACCTACACCTGTACTGTGTGTGTGTCGTTGTGTCCATCCTCAGAGGGAGTGCATTGATTGTGTGGAGACCTGTATAATCCTGCTCTCAGGAGTGAAAGGTGGTCCCGTTGAGCTGCCTGTCAGATACACTGACCCCGCCTCCAGCAGTGATGTCCCGGTCTCTCCAGCAGACAGCATGGAAACTGTGGTGAGGAGTCGAGTAAAATACAACCCACACAGATAGACTTTATTTGTTATAGTTAATTAATGATAGTTAATAATGACATAATTGCTGAAGTTGCTTATATATTAACTTAGTTATCTCTTTATTATTGGAGAAATTACTTAGAAGCCTGGTGTCAGGTGACTGACAATGATACTAATACTACAGTGAAGTAGAGCTGACATCAGAAGAGAGACTGCCATTAATCAAGTATCCAATTTTACTGTAGTCAAAGTCTGACTCTGGCATCAGTTACCCAATGAAATTGTGAGCACCTCAACAACAGAGTTTGAATGTGTGTGTGTGTGTGCGTGTGTTTGTTTGTTTGTTTGTTTGTTTGTTTGTTTGTGTGTGTGTGTGTGTGTGTGTGTGTGTGTGTGTGTGTGTGTGTGTGTGTGTGTGTGTGTGTTTACAGGTGAACGAAAAAGTTTCAGCAGAGCCTACAGCAGCCAGTGAGGTCAAAGATGAGACTGAGGCAGAACCGGGAGAGGTGAGTCATATTAACAGCTGTTGAATATGAGTGAAAAGCTCAATGACACCCTGTACCCATTGTTTGCTAAAATATTTTTTGTTTTGTGCAGTCTGAAAGGGGTATACTTTTGATTAGTGTGGCCCTGACTACGGTATAAATGACCTATTATGTAGGTTGAATAATTGTGTTTTCCTGACCAGCACTGTTTGGTTTCCATTTATTGTATGACATGCATTATAATTTGTTATAATGATAATGTGCAATAGATAAGCAACTGTTACTAAATGAATGTTAATCATGATGATAATGATGAGGCCAGTAATGGTACTCTTGTTTGTCAGGTATTAATATAGTTTCCATGAAGTGTACTTAGATAAATTGTAGTCTGCAGTCTGATCTGAAAAAAACAAAAACTGGACTTGTGTGATGCAGTGAAATTAGATATCTGTGGTTCATTGTGAAGGTTATAGATCTCACAACATGATAAACATGTATTTCTCTGCATTATATTCATTGTTCCCTCAGGTCAGGAAATCTTTAGAGTATCTTGACATTTGGAGATTTGTGTTAAAAACAGAACAGTTTTAGGAATTAAATCAACTCTTGAGGAATACAGGGAATTTTACAAATGGATCGTATCAAAGGAAAAAAAGCTTGTTTCGCATGTTGACTGTACAGTATTAACCAGACTAACTTGCTAATAATGTTGTTGTTGTCCTGCAGGGGGAGCTAACGGTTTGTGAGAGCCTAGTGGTGAAGCTGATTGGCTATGATGGAGACATAACACAAAGAAAGCTGGGAGAGAGTAGTGTCCACCTGAATGGGGTCAGAAAATTAAATCACACACTTTTTCAGTGTTAGTGTCATGCCTTTCACTTTGTATAGAACTGAACAAACTGCCTGTCTGTCTCTCTGACCATCCGTCTGTCTGTCTCTGTCTGTCAGGAGCTGGTTGTGTCTCCAACGACAGATGAAGCCCAGAAAGCTTTTGGTGATCTGACCACAGTAGGATTACTGCAGCAGGAACTGCAGTAAGTTCACTTTCTTGTCATTGAACACTTGTATTTTTGGAATACTGTGGTAATATACATTAATAACATCACCTTTTATAGTGGAAATCTATGATTTTTTTCCTTATGTTTTCCTAAACTGACTTATGTATGTGCAAAGGACATCTAGGTTCGATTTCTCTCCATGTGTTTGCCAGTGATTCAGAGCTGCGGGTCCAGAATGCCGAGCAGCGAGCCTTGAAGGCTGAGGAAGCCCTGCAGGCAGCGTTGGAGAAGATTCAGGACCTGGAGAGACAGCTGCAGGGTCGGCCCAGTCTGGAGCCCAAAAGTAGTGAAGGTACCAACTAAACAAAATTTTCTGTAAACTTATGACAGAGAGACAGCAACACAGTATTAAAACATATGTCTGTGGTGCATGTCTTTGTTTTAGTTGCAGAGAAAAAGAAAACACCACCACCTTCCCCACCAGCAGTAACACCCCCAGCTCCTCCAAAGAAAAGCACAGCTGAAGCCAAACCTACAAGCAGCATCAAAAAGACCAAGAAACGGTGATCTGACATGTGATCATATGGTGTTACAACTTTATATGTATGTATGGGACTGTCCAGTTATCACTTGTAGGTTTTTATGTTTCTTGTATTTTCTCTATTGTAACAAGATCAGAGAGGAGCTTCTCGTCTGCACTCCATCACTCTTAAAACCAGTAAAGAACACAGGAATATAACACAAGAATAAACAAAAAAGCATCCTTTACCAGCGCTGCCATCTAAGTGTAAAATATTTCCAGTATCAGGAGGTTGTCCAATACTCAGACTTCTTGGCTGTTGTATGAGCATGAATATAATGATGTTACGAGTTATATAATGGCTTGCTGTGGTTTTGTTTAACCTTGGAATATGTCTTTGGCTCCAGGTAAAGGCAAATTCGTTTCTGTTTCCTTCCAGAAAATAAAGTTTCTGCAGACATTTAAAAAAGTTAGACTTTTTTTTTTCAAAGCACTCAGGAAAACATTTATCATGAACTCATATTTTAAATTGCACTTAAATAATTTAATTTGGCTCGAAGGTTACTTTCTTTAACATGATCAAAATCTCCCGAAACTCTACCATAAGCTGAGAATTAGTGGCTCACACTCACTTTAATTAGGTGTTCATTAATAATTAATTATAACATTTCATCTCATAACAGTCTGTCACATCATCGGTGAGTCTGTTTCTGGATCCTCCTCTGTCATCCCTCCGTCTCCTTCCACCGCAGGGGGCGGAGGGGGTGGTAGGGATGAGAGGTCAGGGGTCACGCTGAGGAGATCTGGGGGGAGCGGAAGGACCAGGGCAGGATGGAAGAGGCGGAGGGAAGCCCTGAACCCCTCCCAGGCGTCTCTCTCCCCTTCTGCTGCTTTTACCTGGAGGAGAGAGGGATTGCTGTTTGAAACATGTTTGCTTTACAAATACTGAATGCCGAGAATGCAGAAATGATCTCACTGGCAGAGGTAAACTTCAGTCGGCAGGGCTACACAACCGTTGTTTTGCAGGCTTAACTGAGGCTATGCTCTGGACTGGAAAAACGTAGCAGCAGTTTGAAATGGAAACAGAAACCATGGTACATTGAGCAGAGTGCTGTAAAGCATTGAAACAGAAATTGGCCACTGGCCTTCTTTGCCATCAGCTACTGTCTTTTATGCTACCACTCACTAGGATTCACCAAAGTTAAAAATGTTCTAATTGCATTTATAGAGGCTTTACTTTGATTTTATCAGCTATCTCAAGCTTAGTTCAACTTTTAACTTTTTCTGCCGGATGATGCTGATTGTCAGGATCCAAAGGACTCTCGTTTGGACTGTGTGTTTCCTGTTTTATTTTGAAGTTCACTAGTCTTGTCTCTTGTGCCTTATTTACTTCCTGTCATTGTTCTGTTTCCCTCGAGTTTTGATTTGGTTCACCTGTGTCTTGTGCTCACCTGTTTCTGTTTCCCTCGTTGTCTCCTTACCTATATATGCCGGTCCTCTCCCTTTGTTCCTTGTCGCATCATTGTGTAATGTGGATGTCCTGTTCCCTGTGCTTCTGTCTGTTCCTGTGACTCGTGAGTTATTAAATCTTGGAACTGCTTCAGCCTGTCTGCATTTTGGGTCCTTTCCCTGCTGCCATGATGGCTTATCGTGGCAAATCTGCCTCGATGGCCTTTCTTAACACTGATAGTAACACAGTTACTTTAATCTTTAGTTAAATGCCATATTTGACAGAAAGCCATAAATATTTAAAATGCAAGAACAAGTATTAAAACAATAAACATTAGGTTCTAAAAAGCTGGTATAGTTACTCACTCTGACCTGGTGTTGTCTCTTGGCCTGAGCCTCAGCAGCCAGGCTCTGCTGTAACTCCACAGGAAAGCTGAGCTCGTCTCTGACAGAAAATCAAACACAAGCCTGGTCAGCAGGAAGATCACAGTGCACTACAAATCTCCACATTCCTTTTTGCTGTTTACCTGGAAAAATCACTGCGTGCAGAGGAAAAATCATTTGCACACAGAAAGTGATGAATTTGTCAGAAGCACTGCTACCCCTTTGTATTGTGAAAATCAGCTTATTTTTCCTTTGGGCTTATAGGAATCTTCAAAAATCATCTAGATTCTCTTTAGCCATTTAAAGCATCAGCTGTTAAAATCAGGTTCTACTGTCAGGCCCTCAGAATCAAAGTGCAAGTCTTCCTGCAGCTACTGTTTTGCACTAGTGTTCAAAAATCTGGTCATCCAGTGCAGGAGGGGCATCAAGATCAGTCTTTACACCCACAGTAACAAAAGGTAGACCAGAATGCATTGGTGCTACAGGATGTAATGTGCTTTAGGATTTTTAGTCTTGACTTCCAATGAAATGTAGTTACTCACTAACTGAAATAGATGCAGATGAAATGACAACAAACGACCCGTCTTACATGTCTGCTCTCTCCACCCTGATGCCCCAGCGGCAAGCAACAGAGTCAACATCTGCTTGTATCTTCTGTCCGATCTTCCTCCTGTGCAGCAGGATGTGGCTGAATGTGTGCTGGGCGAGAATGTCTCTGACCACTGCCTGGACCAGAGTCTGCATCACTGTGGTCAGACTGGACAGAGCTGCGCTGCACAAAGCCACGTTCTCTATCTGGTAATAACACACTTCACTCAGCTCTGGCCTCACCAAGTCCTTTGTCACCACCTGGGTGTGAGAAAAATATGAGTCACCAGTCTAATGCAATTAAACTCATGTCACTGTCTGATGAAGTAGTTCAGTGGAGGGACACTTCATTTACTTATCATCCTAAAAGGTTGAGAAACACTGTGTAGCAAAGATGGAATCCAACTTTAATGTAAACATCTGTGAAAGTACTATGTTGTTGAAATTTACCAGCCAATGACAAATAAATCTGATCGCTTTATGGACGATGAAAGATTTACTACATTCAGGGAAAGCAAAGTGCATATACAGTAAACAGTTCATTTTCACTCTTATTTCAATTTTTACATATGCATCTAAATGTGAATATGTTAATTGTGTTTTTGCTTCTTGTTCTGTACCGTGTGAGGAGGAACCTTCAGCATTTTCAGTCGGATGTCTACCTTGTGACACACATCAAGGAGTGGGAGGTGGAAAAGAAGGCCTGGAGAGAGGAGGGAGAAGGGTTTGATCTAAGGACAGATTTAAAAACGTGCAGATCTCAAACTAAAACATTTAAACTAACTGTGGGGTGTCCAAACTTTTCATGACTCTCAGTGATCACACAATTCAAACACTGACACAAATCCTGCAGAAATGGAAAGTCAACTGTATTGGCACATCCTTAATGTGAACGAAATAATAAAAAAAAATGCTACAGTTTTTAAATCACAGCTGACAGATGAGGATAAAAGATTACAGCAATCGGTGACAACCTGGTCCTCTGGGTCTTCCTCGCAAGAGATGACCCAGTCTGAAGATCACAGCTCTCTCATGCTCCCTCACTACCTGTCAATCAAAATGACAGACATCAGTCAGTCCATGTGAATGGACGACAGTGATGGCTTGAGTGTCCAATTGACATACAACACAAATAGGCCCACTGTTATACAATACTTTTGTACAATGACATACAGTGCAGTCATAAAGTATTAGGACATTAACACATTTTTGTTGTGTTGGCTGTGTACTCTACTACATTGGATAATACATTAAACAATGGCTATGAGGTGAAATAGCCCATTTTCATGCTAAAAATCCCCAATATTCACTAATTTCTCCAAATATTTTACTTCCTGTTGAGGTGGAAGAGGTGGAAACAGCATTTTGACTATTAAGAGACACCTCTGATGTTTCTGTTTGGTCTGTGGTGTAGTTCCTACTTTGACACAGAACCAGATGGAAAGAGGGAGGAAGAGGAGAACCAGAGCTAAGACGAAGACCATCAGCAGCCACTCAAGCACTCCCAGGTTCTTGCGCTTCAGACCTGCAGAGATCAACAGTACTACTTAGTGTGAAGAAATCCAACCAAGATGCTCAGATTAAATACAATTATAAAGTAGTGAGCAATTTGAATTTACATGATTATTTATTTAATGATCTGCTTTCCAGAATCAAGAAATTCAACATAAAGAAAATTTCAGGTCACAGGATTACATATTTCTGATTTTAGAACAATACACTTTGAAAAACTAATCAACCCATAATAGAAATAAATCACTGTTAAGCTTTCTGCAATTATACAATCTACCAGGCGTTTCTTCAGGCTTCAACTTACCGTCCTCCTGCTCTGCTGCTTCCAGGAGCCCCAGGTTCTCCTCCTTGACCTCATCCTCCCTCACGCTGTCTATGTCCACCACAGTGGATTTCACCTTCAAGTCTTTCTCCTGCTCCACCGTCACCTCATTTGTCTCTTGCTTCTCCTTCTGTAGCCTCTCTTTCCTCACTGATGATGCCTCGGGGACCCGGCCTGCCTTCGATGGCCTTTGTCGGTGACTTCGGGGAGGCACCAATGCTCCCCTCTCCCTCTCCTTCCTGGGTGTCATTCTGGATCTCGGCAGATGACTGGGGTGGACATTGGAGGACTTCTCCATATGGCTGGAGGCTTTGCAGTAAAGAGCATAGGAGGGATGGCTGTTGGGATGTTTCTGCTCGATGGGTTAGTGGAGGGTTTTGTTTTTGGGTGAAAGTTGAGAAGAAGGAGAAATTTTGTGACTTTTACTGCTGCGAGTTGCTTCCTCTGGCTAGAGGTCTGTAAGTGGAGTCAGTGTTGCTGCTGTCTACTGTGGTAATCAGACAGAATAGATGAGGCTGACTGTTTGAATGTGGGAGTAGGACAGCAGTGGGAGTGCCACTTACCACCCTCTCTGTTCTTCAAAGAATTTCAGGTCAGTGAACTTTTGTGAGCATGCTATTCGATATCTGTTGGAAAACCAGCAACCTAAAATAAAAGAAAATGTTAAGATAATATTGTGGAAAAACATCAAGATATGGTAATTGTGATATTTCTCATTTAAAGCTCATCTTCTGATCTTCAAGAAAAAGAAAAGACCATTTCTATCCTTTTTTCCCAGATTCAGAATGGCCTTATCAGACATAACATCAAAACATCCAAGGGTTGCTGGATGAGTTTCAGCAATATTCTGTTTCATTTGCATTATTCTTTGCTAATTGTTATCCAAATATCCAACTAGGGTAAAGAAAAAATTGCAGCAGTATCAAGTTTTATGTTCTATTCACTCAATCCAGTGGTTTGTTTTTTTAGCTGTTACAGCTTGGAAGCCAAGCCAACAATAATCCTAAGCATCCCCCATCTTTACAGAGTAAAGATAAGCCGATAGACAGCATATTAGCATATTTACTATATATAGTTATACATGGCCCACTAAACTCACTGACATCACTGCTTTGGAAAGTCGGTGGAGGTGCGTGCCAGTGGGTGTCCTGTAGGGAAACGTTTATACCATTAATGCCATTAAATCATGCATAGGCCATGCTATTTGAGTGCATGTCATATAAAATATAAAACATGCACACATTAAGGTTGCATTAAAACCTTAATAACCCCTAAAGTTGTATGTCTCTGGGTCAATTTGTTTGAATTGTTTTGGTAAAACCAGTGCCAACCAGAGAGGTTTGTAGTTTGAGTTTACTATTGGGACAAATTGTGTCAAGTGGAGCTCAGGGAGTCGCAGTGTGTCTTCAGTGGGAATGTGCAGACTCAGGCCTCTCCTTTCCAAAGAGCTGAGTTCGTTTTTTTTCTCTGTTTTTACAGGAAAAGACACACAGTATCCTCCCTAATGCATCCTTAATTAAACTGAAAATTAATTCTGCGGCCCACATGTTCTTCTGCTAAGTCCTAAGTCTAATTGTGTGCAGACCCAGGCAAAGGGGCCTCAGAATAAGTAGTGTAAGACTTGGCTGAACCAGGGGCCAAGTTCCTGATGGTCAGAGGTCCAGGGCCATGCCAAATGTTAAGTGTGTGAGTAAATATGGCACTTGAATCAAAGTGAACAAATGATACTAGAATATGAAATAATGTCAGGAACATTATCCTGATACGTGGACACTCTGGGGAACAAGCTCATTTTTGCAATCAGCCATATTCAATCATGTTTGTTTTTTATTTGCACATACAAATATTGAAACATACACTTCACATACATATACAAACCCACTCTAACTTAGGCTATATAATGCACCTTTATGTACTGTACCTGTAGCCTATACCTGACAGGTGAGACGATATCCTGGAGGAATATACATCAGTAGGTTTGTGCTCAGACCACACTGCTAAATCAAGGATTGTTGTTGTAAAATGTACAAGCAAAGGTGAATAAACTTAAACTTTTAATTGCAATTTAACTCGAAACGCAACCGAGGTGTTAATCTTGTACCGGAAAATACAGTTCTGATTTTGTTTTGTTTTTAATCGCATAAAATATTTAAATTATATTTTTAGCCGCATCGTCCAGCTCTAACTCATCATTTTACTGCACTGATCAGATAATAAGCCACGGTTTTCTTTTGAGCAAGTCGTGTTCGCTTCTGCAATAAACGATCTGTGTTCGCGGTGCTGCCACGGTAACGAAGTTCGCTTGACCGATTTTATCTCAGCCAGACGGCTAACTGAAATAAGCGGCTTTGTGTTTTCATTTATTTTAAAGCTGTATTTGAGCAGAGGTTTTGTTGAGTCTAAGTTACCTGTTGCAAACTAAGCGCACGATCCTATTTTTTTTTAAGCCGCTGCTGCCCAACAACGCGTACGGTGGTCTGCTAGCAACAGGTGTGGGCAAGAGTGGAAGGTAAGGAAACGAGATGTCCACAATAGTAAAAGCTATTGAAGACGTGGGCTAACGTTATGTCCACACTTCTTTTGGAACTGTTTCAACAAGACAAGACTGCTCTGCTCCTTGTCTGCATTTAAAGACACTGCTGAAAATTGCGTCTAAACGAGTGGATCCCATGCTGAAGCTTGCAGAGGTTTCCTGTCCTGCAGGGCGAAGGCTAAAGTTAGCGTTAACTTCTGCTGATTTATCAGTCGAGTCACGTGTCTGGCAGCGTTAGCGAGCCCTGTTCATGGTGTGAGCGTGTTACTCCAAGAAGGTTTGTTGGACTAGAAATGGCGTGAAATATCAAGCTGCACGCTGCTATGCAAGCGCAAGATAACAATTAAAGACTGCCATCACCTCCTTACATTTTTATTCCAAGACATTTTATTTTGGCAGCAAGACTGAGTCAGTGCAATTAACACTCCAGTGTTTATAAGTCCATCTGAGCATTGTGGACTTGTGTACATTGCTTTTCTCTGGTGGCCCATCCAAGTGTTTGGGTTCAGGATGTACAGTATGTTTTGTCCCATTTGTCCTCTTGCTGTGTTCTCTAGATGTCAGCAGGCAGGATGAACCAGGGTGACGTTATGGCAAAGCTGAAAAGGGATATTCATTCCTTGCTCGTTTCATCTAAGATGGGCTTGGACGCCGAGCAGCTCAGGCAAGACTATGTCCTCATGTTGGGGCAACCCATGCCCCTGAAACTCCTGGGCTTCAGAAACATCATGGATATGGTGAAGGAGATGCCTGACGTGGTGTCAGTTAACTTAAGGGCAGATGGCAGCACATTCTTCAAGGGTAGGATCTCTTTTTTTCATTTGAGCATGTATTTGTATTTTAATACTGTTTCAGTTAAGTATTGAGGGAAAAAAAACAACATCTAAGCTTAGTAGTGTTGGATGCATAAGTCCTCTCAAACAAGGTCTTATACTTCATGCTCTCACCTTTATATGACTGCCATCGCAGCTGTTAGCGCCGAGTCCACCAAAAACATCGAGGAGTTGGTAGCTAGGCAGCGCACGCCTAAGGCCAACAAGAAGGTCAGGAGGGGAGGTGTCAGCTACTTCTCACCCCGCTACTGTTACACGCCCCCCTCTGTGGTCCTTCCCAGAAGAGGTCCTGCTCCTCGGGCTCTCCCTGCTCAGCTGAGGGCACAGCTCCGCCTACTGCTCTCCAAGGTATGACTTGACTTGACTGTGAAGTTTTTTTGTAAACAGTTTTTTTTTTTTACATTCATTGTTTCTCACCAAAACAAATTGTGCTTGTCCTCCATAATGAAGTGGACTGTTTGGGTCTGTTGTTTTTTAGTTGGTTGATGCAGTAGAGGCCTGACTGACTGTTCTGTTTAAGTTTTTTATATGTTAATTTTTCTAACAATCATGTAGCTCGGTTACTGCAAAATGTTGTCTTGTTTCAAGTAACGATGCGTCTGCTCTCCCAGGGTCCACTCAGGTTGTCTGATTTGGAGTCCAGCTTCCTGCGCTGCTTCGGCCACCCGCTTCGTGTCCACAACTACGGCTTCTACTCCACTGGCGAGATGCTGGAGGCAGCAGCAGATCTGGTCGTTATCCACCAGGGCAGGCTGGGCTCGGTTCTGACCCTGAGGGAACATATGCTGCCCAGGTCCAGCTTACCAAGGAAGATTGGACCAATAAAGTCAGAATCGCCTCGAATTGACAAGTCAGCCTCCAAAGGTCCAGACACCAGAGCTCAGACACCAACAATACCCCCAGGTGAGTTATTGGAAAGGTGGGTTTACACAGGTGCTAACTCCATCAGTTTCTGGAGACACTGATGCATTTACACATTTTGAACATCTTGCTAGAATGTGTCTCTGTAAGCGACCGATATCCAGTCTCTTTTGGTTGCATTTACGCTTGGCTTTTTTGAGACTGGATTCCTATTTAATCTGCCCAATGTGCATGGAATGGCTAAATGTTAACATACTTATTTCATCAGTAATGACAAACTAACACACTGTTCAAACCCCATATATTAAATGATGTTATTATAAGTTTTGCACAGAAAAGTACTGAACAGGGCTCCTCACATTTTGCAGCCTTGTTGTTATCTTAATTTTTGAAATACCTTTGTGGTTTACTCTAGTTGAAGTCTCAGTGAAGCAGAGTCCTCTGAACAAGGAAGCGGACCCAGAGCTCTGCCAAGAAGGTCGGCTCTTTGAGAAACGTGTCCTCAAGGTTTGTTCTCATTTAAAACAAGTAAACGTAGCACCTGTATCTTGTTGCTTGGAACAATACAGGAGAACGTGAAATGGGGGAAAAGAGACTATGCATGGCTATTAAGAGCATTTATCCAGGATGACATTATTATCAGGTCATAGTGCATAAACTGGATACAGAGACAAAACGTTCACAAAACTATCAGATGGCAAAATACAGAAAACTAGTGTAAGACGCAATAGAAAATTGGTGTGTGTGTGTTACAAATACAGTTTGCAGCACTTGTTTTGGTCACATGGAGCTTTGTTAAGCATTCAAGATGGGATTGCTCAGGATTAATTGTGACATACCACATCAGATATACAACAAATACTTGTACAACGCTGAATTACATCATTAAGAACCAAGGAGTAATAAAAAAATAAGTGTAAAATTGTTACACTAAAAGTACAGTTATCTTTGTTCTTTCTACTTAAATTCTACATTAGCTGGAGGAGGAGTTTCGCCAGCAAATCGTGGAGAATGGAGTCGCTGGCACCATTAGTCAGGAGCTGAAGGACAAGCTACGAAAGGTCAGACTTCCTGCTAGTTTCTAAGCAGATGTCTTAGTGTCACTAGTGACTACAAGTCTCTAATATGCTTTGCTTTCATGGCTAGAATTACTTTTGGTACATAAGGTTACCAAGACACGGTGACAAGTCAGTTGTAATAAAACCCGTCATGTTCATGACTCTGCAGGTTGTAGGTCAGAGCAGTGGTGGATTATCTGTGCACGATCTGCCTGCTGAATACAAGGTAAAAAAATCTGTTCACCTCCATGGTGTCACGTGAGTTTAAGACAAATGAGTCATGGGGTTGGAAGCTTAAGAACTCAATCATTTGAAGAACTGGATTCAGTCTTTCCAGATCCAGCTAAATACAAAATATTGGCTCCAATGTTTTGGTTTTGTTTCTTGCTTTTTTGAGCTCCTTACTGATCTAGAAAATAACTCCCTCACATTTCGCCTACCTGCTCCTAATAGTGATTAGAAAGCAAGCAGTTTCAGGACAAAGCTGTTTGTGTGCAATGGAGCAGAGCCCAGGTGATGATGAAAGATGTGTGGTGACCTTACTGGGGAATCGCACCTGTGTCGGTTTTGGATCCACAGAAGCTATTTGGTGAGGACCTGCCGCTGCAACAGAGCGGCTTTGTCAGTGTCACTGAGCTGGTCAGTGCCATGAGTGACACCTTCTACCTGAAACCTGCAGGGCATGACATTGGACAACACTGGATTGTTATGGACGTACAGGACAGAGTAGATACACAATCAGGTGTGTATGTGTTCAAATACCAGCAGTCAGTATCAAGCTAATTACTTCAATTGGTGTAACACCAGGTATTTCATATAGGTTTGATGTACAAAATGTATACTGGAATTACATTACTGTGAAAATGATTTGCTTTTCATTTGCATCATCTTTGACATTTCACATGGGTAACCAAGCACTCAGAATAAGGTTGGCTGGAGACATGGTGGAAAATAGTGGACATGGACAATTCATTTGGTGGTTACACTCAGTGCTATCACCATTTAATGTTGCTGTAAATATAAATGTGTTTATGGAGGTGTTCTTGGGATTAGAGTACCCTCCCTTTTTTCCCTCTTCCTATAGTTATCTGCTACCAGTGTCTCATTAGAACACGAGTCTGTTTGTTTCTGCAATCAATACTTTTCTAACCAATGACCTATTGTAATAAATGTGTGTGAGATATCATGTGACAAAGCATTCTTGTGGCACAATGGTTAATTTTTTTAATTGTTTTATTTTGTAGACCCAAAGAAGCTGCCATTTACAAGCTACTACTTCGGCTGTGGAGAGTCTCCATGGGAAGGCAAACTGGAATTAGACGATGATAATATCATAGCAGATGACGAGAATGAGGAGCTAGAGACCAGTAACAATTCCAACACCCAAGAAACGGTTAGGCATCAAGTAGGTGTCACTGCCCCATTATCAGCGTACCCTGCTGTGTACGGCTCACCACTCTCACTTTGCTTTTCATGTGTCGGCCTGTAGATGTCTGAGACGTACCCTGCCATTCAGGTGCATTGCAGCCCTGCAGTGCCCCTGGACGCCCTGCAGAGTCAACGTCTCAAACTGCCGATGCACCGTGGTGCTCGAGAGCTGGTAGAAGTCCTGGTGGAACAGGTGGAGTCGCCTGGACAATTCCACATCCGCTTCAGCGAGAATGAGGAGGCCCGAGCTATGGAGGACATGATGATTGAGATGAGGTGGTGGACATGTTAGTTGCAGCTTAGTCAAAAGATAATGCACTAACACTTCCTGTGTCTATTGTGCCAGCTGCATTATTATGGGTCCCCTTTGGAATTGCAGTATAATCATATTGAATTGTCTGGAAGACAGAAAAAAAAACAAACACTGACAGCATTTGCAAACCTGAAGCTGGGACTGTTTGACGGTTAATAGAAACATTATTTAAAAAATTCACTAAACTATGCTGTAAAACATCACAACATTTAATCAACACTGTCTCAACATAAACTGCAATAACATCTTGTCTCCTGTTTTTTTCTCTCGTCTCCTTTTAGACGATGTTACACCTGTCCCGAGGTGTCAGAGCGCTACCGCCTCCCTGAGCGATTTGTCCGACGGGGTCAGGTCTGCTGCGTATCACCCAAAGGAATGTGGTTCTACCGGGTGGTGATCCATCAGATCTTCAGCCCCACTCAGGTGGAGGTGTTCTATGTCGACTTTGGTGACATGACCGTGGTACAGAGCGCCAACCTCAAGTTCCTCAAGTAGGGGCATTTCAAACATTTAAGCAGTTAAACAAAACTACTACCGCTGCTGCTGCTAAGCCGATCAGTGTCTGTGTTTTGCTGTGCTCTCTACAGTTCATCTCTCTGTTCTCAGGTCATGTTATTCAGCTCTTCCAGCACAAGCTGTTCCGTCATCTCTCGCTGGAATTAAACCCACCACTGTGAGTCTGATAGCATATCTAATGTATTCAGTTACCTGACAAATGTAAGCTGTCTTGCAAAGGCCTGCACTATCTTCTTGTAAATACCACAGTAGTCAGCTGTATCTGGCATCCATCCTGCATTAGTAGTGTAGACAGTTTTGAATTTCATGTTCCTTCATGTATTCATACTACATCATTATCAGTCTGATTGTCCTAGTATATACTGTTTATTTGCCTTTGACTTGACACGTTATTTGTAAAACTCACCATCAGTGTTGGATTATTATCCTTTTTTTTTCCTGGCCCACCAACCCCTTCATGATTTATTTCTGTTCAAATGTTCCATAAGAAAGTAATAAAAGCACAAAACAATGGTCTGGTGCTATGTTGTTTAAATAAAGTAAGAACCAATAGTAAGTGAGTAGTGTTTTGTACTTTCATCTTGCTGCTTGCAGCTGCTCACATTTTTGCTCTTGCTTATGTGAATAAATCCAAACTGTCGAACTGCAGATGTTACGAAATGAGTGTTGTGGTTTGCCTCTTGCAGGGCGGCTGGACTGCTGAGGCCACGGCTTCTTTCCAGAAGCTGTGCTGTGACCGCACCCTGGTGGGCGCTTTGGATTGTTACAGTGGAGATGTTCTGCAGCTCTACCTGTGCGACACACATACTGATAAGGACATCTACATCCACACTGTCCTGCTGAGCCAGGGCCACGGGACAGCCTGCAGCCCTGCAGCCAGTGCAGCAGTGAGCCACACACGCACAACCAAACTCATTTGTACCGTGGTCATAATAAATACACGTTTCTGATTGGCTGGCAGGTGTCTTTTAAAATATATAAAGATATACCAGCACACATCTACTGTACTAAATCATTGCATTAGATATGTACCTGATGATAATGAGGAGGAGTAATGATAATAGTTTGCATCATTAATATTTTTAATTCAGGTTAGTTATTAGTTCATTCCTAACTATGAGTCAGTCTGACTACAGACAAATGTTTGTGGCCATGGTATTAGTAGAATATTGAAATACAGTTGATATATATTTATACTTGATCTATACATACATCTAAATAACTTGTACTGTGTATTTCCTTTTTCTGTCCGTAGCTTTGTGCCCAGGTCAGCCCAGTGAGTCTTTACCTGGGGGAGGGAATGGTTGACCTGCCAGAGGTAGAAGAGGAGACCACTTCCTCCCCCAAGCCAGGAAAAATGCTTGAACAGTCCATGTCTGTTTCACCGAAGGTACTCCAAACACACACGCACACACAGCTGCTGCTGTTCTATGTAAACATCTTTAAGTACAGCCTAACTGTACATTAGTGTCTGTTCTGGGGTACTTGAGTGTTTGTGGTGGATTTGCAGCTTTATATCTCAATTGTTTCTTATCTATGAATGCACTCTCTTTGTCTCTTCTCTCCCTCCCGCTCTCACTTCCTCTTTCTCACCCAATCTTTTAATGTTGCTATAAAGCTTTTATTCTCTGCTGTCCATAGCTCTTATCTTACCAGCCATACTGTCAGTGCTGCAAGGCCCACTGCAGCACCACGCACTCTCAACACACACACACACACACACACACACACACACACACACACACACACACACACACACACACACAGAGTCAGTGTACACGCACACACACACACAGAGTCAGTGTACACGCACACACACACACAGTCAGTGTGTACACACACACACACACACACACACACACAGTCAGTGTACACACACATCCACTTGCAAAAGGGGGTGGTTGCGGTCATATGCTACTTAATGTATAGTCACACTTTTCAGAAGGTCACAGCTTGTTGCTGGCCAATAAATAGGATGACAGCCAATCAGTGGACTGTTTAATGGATATTGGAAGATTGTCTCTCTTATGTTAATGACTGGATGGTTGTTAAACTGAACATATAGGAAAGGAGATTTGACAGTGTTACTGTCTGACTGCATTAAAAAAGCACCAGAGTTTTTTTTGTTTATTGTTTAATTTATTTGTATATTGATTTAAAAGTTGCAGGCAAAATGATTAAATGTAAAATATACTTTTACAAGCACAGATGAAACTAGACATAACAATAATGGCAGAACAATGAAATGATAAAGGAAACAAACTGAATAAGGCAACAGTAAACCCTCATGAATAAAGCAACCCCCGGTTGACTAACCAGTTACAATAACACTCAAACAGATTTTGAAATATGCTTGTGTGCTGTATCATGTCTGGGAGGGTTTTAGTTTTGCTTAGCACAAACAGCTGGAAGCAGATAGTCGAGCTCAGTCAGTTGTGCTTTCTTAGCTGTCTCATTAAGCTGTAGAGAGTTGCAGAAAAATTCAGAACGTTTTCTTTTTTTGTAACCCAACATTGCAACATGCTGCTCTGAATAATTACTTTGATGTGAACATTTAATGGGTAAGCCTGAATCATTAATCACTGTCACCTGCTAAGTCTGACGGATCCTCACAGTATCTCCTCTATACAATTTGTATATGAAATGAAAGTCTAAAAAGTAGCTTCATTGAAAATGTGATCTTTGCAGTGTTAAATAGTGCCTCTTTCCCCTGAAGGTTAAGGTTTTATTTCACAAGTAATATTTTCTTCTGATGGTAATGGAGGCAGCCATTAATTTAGGTATTTCAGAAAACCCTGCAGTTGTCAGAACAATATCTGAGTTAACATGGTCATAAATCTGTTGCAATAAATGAACAACTTCTATGTAGGCTAAGGAGACAGGCCTTTTTATGTTGATGGATGCAATGCCACCAGCTGAAATCACTTAAAATATGTCATACTACCGAATGTGCAATATAACATACAATTACAGGATGTAGTGTATGTTGGTTTATGAACAAATGAATCAATGTGCAGTAAAAAAAAAACTAAAGATCATTGTACAGTTACATTTGTTAAAGAAATATGGATACAGAATGTTTCTTGGTGACTCAGGTTGAAGAGGAAGAGCTGCCCGCCCTGGAGTTTATTGAGGACAATGAGGTCAGCCCCCACATCCAGGTATGACCACCTGACACTGACCTTGTCCACATCTACACCACCACTGCCTTTATTCAATGTATTTGCAAATCTTGGATGCAGATTTCAGTTTCTCTATGCCTCTTCACCATGTTGTTGGTTTGTTTGTTTAACATCTGGATTTTAGCAGACATCTTGCAGTGTCAACTGCATTAGGTTTGATTGATTACGAGTGTACACCAATAAATATAAATAAACTAAACAGTTTATAAGTACCGTATATGACCAGTTTAGTTATTGGAGCCTTGCCTTTAATAGGGTTAGTACTGGCTTGTCAGTGTTTATCTTGACCTACCAGTGGTATACAACTCGGGCTATTGTGTTCTGGATTGCTGATTCACACTGCTCTTCCACTGCAATCACCTAATTTAAATAACGGATGAATTGGGTAAGATAGATAATGGCAGATAGTTTTTTTATGTGGACAAAAAGAGATTTTATGTTTTACAAAAAAGCAGAATAGAACAAACACTACTTAAGTCTTGTTTATTGCTTTGTATTGTTCAGGGTAAGGAGGACGTCAAACCATTCAATGCTCTGCTAAATGACCAAACCCTCAGCAGTAGTGAATTGGGTTGGGCCTTGACCAACAAATTGGCTCCTGCCAACCCTTCCAGTCCTATCTCCAGCCCTCTTGCCCCTCCAGATTTGATCCAGACCAAGACATCCCCAGCTCACTGTAAAGCTGATCTTAAAGTGAGAAGACATCACTTGTGTCTGGTTCTATGGAAGCAAAGTCACTGTGGATTTATGTTTTTTGTAAAGCACTTTAAAAACAGAATAATAACTGACAGTTTGATTTGTGTCCATTAAAGAAACTGTGTCTCTGTTCTCAGGCACTGAGCATGACTCCTCCACCAACTCCATACAGCATTATTTCCACCTCCTGCCGTCCGACACCAGAAGAGGAGCAGCACTGGCCCAAGGTAGCTGTCCTCTCATTGGTCACACCACCTCCGATCCTGAGGACCCTGAGCCTCCACACCCCTGACCTGAGCCAAGGTACATATACACGCATACCAATTTACTTTTTGAGAGAAGTACACAATGTGTGCATAAGTCATGACTTTAAGAATCCAGGCTTAAGTATTAAAATTCAAAATGAGAAACTGCAACAGATAAAAGAAATATATAAATAAATAATTTGCCTCTTTGTTGTAGAGTGATAAGACAGTTTGATTTATTGTGAAGCTATTTTCCCATGTGAATTTGTTGCTGAATGGTGGCAACATTTATTATTATTTTTTAATTATTCATTATAAACAAAAAAAAATGCACCACTTTTTATGTGGCACTACAATTTTGTGCCTTGGTTCTTTCCAGTAGACAATAGATCAGAATAGGAGATTCTGAAGGGTTAAGTTAAACAAAATGCTTTGTTACATAGTAAAAATATAAACATTTGATTTTAACATGTCTTTTATCATTTGTAAGAGTAGTTATCGGTTCATCTAAGTTGTAGAAGGATAACACTGTGGAACAAAAGTCCTAATGTACACACAAAGGCTCGTCTTGCCTCTTGCACACACTCTCATTTTCTAATAGGATTATACAATGACCTTCATTAACCTGCACATGTACACACAGAGAGAGAAGCCTTAAATGAAATTAGACTGTGTCCATGGATGCAGAGAGGGCGTATTGAGTTCCATCCTACTGCTTGCAGTGGTGGATGTATCTGCACTGAGGACCTGACACAGATTCAATTAGACCTGTTACCAGAGCTATTTGACCCAACAAGCTGCTTTCATTGCATTGCATTTGTCCTGATATCGATACTGATGCTCCACCATGCTTCTACTTGCACGGTTCTTAATGAAAAAAGCAAAACTAAGTGGGTCAAGGCAGATTTATCTACAAAGCGCTTCTTTTTGTGAACTGTAGTGTTTTACACAGCTGCACAAATGCAGATAAAAACAAAAGATAGTAACAAGAATTAGTACATGACAGATTAGAAGATGTGATATTTGAGTGTGTGGGTGTGTGTGTTCTGTAAAAAAGGTGTGTGACTACATACAGACAGCACAATTTGACAATCTGCTGATGATATTCCCTGTAGTAAATAGCAATTCTTCCCCTTCATACTTGCATCTCATCTCTGTATTTTGTTTCCCAACATGCCCTGAGACTTGTATGTTGGCTTCCCTCAGAAACCTGACATTGCAGGAACTTGACTAAAATAATAAAAAAAACCTACACAATCACTCGCAAATGCAAACTCGGCGCTTGTCCCTTGTCACGTTTCTCTTGTATCTCTCTAGATGCACCTACAGCTGAGTTTGTCTGCTCAGCATATTTGTTTAATACGAAACGGTCAGTACTCAGCTTGTTGTTGAGCTGCTACTCAAAGAAAACTCTGTGTGGACTATGGAACAGAACTGAAAATGACAATTTCCAGGTTTTTTAAATTTTATTTATGTTTTTAATTTTTTTTAAATATTGAAAAAGTATTTTAAGCTTAAAGAGTAACTTTGTTTTTGCTTTTGCTGACCTCCAGTGGTTAAAGCTCTTACTTACTCTTACTGCTGAAATGTTCAGGTGTGCTCGGCACACCCTGAATCAGTCTGTCTTCAGTTCAGTAGTATGTTCAGTCTGTTGCTAGTCCAAGCTATGTTCAGTACAAAACTACACTATACAATCACTACACATAACATTAATAGCTCAGCAGCCACTTATTGACGACTGACTTATCAGTTTCTGTGTCTTTTGCAGTCTTTTATTATATATTGCCTTTATTTACAATGATGTTAAGTAACCATTTATAATAAAAGATACAAGATAAAAAAACTATTTAAACAAGTTTCTAAGTACAGTTTATTAAAGATACAGGATACAAGATGTGCTTTTAACCAGAAAGTATCACAGCTGAGCTGACAACAGCGCTGTCAGTCACCACTGAGGAGCTCCACTGCTAAAAGCTCCTGATTTGTACAGTGACAATTGTGATTCAGTTTAGTCAGTTCACTTTGACAATTCATTGATAAAGATTAGTTCATACATGTACTGAACACCTCTAATAGTATTTGAAAATGTCTTTTTATTGATATTAATTCTGTGTTTTTTTTCTGTTGTCCAGCTATAGGTCTACCTGTTTCTCCGCTCCGTCTGCGAAACTCTGGCATCCTGTTTCCTCTGTTTGGGGCCAGGTAGGTTGTGCCTCCTACATCCACCCCAAACCGAACCCCAACTCAACCGCCTGAATGAGTCAAAACACAAAGGAAGGAATAATTATTCCTTTATAACTACACAACTTATGACATTATTATGACATTAATCTATTCTAGATTAGTTAAATTGTATGTTAGGCTCTGTTTTTTAGTTTGATATCTGTGTAATAGTATCAGCAATACAGGAAGTGGATGGCTGTCCTCTTTTAATGTGAATAAGCTTGTGAAAGCTTTTTGTTTTTTAAAAAAAAACAACAACTTTTGTGTGAAACATTTTCTCAGAAGCCATCAAAATGTCCTTATATTAATATTGCTGTTCTGGTTAAAACATTTCAAAATGCTGTTATAATGAATATTACAGAAACATTTAAGTCATGACAAATGTCATTATTTTGGAAAATAAATCTTTTTTGATAGAATGTTTTAGTATTTTATTTTGTGTCATGTAATTCTTAGTAGTGGATGTTTCTTTCCATCGTTTTCTTCTTTGCTTCAGTGGATCCACTGTCTGACATAAACCAGTTTTAAACACGATGCTTAACATAAAGACAGTGTCTTTTTGCTTTATTCTTTAGAGCATGAAATATTTTAACATTCATAAGCAGTGTGCAGGAAAATGATTACAGCTAGAATATTTAAAATATGAATAGAGTATATAATCCACACACGTAACCAAGAAATTATCTTTCAACATTCAAACTTTATCCTGGCCTCTTCTCACCCGGTCATTTCTGGCCCAGCACTTGGTCACTCATCTGTTTAGCTGTAAATGAACAAGCATTCAAACACCCTCGACAGCTAGGAAATGTCAGAAGCCAAATACTGTAGTTAGATGCCGCCGCTGTAAGCTGCAAACTTGAAGTCTAATGAAATTCACATCAGAGATGGTGTTTTTCATCAGAAGATGTGTGAAACTACTTTGTTTATATTTGGTGTGAAAAACATTGCATATTTATATAAAAAAAAGGACTAGTGCAAAAGAAATTATGTTTTAATAGTCATATATTCATACACACAATATGTATTTAATATTTTGTCTTTTTTAGCCACACTAGCAGTGTCCTGCCAAGGATGGCTATGTTGGTCTCACATTGGTAATCCCCTGATTCCAGCGTAAGGTTGACTTTTGGGGCTTTGAGTGAAACTAACTATTGGATTGCTATAAAATTTGGTAAAGACATTCATGCCCCCCCCCAGGATGAATAGTAATTACTTTGGTGCTGATAAGCAAAAGTTAACATGCTAACCTGCTGTACTAAGATGGTGAACATGGTAAACATATCTGCCCAACTTCAGCATGTTAGCATTGTCATTGTGAACATGTTGGCATCATTGATGTATTAAGAGAGCTGGACACGGTGCCGCCACTCAGCCTCGTTGCCAATTTGGCCCCTTGCAATATTGCAACGAAAAAATCCCCTGCGGCCCTTAAACAGTTTTACTTATAGACCACCATTATAAAAGAGACATCTGTAAAACCTTTGACAGGACACCATGAACCGCAAACAAGGTAAATTATTACTCTTTGTTTTATGAAATTTTAATCCATGAAGGATTTATATTTGTAGAACTTTGCCAGAGAGAATGTCAATGTGACTGTCAGCAAGGGAATTAATCCATACCCATCCTGCTGAGTCACTCAAACTTCTTTTGTTTGTATAAATGTGCTTTCCTGCATTTGACTTGCGTGACTCAGCTCTTCCAATGAGGCTCCATGCGAACAGCCGCATCTTAAAACCGTGTCTGAGGGGATATGAATGACTAAAGAGACAAGATCAGCGCACAGGAACAATGAATAAAACAAAACACCAAGGAGACCATCCCTAAACTCAAAGACGCTCATTGCCGTGAGTCAAGGCGCTTTACTGAGCTGAGCTGACAGTTATGGAGCTAAAATGTGTTATTTAGCAGAGCCGCCCACACAACCAAATATATATTCAAAGCCTCTCCACATATCCAAAACCTACTTTTTCACTTCATTTTCCAATAAGAGTAAAATAAGCTAATGTAATGTGTATATATCCTTCTGATATTTTTTTATTTTTATAAGTCAAGTAAATAATCCAAACTGTACATGCACACCCTCTTGCTTTTTAGTACAATTGCAAAATGACAAACATTGGCCTTCACACACTCAACTTGTCCTGATTTCAAGCAGACATACAACAAGCGTGCACATAATCACACTCATTTTTCAACACCAACACACAACAAAAAGCTTTTACAAATGCACACACACATTGCAAGGCATTGCATGATGCATGCTCCATTAGTGTGTGTGTGTGTGTGTGTGTGTAGGATGGTGAGGGTTGGTAAGGCAGATGCACAGTAAACCTTATTAAGGAGGAGAGTAATGTGGTTGCAGCTGAATTAGCAGCCAGCAGCAGCAGGGCATCAGTGTGCTGAATGAAGCATGAAGATCGGATGGCTTTGATTTAATGTCTCCGACCTAAACCAGACTGTCAGAAGAAGACTGCTTTTGTTTCACAGGCGTTGGTATGCTGATTAGCCGAGTATGAGATGGGTACTATTGATCATCTGGATGTTTTTTACATTTATGTCGCGTTTAGTGAATCCTTCAATATTTCCACCTTAGCGGGAGCAGAGAGCTAGCTAAAATGCTGTCATAGTCCAATCACAATCAGTCAGTCAGATGGATCAGTGATGGCACGATGAGTTCACAGTCAAACAGATATTAAGCATGTCTACTCACTTCTGTTGAGACAGTCAGGTGATGCCTGTGCAAGACAAAGAACTGAAATATGGCTACCAGAGGGCAGTAGTGGAAAATAACTAAGTACAGTACATTTACTCAAGTACTGTACTTAAGTACAATTTTAAGGTTTGTGTACTATACTTGAGTATTTCCATTTTCTGCTATTTTTTACTTGCAATATATTTCGGGGGAAATATTGTACTTTTTACTCCACTACATTTATCCGACAGCTATAGTTACTCATTTTTAGATAAGAACACATAAGCTTATGCATTTCATAGATAAAGATTAAACCAGTGGTTCCCATCCTTTTCTGTGAGCCCTCACAAAAAAGCAGTTTGGGCTCTGTGTCACATTTCGTAAGTCTATGAGTAGGTCTCCCAAACAGACATTTCCCCTCTAAACTTCTCAGGTGGTTTCATTTAAATAGTTATTTGAGGCTCAAAGAGGTAAAAGTATCCAAAATTTTACAAAAATAACAAAGCTTCAAGAGAAAAAAACTAAATACATTTGTCTAGCAGAATTTAGTTTTTTCTTCTTTCCTGCTCCACGAATGATGTCATGACCCCTCAGACTGATCTCGTGACTTTTTGGTGGGACCCCACCCCTAGATTGGGAACCACCAGACTTAATTAGATATATGAATAAAGTTAGGTAGTTTAGTCCTGAGGTTAAAACTAGCTCCACCTCAACCAACTACAACAGTAAAGTGCTACTTACATATTGATGCACTAGTAGTAAACTATTCATGTGATTTTTAATAATATGTCAGTCAAGGGACATTTCTCTGCAGAATGAGAACTTTTACTTTTGATACTTTTCTAAGTACATTTTGCTGATGATACTTTTGTACTTTCAAGTAGGATTTTGAATGCAATATTTTTACATTGTGATATCAGTACTTTTACTTAAGTAAAATATCTGAATACTTCTTCCACCACTGCCAGAGAGTGTGTTTTATTACCTGAAATATGGCATTGTGTTTTAGTAAAATGACAACCAAGTCTTTATGAAAATGTGGTTGTAATCAATATTATAGTTGTTGGTAGTAGACTAGTAATAGTATTAGTAGTGTCTTTTGTCTCTGAGTTTTTTTCTTTTCCACACTCATTCGAGAAATAAAATATCTGGAGGAAGTGCAGAATATTTGATATTGAGCTTAAAAGATGTCATGAGATATTGTTACTGATGTTGTTCTTCAGTGTCAGATACACAAAGGGCAGAAACATGAGATCTGGCCAGTAGACTTGTTATTTTCACACTGCTTATTGGATCAGCTTTTTGACCAGAATGTTTAGGAATGATTAGCTGCATAATCAGGTCTTCTTCCTCTTTTCCTTCCAACCATCCTTCCTGCGTTGCTCGTTTTATTATCTTCCCTGCAGCCCAGCTCCATTTGCATCAAGCTTTTTATTTGCTGGGCTTTTGGGTTTTTGTAGGTTACTTTGGTGTGCACGCGTGTGTTCTCTCTCTGCTTTTCAGTGGTGAGTGATTCTGGATGTTAATGTGTGCGTGTGTCCTAATAGGGTGTGTAGTATTTGAGGAGGTTTGTGTGTGAGCAGCGGTGCGCGTGTGAATTTATATGCTGTGTGTAAATGAGGGTGTATTGAGTCACACTCATCCACTGAGAGATCATTTCTAGAAGAGAGGCATCTGTATTTTTATCCCTGTGTCAAAATTCTTATGTGCTGTATTAATTTGAGGACAATTCGAAGAAGAGTGGAGAGAAGCTTCATTCTTCTGCTAATCCCTCAGGCCACTAGTTCTGCTACTTCTACACACACACACACACACACACACACACACACACACACACACACACACACACACACACACACACACACACATCAGCAGAACCAGTACTCCTAATGAAGCTTCTCTATACATTGGATTTATATGTCATGCCTAGTTAACTTTCCTTGTTCCTTCTACTAATTCCAAACAGTACTTTAACCACCACTACATGAATTTGTCTTATTGATATGTCCAGGCAAGATTATTTGTATTGTTCGTAATCAAAAGAATAGTCTAACCTATCCATCTATTTGAAACAATTACATCCCCCTCAACTTTAAAGAAATTTGGGGAAATGTGCTCATTCATCTTTTTGCCAAGAGTTGGATGAAAACATCAGTACCACTCTCATCACAGCTAGCCTGACTCTTTCCAAAGTTTAAAAATACACCTACCAACAGCTCTACACCTAAGTAATGAGCATGTTATATCTTGTCTGTTTAATTCATACACAAACAAAAATATTAAAGAGACGATTTAAAGGACCCTAATGAACTAATACACTAAAACAATATGGTTTTAACTATAATTTGAACTATCAAGAGAACTCCAGCTGATTGTGTTTCAACACATCTCAACAGTCTGTCTCTTTTGGACTGTAGTGATTACCACTGATCCATCTGACACTTTTGTGTTTTTCTTCTAACTATGATTAGTAGTAGTAGTAAGTAGTGGCTTTTTTATTCTTTACGTCTTACATTTTTACCTTTTTCTAAAGAAAGGGCTTCCTGCCATTTGTCGCGATCCCCGCCCCCCCAGCCCTGCTTCCTGTCGGTCTGAGAATTATGGCTCTGTGAATTAATGGAGGCCTTCAAGAGACCCTGGGGGGCAGAGGAGAGAGCTGCCAGAGGGATGATGCACATTATTGTTAAACACTGTGGTGTCCCAGTTTAAACGTTGCTCTGTGAAGTGACTGTTTAGCCCTCCTTCCTTACAGCAAATGTGGTTTTCAGGAGGGTCGTGTGTCTGTAACTACTAGAGCAAAACAACAACTCAGAAAGGGAGCGTTTCATTTCTGCAGTGTGTCACCACAGCATGTCACCTCCTAACAAAACTCGAAGCACATTCATATACAAGCCACCTTCAGGAGTTAATTAGCTGTAAGTTTGGCAGTTCCAATATAAACACTAGCACCATCAACTTTACAGCTGCACTGGAGTAGACCTTACAGACAAGCTACCCTTTAGCTAGTATGGAGGGATGAAGGAGATGTTTTTGGCGCTTCTATTCATTGTTGGATGGATCAAAGCTAACTGCTGACAGAAATCTGATGATAAAATGAAGCAACAGATCATTAAACCCATGAACCACAATTAAGCAAAATTTACTTTGAACATAAAAGTTAATTCTTGACCTTGAAAACAGTAGTTTGACAAAAAAAAAAAAACCCTTAAGACTAGCTCTGGCCATGAGTTAAGATAGTCAGATGTTGTTGAAAGCTCAGAATAAAAAGCTAGTGAGTGGACCATTTTAGAGTTGAGACAGTTTAGTCTAATGATTAACTTTGTCTGCGGCAGATCCCAACAAGCTACGCAGCCTGTTTATGTGTTTGATTTGGAAAATGGAAAAAATTCTATACTGCATGCAAGAGGAGAACGTGGAAAAGAGAAACACAAAAATTGTATTCCTATAAGTATTGTTTTTTTAATACGAAAAGCAAAAACCTGTACAGCAAATTAGAATTACAATAACCCTGCAAACTCCAGTAATAAGTGCTCAGAGATGCAGTGTAAAAAGCCCCCTTACAATAAATGAGAAGAAATTATAGCAAATTCCAAAGCAGCTGTGTTATTCTTATATTCAGCATGGTGGAAATTTACAGGGTAGTTGTTGAAATTAAAATATTAAGTAAGGGTCTTTCTTACACACCCATTGTCCATATTCAAGTCAGTACAGGTTCCTCAGACCACCTGCTAAACTTCCTGCTGTTCTCCACTTGGATGCAGATGTGGCCAGTATTGTTTGCCAGCAGCATCCAGCTGCAGCTGAGCTCCAGGCTCAGTTAATATGCAATGGCACACACTGACAGTTCCATTAAACCGTATTTATGGCAGCCACAAGTAATCGATATGCAGATACGCCAGGCTGTCCGCATTCGCAGAATTGTCTTTGGTCCAGCAGTGCAATGCATCAAACTGCCATGCTCAGTGACAACAGAGACAATATACACCATCACTGGGTATTGTTTGTCCCCACAGAACTCTCTCCCTCTCCCTATCTCTCTCTGTCTCTTAGCTTCCATCGCCATCTTTTCCTCACCCCATCCTCACTCCTTTTGCTATCCTTATCTATTTGAAGATAACACTTTAGTTTGTACTGAAAATCTTTCATTCTATAAAAGATTATAAAATGTATCCATTAAACAGGCAAGGTAGAAAGATGTACTATATGTATGAATGTTCCTGTATTAAGTCTTTGCCCTCCAATAAGTACAATGAATCTGTAGTTGAACCCTCTCTGTTCACTCCATTGTCAGTCCCTTTGGTGCATTAGACAGGGTTTGTACAACAAAAGACACTCAGCTATACACCATATCTGGGATGAACAGGCTTGGACCCATTCATTTAGACAACCTCACACACCAGCAGTGTTCTGCCTTACACAGCCGCAGAGCAGTAACTGTCACAGCAACCCTTCAGTTTAGACAGTCATTACATCAAAGTACAATCTGCAGCTTTTGCAGCAAAGACAGATCCCTTTGGAGGGACACACCACTCTTCAACATGACAACTGTATAATGTTAAAGAAGTGCAGAATAAATGGGGTCATGGGTGACAGAACATTGATATTGGATGATTCTGCAAAATTCTGCAAAAAGATTTTTGAATGCTCAGTTATTTATTTCTACAATATCCACGTATGGCAACTACAGTATGGTTAAGATTAGGGACAGATTGTGCTTATGGCAAATATACAGTGGCTAGGTTTAGACATCTAAAAGACTTAGGGAAAGGTCATGGTAATGGTTTAAAAAAAAGAGTCAACATTAATTGCTGATCTGTGATGGAGCACAAACTCTGGCCATCTGCATGAAAGACAAACTCTACATGATACCAACCACCTCACCCTGCACAACCTTACTTTCTGCTGCACTACATTAAAGACACCATTTTCTGCTTTGGCACTGAATGTTGTCACTGGATGTAAATCGTGCGCTGCAGAGTTGTCCAATATGAACATAATGCCTCAGGATACTGGACTGTTCTACAAAGACTGTGTTCATACAAGCGTAAAAAGCTCTAATCAACCGCAACAGTGACCCAGCTTCACATCCAAGCTTGGTTGGGAGACCCATTAGACATGATGGCCAGTTTTCATGACTGGAAAGAGGGATCTTGTCCTTGTCAGTGCTCTAGCGACCATTACTGTTTGCTTTGGGCATCTGTATGGAGGGTTTATTCGCATTATCTTGCTGAATAACACCGAATTCTGTGGGTTGGTGACCATGTGTTGTCCGATCGCGTCAGAAATCAAAAGTGTTTATAGATGTTCCAAACGGCCACACTGGAAGGCGGAGTGAAAAACCGGCCGTCATAGAGAGGGGGGAGATGTGATGGGATAATGTGCCAAATCTGGTGCCAATGGTACTGTACCAGGAGATTATGGATTGACTGCTTACGGTTGGGAGCAAGTTGCAGCCTCAAGTTAAAAAGCTAAGACTATCTCAGGTCTTGTTCATAAGTGAGGGTAAAATTGAGCGAATATTAGATCTACTACAGGCACCTCTGTGTGGCATCAGCAAAGATGCAGGCATTGTACCAGACTGTTTTGGAGAAGAGGGAGCAGAGCTTGAAGGCAGAGCTTTTGATCCATCACTCAAGACCACCCTCACCTATTGTCATGAACTTTTGGTGTTGTGACTTTAAGAGGTTGAATGCCAATACAAGCAACCAAAAAATGAGTTTAAGCAGGGTGTCTTGGCTAACCCTTGAAAACAGGACGAGGAGCTTCGAGGAGCTTGGAGGTGAACCCCTTGCTCCATTGTGTTGAAAGAAACCAGTTAACGTGGTTTGGGTATCTGATCAGGATGCTTTCTGGACACCTCCCTGTGCAGTTACTCTGGGCATATCCAACTGGGTGAAGACCCCAGCTGGAGGACATAACTGGAGAAAAGGACATCTGGCTACCTTGCTTATTAGTGTGCTGCCACCATGTCCTCAACCCATAATGGCGGAGAAAATAGATCAATGTAGACGGATCGATGGATGGACATTCTACTGAATTAGTTTCACCAACTCGATGAGAATAATATGAATGAAAATGTCTAATTTCTGAACTATAAGGGCAGTTTTTGCAGGGATGTTGTGTGTTTGAAAACATTTAACTCAAAGGAAAAAAATGCCTTCACTTAAAAAGTGTCCTGTATCACTGCTGGTTCCTGACTATGCTAGATTGCTGCTGACTGATTGTGTTCATTTAATGTGATTTGAAAATTTGCATATCTGCACTTGAGTTAGCATAGATAGATATTGATGTTGACCGGCTGTGTGTAATCGATCTTAAACCGATGCTGTCTGTCTTCAGTTAAGTGATGAAACTTTGTATTTAGAGGAGGCAGCGCTGAATGAAGAGCAGACAGAGCAGCAGGTCACCTGATGAATGGCTTCACTTACAGCCAGCAGCATAATGCTTAGTCATGATCAATCATCACCCACAAGCCTCGACTCCTCTCTCCTCTTCTTCTCGCCCTCCTCGCCTCTTCTATTTCATCCTCTTCTCTCTTGTTTCCTCCTCTCTCCTTCCCATCTCTCCTCCTATGTCCTCTGCTCATCTCCTGCTACCTGCTCTACACTCTTCTCTCTTCTCTCCTTATTGTCCTCTTCTCTTGGCCCCCTATTTTCTCACCGTCTTTTTTTTTTCCCTTTCCTCTCTCCTCTTCCTCTCTTCTCCTCTTCCACATTTATCTTTGCAGGGACAGAGGAAATTGAAACGTCACCAGTAATCGTTGCATATTTTAAAGTGATACTGACCAGCTGAAAATCAAAGTTCTGATATGATAACTGGTAGAAATCCCTATGGAACATAACGTCAGCACTAATCTTCAGGCCTTGCTTGCTTAAAAGTGTCAAGTTATGGCGAGATCAAACCCGACTTTTCTCAATGTCGTGCATTTCCTCCATCTCCCAGTTTAGTTTAGTATTCAAATTATTAGTCTTTCTCTTGCCGTATGCTCAATTTGCATTTGTGAGTGCATGCTATCTGAAAAAAGTAACTAAAGTACTGTAAAGACATGACCCATTTTTAAGCTGACCAGACTGAAGCACATTGAAAAAAGCTTAGTGAGAAAGAGGATCATGGTACGCCCTACTGGTGAAGCACTTTGCTAAGTGGTCAAATGAAGCATTTGACAACTCCATGACTAACAGAGGAAGCTCAAGGCCTGTCCACGCCTTCCTGGTCGATGATAAGGACCACAGTGCTTAACGAACTGGGATTTCCAAATTAGGAGAAAACAGGGGAAACAGTCACATAAAAATGTTCAAAAGGTTTTGAGTACAGGATCACTTTGAATCCCTTAAGTCACCCAAATATTCCTATTCATTTCTATGCCCATCCATGAGAGAAAGAACAGCATACAAAGCGGAGTGAAAGAAGTTAAGTGTGTGATAACTCCACTTAATTATTTCTATGGTGTAAATTCCAGCTAAGGTGTGACATATCTTTTTCAAATGTATTGGATGATGAGACCAAGCCTAAATAAAGCTTAATGTGGAAAACTTGTAAAAACCATTAATTTCTCTATTCATTTTGAAATGATGTCAGGGAATTGACCGCTATGTGATTAATCTTTGGAAGTTTTAACTTGCTGGCTCGCTCGACTTTTTGTGTTAAAAAAAACAGTGGAAAGCAGCTTGGTTGATGTAGAGTAAAGCATCTAGAAGAGTGACCGGCACATGCTTGATAGAAAAGATTTAAGCATTTTTGTATTGTTTTTTTCAGTGTGGATGGCAAAATTTTAGAAAGCTTAAAAATTTTGTCTGGATGGAAAAATTTGACATGCAAACTGATATTCACATTAGTGTGGACACAGCCAGAGAGACAGTCAGTACACTAAAATACCAGGGATGGGCAAGTCCAGATAAGCATCAGGTCAGAGCTACCTCCCAGCACAGGAAATAGCATTAACTTTGTTGTCACACACACACACACACACACACACAGTGACCTCTCCCTCTCCAGGTTGCCATAGAGATACTGCTCGCTCTTTACACACTCCCAAACAGCTGGCCTTGTGAAGGCTAGTGTGTGTGCATACATGTGTGTATGTGCTTCCATCAGTTTTAATGGTTGTATGTTCAATGTATAAGTCATATGAATACAGTACCAGATGCACTGCTTTATTAGATTTTGTAGAGGCTCCACCTTCAGTGCCAGTACTCATTGGATGGTGTTTCAGCATTGCACTTCCCAGAACCCACCTGTCAGTGGGTGGGACTTTGGATTTTCTGTTGATGTAGTTTTGGTAGATTTTTTTCTGTGTCTGTTCAACCATAGCGACTATCACTGTTCATGCTAACCACCCAGTTCTTCTTCAGGTTAATCAAAACAAGACATAATTGTAAAATATGTCATCCTGCTCAGAGGAGAATCTCACATCGTCCTTCATGGAACAGCGTCTCCTGTTTCTCTTCTTCCGTCTCCATATTGAACTGGACTGTGAGACTCAAACCTCTGGCTCGAGCTCTTAACCTGTAATGAATAGCTTGTCTGGCAGACCGATCGAACAATTGCAACAAGCCAGTGTTTAGCTCATCTGCTGGGGCTCTTATTAAAATAAACGGTTAAAATCAGTCTCATTAATTCTCATCACAAACTATCGGCCTGCTTCCCGACAGGTTGTTGCAACAGTGTTAACCACTCCCAACTTACATAACTTTTCCAAGTTTAGCACAATGTGTTCCAGTATTTGCTGGAACGTTTCTGAAACCACTGTCTGGACACTGTGACCTCTGACTCTTGAATCTGTGATCCACTAACTCAAACATAAACCACTGCCAGTCAGACTAAAATGTAATACTGTAGGAGTTTGGTCCTGAATGCAAAGAGAGAAGGTCATTGCTGACTGACCCAGCAATTTGAAGCCCAGATCTAGTGTCACACCTGGGAAGTTCACTGCACTTCCTACAGAGTCACTACCATCAGTTAAATCATATACACTCCCAAAATACTGGCAATCCCTCTGCTCCAGCCGATTCTGCACTCTGGATGCTCTCCTGCTCTTCCTCAGGTGAGCTGGATTACTGGACATTTTGTTGTTGTTGTTGTTTTTCTCAAAAAAGATTCAAAACACCCATAAAAAGCTTGATATTGAATCATTGAAATTAATGTTTAATTGGAAAGGTAGCTTTAATTTCATGATTATAGACATTTCAGATTTTTTAGTAGTGGGTTGTGGATCACCTTGGTTTTGGTTTAAAGGAAGAGTTCTACATTTTGGGAGCTGCGCTTATTCATCACTGCTCCCAGCCAAGAAATAGTTCTGCACATAACCTCACATAAAACCACAACTTGTAATTTTTATACTTTTTTTGTTTGTTTGTTTTTATAGTTTTTGTATGGATTAAACACACATGATATAATGTGTTAGGTACTGGCAGTTGGATTTTCTTTTTCTTTTTTTTTAACTTTTGGGTAGAGCCAGGCTAGCTGTTTTCCCCTGTTTCCAGTCTTTATGCTAAACTAAGCTAACCAGCTGCTGGCTCTTGCTTAATTATTAGCACACAGACATGAAAGTGGTATCGATCTTATATATATTCTCATATAACTCTCAGCAAGAAAGCTAATAATGGTATTTCCCAAAATGTCGTATAATTCCTTTAAGTTTGGGTCCAACTGCAGCTTAAATTCAATAAGATTTTTTTTTTTTATTCTGGGCTAAAGAAAGAGCTCCACTTTGCTTCACATTCATCTGGTTCTATAAACTCTGGGTCTACTGGGAAGCACCAGTGGAGTGGCTGGGGGTGAGTGCCTTGCTCAATGGCAGACAGATTACAGGCAAATGTGTTGTGTGCACTTTTTCCCCCTAGATGTAGATTCCCCTAGACTTCCCCTGCTGCTTTAACATTTGAAGCAGTGACTAATTTTGAAGCTAACAAGGCCTACTATTTCTCATCGACCCAATCTTTGTCTGTGTTTTGGGCAACTAAGGGTAAAATCACTTTCTGCAGCAGTGAAGGCAGTTTTCTAGCTGAATGAACACAGATGAAGTACGGCTCTGTACAACCAGCACTCCCTGCAGCTTTATCTCTGCTGTGTAGCTGTGAACTATCATGAACAGATGCTGCTGGGAAAGTTTTCTCTCCATTTTTAACTGTATTGCAAAATTTGCTTGTAAGCATTGGGGGCATTTGCCAATTTACTGTGGGTGTGTCTCATAGGCTAATGGTCAGATGGGAATGTGAGGCTAGAGTCCCAGCAACGATGAGCAGGAAGGAAAATGCTCAACATCAGCCTCAGAACACATGACAGCTCATTAAGTTGAATGGCAGTTGTTGGGGCAGGAATCTGAGGGGCAAGACTGACAAAACACTGCTTGTCTCTGAAAAATGTCAAATCAGAATGTGCTTTTCTTTCATTTCCTTTCTCTTTTTTGAATAAATATTTCTAAAAATGTCTGTCCTGTTCCTGTCCATACCTTTAAGACAGTTTTAGATGGACAGCAGTTAAAATGACTGCGGTAAAGTGCTTTAAGCCAAACATGGCTGTCACTGCAACTCAACATCACAAATGAAGAAGTGTATAAGCTGGGGGAAAAAAACCCATCATTTATTCATAATAGTAAAATATTTTACATTTATATCCATTTCAAGTGTGAAATTACTGCCTTAATGAAAAAGATCAAATTATTAGCATGCATGTAAATGAACTCACTGAAATACTTGCTGTGCGTTGACTTTTGCAGAGAAACTGCACACTGTTTTATTTATTAGCCAAAAGTTTCAAAAGACATCAGAAACTCAGTTGGCGCAGAGTTTCTAAATTAAGAAAAAGGAGCATGTTTCAGCCCATCAGGTCATCTTCAGTGTCGAGATTCATGAAAGTTAAAGTGACTCTTCTTTTGAGGACCTCTTTTGCAACATGTCTCACCAAAGGTTTGTTTGCTCTCTTACCTCTCTCAACCTGATTGTTGAAATCTTTTCAAATACTGCAGCATGCGGTGTTGTGTGAACCCCAAACCAGATTCCCTGACTTCCACCGCACACATCTTCCCATCTGTAGTTCAGTAGTATGAATCTGTGAGCGTCTCAGTTTTGTAGTGCAGCACAGCCCTGTTTGGTCAGCCAGACCTTCCCTCTCTGTCGATATTTGCGTTGACTTGGTTGCAACAGTAAGTAGATTAAGGGACCAGTGATTGAGGGCAAATCAATTACTGGAGCACAGTGGTCTGTGGTTTGTGTTAGCATTTATTTACTGTGTGCAAGGCACAACCACATTACCCAGGCTCCTTTTCTAATGGGAACATCCTGAAAAAACCATCACTACATTATTCAGATTATAATCCTTATAGGAATATATGCCTATCATTTCATAATGTTGTTACTATGTCCATTTATGGACATATAGATTGTAATATTCTGGTAATTTATTATTATATATTTTCCCTCTCATATCATTTAAATGTTTCTCTAATACTTGTAGCAAGTAGTATGTGCATATAGAAGTGCGAGTGTGTGTTGACAGTGACGTTGTTGTACTTTATGGTATTTATCCTCTTAATCATTTTATTTCTAGAAGCTATAGTACACAATAATGAATTACTAGCGGTCATACTGTAGTTTATTATTTGGTACTGTTTGTGGTCTTATAGCCTAACCCTATTCTGCAGGCATCTACAGTGAAGTGGAACTTAAGTGGCAAAGCGTGTGGATACCTTACTACAGCCATATCTTAGTCACATTTCCTCAAATAACAACCTTATGTTTAAGACATATTTTTATAGTGAAATGTACCATATCAGGTTCTTTGCCAGGGAGGTAGTGTGACGCGGGGCGACTCCTCTCTCCTCCCACCGCCTCCTCCCAGTCCGCCCAGCAGCGGACTCCGTCATTTCGCCTCCTCGTCCCTCACTTGTTGGATGTGTCCGTTTGAATTTCTGTGGTTTCAAGCTTCCTGGTGGTTGTTTGCCCACTTGGAGTCCCGAGAAGACCACTGCTGTGTGTGAAGGTTAAAGCGTTTTTATAGGTTACACGCGCGTAAAAGGCGCTTATCCTGAAGCGTTGTCCTCGTCCTCACCTGATTGTTTGCTCCGGTTGCGTACTGTGACTATGCTCCGTTTTTCGGTGTGGCTGTCTCTGCTGCCGTCCCTCTGACCTCTAGTCTGCTGGTCCCAAAGCGGGAGTGTTGGGTTTTCCTGGCGGCGTTGTGCGCTCTGGACTCCGGCTCATCCTTGGAGAAGTTCCGCCGCAGTCCCATGCACAGCGCTTCTCTGCTCTCCTCCTGCTGCGATAAGGATGCTGGTGGCTTTTCATGGGCAAACTCCACAGGATTAGCCTGAATTGAACAAACGGACCATGTAACCAGATCAGGTATGTGCAATGATGAAAAGGGGGGAGATGGGGTCACGTTATGTTTGTTATGTCTGAGGAAAAGCTTTTTAAATGTCCCAGGCTCTGAATATAAATTTCAGAGGTGGCAGATACTTCTTTGACTCGGACCCTTTATGTGAAGGGGTCTCCTCCATGTAGTTGCAGTGGCGAAAATGTAAAGGTTCAGATTGCCTAGCACAGATATGTGTGACTTCAATTCAATTCCACTTTCAATTTAACGTGAAATGTGCCTTTAAGGCTTCCAGAGGAGAGGAAGTGACAGTGAAGCAGCTCAGCAGGAGCTGGAGTCTTGGGGTTTTGCCATTTTGCTGCTGCTGTGATCTTCTTTCACACTGGTTCAGTCTGGTCTGGGTGGCCTGCTGCTGCCGGCATTTGGTAAAAAAAAAAGAAAGAAAAAAGGCTGCATTATTTCTAATTGAAAAGATAATGAGCAAAGTAAGGCAGTGACTGCCAGGGCTATAGAGGTTGAATACCTACTTGGGTTACCTGAATTTAAATTATATTCAGTCATGAAGAATTTTGGACAGAAAGAGGGCACAGGTGAAGGTCCTGAGTCTCAGTGGGTTGAGCAAAGCACTCACACTGCTGGGGTCACAGGGGTTCGATTCCCACTGGAGCCACTCCTGCTGAAAATTGTTCAGTTGAAAGTGCGTCATTATGTTTACAGTGAATACCCCTTGATAATGTGACAATATTTGGAGGATTGCTTATATATAAGATGTTAGACATAAACAAAAGGATCAGTTATTATTAATGGGAACATAGTAACCAAACAAGCAGGTTTGGTCATTTCACTCAGCTATAAAACTCCAAAGTTCATAAGTTTATATCGTTTGTAATGCAGCCTTTCAGACTAGGAGAAGACAAATCCCTAGTCCCACTTTACAATAATCATATGTCAACATATCACCCAGCTGTACTTCACCAAAATGATGTTCTTCCGCTCCTATTACTGTTGGAAATATACAAATACCGTATATTGATTTCTTATGTTTTTTTTGTTGGCTGTTAGCAGGATGCGCTTTTTATAGATACAGTGGACATCCTGCAATAGATTAAAGGATAAATTCAGTTTTCTCTAATCCTAACTTTTATTTTCCTGTGAATGAGCAATTTTAATAATTAGATTAAACAACATGTTTAAAACTTCTCTAACTGCTTGCAATGGCCCGTGCACTTGAAGCTGTATGTGGCGGCGTCACTGCATCTGCTTGTCTCTCTCTCAAATATGTTTAAACATATAAACAAAACCTTCCAAATTTAATTATTCCTTCGCTATGTGCACATGGCAGCTAAAGTACAGTATGTGCAGTGTATTGATCTCCCACATCAACAGCCAGCAGCAGGTGCTGTGTTGCTCTGACCCATTTCTCACAGAGGAAGCTGGAAAATACAGCTTGACTAAATAACTGTTGAGCAGCCTCTCTATATCCTCCTGTCTCCACCCCCACCCCATATACACACACAAACAACCTTCTTAATTCCTCCACCTCCAGTGGCTGTGATACAACAGGAAGTGGACTGATTTCCCAGAGGAGTCTGCAGTCAGGGCTGTCACAGCTAACACAGCATCAACAGACAAAATGTATTTAATACACAGGTTGTATAATGGTGTGCTGTGCCAACAGTTCAAAACACTGAGGGAAATTACATCTAGCTGCTAGCAACATTTGGTCCATGAGTGCTAAGTTGTTCTGTAACAGCCTCTCTGGCTGGGAAACTAAATATTTGATCAACCTCAGTTAATTTAGGAAACAGTTAGCCTAAGCTGCCTTATTAACCCAGACAAATCGTCATGGCTCATCATTATCGCTACTGGGAGACAATTTCTAACACCAGATTTGGTGAATTTTGCGTTTTTGCTTCAGTTAAAGAAATACTGGGGCGATTTGACCTTATTCGGACTGATGAAACCTTTTCAGAACCTGCTGGACAAACCCAATGTCTGGTGTTTTGATTTCAACCAAAAGCAGCCATATATTGGTCATATACATCCTGAGCAGCCTGCAGATGTTGTATGTTATTAAGCACTGGAAAAGTTGCCACTATGATCCTGCAATCCTAATGCAGACACTGAATACTGGCCTTGTATAAACGTCTGTATTTTATAAGTTTTATAGTCTTCATTGACAAATGTTCCTTAAAAATGTTGAAGTATCTGATTCGTGGCCAGGCAGCTAAAAGATATATTAAAGAACCTCAAATTGAAGAGAAATGCATGCTGGTCAAAATTAAGCCATCTAGTGAAGCACATGGGGTGGAATTTTTCTGTTAAGTGTGACCCACAATCTTGCATCATGTCCACACAAGATTGGCATGAACATCTGACTTAAACCTGCTCTGGGTTATGTAGAATTTAAAGTAGCCTTTTTAATCAAAGTAGAGACACTGTTTCTATAAGAAAGGCACGTGAGTCATAGATTTTGTCTCTCTTGCTCTCTGGAGGCAGACTACTGTACTCAGCCTACCTTTGGTTGTAAAGCCATGTCTTGCTTCCTCATGCTGACACTCCACTCCATGTATTTTCTGGGACAACATGCATTTGAAAAGTGTTTTTAAGTTGTGGTAGTGGTGGTATATACAGTATGTGTGTACGTGTGTGTGTGTGTGTGTGTGTGTGTGTGTGTGTGTGTGTGTGTGTGTGTGTGTGTGTGTGTGTGTGTGTGTGTGTGTGTGTGTGTGTGTGTGTGTTTGTTGGGTTGGAGTTGGGGTGGGTGGGGAGAGTCTCAAACTACCCTGGGAAAGTTTCTGTGTTTCAGGGGTGGTGCGTGAATTATTGAAAAGCCCTCAAGGTTTTTTTGGCTGCTGGATCCGTGTTTCTTGCCATGCAGTTGCGAGTCGAGTGGACCGTAGTCACACTTTAAAGGTGAGACGAGCTGTGTCCAAACTGCACTGCAGCATTAGCAGGACAGGAAACGTAACTCTGGCGTCAGTCACACCAGCTCGTCTTTAAGGTCTACCATGACCAACCAGCTATAATTTTAGAATAGATTTTAATCTCCAGATCTCCAGGTGTCTGGGAGAGAAACGTAGCTTATCAGCCACTTATACCCATGAATGTGTTAAACAAAGAATGAGGAATCCATTTGTTCCAGAGATAGTTGCCCACGTAGCACATACAAGTCTCCCACTTCCTACTTAGGTGCACATAACAAGTTAACATTAGTGTTTCTCTGGCTGAGCCTGGCAGATTGCCAAGTATGAATGACACCAAAATAATATGTTGGTATGTACGGCTCTTGATACAGCTTTAATCTATACTGGACATTAAACCTAATGGTTCAAATTGTGTCACGGCACAGCTAGTACTGGAGAAAGGCTTTGTTGTTACGTCTAGGGCAATTTATCAGCACTGCGCCTTGCAGCTGTAACAGCCACTAACAGGCCACAACACAGGCCACCGCATAAGAAAAGAAGCTTGTCCACCTTTACCCCTGTGAGCTCATCGCCACGCCAAAATCACAGGATGCCCTAGTGCCACCAGCCGTCTCTGCAACCATTCAAGTTTTCAGAACAGATTGCGGATGATGGCTGGTCACTAGTGAAGAAATGGTCAGTCGATAATCAATTAGTCAACTAATAATTGCTTAGTTGATTGTAATTTTGATTATTAGATGTTTTGTTATTTAAGTATTCAAGTACAAAATCCCACAAAATTGTTGGTCACAGCTTCACAAATCCTTAGAATTGCTTTCTTTTTTCCATTTGAGATTTTTGCATAGATGAAGATTGATGAAATAAGCCGCTGCTTTTATGAAAAATAATCTGTAAAACCCCGTAGTTTGTTTATCAAAAGTTTTTAAAGTCTTTCACAATCCTTAAAGACGTTTACATCCTGCTGGTACAGTAAATATCCCCTCTTATTTACAATGAATCAGATGAATGAATCAATTTTAAAGGATGTAATGTGACCGAAACAAAGATGGCTACCTGTCCTGGAAATTATAACTCCTCACTTGTCCAGTTGCCATGCAGGAGAATAAAAGGGATAAGAATTGAATGTTGTGGTCACGTAGTATTGATAGTACTCTCTTACTCCAAACCTACTATGTTTCTTGGCTGCATTCCATCTACTCAATTTCGAAACGGCTAGAGATACAGTAGCCCTGCCTTTCTAGACATTTAGACAATATTACCTAACAGGATTTTTTAGACGGCACGAAGTTTACAATCTTTGAACCACCAAAAATGAATTAGGTCAATTTTTGCATTCATTCCAGTTACTTAGGTGGCCGGGATCACAACTTGTGTTTCTTACTGTGGCGTTGCGCAAGGTGACGTGTGGCGAGTGGATGTGAACGCATCTCTGAAGCGCAGCCAGGCTGGGTGAGGTTGAGGCCAGTGAGAGGAAGGCTTGTTGGCAAAGCCGGAGGCCTCTGGAACAGAAACGCTGTTATCTGCTAACATAGCTCTACTGCTGCTGGCTGCTGTATCTATGGTGACTCATCAAAAAAAAAAAAAAACACACACACACACACACACACATATATATATACACATGCAGACATACACACTTATCGAGACACTTCCAGACATAATCACACTGACAAACATAAGCGCACATAAAATACTGACAAAATACTCTTTGACATTTACATACTCACACACAGTTAGATATGTGCCTTGAGACATAAACAGACAAATACACACATGGACATTGGACAAACACATACCATATACACACTGTTTGCCTTCTGGTACTGTAAGCCAGAGTGACATTTCCTCCAAATCAACAGTCGGATAAAATCTTGTGAAATGACTCAACTTTGAACCACAGATTTCATGTAATACAGACTGATAATAAGATTATGTACAAGAACACAGTTTGGAAATGTGATACAAGCGCAGCACTTTTGTCATTATTAAAGGAATAAAATCTGCACTCATGAGTTGGGAATTGAACAAAGATCATTTGAGCTAAAGATCAATTTCTACACCTGTTTACTACCCCCCTCCCCCTCCCCATGACCTCACAACCTTACTATGACCACCTATTTCAACTTTAAATTACCTCCAGTTTCTAGCCTCTTCTCTCACTGTTCTTGCACCGACCTCCTTGTTTTTGTCTTAAAACATCTTCTTTCATCAAATTGCAGCTCTTTGTCGTCACTAACCACCAGCTCCCCAACTTTGTTTTATTCTTCATTATTTGAAATGTAGGACTGATCCCATAGCAGCCCTCTTACGCAAGCATTGCTTGAAGCTTAAATCCAGACATTTACGCTTGCAATAAGCAGCTGCAATACAGTCCCTAGATCACCAACATGCATGCAGTGAATAGTAAGGAGGAAAAAGGTCAGAGGTCACAGGACCCGGATAATTCCTGTGACCTGAGTTGAACATGGAAGAAATATTTGCTAAAATATATATTCAGTATGAATAAAACATGTCACACAGATGAGATTTAACTGTAACCCTGCTGACATCAAGACTTTCAGCTGGAAATGATTAACTTATTCATAATGTTATACGATCGTGTTCATTCACTCCACTCTGCCCCTCTTACTAGTTTTCACACCCACAGTCCTTCTCTCATTCAACACTCTTACACATTACTTAAAAATGTCTTGATTAACATCAGTTAATATGAGATATAACTGGCTTCTTCTGTGCACATTCCCACAACACTTTTGTTACTGTTAATCCGTTTTTCAGATGATTTTGGCTGCAAAATATCTTAATTTTTTTTATAAGGGTTTAAGTTCTAAAGGATATCCATCCATGAAAGAAAATGTTGCAACATGAATTTCACGAGTACGCTTAAGTTAAAAGAACTATTGGAATGTAACAAAATTATCTTAAGATGGCACTTGAATAACATGCATTTTGTAAGAGAACATATCTTTGAGAAAACCTTTACATGCACATCAAAAATTCTCTTTAAAACTTAATCATACTGCTGTCATAATAAGTTTTTCTCGGTTAAGTAAATGCCTTAGACATGCCTCCTGAGGTATGTTAGAGATATGAATTAAATTCAAGATCTTTAATTCACAAAGAATATAACATGGTGAAATGCATACAGACCCATTTTTAAATTAAACCATGTAAAACAAAATTTTAGAGAAATCACATTACTTCATGTAATACTCTAAGATACTCTAAGTGAACCTTTAAAGTCCCATTGCTGTGCATGTAAAGGTGCTGATGTTCTCAAGATGAAATGGGTGTATGAGGAGCTTGTGGCTGTTTCTTGACTCAAACAAAGATGGCTAACAACAGCTGCTTGCTTTCCAGTTGCCATGTTTGTTTGGGTCAAAGAATGGATATGTTCCATGTTCAACCGGTTAATAGTTTACTAAGGAGAAAAGTGTTGTGGCTGCATAATAGGAAAGATTTTAATTATGCACGTCTTCAAAACCTCTGTAAGATTTGTTAAATTACCTTTCCGCAGTTTTACTGATGTGTATTATTTGACAAAACAGTTGGATTTTGAAATCTTCAGTGAAAGTCTCAAATATGAAAACAACAACCTGAGAGCCACAGCCTAACTAATGCAAAGAGGTGAGAGGAGACCTGAGTCGTTGTTTGTCCTGGAAGCTTTTCCCCTCCTGTGTGTCTGCCCCGGCTGTTAGCAGGATGACACAGTGGATTCAGTTACAGTCCTGTGAGCTGAAGGTCATGGGTTCAGTTTTTTGCACAGCAATGTGTTGAAATGGCCTTGAGCAGCACTCAAATTCACACCTACTCATTCTTTGTAAGGCTGGCGGCAAAGCATATGGTTTTCAGGCCGGTTTATTTCCAATTTATCCATTTTGACAGTTGTGGGAAAGGCTTGGTAGGGTTGAGGAAGGTTGACAAAGACTTGACCGGTAGTGTGATGGCTTCACAGACTCTGTTGACAGACTGTTCAAGGTGGCCATGTTTTATATTTACAGTACAACCTCACATTTGACATCATTCAGGATAGGATTGGAAATGTAAAAATGGAAGTACAGTAATGTTTGTTTGATCCCTAGACCTTAGAGAGGAAGCAGTGGAAGCTGTACTACTTTACAATAACTGCTGTGTCATTAGGGTCACTTATTTTTATATTGCTTAAAAGTTAACAACCATCATTAATATATATGGTAGGAATGAGGTGTGAAAATGATTGAAAATGTTGGTCACAGCGGTAACATGCATTATGCATCAGTCCACAGGCAAATGGCTAATTCTAAGGTTGATGGTTTAATTTCTCATGGGAAAACAAGGATTTCTACTGGTCCTTAGAGAAAGCTGACAACACATTGAACCCTAACCTGTACTCCTGCTCTTTTGCTCCTGAGCAAGGCACCTCAGCAGTCCTGCCTTCATCCTGCCGGCCCTGCCATCTTCGGTCGCGCTCCCTCACTTTATTAACTGTCACAGATAAAATGTCCATGTGAATGTATGCTAATGTAATATTCGTGGTACATTACTCCCTCAAAGATAGAAGCTGGACCATTTCATTTCCTTTTACGAGACTGCCGTGCTGACCAGCAGAATGGAGGTACAGTAATTACAGCTTCCCCGGCTGCCCGCTGCCCTGTACTGGATGTGCGTTCAACGATGCTGCACTGCTGCCAAGTGTGAAAGAGAAGCTGGCATATCGCACGCAGCACAGCAGAGGAAGAGCTGAGCAGCTATAATGAAACCTCTGCAAACCTCGTAAAGCAGGGGGGCGCAGAGCTGTATGCATGTTTAACGTCAAGTCCTTTTCCTGCTCAAGTTCTTCACTGTGAATCTGTCTGGACTGGACATAAATTAACTAGAAAATCAATTCAAGCCTTCCAGCTTGAAGCGCAAGCAAATCAGTGGCTCAGTGGTTAGAACTGTCCCCTCAAAGCCAGAGGCAGTAGTTTGTTGGTTCAGATTGTTTTTAAAGAATCTTAAAGTGTAACTTCATACCTCACTCAAAAGCTGTTTTTTTTTTTTTTGGCTGCTCTCTGTGGTTGAAAGTTTCAAGTCTGTTTTACCTCTCGTTGGTGTACTCTGGTTGGGTGTGGTCAGTTGCACCTGTAACCACACCCAACAGTGATGTCACAGAGTCCTAGAGTACACCTGTACATCACTGCACCGAGGTGAGAAGCTAAACCACTGGAGGTCAGCAAAGACGAGGGAGTGTTAAGTTACTCTTGAACACGTTGTGGTTGTGATTGTATGTTTGTCTGTCTCATTCTGTGACTGTCCAGGTCGTTGTACCCAAGGCATGCTGGGATGGAGACCCAGTGGGTACAGACAATGAGTTTATAATTTTGAAATGCACAGGATGTTCAGAACTGCGTAAACCCAAATCAGCACAAAATTGTCATGATATAATTTTATGGCATGGTAAAAAAAAACACACACAAAAGAATCAATATCAGACAGATATAGGCAATGTTTGAACAAAACAAACAGTTAGCATCTATGGACAAACACTAGTGCAGCTCTACCTTCCATGTTTGCTGAGCATTGCTGCAGGCTGCTGTGTGTTAATATCTAAATGTGTATGAGCGTGTTTATCCTGAAGAAATGTTCTGTTCAGACACCATCCTGCTCTACGTTCATATACTGGTCCACACAGTTAAAGCTGGGTGCTGACTGGTGTGAACACAATCTGCGACTGTAGGCTCCAGCTGCAGCAGTTACTCCAGTCCACTGCCTTGCCCAAGGGCACTCCAACAGCTTTTGTTGCGTTATAGGAGGGTTTTATTCTTTCAGTGCGGCACAGAGACTTTCACATTTATTTCAGAGTTTCTGTCAGTTGTTGTGACAGGCTCCTCATCAGATCTAATCATTACTGTTATTAAGTGATGCGTGTTTGAGCAAGATCTCCTTCATGCTGTAGTTTATTAGCTCTCTGATGCAGGCTTTGTGCCCATTGTGGTTTTTAATGGACTCACCAGAAAGCCCTCGCAGACACCAGTAGCTTCGTCACTGATGTGATTTGAGCTGAGGAGAAATGAGGAAATGTTAAAAAATAATGCTGTGTTGTTATGCGTTTTGTGTCATGTGCGTTATCTGACCCCACTCTGTTGCAAGCAGCCATTTATTCAGCTGATACTAGCTACTGTCATAGGTAGTTATGGTCGTCCTAAGCTACTTTCCATCAAATTATACATTTTTGTTTTCTCCAACAAATTAGAATAAAACATTTTCTATAAATAGCAGAATTCATGAAATGAATGCAGCTCATGGTGCAGAAGAATAAATAAACCAGTACAACACACAGGATAAAATGATCAGTTTTAACAGTTGTTAAAGTGAAAACAATGCAGTCTAATTAGAATCAAACTTTGAGAGCAAGGTTGACAAAATATAGAGATATATTAGGATAGAGAAATGGCAACAGAAACTGAGTTTGAGGTGGGTAGTTATGTCTAGAATATTGGCAGTGAATCTAGAAAATTTCAAGTTTCAAAAGAAAACTCTGGTTGCCTTTATTCAGTTGGAGGAATCGAGAATTTGCAAACATTATGCACAAAGCATCTTTAAACTTTTGAGCAGTAAAGCAGTACTCATGGAGTAGTCATAGTAGTATTTGTGATCATAGAAGTTGCAGTATTAGTCACAAAAGTGGGTAGTATTAGCAGCAAAAGCAGTCGTGGTTGTAACAGCAGTAAAAGTGCAGTAGAACCATAGAGGGTAGAACTCAGCTGGGAGACCCGTAGCCATCCCACTGGCCTGGATATCTGATGATAAGCCTATATGGAAAGGGAGGAAATTGAATTTAATGTGTGTATAAAAATTACAGATGGACCGTGAGTAATGAATCTTTCACTTGCCATGTGAGTAAAGGTATTCACATCTCAAGTCACAGCGGGTGCATTTAGAAAGGCTGAATCAGGAGCTGGCAGGCAAGAGTACAGTAGCCTGGAGAGCTGCATAACAGCATAATGTACACCAGTTATAAATCTGCCAGCTGCATATACGGCATCAGAACATGGCCCAGAGAAGAGAGGACAGAGAGAAAGACTGAAACTGTGTTCCAACTCTCTGTCGTTTTACCGCCTGTATTGATCATGTGCTTTTATAGGGCCAAGAGGATCATTCTGGGGAGTGGTTCTTCACATTCATTGCATTCTTTGCCCCAAATGACCTCGAGCAAAATCAAGCAATTGAACTAAAATGTTCAGTGTCATCAATCTTTGCCTAGTGGGCCATAACTGCTGCGACAGCTTAAGAGGGAAGATGGGATAACGGTTGGTTGAGCTCCTGTAGGTCCCTCAGTACATGAGGAAGGTTTTCAAGGTCACATGTAAGTGTTTGCATCCTGGAAGTTAACCTACGTATCATCTGGAGCATTATTCTATCATTCTGTCAAAAACATGTAGTTGTAAAATAGTGAAAGACAGTTTGTTATTCTGTAGTACATTTTAGCACAGTGGCATAAAGATCCAAAACATAGAATCATTCCTTAGTCAGGAGTAAGTGGTTTCATCTTTTCTGACAGTCCTACAAATGTCTGCTCTTGTGGGAGGATTAGTAGCTTATGACTAAGTGCAAAAATGAAAGAAAACTACAATTTTAACAGCTGATGTCAAGTGTCACAAAGAAGAAAGGGTTGCTTGTGTTTTGCAATCCAGACTGGATGCCAGTCCAAGCCTTCTTGTTTTGCTTGTGCCATTAAGTGCCTGTATTTGTGCGCATGTCGAGTTCATGAAATTCTCTCATTTGTCTGCATTCAGCGGCTCCTCTCCTTTTTTCTTTGTTATTATTGATCCAATTCCACTTTTTATTATTTTTTTTGTGAAGAGCTGATATGTAACATGAACCATTTAAGTGTGGAGATGTTATTCTCTCCTGTGAAAGAGTTTACAGATCGTTCATTCCCTTTTCCATTATGGCTGGAACAAGTATATCGGCAGTATATCGGGAGTGGAGCTCTTGTGAAGGACCCCTGTTTGTCAAAAGCTACACAATATACAGTATTTAATTTATTTGGTAATAATGCAAAGTATGCATACATATGTCCTATTACTCCTGGAACACATTTAACTCGTAAAGTAATTATACACAGACAATATCTTTTTTTATTTATGGAGAAGGGTATCAATAGTATACATGTTGTCAGCAATGCAAATAAAAACTTAATGCTTTTTTGGGGGGTTAAAACTGGAGTTGGTTTTATTTGAATGTTTTTGTGATGTTTACGTTGGTTATTTTCAGTGTTGATATTATTTCAACTTGTTCTGATTTATGTTTAAGACCTTATGAAATATTATTAATATAAAAGGGGTTGTGAGAACTAACCAAATAAAGAATAAGTCTAAAAAAAACAAACAAACAAAAAAACTGGAGTTAGATGCCCTCTCCTGGTTTAAAAGCTGGTGAAAGGATGTATTTGCCCGATTTGATGACATTATACTTAAGATTTTGAGAAAGTGTGTTTTTGCCCCCAACTTGTGGAAAGTGGTCAGGTGTCCATGTCACTCTCCATAGTGTTAGCAAGCCAAATGGGGGTGCTATTAAGCTTGCTAGGGAACAGGCTCACAGCAGCGTTTCATCAGCAAAAACAACACATGAACTGAATTTCTGTTGCCAAACCAATACAATAATCCACACAGTAATCTGCCATATAGCTCAATCTGCACAATCTGCTGTTGTCACCTTACAACATTAACTAAAATCAAATGCTCCAAACGGTTATCCTGTGATTTCATTTCGAGCTGCCACTGTGTGAAGTTTCCCAGAGCAGCTTTAACAGATTAGGGTCTTTTTGTTTTGACATCCTACCCATAATTCCACTTTTACGCTGAATAATCTTCATGAAAAAGAAATACCACAATTTCTAAACCCACCCTCTAAATTGTGTTTACTTCACACCCACGCATGCAAACAAACAAACACGCACACACACACACACACACACACACACATGCAAACTCACACACAGACGCCCACGCTGGGCCGCAACAGAGACGATAGAGAGGGGAAACAGATAGAGGAAAGCCTTTGGAACGCCAGATAACAGGATTAGACAAATTACATTTCAACTGTGACCATGAATCCCGTTTGGATGTGCGACTTGTTTTCTCTCCGCTTACAACGGCTGCAATAGAGCTGTGACAAAATGGTGGTTTTCCAAAATAATAATGTGCTGAAATTTTACATGAATTATTGCCTGGATATATTGGCTCTGTGTCTGAGCTGCTGCTGTTGCTGAGACCTACACCTGATGTTTAATAGGAAGTATAGTACGTTTAAAAAGACAGATAAGCATATATATACAGATTTACACATTCTCAAACACAGTCTTGTACTGTGTGGGCTCAGTGCTTGGCTCAAGATCACTTCAATTCCCAAGCAACCCTGAACATGAAAAGGATAAACAACTAGAAAAATGGATGGACTGACATTGAGGGAGGGAAGATTGTCAGTCTTCCACTTTGCTCCTCCACATTTCTGGGGACTCAGGTCAAATTAACCTTGCAAAGGCAGCCCACAATTTTCTCTTCTGTCATTGTGGTCTGACAAGGCCGTGGATGAAAGTGCTTTTCAAGCACAGTGGATGATTGACAGTTCTCTCCTTCAGTCGGACATCAGCATGAACTCTTCCTACACCTGATGTGACGCACACACTAAGTGCTGGGCTGCCTTTGGTCTTTGCTTCCAGTTTTACTGTAATACTGCAAAAACATGGTGGTTGTCAGTCTTTTCTTTAAACTTAATACCAAAGTCATTTGATCATCAGGAGAGAAACAGTTGACACAGTTCCTGAATCATTTGTCACTTTATATTCATAACACCTACTTTAACTAAGTGTTTATTTCACCAATAAGTGGTGAGTCTGTATCATCATCTGAACACTCCCTAATGTTCACTAATCTGGTACCTGGTTTGCACTTCCTAGACTAAAACAATTTAATGCAAACAAGAGTTGAAACCAGTTCCAAATTTTAAAACCAGGCTTCAATAAAATTATGCTTTATTGATTTCTGATAGCACAGTTTGGACCCACTGTGCTTTTATCTACATTTCCCATTTGGCAACAAAAGTGTATAAAAATATGAACAGGAACCAAAATCAATCAGCGGAATTGGAATCAGATCGTTAAATGTAAACAATACTTGACCCTAGAAACAAACATTGCCTACAAGATGGAGTCTGGCTTTTAAAGGTTTTGTCACAAGTTCACTTCTGTAACCTTTACATTCTTGCTACCTGAGAATGGTACAACAGGAGGTATGGTGTAAAATCCAACTGTATGCTTTCAAAACTACGTGAGCATAAGTAAGAAATTATATACATTCATTTGGACATTTTGGAGATTTCTTGGCAGTTACAGGTTAGGGACACTGCTCTATGGTGAAAACCTTACATCTCCAAAATGTCAATAAAACCAGTCTTTTTTTAGCTAGACTACAGTACATTTTTTAGGATCCAGTAGGTTTTAAAGGGGATTTACATACTGAAAGTTTATTTAATAATCCTTTATCTGAAATTACAAAATTGCAAAATCCTCAGATGATTTCACAGATTTTTATCTAACAAAAAGACAGTTTTGACATTGTGAACATTTGACCGATGAGTGAGTAGGTTGGTGTCTTGCTCAAACGTACTTTGTTTGGCAGGACACATTGTGGGGATCGGACGTGGCGTTATTAGTTACAAGTACGGATTGTGTTTGTAGTGTGTTTGGAGGAGGAGAGACTGACACTGGCTGACTGCTGGTCTGAGCAATTTAAGATCCAAAAAATCAATCTTGTAAAAAATCCTCCAGGGCAGTCAAGGTCCTTCAGATGCTCCTGAAGACTGATGGCCGAGACTCCAGAGGGAATGCTCCATCAGTGAGAGAGAGAGCGGGAGGTAGATCCTGAGATGATTTGTCCAAAACAGCATGTGGGAAAACCTGTAGTTTTACAACATTAAGGGTTTTTAGCCTACAAACAAAATAACTTACAGGACAGAGACAAAGGAAGGCAATAACGGAAGTGACAGCAAGCTGATGCAACAGGCTGATTAAGCCCACAAAATATGAAAGACCAAGGATTGCATTGTCTAGTGTAGTATGGTGCAGAGCATTGTATCATACCATTGCATAATCTAACCTAATGGAGTGTAGCATACAGTTGACAGTGTATTACAATGTGTCATGACACAAAATGTATATGGTATTATAGCATACCATGACATATAGTGTAATGTAATGCAGTATAAATGTGTAGTGTAGCATAATGCAGTCTAGCATAGCCCATAAGTAACATAATACTTTTACAAGAAAAAAAAAACTTTTTTAAAAGGCGGGACATCAATTTAAACCGATTTCCAACTAAATTTGGACAATATTTGTGTGTAGGTCTTAATTTCCACTAAGCCTTATCAGACCTATTTGAATTGCTGAATAAATTAGAGATGTGATGATGCAATGATTTAAATGGTCTGGAAACAGGCTACTTCCAAGTAATTAAAAAATTAAAAAATAAACCAAACAAAGTAGCCATATAAACAGAACATGTATTGAGTTGCAAATGGTGGTTTTATTATATGATTTTCACCAGTTTTTTTGTTTACAAAATAAATACAGATTTGAAAAAAATATTGAGCCCTACACAACTGGATTGTACCAAAATGTAACACAGCATGCCATTAGTATAGTGTAACAAGATGTAATATAAGATACCACCATTTAATAAACATCAGCATTTCTCACAGCCTCCGGATACATATAAACCCACCAAGATGACTGACAGGTGACAGCGTGGTAACTTGAACAGTGATGGCTGCATAAAAAAAAATGTTCTGCCTCAAGCTAAAAGAAAAGTAACAGCTTGTCGAAAACTAATCTATTGTTGAAATGTGCTGAGCCCAGAATGCAGTGCAGCTCCAACTCACAACAAATTGACACACCAGATGGACTCTGTGTGGATTTCATCATCCGTGGGGTGCGATTCACCTGAGACGCACCTAATTTTCATATTATTATGCTTGCCACTTTGATGGAAATGGAGCTACAGACTTGTTGCTTGTTCAGTGTATTTCCGACAGCTGTGACGTGAAGTATGTGTCGGAGGGAGCTCAGAAAATGTCTATAAACAGGCTAAAAAAAACTCCCTTAAAATCTATGAATCCTTGAACACCTGAGTTGCAATCCTTCTTAATACATTATGTATGAACAGTACTATGAGCTGCAAACACCATGAGTTGCATTGCTGCATTAAATGTACTGGAATTAATCAGACTTTACATATGTTATCCAGTACTGCAGTATCAACTCTTATTTGTCAGTTAGATATTTGTGATGAGTGTTGAGGTTCAGTGTTGTTATTTAGTAAATGAAACACTTTTGTGCACTGACTGCAGCTAAGTGCTATGAATACTCTGCTGTCTGTTTTAATGGATATTTTATTAGGATGTTCTGATGTATTCGGTAATGAATGAGTACATGTTTGCCTGAGTGAATTCTGTATGTGTGTGTGTGTGAGAGAGAGAGAGAGAGAGAGAGAGAGAGAGAGAGAGAGAGAGAGAGAGAGAGAGAGAGAGAGAGAGAGAGAGAGAGAGAGAGAGAGAGAGAGAGAGAGAGAGTCTTATCAGTATACAGGGCTCTTCAGGCAGTATGGGGGATTGAGGGCCACTCTAATCTGGACCCAGTGGTGACTGATCCAGCTCTCTTTCTGTATGGGCTCAGCATGAGTGTGTGTGTGAGAGAGTGTGTGCGTTGATGCAGATATCTCACTTCTCTCTGTAGTTTGTCAAACAAAGTAAACTCTAATTAATCTAACCAACAAGTTTGCCTCAAAGTGCTTGCAGAGCAACATGTAAACAGGGAGAAAAAAATGACCTGTGTGATTTTGTGTCTGTGTGTCTGAGTAAAGGATGACGTGGTGACAGCGGTGACTCCATTTCTATTTCCTCCATGCAGTACAAGTCACTGCGCTGGCATTAATTATGAAAAATAGTTTGGTGTACTGAGTCTGAGATTGCACGCACTGGAGAGAGTTATGATGAATGATGTTAAGAGGAATCTGTCAGCTGCTATCCCGTTTGGTCTCCACAAATAATTGAAGGCACTTTCTGTACTTTCTGTGTACTTTCTGACAGAAACATGGTTTATGAGCTCGGCGCCGGCGTAGCGGTTCAGATCGCAGCCTGTGGGAGCAGCACCGCCTCCTTTTCTTCTCCTCAGTGGAGAGTCTGTCAGCACTTCAGCAGCTCAGTGTGTTTTTTTTTAAATGAAGAAACCCATTCAGATTCTCTTTAACACTGGTACACATCATCAGTTTGAGATGTTCAACACATCTCAGGAGCTATTGTGTAATGCAGTTTGGTCCTGTAGTTTTTTGCTGACCTCACTTTTCTTAAACCTGCCTCATCTGCTTCTACTGCAGTCAGTCCCTGTATCCATATTTCATAGAAAGGACTATGTAATTCTGTGTTTTCCACTATAGTATTTATTGCAGTTACTGTTATATGCTTTAAAATACAAACATGCACACTAACATTGATACATTTTGAGTGTATATTGGACACAATTGGCTTTTTATGTGCTGTTGTGTATATATTGCACCCTTTAGCAGTAATCACACAGTTGCAGTACCTTGGTCAGCACCACTGAGTGAAGGTTCAGTTGCTTCACTCTTCTCCCAGCTTCTCACTGTGGCGAGCTGGTGAGAAGACCCACAGATGCAACCATGTGGAGTGAGCATCTCTAAAGGCGAGGAGGCCAGATCTCATTAGACTGGTCTCTGATTAAATGACACTTTGCACCATGATGGACTGACAGACTTCATCTATCACATCACATGTACAGGACAAACTGCTCACACGAAAACACAACACACATGCAACACACACACACACACACACACACACACACACACACACACACACACACACCAGTTCATTCAGACATAAAACAGCAGGAATCATAAGTGACAGGCTGAGAAATTAGCTTTGTGTGCTCATGCAGAAAAGTGTGGATGATTGTGTTTGTGTGTCAACCTCTTTACACATCTGTACCCATAGTGCTACTTCCTTCCTTCCTTCCTTCCTCTTCTTGTAGTTTCTTCCTTCCTTCTCCCTTCTTCCTTACATACTTTCTTACCTTCTCCATCCTTTTGTCCCTTCTTTTTTTTAATCCTACTTTTCCTTTCTCTACCTACACAAAAATGCCCCCCTTCTCCACCCCAATCATGGGTTTGACATGTTTTTATCAGCAGTAATAGATTTCACTTCACCTAGACAAGCCTCAGCCTGCAGATTAAAACCCCTAACCAACTGAGCCCCTCGCTGCCAAATCACATTTACTGCTGCTCTGCCACAATGATGCATGTGAGTTTGTGTGTGTTTCAGTGTGGATGAGATAGAGAGACACTGCTCAAGAATATGCACATCAGAGGATTTAGAGAGTTTCTTTCCTCTTTGTCTGACAACAGTGATCTGACCTGAAACACACTTATACTGTGTTACAGACAGGACTTTCTTACCTTGCTTCCTTTCTTCCTCCTTTTCCTCCTGCCTTCTCCTTTTACTTTTCCTTACCTCCTTACCATACTATCCTTACTTCTTCATTCCTAGTCAATCAAGTTATTCCTACAGTAGGCATTTTCTAGTGCAAGTACTGTATGTTTGTGTGTGATATATATTTTTCTGTTCTCTTGGTGCCACCTTGTGGAGAAAAATATTTAAAGCGTCTTCAATTTAAACTGTTATACTTCCCATTTCTTCCAATTCCTCACATTTCCTGCTTCCTTCCTTCCCTCCCTCCTTCATTCTTTTCTCCTCAGAGATGTTCATGCAGTGTGGCTATCCAGTGGTGTGACCTCTCACCTTTGATTCCTGATTTGACTTCTCTTCACCCTTACAACCTTCAAACACTCTCCTGATGTAAGTCTATCTATCTATCTATCTATCTATCTATCTATCTATCTATCTATCTATCTATCTATCTATCTATCTATCTATCTATCTATCTATCTATCTATCGTATCTATCGTATCTGACATTTAATGCAACTACCTCTGTTATTTCTCTGCTTTCAGGTGTTAAGCAACTTTGCTGAACGTGAGTATAACAACCAAAATCACAACCAGGTTTATTCTGTAAGACTTATGCCACTTGGACAATTTATTTTTATTTTGTTTTGTTAATTTGAAATTTGCATACTATGTGTTAGTGAAGCAGAGTGTGATTTATATATGAATTTTGATAATTTTTTATTTCTGTTCTGTTTGAAATTCAAGTTTTTCAGTTACATTATATTACATTTTTAAATAATCTTCAAAATAAAGTTGCCTGTATGTTTTTATTCAGACAAGCTAAGATAAATGTGGTAATTTCAGCTGCAAACGGTTGAGTTTCAGTTTGGTGATCAAGATACTAAAGTGTGTAAATAAAAGAGGAAATTAAGTTTAAAACAATAAAAAAAAGAGTTGTCACTATGTTGGAGATTTCAGCTGTACTGTCATAATGTGTGCTTGTATCTAAGTAATTTACACTGTCCATGTTCTCTACCTAATTCTCTCCACATAATTATAGTGTGACCTTTTGAGTTTGCTCTATTGCCACACTTACATAGAAAATATATTGCAGCAGATTGCATCTGTGTTTACTGTGATACTGACCTTTGTGTGATTTGATTAAACTTCATATTTCTTGTGCAGTGCGAGGCTCTTGTTAATGATGTCACTTCCTGTGCCCGTGTCAGAGTTTGATGGAGAGCTGGTCGGATGACAGCTGGAACTGTTGTCATAACCGGAGGAATACTGGCCACAGTGATACTTCTGTGTATCATAGCTGTGCTCTGTTACTGTAGACTCCAGGTACATCTCTTTGTGTGTGTGTGTGTGTGTGTGTGTGTGTGTGTGTGTGTGTGTGTGTGTTTGAAAGATTAATTCCACTTCCCACAATATTGTTCCTTCTGCCACATTGTATTATCATGTGGACTTGTAGACTGAAGCCTGTTTATGCTAAAAGCTGCTTTTGTTTGACATGTAATGTAACTTGTCTCTCTCTGTAGTACTACTGCTGTAAGAAGAATGGGTCTGACAGCGCCTCCATTTCTCAGCAACACTTTGCCTGCAACGCCTGCAGTGTCTCCGGCCTGGACGGGTCGATCATCACCCCACTGTCCATGTCGCCACCAGAGCCGCCCAGATCCTCTGACCCCACCAAACCCACAGGGGGGCAACGCAGTTACTGCCCCACCTGCTCACCCTATGACTCGCCCTTCTACATCCGTACCACTGATGAGATGCGCAACGGTGGCGAGCGCATCACCTACATGCCCACACACTATGAGAACCAGGCGCTGGCGATGCCGCTGCCTGCCGTCCGAGGCTCCCTGCTGAGGGAGACCCAGCGAGGCCGGCCTCCCGATTTCTACACCAACACCCGAGCCATCAGCACCGAGGTGTGACCACCCCAAAACCCCCCATACACACAGACACTCCTCTGTTCACACACACACACACACACACACACACACACACACACACCAGCACCACCACTAACAAGACCACAAACATAATTTTGACACCTACTGCAGCTGCCAGTGAGCATCTGCCATTCGTGGAGGTTACATTATCACATTTATTACTAAGGTCTGGGGTTTTGGGGGGGGGGTCTTGGGGGAAGTGAGGACAAGCAGTCACACACTTCAGCAGTCCATTTTCCAACCTAGTTCATCACTTTATACTCTTAAATTTTAGGTTTCCATGTTCACTAAGGTAGTATTTCTGTAATTGATGGTAGATAAAACTGTAGCTGTAAGGTTTGTTGTAAAAAAAAAAAAAAAAAAAAGTCCCTTTATGCTCCCACATGAAGGTTATGGTTGTAAACATGTACACTCTTTCTTGACTGTTACTGTGTCTTTACTGACTGAGGGCTATCTTAGATAGTTTATAATTTTCCCTTACTACACATTAAGGAGTATGACGAAGTATGTGCTAAATATGAAGCAATTTTGTCCTGATGAGCAGAATGGAAACTGAAATACATTTGAAAAAGGGCAAAAGAAGGAAAAGTCAATATCTCCTCTGCAGTTTTTTGGATCTCTGGACGCATGCTTGAGTTACAGGAAAGGTGGAAGAGGGCGGACGACTGGAGCTTTCTCTATGCAAGCTGTCTGGCAAACTACTGCAGCTCTTCATCTCCAGTCTTCTCCTTTCAAGTGTTTTGTCTCATCATGTAACTTTATTGGAGGAATATTGAGATGCACATGTAGATAGACATACAAGAATTTAAAACTGGATCATGGATACAGTAGTTCAAAGCCTCTTGGGTTGCCAGGTCCACACTGAACCCCCATTTTCTCCCCTAAGGTGTAAACCTGTGAATAAGCAAGGACGCCTGTGCCCTTGAACGGAACAGTGGTAAGCTTGAAATGAATGAGAGAGTGAATTTCTCTTTTGACTGTGATGCAAAAAGTTTGATATGTAAATATTTACCAGAAAGCAATGAATGCCTCTCTTAATCCCATTCTGTTATTGATGGAGAGAGATGCACCCTGGGATTTGAACATGATGTATTTTGAATGAGGGAGTGTGGTTTACTAGTTTGTGCTATTTTGTCTACACACTCCTCCTATACTCCTGTACTACTCTCATGATGAATCTTTGAAATGCAAATAACCATGTCATTTATTTTCAAGTTTTTTTTTCATATTGTGAGGAAGTCAGAATACACTTACAGTATGTGATTGAAAACTGTTTCACAGTGCCCATTTTCTACATGACACTTACCCAGCATTGCTTGCCATAGACAATAATATTTCCTGTGATATTTGTCTTTATATTTCTGTGTACAGCAGGATTCAGTGAGGCTGAACAAGCAATGCAAGAAACCTTAAGGACTTGCATGGTGTGATAATGTCAGACTCATTTTGCAAGATTTACGGACAGGCCTAGGGTTATAAGTCAAGCATTAAACAAAAATGCATATAACATAATTAGAATTCATTGATCAGCAGCTACTTAATTTATTTCTCAATTACTTTGTCATTAAGGTTCAATAGATGCCAACTGCAGTGTCATTACACTGTACATCTTGAAACTTCTCAAAACCATTTTACATCAGAATTGTAGGTTTTTCACTAAAGGTTGACAGGTTTGATTTTTGGAAAAGTCTGGGCTGGAATCTCTGAAGAGGATTCAGTGAAATAAAACCAGTGTTTCTCTATGTTGTTATCCACTACCACAGATAAGGATTCATTGTCATCATTCATTTATTTAGGTATTGTATTAACTATATATTTTACTACTTACTTAACTAGTTATCTTTGAAAACAGAAAAAAAAACTTTTTAGAAATGTGGTTAAAACAGATATCGTACATGACGAATACAGAAACAGTAATATTTGACAGTGTTAACTTTTGACAATTAAAGATTTGTAACTGCTTGAAATGGTTCTTTGTGTAATGATTGACAAGACTAGACACACACACACACACACACACACACGTTATTCCTATTCAATTTGAAATACTTTTTCCGCAGATAAATTTCCACATTATATTTGTCTGAGCTTCATAAAAATGTTAAAGCAGAAAGGAGAAACTAAACTTTTCTGTAATGTTGATGAGCTCTGAAGGCAGCATGAACTTTGACCTCCAGCTAACGATTGTCATGAGGCAAACAACCACTACCAGATGCTGAAATGAATTTTCAGAACAAAACACTCATTTAGCTTTTCTTTAAAGAAACACAAGCCTTGATAACTTTCATAAGATTTCATACTTTCCCAATTTGATTATCCCACAAGAAAGGAGGGATGTTGAAATGATGCTAACTGATGGGAAAGTATATTCCCAAGAAACCCTTATAGAACTTAAATGCACAACAATACATCATTTTTATATAGGTGAAAAAATAAATGTATGTGTGCGTATGTATACATCTATAAGGCAAAGTGGTAAAACTTCCAAATTCCTATACAGAAATTATTGGCCAGTGAATGTAAGACAGGGGTGTCAAACGTACGGCCCGCGGGCCGGAACTGGCCCACCAAAGGGTCCAATCCGGCCCACTGGATGACTTTGCAAAGTGTGAAAATAGCAGAGAAGTCATTAATTCCAATTTTTCAATAAAATGCACTGCTATTCCTACTGCACTGTCCTAATAAGAACAGCAGGCACAAAGCCTTTCTGGCAGAAAGCCCTGAAGACTAACTTCTCCCATGAGTAGCAGGAACTATGCTGGATATGCTATTATAGATCCGTCGTGCTTATATACACTGTACGTGACACAACACTGTCAAGCAAAGGCTACTGTTCATGCAGGAGCCGCCAGGGGGAAAATGTCTTGGTCAAAGAGGAGAAAAGTGGACACATTGTTGGGTTTTTTCCAAGAAAACATTTTGTATCGGGTTTTCCAAGAAAACGTTTCGTGCTTTTGTAGGTCCACTGTGATTTGTAAATTGTAATGCACATGTAATGACAGTAGACTTACTGAATGTGGAAAAACTGAGACATATTGTTGAAATTGCACTTATTTTTCTTAAGACATCTCAGGCTGTTCATCGTCTGTTTTGTACATGGATGGTTAATTAATTGTGAACGTTTTCACAATGTGCTTGTACTTCTTCATAAAAGAAAGGGAAACATCTGGAGGTGTTATTATTTATAGGTTATTATGGAGTGTTTTTACTGGTCCGGCCCACTTGAGATGAAATTGGGCTGTATGTGGCCCATGAACTAAAATGAGCTTGACACCCCTGAAGAGGCGTTTGAGCCAGGCAAGTAGACAGGAGTACAGCGCATGCGTGAAATACGCTAACATTCCAAACCGGAAGGCATGTCATTAAACCCCCCGAGTGATTCATCTTCTTCAACATACACGATCTTCGCTGCAACTCTTCTGACAGCTAGCGAGCGACTCCGCGGCGCCCTAAACAAGTAAGTTGACAGCTCTTTTATCAACGCCCGGGTCCGTTTTAGTGTCGCTTTTACGTGCAGCGAGAAGAGGAACGCTGTTGTCCTTCTCCTTTCTCGTCATGCTCCCCCGGAGCCGGGCGGGGGGTTGCTGAGGGAGCTCGCTCCTCCGAATAGTGGTCCAACTGTTTTTGGACTTCGGGCTGGTTAGCGTTAGCCACACTTAGCTCGCAGCTCTTAGCCTGGCACACACAGGCACTTCCTGCTTAGCCTGCGTTCACCTGTTCCGACAGCTGGCACCGTGTCTGCACGTCTGCTTGCGACAAACCCGTGTTGTTATTACCGCGGCAATGAAAAGGCTGTGGTGACTGTACGGATAAGTTGGCTTCCCGCTAGCTAATTTTGCCTTGCATGTCTCTCTCTCTGTGTGTGTGTGTGTGTGTGTGTGTGTGTGTTGTTTGCATTAGCTAGTTGCCGTGAGAGGAGTCTGTCAAATCTGCTGCTTGTGTGCAGCTATGTGCAGTTTTAATTTAACCCAGTAAATGTCCGTTAAACAGTTGTTTAAAGAGAAAAGCTGCTGATGCTGTGAGAGACTGACGTGCTCCATCCAGGCCTGCAGACACCAGAGAGGGCAGCAATAACAGTTTACTGCAGCAATTGATGAGAAAACTAAGATAGTATTTCATTGAGTTTTGGACCACTAAGGCATTGCCTGTAAAGACTGACAACTGTCTCTTCAGGTCAGAGCATCAACATCTGAATTGATGAAGCCATCAGGTGACACTTTTATGTATTAGTGTCTAATCCAGAAAGGACTCGTGGAGCTTTTGTTTGACATATTCCACCCAGTTGAGTTTTATTTGACCAGAGGGCTTACGGCTGTGCAGTAGAAAATGTACCCATAAACCTCAGTAATGTCCCTGCAGCTGCGGTCATTGTGTCACAGCATTTGTTCCACAGTCTGTGGATCAGCTGCGGGATTAGTCTCTGGATGACATCATCACTACAGTCTGTGTCTTTGCTGTTAGAGACTTGAGATTCACAAGCCGTAACTGAAGCAGGGCCAGGTGACATTAACAAAAATATCACTGTTTTTGACCTTGAAATGGATCACGTCTGACAGTATTTTGGGGATAACACTCGGTGCTTTTGGAATGTGACAGACGCATATCCTGATATGATATGAAATCATAAATGATAATACAACACAGTGGGTTCCCTGGTATACTGTGAGAAAATAACAAGAGGTGGAGATGCCATACTATTTTTCCTTAGCTAAAGGCATGGGTGCATTATCTCACAAAAAAGGACAGAAGAATTGTTGCAGTTTCAAAAGTGAGCCAGCCAATCACTAACTAACATTTTCTGTGCCTGTTGCATAATTGTTTATCTCTCCTAGTAATAAATTGAGTTCCACAATATTATATGGTTGTGAGTCCCACATTCTTCATAGGGATTAATAGCGTATTTTCTTATTTCGTAAAACATCTGGGTCTGGCTGGTAAGTTGGCTTGCTCTTTTAACCCTTTAGCAAGCAACTATCCATTCATTGGGGTTTTGACTTTGTTTTGAAACGCTCAACAGACTCCAGTTGACATTGGCAACATTTTAAAAGTAAATTTGCTGATGTAGAGCTGCAACGATTAGTGAAGTAATCGATTAGACGATCGTCAGAAAAATAATCGGCAGCAATTTTAATAAGCAATTAATAATTTTAGTCATTTTTCAAGCAAAAATGTTATTGTTTATATTGCTGTTTTCAGCCCCTCAAATATGAAGATATTCTGCTTTTCCCTTTTTTATATTATTGTAAATATGCACGTGTCTTGATTTTGTAGACTGGTAATAATTTGACAACTATGGAGCTTCTATATGCATGGTAGACTAGCAGTAGATTGTGGCTGTTAGAACAAACAAGAATAAACAGGTACTAGTCTGATGTAGGCCAGGCTTTAGCATTGGCACTAAACCAAAGTGGCCTTTTGTTGTGTGTCTTGATGGAGAGGTGTTTCTTTCTCATGAAGGAGCTAATTTAATGAGAGGTACACAGTCAGCTAGAAAACTAACCAGTATATCAGGAATTAATTAGCTTATATTTCACATTGATTCATCAGATTTACTGAAATGCATGGTGTATTCATAGTCTTGTATGCAGTGTTGTGTTGCTGTTGTATTGTGCAGCATTTAAAACAGGTTGTCACAACAGTGTACTTCAGGTCAAAACAGTGCACTTTATTCATAATGGTACTCATATACTTTTGAATCCACCATAAACTTACAAAACAGATGAGATCATGTATTTGACTGAAAATAACTTGGATGGCTTTAGCATCAGACCTAACGGGAAGTGATTCAATGACAAGTGTAAGGTATCACTAAAAAGCAGACACAGAAACTTGTATTTCACCAACAAGCCTCAGAGTAGGTTTCAGTCCCAGTTGCAAAGGAGGCTGAACTGTTTGTCTGTGTGAGGCTGTGTGGAGAGACACCTGGCTTCATCTTGTTTAAATGTTGGGACTGGCTGAGGTTACTTGTAACATGTTGTGTGATAGAGGCTTTTTCACAGAATGTGTTTCCAGGAGCAGTAATGCGTACAGGGAAATGAACCCAACCCGTGACAGTGCTAATGTCACACCCTCATCCCTGTATGGAGTTACCCATCCAGACACCAAAGACGCCACTGTAACAAGACTGCCTGTTTAATAAACTGTGATTTCCTTGTTTCACAGTCAGACAGCATACAGTGGACAGCAGGGATAAAGTCTGAAATCAGTCAACCACAGATTGCACATAAATTATGCTTTTCAAGTTTATACTGCCTTGAAAAGTTAGTTAAATCAGACCCAGCCTCACCCTAACAGTGTTATTATCTTTTATACCCATTGAACAGGTTTGCCATGCTACAATGACAGGTCTGTTCAGTGTGCTTATGCCTCATAATCATTCTGTAAATTAGAGGCAGGAAAGATGCAGTCAGCAGGTTGGGCAGCCTTAGCTGTGTCCTTCACAGGAAGGTCAGCAAGGTCTTCAAGGTCTTAAGGAGATGGAGTTAGATTGAAACAGTGGTCGAAAGGAAAGGTTTGCCCTATCACCCAACCCTCCTGTGAAGTGTCCTAGGGTTTTCCACTAATGCATCTTGTACACAGGGTCATGTATAAAAATGTAATTAAATACAATGTGATATTAGATTTCGGGTTGTTTCAGTTCACTTTCTAGGTCTCCACGCCCATGAAGTTTACTGCTCTGATTCTTATGACAGGGATAACAGTATTTAGGTGCGTCTGTTGACACTGCTGTATCTGTAACAAAACAGCAGGGCAAGGCAACCCATCAAGACACATACATACATACACCCTCGAAGATGTAATGTGTCTGGTTAGCCCAGTGCTTGTGGGTGTTGTTCAGCCTGTCTACACCGCTGGCCACTCACAGTTTCCATACAAGCAGTGGTTGGTTGGGTAGCAAGACTGCCAATTGGGACTGTACTGGAGGAGCAGGCTGGTAATGCCTGGGTGCAAATTTGCTGCTGTTTGAGTTTGAGTTACAGAGAAAGCGACTGTCCGGCCACACAAGGGCAGCAAGCGTGAGAGAGGTTGGAAACACAGTAATCTGGATAACTACTGTTGTATATATGTAATAGCCAGATTTGAAAAATGACAGATGCCAGTAAAAGTCTTTAACGGATTCAGTCAAAGTCACCTACCACATTTTGTTGTGATAGTTTTGACATAATAATATCTGAAAAGCCTTGGTTACAGTCTGTTAGTTTGTTTGTTTTGCTGGTAAAACTACATTTCATCACATGCAATTGAAGTTTACCTTTTTCTTACACAAAATACTGCCACTTTCATGCCTTGTTTGTGTGTGTGTGAGAGAGGTAGATTATGGGATGTTCTCTTCTTCTCTCTTCTCACAGTCAACATTAAGTAATTGTGATTAATAGCCAGTTCAGTAAGGATAGAGTGTGTTTACCACATGCTTCAGATCCAGTCTGACTTTAGAAGAGACATGAGATCCAAACATAATAATTTCCCAACATGCATCTGTGTTTCTTATCTGGGTTCCTTCTCAATGCGGCTTCTTCCATAAGTGAATCAGTGGGCGTGTTCGCTTTTCTGCTTAATGCTGCTCTGTCTAATTGAATAAGTGTGACTGAAGCACATGACCCTGTGGCTTTCCTCATGTATGTCTATGTGCGTGTGCACATGGGTGTATGAGTATAATTTGCCAGGGTTGAGTGTGTGAATGCCTTTTGTATGCACGTAATCATGGCACTGTGTTTGAATGAACGAATGAATGAATCTTGCATTTGTTCTCAACTATGTGTTTGCTTATTTGTGTGTGTGTGTGTGTGTGATTGTGTGCATGCTTCTCCACTGCACAGTTTCTTAAAGTCCAAAATGACGTCCTCAAATATCTTACATTAGATAATATATTCAGTTTACAATAATATTTAACAAAGAAAAGCAGCAAATCCTCAGAATTTAGAAGCTTGAAACAATAAATGTTTGGCTCAGATGATTCCTTGATTACTAGAATAATTGCCTATTTATTTTTCTGTCGAACACCTAATCTCTGGTTATAGTACAATTGTAAATTTGTTTAGTAGGAGGTAAATATCGTTTGTGAAAGCTGAAAGCAATAGGTCTGCCAAGCTTCACTTAATTCTTGCTGATCACATGCTAACAAGGCATTGTCTGTCTTTAAACGGTGCTTTAGAGCTGTTACAAAAAACTTTATTAATTATATGTGTTTTATTTATCAATGCTTACTTCCTTCCTTGCTAACAGCCAGGTTTCAACTAGCTTTGCATGAAGACATGTTTGTTTGTGGTGAAGTCCAGCTCGTGGCGAAATTAATGAGCCAGCAGGATGTAACATGTAGAGACAATGGGCTGATACAGATGTGCAGACAGACTTTGTCAGTGTCTTTGTCTTTTGGTGCTGTACTGTTAAACATACACATACAGTCCAAAAGAATAAACGTAAAAAGAGTAAAATACATAACAATTAGGCTAACACTAGCCCAATAGTTACTTAGTATGTTGTGTTAGCAACGCATTAGCCTCAGACAGCCGGTATAAATGGTAGCTTAGTATCCTCAAGTTAGTTAGCAGTAAACTGATCACAGAAAAAAAAAATTCTGCTAAATCACAAAACAGCTACAATAAAAGATAATGTGCCAACAAGGGCATTTGGGCAGTAGATAAAAGATGCCTGTTAATATTTGCTTGGGCACAGATCTGAGCAACCGAATGTTCACCTAAAAACAACTGCTGGTGGCACAATGCTACATATCATGCTTATTCAATGCTCATAAAGTATCAAAAGCATGTTGAAAATAGAACCATCCAGAAGTTCGGCTGCCAGCTTGGACCTGTCAGACACTGTGACACTGTGGAGTTGCACAGCAGCAGATTTGCGGTTAGGTTTACAAATTGTGCTTACTTCTGGGCTGGTGTCATTATCTCAAAGATGACAGGGTGTTTAGAATAACTTTGGCACCGACTCACAACCCTAAAAAGTGTCCTACAAAACCAGTTTTTTTTGGCAAGTTTCTGGCACGTCCTTGCTGTGTCCCATTACCAAATGGGTGTGTTCTTGTTTGGTGTTGCCTTGCACATTAGAGTGTCACTGCACACGTTACCTTAACTGTGACCTAATAAACCTTGTTTTATTAGTCTAATAGGTCCTAGACAGATGTGCCCACTTTGTATATAGACAGCACTCTCAATCACTTAGATAATCTTGTAACCATAATTGAGTAAGTTTCACAAATAAGAATTTTTACTCACCTCATCTGTTATACAAATGTCTCCAAAGCAAATCTGGTTTCCGTTTGTTGTGCATGCAGGCTGCCTTCCTACAGAGCTGGGAGGACAGGAGAGCGAAGGGGAGAGCTTTAATCCTGGTCTCCCCAGCCGACTCTGAGTAAACCAGCCAGCCATGGATGACAGCTCCTCACTTGGAAAAGTCAGCAGCTCTACAGAGTCCGTGGCCACCGTCACCAGTGAGGAGTTTGTTCTGGTACAGTCCAGTGCCGCCGGGTCACCGCAAGGCTCTGGGGGCAAACCAAGACTCAAGGTCAGAACCACACATGGACATACTTTTACACCTGACTTCAATGGTGCAATATGTAATATTCATTCCCTCATAGCACAAAATGATCCAACATGAAGCCACTTGAACACCTTTTTCCCCACCACCATCCACCTGGATTTAGTAATCTACCCTTCTTGTTAACCCAGCCAAATGTGTGTCTGGCTACCACTAGAGCTGGTGTGGCTGATTAGATCATCAATGTATGTGTTTGGATGTGGATTTCATGTGGTTTTGTTTTGTCTACAACCCAAGAAAGCATGCTGACGGCAAATGGAAACAAGGTGATTGGCATTTGTTTTGCCAAATCATTGACTCAGTCCAGGATCTCCACTCTGTCTTCATCTATCTTTATTTATCCTTATCCTCACCCTATCTCTCCTTGTTTCTCCTTGCCCTCATCCCCAATTCTTTCTCTTTTCCTCCCTCCCTCAGATGTCTTGGAATGGGAATGAGCAGCTGGAGAAAGCTATGGAGGAGGTGTTGGATGATGACGATGAGGTGAAGGTGGAGAAGAGCAGTGTGGAAAAGATGGAGAAGCACAGGGACCCAGAGAGCCGAGTCCTGGAGACCCGACCTGCTGGTATAGATGTGGGCTTTTTCAGGTCCATTTACAGTCATTGTGTCTACTTGCAGGCAGATACAATCTGCCAGTCAGCTGTTCTGAAATATCAACTATATCATTCTTAGTGCATAAATGTTCCTTCCAGTTAGCAAACTCTTCAAAGCCGCTGTTTGAATTGTGAGTTGTGAAAAATGTTTAAAAATGAGCTGCATTCTTGAAATATAATGTAGCTGCGTGCATTCCACTGACATACCAAAATCTATTTTTGCCATATCAAATTAGCAAGGCTGCTATCTGAACTCTCTGACATTGGCTTAATGGTTCTGTATATCAGCAAGGACAGGTTGGCCTAGACAGCTCAACAAACATCAGTGCAGAAACAACATACTAACAGTGGTCGATATACTGCACTGTTTAGCTCAGTGGCAGGTGCAAGGCATGTGCAGTTCCAGGGTTACAACTTACAGGTTCCAGTCCCTCTGGGGCCTCTGGTTTCATGTCCACCCCTGTTCAGTCCTGGTTTTAAAGTCAAGGAAAAAATATCTAGTACCCCCAACTAGCTTCAGCTCTTCAAACACTACACAAAGTCACCTGTCATGCGCAGGATCTGAGAAAAGATAAAGTCCACTGAAAAGCACTTCTGTATGTATTTTTGGATTAAGTCTGCAGAGGATGATGTAGGCGTGTGATATGCCTTTCTGGTGAAGCTCCTCACTTTCAGGTGAAATGAAACAGCTAGTGATACCACATGTCACAGAGGAAGGAAGCACATGTCTGTGTTTCTATCTTTCTCTCCAAGCCTACAGTGGAATTAGCAATGTTGTTAATAATGAAGTCTGTAGCACAACAAACGGCAAGGTGTGTCAAAACGAATTATTATTATTATATTTATTATTTTTTGAAAACATTGTATATGGTCTAAAAATAGGTCTGGCTATTCTGGCAGCTGGTGAATGAAGGGAAACAAAGCAGGTTAAAGTTAGAAAGTTGGAAAATACATTTACATTTTTTACCTGATCATCTGACTGACTGAAAATGATGTTTTTGGGTGCCTGAGCATAATAATGACCATTATTTTTATATGTTCCTTAGGTAGGCCAGTTGTTACCAACTCTTCCTGTATGTTCAACCCCATTTCTTTTTTTTATAAATTCAAGACAAAAAGTTTTACATTAGGTCGACATGTCTTTATTTATTTACTTGCAGTTAGTTAATTTTTCACATCTTCAGTGGTGCCAGTGGTTTGTGCTACACTACTGCTGAGTGAACTTAGAGGAAATGTTTAGCGTGGTGTAGAATAAGAGCCAGGCAGCAGTGGAAGTCCAGCTGCTGCTCTCATTGTTCTGCTTCCTGTTTACAAAGTGTGAAAGCACCAGGTCAAAGGTCATTTCAGAGAAGCCCCCCCCCCAACTTCCTGAGTAGCTGTCTCTCACCTTCTGCTTATATTTTACTTCTCAGCTGTGGTTTTGTCTTGTTTGTTTCTCTCTCCTCTTAAATGCACCAGTGTGTTGTAGAGCTGCTAGACTACATGTTGTGGAAATCCAAGAAATGTCATGTTCTCCTGCTGCTTTGACAGCATGCCAGACCCATGGGATATGTTGTTGTTGTTAAAAGCAAAAAAAAAAAAAGGTTATTTTATCTTGGTTCAAATGTGGTTCACATTTTACTAGACTGTAGAGAAGCAGACACCCATTTAGCTTACAATATGGACAGAAACCCCAAGGACATGTTTCAGTTTTTTCAGAAAAATTAACAATATCACAACCTTTCTGTCTGTCCACAGAAGCATGTCCAGCACCATCCAGCCCCACAGTGCTGGAGGAGGACAGTGTCCAGTTCAACAAGCTGTCCTACCTGGGCTGCACCTGGGTCAAAGCCCCTCGCAACGAGGCACAGGCACAGAGTGCCATGGCCACCCTGCGGGCTGAGAGCGCCATCCCCATCCCCATCACCCTGCACGTCCCCTGCGGACCAGATGGCTCTGTCAGGTCAGCCACATCCACACATTAAGACAAAGACTGTATATATTGAGACCTGGGTCGATTTTTAAAATGGTCTATGACGAAAGGAAAGTAGATATGCTTGTTAAGATTGGTAGTTTAACATATTTAAACTAAAGAAAAAAAAAACCTAGGGAGTATGGTAATACAATATTTGAGGATTAATGGACTTGTTGTTGAAACCAGTGACACAGTAACAGTGTTGGAGTCACATTAAAAAAGGTGAACACAAAGACTCTGAGCCTGACCTCTACATCACTACTCGCTTGGTAAGGCAGCACACACCACAGGTTCCTGTATGAAGAACCTGGGAGATCAACCAAGAACAGATTATCATGAATTATGTGCTTGTTAAAGGTGCCCACCACCTGTGAGGCCTGTTAGCCAGCAGAAGGGAAGTTACAGATGAAGTGTATGTTACATGAATTGAGAGAAATCTTTCAGCCATCCTTAGTCATGACATGAAAAGGGAACATGAAATATTTCGATACACCAAAAAGGAAATGAGAAACTTTTTTTTTGACCACGCTGAAAATGTTAACATTTCTTGGTTGAATATAAAATTGAATGCCATTTGTTGAGGTAGACCATTACCGTACAGAACTTAAGAAATGATCCAAAAGTACAGTATCTGATACCAATTTTACATTTTATGTTAACACAAAACATCTTAAAAGTTTCAAAACGTTATATATTTGCTCTGGGATCTCAGGTTACAGGTATATAGATATAAGGTGATCTAGAAAATGGATAAAACTTGACAATAAATGTTAAAATTGATTGGCTAGTATCTTTAATCTACTGTTACACTGGTTACACTGGTGGTCTGGACCAAAGCATCATTTTCACATGTAAAATAAAACTCTCCTCAGGATTGTGGACCAGGCCTCAGGTACAGAGATCGCTTCATTTCCCATCTACAAGGTGTTGTTCTGTGCTCGCGGACGGGAGGGTTCGGTGGAAAGTGACTGTTTCTCTTTCACCGAGAGTTACCGGAGCTCTGAGGACTTCCAGATTCATGTCTTCTCCTGCCACATTAAAGAGGCCGTGAGTTGCATGCATATATATATATTCCACATTACACACTCGAGCTCAACATGGTTTTCACTCCCCCGTGGACCACTTAATCCCATAACATTTAGATACAAGTCGCCTTTAAAGGAGAGTGACTGCATTGATTTTGTCAACATGTTTAGTCCAGGCTGTGTGAACCAGAAACCCACTAGATGACTGGATGTTCAGTGACATGAGGTGTAAGACTTTATCTTACGCAGTTATACTAAAAAATAGCAGATATTCAGAGAGCTGTTAGAAAAACGAAAAAGGAATTATTAAATTGTGTTTTGGTTAGTAAGATTTGGAGTAGTTGATCAAAATTTTGCATTTCACAGACACCATATCATTTAAAAGTACAAGATTGATCAGAAGGAAGAGAATGAGACACTGCTGTCTGTGGCAGTTAGGAAAAACATGATGCCTCTGGTTTCTTTTAAAAACGTTTCATGTCACGGTAAGTAAGCGATGTTGCTACCCTTCTACCCTTACAGATATCATAAAACCATTCTGATCTACCAGGAGAGTGGAGGGCACAAGATCATTCATCCACTAACAATATTGAATGCACCTCCATAATCAGTGTGTACTTGTGTATAGTGAATTCATTCTCAAGTGTCAGAATTATGAAGCTGACTACAAGCTCTGGACTCTAATAAATATAATACAAATATCTTTCTGTCAAAACATGACAGACATTTCAGTATGTGTATTGTATACTGATATTAAAATGTTAGTGCTACAGTCCCAAGTACTGACACTGGTAAACCAGCTGAGGGCACTGTTGTCTTATTTTGTATTTTCTCAGTAATCTCCAATCTATTCCACTCTTGTCTTTATTACTATCCTTTTATTTTCATGTTCTGTTCATTTCTATTTGTGTATATTGATTCTATTTCCTTTTTTAGCAGCATATCTTCTCTTCTGGTGCTATTCCTAGATTTTATTAATGTTTTATTTTGTTTTTTTCTCCTTCCCACCTCGTAATCTTTCCCACTTGCTTCTCTTTTAGTCTATAAAGTTTCTGTTTTTCTTTTCCTTTTCCATCCAGGTCAGTCGTATCCTGTACAGTTTCTCCACAGCCTTTCGGCGATCTGCACGGCCTGCAGACATCAGGGACACGGCACTGTCCAGTCCGCCAGACGGTGACCTCTACACCTTCACTGTCTCGCTAGAGATCAAAGAGGAGGATGGCAAGGGCAACTACAGGTACTTGGTCCACACACACACACACACACACACACACACACACACACACACACACACACACACACACACACACTTCAATTAAATGATACAGGTGTCTCTGAGTATAATGGTTCTTTAAATTTACAAAAAAGTATGTTACCATTATATCTTTTACATTATATGTCAAAATCGCATGAGAATATTCAGCACCCTTTTATGGAAGAAGAATGATGGTGATACAGTATAATATGATCATGTGGCACCATTATTCCATTTTTTGAGGAAAGCCCTGTGATACATGTTGGTAGTTGGAAAGCTTTAATGTGCAATACTGTTTTATCCGACTGTTGTTGTTCATCCGTAAAGAGCATAAAGCGTATCGGCACAGTAAGACAATTTTTCCATTTTCACAAGCCATCATATATTGAGTATTTTAGAGAGAGTTTTTAATTTTCTGTTTTCCTCTGAAATAAATAGCTGTTCTGAAAGCACATCAGATGTCCGTAATACATACTACACTCAGAAGACTTGAGGGAAGACATGTCGTATTTTATCTTTAATTGGGTTAGTCATACTAAGGTAATTAATCTTTTAGAAAGAAGAAACTGGCATTTAGGCAGAGAGAACAATAACATAACAAGGCAAATTCAAAATACACTTAAAATACACTAAAGAACTTCACAGTACAACAATACACAAAATCACAATAGAATCACATCTAAGTCCCTAATGTTATGTATAACCTTCTTGCTCTCCACAGTCCAGTGCCTAAGGACAGAGAGAAGTTCTACTTCAAGCTGCGACAGGGCGTTCAGAAGAAGGTCGTGGTTTCAGTTCAACAAATGTGCAACATGGAGCTGGGCATAGAGAGGTGAGAACCACTGGAAAAAGACATGATGCATGACAAGGTCCTAGTCATTTTCCACTAGGGGGGGTCTTTATTGGGGCCTGTGTTGCAGGTGTTTTATTGAATTTATTCCTCACCCTATTTTTTAGGAGGGATTTCATCTTATCAACTGTATAGTTTAGGTTTACCCTAGTTAATCTTGCACTTTGCTTTCCAAAAGTTAGGGATTTCTGGTCATCTAATGTCTACATCCCTATCCTTCCTTCCACCCTTTGCTTTTTGGTGTTGTTTTTTGTACACCATTGGCTTAACTTACTATACTTTACACTACATTTGAGAAGAGGTTTGCCTTTTCAACTATCTTGGTGCTGTACCACCAGAGTTTGGAAGGCAGCTGTTTCATCAGGACAAATGAGCTGAACTAAAGGAGGTAATGATGTAGAGCTCAAAATCACTGCTCTAAACATGCTGGGTATACACACAGCATAAAAAAATCTATAGCCTTGTTATAAACTTCATAATGGTAAATTATACAATGACTTTCCAGATGAAAGCACCAGACGGCTTGAAATGGCTTGCTTTCACAAGGACAGTGCACACACTCAGTGGTCAAAATATTGCAGAAGGAAAGCAATAAGAACATAAAAAAAAAAGTAAAATCAGTCAAGCCACCCAAATAGAGCATAATAAAAATAACGTCCCAACAGAGGAATACTGGTGCACTTAAAATCACTTTCGACTTCCTGCAGCCTCTCTCATTTCTATGTGTTAATGTGCTCTAGCAGCACGGCAGCACCAAAGAACTAGGTCATCTTCATCACTCCTCCTTTTCTTCTTCATTCCCTCACCTCCTATTGCTATCAGAGGGAGACAGACACCTGCCCTCTACTTTATTTTTAGTGTCAATGGAAACTGCTATTGTGTTCAGTCACAACACTTTATTTTATTAATATGCATTTTTGTTATAGCCTCAGTCTTCATGGTTAATTCTTTCGAAATGCTGTATAGTTTTGCATTATTAGTTGTGTGGATGCAGTACATCATGTTCTCTATTTATCCTGAGCAGCTGAATGACGCGTTTGAAAAAAAAAAAAGCCTTTTACCTGGAAGTCCTTCTATCCACGCTTACAAATCCTGTTGAAATGTTACTTTGCAAGACACTTGTCCTATATCTTTCAAACCCAATAAGAACCATCCTGGGTTAGTTTTGGGTTAACTGTAAATGTATTCTATGTAATGCATTTCTGAAACTGAGACATTCCCATACTGACCACATGATGGCACCTGCAACCTAAAACTGAAGGAACTTTACTATAACAAGTGATTATGTTGGATTGGTATGATGAACTGGAAACAACATAAACCATGTTGCTTTAGTATAGATCGGATGGAGGACTTGATGGACTTATTTTATCCCAGGCCTTAGCACAACATAGTCCAGGTTCTCTGCAGGCCAGTGGTGGCAGGGAGAGCTGGGTGTTTTATCACTCTGATGGGATTAGACATGCTAAGCTACATTCTTTTGAGCTGCACAGGTTATCAAGATAATTTTAAAGTAAGTCTTTTCAGAGTGTCAACTTAATGCCTGAAAGAATATAATACAGTAACATTACAATATTTATGAAAGTAGTTTGGTCAGTTAAGTTGTTTCCACATTCCAGTTTCCTTTCCCTCCCAACTAATTTGACTCACTCTGCTATTGAATGCAGACTGTAATGCTGCAATGGAATTAGTGATTATTGATTTGTGATTTTAACTCCTGTGTCTTCCTTCTAGGTGTTTTGGGATGCTGCTGAGTCCTGGACAGAAAGTCTGCAACAGCGACATGCATCTACTAGACATGGTGAGCAGAATCCACCGTAGCTCATTTTATTGGTGAGATACAGTTTACAGTACCCGATGATAGTTGAGAGTAGTGCACCTCTCTTATCAAATAACATATCAGCCTTTGTATTTTTATATTCGGTTATACCTAAATTAGCATATCCAGAGTTAACGCACCTGCAGGTTAATAATCTATTCACCCACCTATTATTGGCCACGTACTGTATTTACCTCATGTTTTCCTCAGTTTTTTATTTTTCATTTTTTATGATTTTGCGTGCCTGTTGATGTTACATCTCCCTGTATTTATATTTCACATTAATCATTATACAAAAGCCTTATGTGTTACAATTTATAAAACAATAAGAGTTTTACAAGTAAATAAGCCATGCATTAATACCTACACAGGAGTCGATGGGGAGGAGCTCTGATGGGAAGGCCTATGTGATCACAGGAACATGGAACCCCAACATGGCGGCCTTCCAGCCGCTGAATGAAGACACGCCTAAAGGTAATGCGAGTTATTGTCCCCCTAACTGTTATGTCACACAGTTGCAGTTGTATGTCACTAAGCAAAGCTAGCAACCTTTAGACTTCAAAATTAACTTTAATACTTAAAAATTAAGTTACAATCATGCATAAAGAGATGTTGGTAAAATGGTTCAGTGCTGATTTAAAATTTCCTTCTTTACTAATTCTAGTGCACATAGCAGCGACTTGTTGGCTGCCAGTAAAATGTTTCTTTTTTTTGTTCTTTTTGAGTAACTGTACACTAAGTTTTTCTGCATTTATAGTCTGTGTCAAGTGGAACCCACCAGTGTCAGTTTACTGATTGTTCACCCATACATATGAAGTATTATTTCCATACATTATTATCACAAATGTGATGTGGGATTGCACAAAGCTCAAGGTCACGCCTGGGAATTATGCAGTGCTTGCATTGGAGCTTGGATGTGATAATTGCCTCCATCCATTCTCTAGCATAACATGGTCTCGTACCTGGCCTTGTGACCTTTGCATGTTTTCGCACATTGAAGCGTGAACACATTGTGTCAGGCAGCAAAGTCAACAGAGCTGTGGACACTCACTCGTGTGAGAAATATAATTAAAAGCAGCATTTTGAGGAAATCATTCTTATGCAATTCACTTTGCAGCCCTGTCTGGCATTCTTATAGCTATGCAGGTCTCATACACTTTGCTCCCTGTATTGGCTCTTTGTTTTGCATGATGAGGCTCCTCATAACACAAGTTGATAACACTGGCCATGATGGAAATGAGCACAGGGCTATTTCACACTGTACACACTGTATATGCTATTGGACCAAAAACATGTATATAAAAATAACATAAAACATATTAAAAAAAACAACTAATGTTTTATGTAAGTTTTAAGTTCTCTCAGAGATGCATATTGGAGTTTAGAACATTTTGATTATCATTATGTACCTGAGAGGAGACCAATTTTATTGTCTTTTTAAAAGGGAAGCATTTACATGTGTTCAGACTGGATCCCACAGAGTGCATCCAGGCAGAGAGCTTGCCTCACCAAATCCATTACAGCTAACAAATTAGACTAACTGGCAACTTGCTGACTCGTAGTCTCTGAGAGTTTGACTTGAAGGTGGATGGCAGGTCTGTCAAAGCAGTCTACCTCATGGGAGTCGGTCATGGGAGTAACTCCCAACACACACACACACACACACACACACACACACACACACACACACACACACACACACACACACACACACACACACACACACACACACACACACACACACAGGTCAGGTCAAAATTGTTGTTGAGTAGTTTCTTGTGAGCAAGTAATTGGTTAATGGATCAGTGATTAAGTCATTCAAGCTCTGGTGAATATCTGATTAAAAAATGGCAGCAAAAATTAAGCTTATAGAAGTCTTTGTCCAAAATGGTATTGTTCATTCTTTTTTATAACACTCTGTACATACGTTAGCATACTTCAGCCTTTTTCCCCAAAAAATATCTCTTTAAACCAGGAGTTTGTGCTTGACATTTTCAATATTGCAATCTATATTAAGATGCTGGTATTTATTTTTGTCCCTCCACAAGTTGATTAAAATAATAAAACCTCCCCTTTATAATCAGACTGTTCCCAGAACAGAAGTTTTACATGATTAGTTAGTTTGAGGCTCACATCTCTGTGTGTATGAAATTTATGTTGTATAAACCAAAACCTCTGCTGTAGAGGTGGAGACATTAATGTTAAGTTCTTATCCACTAGGGGGTGTGGCATCCCCACAGGATACATGGTGTGGATTTCCTGCCTCCCAGTAGAAGCCAGTTGGATGAATAGCGAAATCTCTTTAGCTTAGTGTTACATTTATAGATTTCTGTTTTTAATTATAAGGTTAGATTGTTTTACTAGCTCTGAGTATTTTTTGAAAAAGAAAAAAACATGGCTTTCATAAATAAAGGTTGGTTTTCTGCCAAAGCGATGGATGCAGACTTCCTAATGTATACCAGCTTTTGGCTGGACAATTCATAACCTGGTTACACTTTGAATGCTCTGAAAGCTGCAGTGCATCTAGAGCTGTTTATTACCCAACACTGTATTCAACCTTTTTAACGGTAAATGGGCTTCGCTGACTGAAATCAGCGTTCTCTTTTACATAGACTGATTCATATTAAGTAAAAAGAAAAGAAACAACAGTAACAACAGTAACCTTGCCTTTTTCTTGTTTTGCTTTTTCTCTCTGGTTTGCTCCAGATAAGCAGGTCTACATGACAGTGGCAGCGGACCTGGTAGTCACAGAAGTGGTGGAGCCCGTTCGCTTCCTGCTGGAAACTCTGATCAGGGTATATCCGTCCAACGAACGCTTCTGGTACTTTAGCCGCAAGACCTTCAGTGAGACCTTCTACCTCAAGCTCAGACAGGTATATCTACTGCAACTATTACAACCCTCACAGAACCTGCACCCATTTTCATACTTTACATATGCCCATATTTGTGGTTTAAATCGCTCTTTAAACTACAGTCCGACTGCTTGACCAATTGGCTATGAATTAAAAAAAGAAGTTGGTGGGCTTCTGGTTTGTAACCTGGTGGATTGGGGTAGTGGTAGAATATTTGCCTTCAAAGGTTTTAGCTCATTTGATGATTGGTAGGTGGGCTCCTAAATGTGTTTGCGTGCGATAGAAAAGCTCCAATCTGCTCCAAGTCCACATCACAAGGAGTCTAATAATAACCACAAATACTTGTGCACTACACGTATAGCCTATAAACCACTAAGAAAGGGGGAAACATTATATACGTTTAATCTTTTTTTTTTAATCAATTGATGGTTTTTAGAATGCCTGGTCTTAGTGGGTGCTGCAGCCCCCTCAGCACCCCTACTTCCCGCGTCCATATTTGCATGATCAAGATAATGGTTGAATGTTTGCCATAAAGATGTTTTTACCAGTTTGCATTTAATCAGAACATATAACAGAACCAATCTATTCTATCATGATTACCCAAAGCATTCAAACCCACTGTCTTTATTGTAATGAGAGCTCAAAATAGTAAAAATAAACTAAATGTAAAAAAATTTAATGACATAAATAAATGAACTAAAGGAGTCTGAGTAGAGAGCTCTTGCACAGAAAGGTGTCAGCCATATTGCTTTCACAAGGTTATTTAAGTCAAGTTTATTGATGTAGCCCAATATCACATATGTCTCAGCCCAAAATGGCATCACTTCCCTTCTCAGCCCAAGCTCTTCACAAAGACCAGGGACAAACAGAGCGAGCGAATGGGCAGCTTAGAGGATGTGTGGAGTGGAGGAGGAGGAGGAGGTCAGAGCAGGCAGCTTGGAGAGGTGGTGGTGTGTCAGGGACCAGTCAAATGCTTTACCCAAGAGAGCTGAAACATTTGGTTGTTGTAAGAGCTAAAGATATGCGCAGAAAGATGCAAATGTCTCGTCAGCTGACTTCCATTTCTCTCTTTCCATCTGTGCATCTCCCACTTTTTCCTCCTGTTTTAGTCCGCCTGCATCTCATTGTCAAGCTGCTGCATTGATGTTCAACATGTTATTCCCTCCCCCTCCTACAACAATCTCTTTGTACTGTAAAATATATGATGTAAAAATGTGTACTGTTTGTATGGCTATGCTCACCTTTGCACAGGTCAACATTAAACTAGTCTCTGAAAATGAATGGCAGCTGTGCTAAACTCCAACTCAGGTGTCATATTCATCTTGTGAGCTGATGTATTGCAGCTGAATAATAATAACCACAATCCACTGATGTGATGGATTTTGTTGATAGCAACAAATAAACTGCATCTTCCTCTATTCTTTCCTTTCTTACTGTAAATGTGTAATGACAAACATCACACACCCTGGCATGTTTGCCCTTTTGACTTTCCTCACAACTTGTCTGATTAAAAAGTGCTGAGAGAGAGTTGAGAAAGCACATTCACTTACCTCCCACCAACACAAGGACACCCAGCCTGAGCAGTTGCTGCAGGTGCTTAAAAAATACAGTTAAGCTGTAAGCTTGCTCTCTCCTGTTAAAAAGCAGATCTCCTTTAGTAGGCCGTGGGGAGCTGGCAAAGCAGTGGAGTGTGGGGAAGCTTTGGATTGTAGGGAGCTAATAAGAGGCTCTGTCTCATTATTGGCATGTGGGTAATTAACAGCGGCGGTCTGACTCGTCCGCCTGATTGCCTCTCTAGTTATCTCCTCAGTAAATGGAAGAGTGTTGGACTGGTGCTGTGGTTAAGAGCTAATTAAAAGATAATATTGTGTGGAGGTTTTTTTGTGGCAGATGGCAATCAGAGGTGATACACACACATATAAAATATGTAGTCCTATTGTCTTATTTTGCCAAAAACTGTCATTAGCCAGCTGGAGTACCAGGGAGTCATTATCTGTACCAACTTCTCAGAATGTTTTCTGTGTCTGCTTCTCTGGAAAATGTAGTTGGTGTCTGCTTTACTGGGAAACAAACCTGCCAGGGCTGTAGGCTTGATCATCTGTGTCAAGTCCAAGTTGATTTCAAGAGTGAGTCCTGTCAAGACCAGAGTTAGACAGGGTTGAGACCAAGTCAAGACTAGGACATGTCTTTCCAAAAGCAATAATAAAGATTTTTGAGTTTCTAAAAGATCAGCAGATATGTAAATTTAAAATATCTGCAGGTGCTGAACCCCTTCAACATTCAGCTATATATATATATATATATATAATATTTGAGCTTTACATACATGTTTTTGAATAAAATATCAGTTACCAGATTGTATGTTTTTAAGATGAGAAACTAAAAGCTTGTGTCAGCATTCAGAAGTTGATGGAACCAACTGCAGAGAGCTATACCAGTGAGAGGAATGCCACCCTTGTTTAAGATGACAACAGTTTGTAAGGGAAAAACACTTGGTGATGTTACAAATACCCATTAAGTGTTAAGGCAGTCCAGTTATTTTGTGAGGTAAAATGGTATTCATCTCACAGAATAACATTTAGCAGAGAGAGCTGTTCTTTCTTTATGTATTAACAAACAATGTTGGGTAATCCTTTTTTTCTCTTCTTTCTTTTTATATATAAGATAAATCCACAGTAGATGATAATGTGTTTGTACAGTGGGCCCTCTTTGGCCCAAATCTCTGTCACAATTTTATCAGTGTTAATAATTCATTCGTTACCTAAGCCTCCTCGGATTTTCTCTAGAAATAGGCCAGGCTTGATATTCTCTCCCAATTTGGGCTCTCATCACTGACTTGAGTTAGTCATTAGACGCCATGCGAGTGGGCGGATCAATGCAGTTCATTGATCCATTCTACCAGGTGGAGGAGAGAGGCAACATCAGTAATTGAATAGACCAGAAATTAACATCAATAGCTTATGACACTCAAGGTCAAGTGTGCTTGTGTCTTTGTTCTTGTGCATTTATTTAGGCCGTTATAATGCTTTTAAGGAGTAGTTAAAAGCAGTATTAAGCTAATTTTAATATCTAGACATACAAATTAACTTGTTATAGTGATCATTGATTTACTTCAGCAATTTTCAAATTCTTATGGTTATGGGTTAGCTTAAACTTTTGTAACATTACCTGCCCAGCAGAAACAGAGCATCATGGGTATCCCGTTTATAGTAGTCCAAGATCTCTCTACCTGTCCAGTGCAATTCAAGTATTCACTAAGATTTTATCCCTACTTGGGTTTACCAACTCCTGAGTGAAAAAAATGAATTCATTGTTTATTTTATTCATTTGAGTGTATGTTTCCAACACAAAATGCACAATGCAAAATGCATGTCATGACTAAAAAGGAGCTGGGACAAGACAAATCTTAAAACAAAGAAATACACAGATGGTCTGCCAAGTCACACCCATATTCAATAAATAATAGTCGGCTGAATCGTTTTACATTAACTTTCAAAGTTTTTTTAGATTTTCTTACTCTTATCATGCCCGTCATCATTTTGCACTGTGCAGGTAGTGCGCAGTCAGCTTGGGTCAGCTTGTTAGCTGCCAGTGGCTGTTCATGGTTTTATTTGACTTTCCATGTTCACCCCTGTGACTTCCGCTAGGTTGATGGCTTAATTGAGGGGCTGGCCTGCCAACTCCTTGCATCCCACTTCAGTTGGGTTGCTGCAGGCTCTCTGCTGCTGATGGAAGTGCTCTTTCACTAGTTCCTCAAACCTGGGTCTTTTTTGGTGTCATCTGGTGGGACAGTGAGCTCTGGCCTTACAGATTGATCAGACAGTTGGTCAATGTCAGGTCTAAGGATGGTCATGCTGATTGCCGTGTTGAGATTTACCCTCACTGCCAATCTCATACTGTCACAAGGATACCTGTAGGTGTTCTCTCTGGGGCTGGGACTGCTGTCTGTCCTGGACAAATGAGAATGGATGGTATGCTGGCTGGAGGAACTCTGTGCTAGGCCATGGTACACTTTCACACTGGATGATGATCCTCCTCCTCCTGGCTTTCCTGTGATTGAAGGGATCAGTGATCTGCATATGTAAAAGCGTTGAAATCTATTTATTGCACATTTATTGAGCCTCTCGATCCCCTGTAGCATCTAATGTACCTTGTTGTTTGGGTCAGTTCGTCTATGAAGTATTGTACCTTGTTGGGGGCTGCTCACTTGCAGTATATAATTAAAGAGAATGACTTTACAGAAAATAAGCATCTCTGTGTCACTAGTAATTAACTAGTCAAAGTAGTAACTAGTCAAACCAGATTTTTAAAAAATATATATATTTTGTGCTTACAAACACTACTGACACAAACCTATAAGCATCATAAAACATTACTTGTCAAACCTGCTGATCACTTTTGTGTTAACATTTGGATCACAGTTTGTACCTCCTAACTAAAGCAGCACATGATATGAATGTCTGTGAAGAGACAACAGTGTACATTTTCACATTTCTATTTATAATCCATGCAGTTGAATATAAATAAAACTGCACTGCAGATATCTGTCAATCATTCTGTGATCAACATAGCAACATTTTATTGCTAGTCGCAACTCTCAAAGTTTGCTAATACTGTATATTAGCATTATTAAGGTTTTTTGCTTTAAGATAGATGATTTTCTATTTTTATTTATAAATATTTTTTTCCCCCAAAAAAACTCTAAACACATGAAAAAATTTCCCCTTGGGGATCAAAACAAAGTCTGACCATGTGTATGTATATATGTGTGTGTGTGTGTATGTGTGTACAGCAGGCACCAGAGAGGGTGGGTCAGAGTGATGCTGTGTATGAGGTGGTGAGTCTTCAGAGGGAGGCAGAGAGAAGCAATGAAGGGAGAGGACAACCGACCTCGCCCACTGAGGAAGAGGAGGCTGATGAAGGTAGGGATGTTTCTCTCTTTTTTTTTTTTTTCTCCACTCTCGCTCTCTCCTCAGTTGCTTGATTTCTACCCCTCTTACTCTTAGTTAAGTTAATCATACACAATATATACTAACTATTCCATAGTACATAATCACCAATAATGCTTTTAATCTTTGAAAAGCCAGTTAGGCTTTCTGTGTCTCTGTACATCATCGGTAAGATGCCAGAATTCTTTATCAGTGTGCCTCCCCCAAATACACACACATATACCGTATACCCACGCTTGCGAGCCTCAAGTCAGCGTTAATTTGTCTTCCAAATCTTGCTTGATTGAAAAATGCAACCTCACATCACGTAGCGCTGTACAAATCCCTCTCTGTCCCTCGAGACACTTCTGTGAACCTTCACAGGTACAAAAAAGAAAAGAATTGCTTTACCACAAATAGCTTGTTGGAGAGAGCATTTATTTTACATTCCCAAACAGTTTTTTTCTGGGTGGCATGGACGCCTCATCTAAATGAGATCATATGTCCAGATATTCAGTCTGAAATAGAGGTTTACCAACACCCACATAGACTCTGTGTTTTGCTTTGTTTTTTGTAGCAAGGCCTTGCCACAAGCACATGTGTACTATATATTGGCTGACATGAATCAACAGTGAAGTTTAATTTTGTTTAGACACATAAACATTGGCAAGGATGTATGTACATGTGTGTTTGAATATTTATGTGGGCCATGTGTAATTGAGTGTGGCAAGGCATGTCATAACAGCATGTGGATAGATTGTGGGGACTGAGTTTGAGTGTGTGTTTGTTTGCATGAGTGTCAAAGAAAGGGTGTGTGTATTCTGTGTTTTACAACACATTTTGTGTGTTACACTGAACAGCAATGACTGCAGGCAGACTCTCAGGGGTTTTGATATCTATTTGTGTGATAATGCATGCTTGTGTGTATGTGTGCTTGTGCATCAAACATGAGTGGTTTTGTGTGGAGCCTGGCCCAATCCTGTTAGGGCTTGTTGGCTTATAGCACTAGAGCACTGCAGTGCCAAACTACCATCGAACACCCCCCACATGCCCTTTCTGGGTGAAATGAACAGCCTTCTTCAGTTAAGCAGACCTGACCATGGACCGTTTTTTTTTTTTTTTTACTGTTCCAATCTAATCTAATCTTCATAACCAGCCAAATATCAGCAGTTGTTAAATGTGCTAAAATGACAACAGCATGAAAGAAGAAAAAACTAATTTATCACTTATCAAACCATGTTGCTTGTGATATCAAATCCCTGTGTCAGTGTCTTGATTTTAGATACTAAATCCATTAAGTTTAAACATGACCAGTTTAGGTGACAAGCCAGAGCAGATTGGATATTTTCCCGTCAATAACAGCAGCTATGCCAGAGGAATGAAGACAAAACAGCAGTAACATTAAAAGCACCAACACTGGCTGTTAGACCCCAGTGGTTCCCAAACATGACCCAGTTTCAGCCCACTAATATAACAAGGACTGGCATTTCCACCTGACCACTGGCTCAGTTGTGCAGGTGTCGCAGATTAGGCTTGGCCACAATTCAGACTACACGCTTTGTGATGTTGGTTTGGATGAAGGTGTACATTTCTGTGTTCATTTTTTTTTTTCGCCTGTGACATATTAACAGGATACAAAATCCTACAGTTTTCTGGTACGATGATCAAAGCACTACAGTGGAATACTGACCTCAGCCCGTATGAGCGTGAATGTACAGATTATAAACCTTGAAAAAAGCATCCCTTTATGAAATAAAGAAATTTATTTCAAAATTGTGATACAACTGTGATTCATAGGAACATTTTACATTGGAGGCTCATCTTCATCTTATTGTGTTGCTTCTCTCTCTTCTGTGCCACTGTTAACAGTCTTTTACCTTGAAGCACTAAAAGGTATTAACAGAGTAGGAGGCAAGTGTCGTCTCTCCTATGTCTAGCTGCCGACTCGCCCAAAGTCACGAGTCAGCCGCCAAGGCCGGAGCTGACGGCTTTCAACTGGCACTGTGGGAGCCATTCAGAGGGCTTTTTCTTTAACGCCCCTCTACTCCCCCAGAGCTGAAAATTGGAGGCGCTCAGGGCCATGGAGCTGGAGGTCAGCCTCATTGTGCACAGAAATGAATACACTCCCAGTGTAGATGCCACCGCTGTGAGCACACACATTCAATTCATGTGGATGTTTTTTTTTCTTCTTGGAAGCTGCAATGTGGAAAATAGGCCTGAAGCTGACATTCTCTTTTTTTTTTTTTCTTAGCTTTTCTTTTCACAGCATGCTTTGTGATTGTTACTTATTGTGGGTTTTTTTTTGTTACCCTTTTTTATATACCCTGACACACACACACACACACACACACACACACACACACACACACACACAAATACTGTATGTTCCGGTTTCATATACATTCACACAGATTGTGATCATACACATGCTTATATCCATACAGTCATTCTGCTTTATTGTTTATAAGTGGAACCATCCTGTATCTGTATAATACAACACACAGAGACAAGAAGAGCTTCATTGATTAAGTACACAGCTGTCAAATAAGAGGTGAAGGTCGAAAAACAAAGTGCAAGACATGGTAAAGGAAATTAAATAAAACAAAGGATATAAATAAAAGCACATTAAAATAGGGTAAAGTATTAAAGGTAGCACTAGTAGGGAATTTCTGCTCACTTTAATGTTGACAAAACCAATCCACTAGTGGCTTCAACATCAGAGAGATCCTATTTGAAAGTAATCCTACAGTGAATGCACAGCCCCTCTCCAGATTAAAAGGTAACAGTAATGGCCCTCGCCTTCACAGTTTCTTTCATCACCTGGTAAGTTGGCAGGGGCATTGGACTCACGCTTCCTCGCCACGTGTCCTTAGCCAATCTGAGGACAGAGGCAGCAGCTTTGTGCTGGGTCTGGACCATTTGAAAGGGCTCATCAAGCATTTATAAAGACCTGAAAAGCTCCTGCTGAGGCTGTAAGGATGTTTAGGAGCAGCAGTGCATTGAGCATAGTGGCTGTATGTTCCAAAAGAAAATGTCTTAATTCATTATTTAATGTCAAGGCCTTAGTAAAGGTTTCAGTGGGAGTGAATAATTTTAACACTTTTGAGGGCTGTTGCTGTTTTTGTTAAGATATCAGTGAAACCTAATTCCATGCTCTGAGAAGTTCATTGGCACCATTATGTTTGTCATATTTATGTCAGTGGTGAAATGTCAGTCTCATTCTCACAGGCATTGATGAGCTTTAAAAACGTAAAAGTTGACTTCTTGCTGTATGTCACAAAGCTTTTTTAAATTATGAAAACACATATAGTATGTTTTTCATCTAGGCCCTCAGGATGTCATGACATAATTTAATCAAGCAAGCCTTCATTGTCTTGTCAAAGACGAGGGCAAAAAAGGACACATTCCCAGTAAGATTTGTTTATGAATAATTACAGTCATCTAAGTCACGGGGTGGAGGGGGTTGAGTCGTCTTGACTAGAAGATCGCCCGACGCTGTTTCGGGACGTATTGGTCAGGTGTGTCAGAATCAGTGTTACCAACTCTCACCCGAGTCTCACGCTTTCACGTTCAGTCTCACGCTGCCCAAACAATTCTCAGGCCAAAACACTGCGACAGCAACAGAGATGAACAGGCGAGTGTACGTACCTTTTGGTTACGTACTGTAACCCCCAGTCTATGAGTGTGGGCTCTTAAATTACTCTCTGTTTGGTCCGCGACATGTGCGCGATGCTTATCGCCGTGTTGACAGCTGTTCTGGCAGAAAACCCTGCGCTGGAGCGCATAAGGAGTTCAAGCTAGTGAGTGAGTGAGTGTTCATATTTGGGTGAGTGAGTGAAAGCTAAGTAGCTAAAATTACTGGCTAGTGTTTGCTTATCTTCTAAGGTAATAAACTAGTTAACGTAGCCAGCTGTCAAAGTTAGTGCTAGTCTAGACACACTTGGCTGTATGAATGGTTGCTTTTCAAGTAACATTAATCCTTATGATTATTGTGATTACTGTGAATAACCACATTTAGATAATAGCTTGATTAAAGAGTTTACATGGTTCGTAGTAACCCTGGGTTTACATCGGTTAATTGGATACTCGATTAGCTGTTTTGTAAAGGTGGCAGTGAGGACAGTAATGTCTTTCTGCGCTTCCCGCTTCGGCTCTAGTTGTTTGCCTTACGTAAAGCAGATAGTCACACAAATAACGTTAGTCAGACTGAATGTAAACATACACATTATTTTGATATTGATAACTTTATGTAATTACAGCACTGTAAATAGTTTCCTGCATTTCTATGCCAGACCAAATGAAGGGAATTGACAGACTGTTACATTCTGAAGATAATTACTTCTTTTTTTTTCAGCATACATGGATTTATGGCCAGGCTAACACTGAACAGCCCTGAGGTTAAATCTATTGATGAGGGGGTTAAAATAGGTATAAATATAAAAAATAAGAAAAACTAATCCATCCATCCAATTGGTACCTATTTGTTTTGTATTTAAAGATCAGAATTAATATAAAAAGCTTTGTCTACATCTTTTTCAATTTAAGAGTTTAAGGAGAAGATAGATTATGAGTGAACCTTGGACCAAAAAGACAGTATGTGCGTGTGTGAGTCACTCTCATTCCCATGTGTAATATATACACGTCTGTTTAGGTGTAATATACACATACACACATTGTATTATGACCCACGCATGTTATCAGTATATGTGCTGGACATACCTTGTGAATCTCTGTGTGGATTGACTGTGTGTTTGTCCCAGTGGGCGGTCTCTCTGTGTGGGGATCAGTTCATCTCTCCAGCAGCAGAGCAGGCCAGACAGTCAATTAGTGCTTCTGCATCTAAACACAAGTGGTTCGCTGTGCTGATTGCCTCTTGTCTGCCTCACGAACCACCAGACAGAAGAACAGTAATAATGGAAAGTGTAGGCACTGCACAGGCACTCTTTCCTCCATTTGAGTGTGTGGCATCAATATTAACAGGTTTTAAAATGTGCAATACAGTTGCCTGACATACATACATATATACCGTATTGGGACTCCTCACCAGTCAGCAGAACTAGTGACATGTCTTTGAACAAGTGATGAAACATCTCCAAGACCAATGTGTCCTGTTGTCTTTGACTGCGTACTTAATACTGAGTGTGACATTCAAACAGAAAGACAGCACAACACATTCAGTTTTAGACTATTCTAAAGGCCTTGTCAACAAGGTGTTGGTCTGAGTATTGTGTTCTCACGCGGACAAAGGTTACAGATACCAGGAATGATCCAGTCTGTTAATAGCTGGGTGTGTTTGTGTTTCCTGCAGATAGCGACAGTGAAATCTCCAGTGGGACAGGAGACGTTTCTAAAGACTGTCCTGAGAAAATCCTGGAGTCCTGGGGAGGAATCCTCAACAGATGGTAAGGCTTCAGAAGACACATGAAGACTGAGAAATTTGGAAATTGAGAATGATTAACATTTTGATGAAATTAGATGGTGGAAGACAGTTGGTAGCTGGGCAGAGAGAGGTAGAAACAGGGAGGAGAATGAGATACAGGATGGACAGAAATATTGAGTTATGAGATTGTATACAGCCGGATGATCTAAAAGAAGAAAGAGTGGAAGGCAAAGAGAAAGACGAGAAGAAATGGAGATAAAAATTGAGAAATGAGAATACTGGAGATAGGGAGATGGACATAGATATGGGAAATGTGGAAATACTGTATAGAGTCAAAAATGACCCTGAAATGAAAACCTTTTGTTCATAACATTGACTATTCAAAGTGTTTCCAGCTGTGTTAAAAACATTTGGCATATAGAATATGTCAATTTGTTGTAAAGAGCAATATTTAAAATCATATTAATAATTAAAAAAAAGCATTCTAAAAATTCAACAAGCAGATGCACCATATTTATCTAGATTTAAAGAAACTTTAGACTCTAAGACATACTGTACATAAACATTGCCTAAGAAGATTCAAACTTGTGAATGAATCACAGCAGCAGCAGCTTCTCATAGGATGCAGCAAAGAAAACTGAGGGTAAACAGAAAATTTTGTGTAAACGGATCTAAATATATCATGGGGGTCATAAATGCAATTATGTCAAACAGGAATTTTATCTCCTCATCTTGTGCAAAAGCACAGTGACATGACACATTGATGTTGAAAGGTGAATCGGGCCCACCCAGTTTCATACACACAGTGATTTACAGTACATGCCGGGGTCCTCTTCATTATTGCAGTTTGATTGTTTTCATTATCCCACTTAGTATGGAAACAGTTCCCTTCAGATACAGCTATTCATTTATCTGCTATAACACATACAACACCTTTTACGACTACTAGCATTGATACATACAGCTTTGGGTACAGACACTGGCATAATTAATTGAATGAAAGATGTTTTGGGCTTTTCATTTGTTTTCTTGCTGTTGCATCAGCACAATGAAGTGAAGTAGTTTATCGGGAAATTGCTTTCATATGGCCTCAATAAATGCATTATGATGCGATTTCAAGCATCATTAAAAAGAGCTGACAGTGTGTTTTCAAAAAGCAAGATATTTCCTCATGTGGGAGAACTCTTACAGCATGTCAGCACTGCGGTTAATACTCTACTCTAATACACTGCAGTATTGTACTTGGTACTGTATGAATATGCCAGTGTGACAGGCGTGTAACTCTGCACTTGACTGACTCGATTGGTCTTCATACTGTCACAGCACAGATGTCACCATTACACACAAAGGACATAATAAAAAAACAAACCAATTGTCAGATCTGTCCAGCTGCACTTCCAATTAATATTTAAAGCAGTTGAATTGGATTAAGTGAGATTATAAAATAATGGATTACTTCTGCATGTGTGTATCAGGCATGGAAACCTGTCCACTCGTCCGAAGGGTTTGCCCTCGTTGGTTCGCAGTGGCATTCCTGAGCCACTCAGAGCTGAAGTCTGGCAGCTGCTGGCCGGTTGCCACGACAACCACGACCTGCTTGAGCACTACCGCATCCTCATCACCAAGGTAAAGACACACACGCACACACACACACACACACACACACACACACACAGGCCAGGGACGGACAACTCATAACAAGTTTTTATGTGGAAGTATGTGAGCCGATACAAACCACGTCCAGGATGTTTGCAGACTGCTCACATACACAAATGGGTGTGTGTACTTAACTTAAATTTCCAAACATTTTTTTTTATCGTATCGTGATCTGAGGGGGTGGCACGCCAACAGGCTACCATTGGTTTCCACTGGATTTCTGAGCGTTAGCTAAAAAAACGAGTGACTCTAACTTAACAGGTTGATGTGTGTAGTTTCTCTCCTCTTGCTTGTGACTCCATGTAAACTTAAAAATATGGAAAATAGTGTTCTCAAAGGTTCTCGATGATACTTAGCTCATCATTCTATTAGTTACACTTGTTTGCTTATGGAGATAGGAACCTTTAACATATACACTGTCGTAAGTATTTTATCTTTCTCTTGTGTGTGGATGTTTCTTACATCTTACAGTAGTTAACAAGCCATTGCTCTCCCAGGTATAGTGCAAGTCTTGGTTGTGTGCTGGTGGAAACCAGAATGGTTATGATATCATGTCACTATGATGAAAATGAATTGGGAAATATTTTTCTTTGTTGTCTACTATAGTATGTCTGAGAGTACCAACATCACCGACATTGCTATTGTCATTACAGCTGTTCCTCTGAACTGTGTGTCTTGTCGGAGAACACTCTCATTTAGCTGTGACATTTAAATGCATGTGGTGCTGTCTCAGGACAATTACAGCCCGTGTTGGCCCTTTGGCCTCCCAGGGAGCTCGCAAGAATTCAAAGTGAATTTTCGGACCTTTAGTATTTAACAGTTGGGTGTTCTTCGGGGTGTGTTCACATATAAGCTACTTGGTGCAGTTTAAGTTTGCTTGTTTGGTTGGTTGAGTTTAAGGTGGTGAAAATGCTGTCATTCTGGTGCACAACAAACTCTGGTGCACCACACTGCCTGAAAATTGGATTTGGATCTGCTGCTGACTAAGGTCGGTTTTCACACCTGTAGTTTGTTTCATTTGATTAGGACCATGGGAACGAAAAGTTTCATTGTTGCCTTTTAGTTCTGGATTCAGTTTGTGTTTCCTCTGAATGTAAGAGCTGCAAGCATCAAGTCATTTTAACTGACAGGTAACTCACTGATCAGACAGTTCTGGTGACTGTCATCCTGCATCATCAGCACTACATGGACCCATATGGGGAAATATAAATTTGACAGCAAGTCACTTTAGCACTTTACTGCATGTTAACGTTATTACTGATGTTCCCTGTTGTCACAAAGAAATAACCTATTGCTAAACTAAATGGGTGAACCCTCCAGAGTTGATTTGAACCAAACCAGATGGTGGGAAAGCACCACTAACACCACAAATGGATTGCAGTTTACAATTTGCACATTTCTTTCATTTTTTTGTTCTTCTCCAGAATGACTTACAACTTGTGCAGGACTAGAACAATGTAATACAAAACATGTCTTCCAAAATGGGTAGCACAAACACCCAAATTGTCCATACCAATATTACAGGCAACCTGTAGTAAGGAGGTCATAGTCAAGGTTAAAGGTCAAAGCTTCAATGGCTAGAGAGCAAATATGCATATTGAATTGGAATTGGGTACCAAGCTATTACACTGAAGTTGTCATTGTTACACATTTTCAAACAAATGGGTAAATCAAGTTCAGCTGTGGGAGTATTAGTCATATGATGACACTGCTGTTAATGAGTTGCACTGCACTGCATGAGACTACAGCTTTATGTAATTTTACGGAGGCACCTTTGAGTTAGTTACACATAGGGTTGCATGATTATGATAAAGATAACAATCCATTTTTGTGTAATTCAGTAAATATCTATTTCTTTGCTTGATATATTGATAATTTCATAAATAAGAAAGCTTAGTTACATGTTATCTGTATTACTCTTTTAGAGTACAGCTGGCGGGTTAGTTTTTTATAGTTGTAAATCATAGTAAAACTAAATTTTCCAAATGTGATTGAGAAGTTGTGCAACCCAGATCTGTGACCCACCTTCGGATTTCTAGTGAGAGATCTGTAACAGCAAAGCCCCGCTTGACCAGACAGCAGCAGATAGGAGGAGGTGACATAAACACGCAAAGCAGACAGAGATCCTCACTTTTATGGATAATACAATAGTCTTTCTCTTTGCCGCACAGAAGCGGGTGAAACTACCTGTCTCGATCAATAAGCCGAAGGGGGTGGGGGGGTAGATGGAAAGAAGAAAAATGGATTGAGGGAGGAATGTGGACCCATAAATATGTGGTTGTAGTCACTGAGGGAGAACTGAAGAAAAGGAATGTGTGTGTAAACGTCAAGAGAGCTGGCAGATTTCTCTCTTTCCTGAGTCACATATTTTTAGTTGTCTTTTCACCTTCTGTGTAAATCTCTCTCTTTGTCTTTCTCAATCTTTCTGTTTCTGTCACCATCTTTATCTGGTAAATTGGTACCGTTTTTCTTTTGCTCTTTATGTCCCATTTCTCTACCTTGCTCTCTCCGTCCTTTCTTTCTCTATCCTATAGTATCTTTCTTTTCCCTCTCACAGCCCCTCATTCTTCCTTCTTTCATATCCTAAGCTCTCTCTCTCTGTCTCTCTCTCTCTCTCTTTCTCTGTCTCTCATATTACATAAGGCCAAGCTTCTGTAGTTCAGCTTATTTATTCCCATTCCTCTGGCTGGGCCATGCCCACATCCTCTGTCTTGCTGGAGTAGTGATGGTATTGATAGGCGGGTGGCCAGGCTATTAATAGCTGCACCAAATGAATGGAACGGAGGGAAGATGGAGGAGGGAGGGGAAGAGGGAAGAGAGGCAAATGACAGCAACGGCATGAGCGATGCGGAGCTTATTAATGTCTGTTGTCTGGGCTCAGTGACTATGTTAATGCTGATTGAATTTTAAGTAATTGGACTCTTGCCCTTATGGAAGGGGTATCAGTGTTGTAAATCAGCGCTGTGTATCACCAGTGGTTCTGGACAGGCCGTTATGTTAGTGACCCACAGCCGATGGGTGTTAAACCATGTGTGGTTTCTAGACCTAAACCTAAACATCACCAAAACAGATTTCAGGTTTTTTTTATAGTACTTTTATACAATATCCAACGATCATCAATTTAATTTCATAGTGCACTGCTTTTGTAATGCAAATTGATCATATTATATCATATTATTAAGTGTTCAACTACAAAATTATATATATATCATAGACACACAGATGCACACATAGACCTACATCATTGCCTCAGAGCTGGAATAATGGTTAGTTATCTGAGTACACTCAGTACAGCTTATTCTGGCACCTGGCTACTCTAATTTACATAGACAAAAGGCAAAAGGTTACCTGCCACTTGTACAAATTTAGCACCCAAATCATCATTTACCATTGAATTTAGACTCCAGTAGATGTTTGTTTTACATGGTGATACCTCAAGATGAGGTGTTGCCTACTCATAATGCGCTGCATGCAGGGCAGTAAAGAGTTGATTGAAAGAATGATTTTCTGAGGTACAGAAGTTTATTTCATTCCCTATCTGTGGAGGCTGAGAAGTTAAAAACTACTCAGTATTTCACAGGGAAGAATATTATTGTTGAACATTTGTATGTATTATTTTCTGAGCTCAAATCATGTTGTGAGCCCCCAAAGTGATCTTGTGACCTCTTGAGGGGGCCGTTCCCGAGGTGAGAACCACTGGGTTAGACTAACTTGGTGAACATTTAGCAGCATGTGGCCTGTGGCCGTCTAGCTTGATATTATAGATCACAAGTGTCATGTTCAGTGTTGTACTACTCTCATTTACAGTCATCACACACAGAGTCACAAATACACACTCTGTCACACACACCATGGCCTTAGGGCATCTGAGACATTCACAAATAACTCCTTTCTCGGCTGGCGCAGCACTGTATTTGGGGTCTGGGTTGGGGGGTTGCTAGTGACATTTGAACAACCTTTTCGTCTCCCTAGAGCTGAACAAGCCCAAGGTGTGCCGCCTCGCTTAAACCCAGAGCTTAAAAAAGCTCAGCCAGCTATTTCCAGGCCTGCCTTTCCAAAGACCAGTCTCACTCACAGCATAGCCAGTGCGTTAACAGAGGTCAGCGTCTCTCCACAGGTACGACTGCTGTAATCAGAAGCCTGGAACAGCCGTTTCACCACAGCACATCCTAAGGAGCCTTACAGTATACTATATGAAACTGAATGTCTTCCAAGGGAATTGATTTTTTTCTTTTTTACTTTTCTTTTCAATGCTTTTGTACAACATCCCACCCTTTTTTACTGGGTATTTTGTGTATTGTATAAAAACTGGTTCTAATTCTTATGGAGCACCATATTGCAACGTTATACAACTAGATCGATGCACAAGTTTCTTGCCATTTAGATGGAGATGCAGTAGGTCAAATGTCACTTTCAGTCGAAAAGCATTTTTCTAGATAAATACCCGTTATTAATTACGATTCAGTTTCAGAAGCGTTTCTTGATACCAACCCTACTTAATACAGTATTGTGCCATCACTGTCTTGTTTGTGTGCTGGCCGCAACCCCTGTCCTTCATCTTATTGATTACATGGGCACCCACTAAATGTGTGGACACATTGTGAGCCCGGTATGATTACATTTGATAAAGAAATACTATTTCCAGCTCCAGGAATAAGTGTAAGGTAAAAGTTTTAAAAGGTCAACTTATTTTAGCTGTAAAGATTGTTTTTCATTTTTTTTCTGAACTTTGCTGGAATTCCCACCCATGACTGGAACCAGCTTAATTCTTTACAAAGCATGTAATGAAATCTAAAAGCAAATTAGACCAGCGCTTTGAGGTGCTTTACATTTTGATATTGAATCATATTCAGGCCAGGTGCCAGCTTAGTGATGACATTTAACGTCGGTGTGCAATCAAAGGTAGCATCAGCCATGCAGCCAGGCTGCAATACTACTACACCCACGCCTGATAACCCACATACAGATACATGGAGTACAATGTACATAAGCTGGGCTGCCATGGTAACTGTGAGGGTCTATGGACTTCTCTCTGCTTGAAGTTGTCTCCATGACAATTCTGTGTCTCCTTGTGCCTTTGTCTATTAACTTCTGCCTTATTCATTAAGTACTTGATATTTGGATAATTGGAACCTGGGTAGGTGGCCAGATACTTATGAAGGACTCGCAAATTTCACCTTCTACTTTTTCTACTTTTTCAACCTTCTGGCAACCACTGCAGACACTACTATACAGTATGTGTACACATGCAAGTAGTTTGAATTTTGAATAAAAACTGGACAGCTCTACCATCTAGTGAGCTGGAGAGTTGTTTGGGGTTGAGTGTGAGAGTGCAAAGCATATTGGTACTTGCAAGGACTGTTCTTAACGTTATATATATATATATATATATATATATATATATATAAGGACAAAACTCTAGCTTGGGTGATGTTGATGATGCACATCTGCCAAATCTCGTTGACATTTTAGAGATACATGGTTTTCACCCATAGCTGAAAATACAGTATGCACGTATGCACAGGCATACACTATGCACATAAATAAACACAATGTCTCTGGCTTGGTTGTGTGCCCTGCCACTAGTTTGAGGTCTCCCATTATTCATGGATGAAAAAATCTTGAGGGTCTAAAGTCTTGTCAATCACATCCTCTCTCTCTCTCTCTCTCACACACTCACACACTCACACACACACACACACACACACACACACACACACACACACACACACACACACACACACACACACACACACACACTCCTCACCATCCCATCCTGCTTCATAGTATCTGTAGAGACCAGCTGCACTGCATGGCCACAACACAGCCAAGTAACACCACTTCCATTCTCCCCTCCTTACAATATAGGTCTATTCACAGCACCCCTCCCATCCCGGCTCTGTGTGTGTCTCCATAATGCAGCCCTTCAGCTCCCATTCACCAATCCACAGCAGAAGCCCAGTAGGCACCACAAAAGAACACACTTTCACAGCTTCAGGAAAATCAATATCTGGAAAAGAAAAGCAAAAATTGCATCTGTCATTTCTGTAGTCTAATAATTTTGATTTATCCAAACAAATTATCAAATGAAAAGTGACTATAAGAAAGGGTTTATGATGAATATCGAGTATTTATGGCACAAGCATATGTGTTTATACTGATGTAGTTGAAACAGTGCAATCGATAATGTTTCTTCATTTAATGCATTTTACATGCTTTTCATTATTGTAGAATTTCTTGTGTAGATGGAAATTAACATGCATTGCCTTAGGTGTGGTAAAATAATTTTATAATAAGGGTGTTTGTTATAGCTGTAATTGTGCTGCCATACAGTAGTGAGTTTATCCACTATGTGTGTATTAGCATAGCCTCGTAGCCATACTGACACTGATATGACAGCTCGGATTAAGGAGATCCAGCCTACAGTGTCTTCTCTGGTCACAACACTTCCATGTCTCAGTCCTCATACCAACTGTAGCCTCCCAGCTAGAGTAGTGCTCTGCTTCTTCCTCTTCCTCACTGCAGAGTCGCACCAGATTGTATCTTCTAATTTGATAAATGTACAAGGATCTTCATGAACAACATCATTAACATTTTCATCTAGGTGTCGAGTACATTTTAGACAGGATTTGTCCAGAAAGGGTATAGAAGAAATGTGATTTATTAGCAGTTTAAGCAAGAGAAAGCTTAAAACTACTCTGGTTTGGAAGATCATCAACATAGTACTGCATACCCCTGAACATACAGTAGTGTCATATACTTAACACAGGAAAACAAGCCATTAATAGACTGCATTTCAAATTTCTTTTTTAAATTTTAAAATTGCAAATGCAAAATGCAGCCATGACCTGCATTTTATACAATGGCATTTATTCAACAAATATCTATTTATATAGACTTATTGTTTACATTCAGCCTTTACAGATGTCAGAAGAGATGCACATTATGTCCTGACCTACATGGTGCAAGGACAATAGGAGCTACAGAATTATGAATATGTCAACCTGAGCGGTCAGACAGGTTTTCACCGCCATGTGGTGTGAGGTTAAATGAAGATGATAGATTGTGACTTCAGTAGGCAGTCTGACTTTGACCTTTATCTCCTCTTTACCAGTCAATTGGCGCAATCCAAGTGTACGCACTAGTATACATGGTGACATTGTGCTGGAGGTGAATATGGTATGGAGGTTTTTTTTTCTGTTAAATGTGTTGAACATAAATTGTTATGTGAAATGTGATAATAATAGCTGTTACTTTTTTTCCCCACATGCTGCGAGCTAGCTCCTATCTTTTATATTTGACATTTCCCCTTCCTACTGTGTCTGCTTCATACATTTTCTCTGTTATATTAACCAGTAATAGAATGTGCCCGCACAACCATTACTTCCTAAAACAATAATCATAACTTGCTGCTTCTTTTATTTTCATTTATTTTACAAATTTATAGCTGCCTTACAAGACTAACTTTACTTTGGCTGTCCACAAGAGAGGTGACTGCATCATTTGAACATGAAAATACAGTGATGGCTTTTTAGTAAAGTGCACACAGTATACTCATGTTTTCCATGCTAGTCTGCTAGTCTGTGATGCTTTATACTCTGGATAGGGTACTAAAGAGCCAAGAGAGGCTGAAGGTTTAACAACAGTCTGGCTTTCGCTGGATTGAGTACACAGTATCTACATGGAAACCAGGATTTCATTTTTGGCAAATAGTGTTAATCTGTGATATCTCAATTTCCAATTCAGTTCTCATGACAGGCAAGTAAAGCATGCTACACTAAAGGCAATGACTACTAATGTTGTCAGTGCTTCAGATTCTTCTTCTTCAGTGCTTTTAACTTGGGAATTGAATCCCGACAAAGCTTGGCCCACTGCTGATAAATATAAATACTGGCTTCTGCCTGCTAAGCTGGTTTAGTGTTGGTCCGCTGATGGTGCTCACTGAATGTTTGTATCGAGGCAGTGAACCAGCTCTAATCTGCCCCACTAACCACCTATCCCAACCCCCAGACTCTTGGACAAGAGGGTTGTTAGTGATCGGAGCGACGGAAGCAGCAACATTTACATTTTACCCTTCTGAAATTCCTTGATAACCAATCTCACAAAAAACAATTTGTAAACCAGTCAGCCAGTCGAAGCTGAAGCACCTCATTCATTCAAAGAACAATACATTAGAAACACCTTCAAAATGGTGTCACACAATCTGAGGCAGTCCAGTTGCAGAGTAAAATCAGTGAGGGGTCTTCTGAAGATGTGGATATAAATGAATATTAGTTAGAGGTACAGACCCCTTTGCCATCACAAATATTATCTTCGCAATGAAAAAATAAAATGGCCACTAAGGCACACATTAGAAATAGAAATTAGCAATCGCCAAATTTATGGCAAGCATAACAAGATGCTACATTATCATCATTATTCATTATTAATACAAAATGCCATGACTTTGCATAATTAATCATAACCCATTAGTCCTCCAAGTAGACTTGGTATCTGTATCTGTATCCTCAGTACTTGTGGTTATGTTGGGATTATGGGTACTGACCAAAACAAAAGTACCACTAGCCGGCGGTTTTGCAAAAACACAGCTGTATGAAGAGGATATACTGGAGAGACTTGATGATATAATATCTGTGACTGAAGGGTAGCTATCTGCTTTACTTGTGCATTATTCCACATATTTACATATTTACTCCAGTCATCTGTTGTCGTCAATAACAACTGCAAGGAAAGGGCATTTCTCTTTCACCCTCCCTGCTTCATTGTAAGTTTCAATCCTGGAGACTGTCCATGTCTTGTACAGACAAGACCTTATAATGTCATCTGACCAGGTCTTACAACACTGGCTGTCTCTTCGTCAACATTCAAGACTAAGGTGGACTACTGTAAGCTTTTACATGGCCACCAGGCTCTGTAATAACCCTTACTGTAGACATTGGGTCAGCAATGTGGACTGTTTAAACAGCATCTGAAAGCTTGTTTGTACAGACAGGCCTTGTATTGACGTTTTTGTGTTATCTTTGAGTGTGAAGTTTGTCATTTGTTCCTTTTTGTTGATTGAGCACTATAGGATGCTTGCTCTAGGAAGGTGCTGCTTATATAAACTTTACTCACCTAATAACTTACTCACCTTGTCCTGGTAAAATGTTCTTGAACAAAATGGTGAACCCACTACCTCCTTCCTTACCCTTACGTACTGTACTGTAAGTTGCTGTTGATAAGCCTATCAGCTAAACACCTTTTAATGTAGATGTAAACTCCCTGCTTATGCTAACACATTGCTGGTGAAACTGGAATCAGCAGGAGCCCAGGCGTGGAGGAGGGTGGGATGCTGGGAAGCAGCGAAAGGTGAATCAGCCTCCACCTTTGTTTCCAAGTGGCCCCGCTGGCTTTGTTTTGGAGCAGAATGAATTATTAACGGTGGCCTTCTGGTCGTGTTTTTCATCAGTGTCCACCTCCAAAGGTAAAGAGCACTGTGCTGAGAGATCCCCATTGACTGGCTCCTTCCATACCGACAGCAGAACTGTCTACATGAACTTTTTTTAGTCTTCATTTTGTCTCTTTTTATTTTTTGTTTTCCTCTCTTTCTGACCCCTCTCTCTGTTTTTCCATCACACGGTTTCTCTTGAATGACCAAATTAACCACCACAGGTGCTGAAGAATATCTGGTCTCCATGACAATTAAAGAGCTATCCTTCTGCATGGCAGACTTACTTAAAATCACACTACATGAAACACACTGTATTAAACCTTAAAGTGATATTCAACTTCACTTAAGTGGAATATTCTCTAATGTTGGCCTCTTAAACATTAGTAAACAGACAATAAACCTCACGTGTATTGGCTTCCATTGGTGTGTGAAGTTGCATCATTCCTTTGCTGCTTTTATCTTGGTGAAGTAATGATCAAATTCTAACACCTGTAACAACTGACCAAGTACTATCACCATATACATTTTATGTTGTCCGTGTTGTACATTTTCACTATCTCACTTAACAACTTTCAACTTAGTACATGATAGTGATATAACTCACATGTTGTATCATGTGTTGCACTTTTTAGTAAGGTTATGAATCGCTGTCTCAACAGTGATTCAATTTGATCTTTCAAGCTGGTGATTGGATTTGGAAAACCTTGAACTGAATAAGGATGATATAGTAATATTCATTATATTTACAAGTGCAGTAATGTGAGGCAGTACGGGTTTTTCTACAAATTGACACAGACAGCAAAATGATCATTTAAGTGTTATTATGAAATTAGAGACAAAAAGTAATGTTTCATTGCATTTCCCAAAATGTAATGATATTAGTGTTTATTGATGTAAATTGATGTGTGGAAAAACTATAAACAAAAAACAGAAATGTAAAGTTCAAGTATCCTGTATTGTGAATATTAATACAATAAAACATTTCCCCTTAAAGCTAGGTCATCTGAACTACAGATACAGATTGTAAAGCACATTGTTTGTGAAATAATGAAGTAATTACACCTTGATGCAACTAGACACTCTTTTAAGTTAAATTCCAGCGGCTACTGCCTCCATATTTAAAGTCAACAAGTTTGTAAGACATTTTCAGTGGCTTTCTTTAAACAGGTGGTGTGTCAAAGAATTGGATTGGCTGCATGCCACCTTTTCCTGTGTAATATTCTTACCCCGTATTACATCTTCCTCAAGGACACTCAATCAGGTCTAGGTTCAGCCATTGTCAATGAATGGTTCTACTTCATATAACACATTTGGTTTTGCTCTGCTGGTTGGATATGTGATTTTCTGTGTGGATTTGACCAAGCACTATTCTAGAATTTAGTTTTGTCTAATTGGACACATTTACATAGGTGAATAGTGTCATGTTTTCATTTGTACATCTGCTGCAAGTATACTTTGTAGGCTGACAGGATGTCTATATTGTGTTCAATGTTCAAGCAATTGTGCTCCCTCACTGACTCATCATGGTCAGCTCAGCCACCAAATTTTCTTCTGCTTGTTGTTTGAGTCCACATAATGTAAAACCCCACCTGTTGTGTGATTGGTTTAGTTCTTGTCATGTTTGCTCCTTTCAAACATTTATTTTTTTTCCAAATAATCAAAACACTCTACTCTTCCTGGAAGAGGGCAGGTGCAGTGTTATTTTCCAAAGTAACCATTTTCCATCCGATTGCAGCCAGCCACTTCTCAGTGCCTCTAATAGGCTCTAATAGTTAAAAGAAAGAAAACAATAATTAACAAAGTTGTGCTGAATTTCCTTTTTTTGCAAGATTCTCCTGCCCAGCCATGATGCTTAACAGTTTCTTTCCATACGCCCTTCTACTTAGCCAATTTTCTGTCACTTGATCCTCTTTATCATTTGTTGGCCAGAGGATGCTCCCAACTGGTCGAAATGCTGGGCAACTGTAACTAAGGGGCAGGCATAACTGTGCTAAGCTGTTGGTTAAATAAAGAATAAAGTATCCAGAAGAACCTGGAGCCTGGCTGGATAAGGGAGTTGACTCATTTTACTAGGATTAGCCATCCAAGATGTTCCATGGGATTATGGAGGTTGAGTGTCATCCTGTATACATGAACATTATATACTGTCATATACTATATACTGTGTATGTAAGAAAGTGGCAAGCTGAGGCTGATGACCACTGACAGTAACAGGCATCATCTTTCCTTCTTTCCCCAAAGTAGACACTGTATAACGAGTGACTCATAAGGATGTCATGCTGTAATATTTTATTTCATGTTATATTTTGAATGCTGTTGGTTGTTTTAATGTATGATTGAAATAGACCTTGTTTTTTAAACATACTGGGGTGAGGTAGATGTAAGGACAAGAGAGATTGAAGGGATGATGTGGGACTGAAAGAAGGAAGGAAAAAAGAGAGAGAGAGGGGGGGGTGTGTGTGTGTGTGTGTGTGTGTGTGTGGGGGGGGGGGGGTAATATGTATACCGGTAAGTAATATGTAAATAGGAAATGTATCCAAATTTACCTCTGGGAGAAAGCCAGTGTGAGAAACAGAATAATGTGGCAGGGAGCCTCAGGTGCAGCTGGGATGGGAGGAGGCGGGGCAATGAGCGAGAAGCTGAGGGAGAGTGAGCGAGAAAGAGGGAGGGTTCGTGTGTGAGTTTGTGTGTGTGGAAAGAGAGAGAGATTGAGTGTGCAAGCTAGAGAGACTGTGTGGAGAGGGAGGGAGGGAAGTGTAAGCCAGTCACAGCATCTCTCCTTCTCACTGCACCAGGGCTGAGGGACTCTTCGTCCCCTCGCTTCCCTCGCTGCAGATTTAACTCATTTCCATCAGCGCAGTCATCTTTTTTTTCTTGCTTTTCACTTGCTGCTTTTGACAGATGCATTGCATTCATCTCTTTCTGTATGCCAGGATCTAAGGATTTATTTATTAGAAACGTGGGTTGTCCTGTTTAATGGAACTAAAAGGGGGACGTTTGCAGAGGACAGTGCTTAAAACTGGGACTCCGACTGGGACTTGGTCTTTTCTTTATGCTGCTAGAGTGGATTCCCCTTTTGTTGCACTGCCAGTGTCTTGTTCAGGGCGACAGACATACTGAGAGAGGAGTTGTAGGACCTCATACCTCTACAACTAAACAGAGCGCATACTTCAAAGGACTAAAGCAAGTTAGAAAATCTATGGTTGCATTAAGCACTCGTGGAGAAGGTGCTAAGCCTCCCCAATGCTAACACCAATGCTTCAGAATAGAACAAAAATGCAAGTAACAAGTTTATGGGATAAATAAGTGGATTGCCGATTGATCCCCACACCCCTCTCTGCAAGTGTCTGCTACAGGATTGCTGAGGAGTCGAACTGAGTGGAGCGCTGAGTTATTCAGCTGGCCTCTCATTGCTCCAGGAGAGTCCTTCCACCTGCCTGCATGGGAGTCTGTCATTCAACACTTTCATCAGCTACTGGACTTTTACATTTGTTTGTCTTTTGCGACTTGCAGTCCAGAACACTGAGAGGCAAGTTTGCACATTTGGATTTAAAGTTTAAATCATTTTAATGGCAGAACATCCAGACATTTTGACGCACTTGGTTTTTACATTCTGCCTAGGGATGCCTTGTAAACACATTTTCCCCCCAGCGCCATGTGTGCTGAGACAGCTGTGACATTATCTCCTGCGGAGATCCCCATGTTGTTCTAGCCTGTGTCTGTGTTTTGATTCAGACAATAGCTGGGCATACATGGGCTCCAGACACTGACCAGAGGACCACCAAAATAAGGGAAGCCTGCTGTTACATAGTAAACACACTAGCACCCATGGCACAGTGAAACTTCGGATTTAATTGAAGCGTTGATTCACAGAGATGGATTTAATTTTCTTCTTCAGACTTTGGTATACACCAAGAAAGACTCCTGAAAAGCTTTTTTTCCCACTACGCAATGGTTACCTAAAATGTATTTTTTGAAAGGTGATTGCACTAAGTAAATTTATCCTGATCTCTAGGTGTGAAATAGGAGCCATATGCTGCTAATTCATTTTATCCTGCAAGGATCTGTCAAGAGAGAAGAGCATTGTGCTTTGCTTCATGCTTTAACCTCTTCATATGGTGTCCTCCCTCACATCTTCTGCGCTCTCTGCCCTTGTGAGGACAGCTTATGCCCTCAGCCTTCCAGTGGCAACCCTCGTTAGAATCAGATGATGAGGCCACAGACTGGCAGGCAAAGCAGCAGGGAAGTTCGCCTTTGGGACAGATGCTGGCCACAGCACTAATGTTACCCTGCTTTAGGATTACTAAAGGAATACAGCTTTTTTTCCTCTCTACTCCTGACTGTTACCAACCCACTACTTTCACTAACCATGAGTGATTGGAAAAGGAGAGCTAAACGGGTTGTCCTACCCTCCCAGAGGCTGTATTGATTTTCCTCCAGTCAGTGTTCATTTGATTGAGACTCAGCTATGTGAGAGTAAGGTGAAAGAGAGAGTGAGTGTGCTAGAGAGAGTATTGAGCTCCATTAAACTGAGGGAGGCTGCAGACACCCAGCGTAGAGCGGGAGGGGGGCAGGCCGTTCTCCAGTTTCAGGCCAGCTGCCTTATGGGTGGCACACCACAAACCTGACCCACCTGGATAGCGCCCAGAACAATGAACCAGTCTGAACTGACAACTGACCCGGTGCTCACTGCCAACAGCAGCCATGGAGACTTCTTTCCTGGCAGGGCCTCCAACCACTCTTGTCCCTTGGGATGGGGGCTGAACGAAGGCCTAGAGGCCTGCGTCCTGGAGACTGCTGTTATTGTACTTCTGACAGTGCTCATTATTGCAGGGAACCTGACGGTGATCTTTGTGTTCCACTGTGCCCCTCTGCTACACCACTACACTACCAGCTACTTCATCCAGACCATGGCCTATGCTGACCTGTTGGTGGGTCTTAGCTGCCTGGTGCCCACCCTCTCTCTTCTCCATTACCCAGCAGGTGTCCAGGAGCCTATCACATGTCAGGTCTTCAGCTATGTCATCTCTGTTCTGAAGAGTGTTTCAATGGCCTGCTTGGCTTGTATCAGTGTGGACCGCTACCTGGCCATAACTAAACCACTATCTTACAACCAGCTGGTGACGCCATGCCGGCTGCGAGGCTGCATCACCCTAATCTGGGTCTACTCTAGCCTGGTTTTCTTGCCCTCCTTCTTTGGGTGGGGTAAACCAGGCTATCATGGCGACATTTTTGAGTGGTGCGCTCACTCTTGGCCCACCTCTGCTCTCTTTACAGGCTTTGTGGTGTGTTTGCTCTATGCACCTGCTGCCCTTGTGGTTTGTTTTACCTATTACCATATCTTTCGCATTTGCCAGCAGCACAACAGGGAGATCAGTGAACGACGGGCACGTTTCCCCAGCCAGGAGATGGAGGCTGGTGAGGGGGGTGGCGGCGGGCATCATGGAGGGCATGGACCAGATCGCCGCTACGCGATGGTGCTTTTCCGCATCACCAGCGTTTTCTATATGCTTTGGCTGCCCTACATAATCTACTTCCTGCTAGAGAGCTCCCATGTGCTGGATAGCCCCGCCCTCTCCTTCATCACCACCTGGCTGGCCATTAGCAACAGCTTTTGCAACTGTGTCATCTACAGCCTGTCTAATAGTGTGTTCCGCCTGGGCATGCGTAGGCTCTCGCAGACAATTTGCTCCTTCAGCCACTGCGCAGCTGATGACAGGGACTTTGGGGAGCCCAAACCAAGGAAGAGAGCAAACTCATGCTCCATCTGAAAGGATGACTTTTACAGGATGAGGATAGTCCTGAAATCTACGAATGGGAAAGATGAATCTTAACAAGCTTAGCAGCTAGTTAACGTTCAGTTAAATTGGCAGGGCTTAACCAAACAGAAAACAATTTCTGTTGTATCAGCCTGTCAGCTGACACCAGTGACATTGCCTTGACCACAATAAACCATGGTTTATTGCATTACAAGTTCTTCAAGGAGATGGGTGCAGTGTCTAAACAGAGAGATTTAATGAGATGGGCGCTCGGTGATGACTTTTATTCTATCGAATGTGACTTAGCTGTGGATCACATAAAAAGTAGTCTCCCCATGGCTTTCTTAGCATTTACATCTCACTGTATGTCATCAGCCAGGTCAGACATAGTAAGTAGACAAAATTGTAAGATTCATAAATATTTCCTCAGACATCAGATGTGACCACACTATTTAATGCCTGTTAAATTTGTTGTTGTGAATTGGATCAACTTTCTATTCGACCTCTGCATACTTTCTATGACTGTCATTAGCGGAGACAAGATAACCTACACGTACTTGTGCTCACAAACCTGTTTTAAAGGTTGTAAATGGATATTTAACATTTTAACTGTATAAACACACACAGTATCAATGATGACAGCCATTATGCTGCTGATAAGTAACATGGCGTATGGCCTTGACTGTTTTCTAGAGGAAAGTGAGCAGTCCATTTCTGCTGAAGTATTTTGTGTTGAGTCTGTAAACATGATGTGGGCAGGTGAGAAAAATGCAAAAAAAAGTCATGGTGTACCGTTCAGGTGTTCTGCCACATTTTTTTCTGTTAATAGAGTGATTGGCCAATCGCCGATCTGACAGTTGCTTGAAATGTGGATTTAACTTGTTTACTCAGACCTTCTGCAAAACATGGTACATAATGTAACAGCGCACAGCAATCTTAAACAGTAAAACTCCAATATAGCACTGTGTGGATAGTTTTGCAAAACATATTTCTACATCACAGCATTAAACTTGTAAGAGGAGTGTTGAAACCTTTAAGTTAAAATCACCACACCGGGAATTAATAAAGTTTTCACTTGACTTACATGGTTACTAATCCAAAATGTAGACGGTCAAATTTTCAACACATTTAACACATTACCTACTTCAGTAGTGTGACCTGTATCAGATTTTTCACAGATGACATGCTGCTTCCATTGTTTACCAATTTAAATATTAGCTGATTATGGTTGGTCACCAATTGATTGCTGCACCCATACCAAAAAGCACCTTATTTCCAGAATTCAGACAAAGGTTTTGTGGCGTTGACACTGAGGCCTCTATATTGAAGGCAGTGAACTGATGCTCTCGACAGATAACTACCCCAAGGTCCCCCCTTGCGCTTATGAAATAGCCCATCAGTGCCAGGACCATTGGCGTGGCATTCCTGATATGGCTGTGTTATGAGTATTCTGCTAACAGTTGGATTCATGAGCGCTCATGACAGCCATTTCTAACCAGCAAATAAATATTACATCCCTCTTCACCTGCAACTCCATTATCAAATTATTAATTTTATATTATTATTTATAATGCAAAAGGAAGTTAGATTTGTATCATTTCACTTTAGAAACAGTATTCTTTAAATTAGCTGAAGTATGTGGCTCTTATAGGTAAGAAAAGTGTCAGTGTAGACCTGAAGATGTAGCCTGGTTTTGGCTGCTTTGCATCAGTGGCATGGTTATCTTTGTTGAAGATTATAGTGGATTTTATTTCCCAGCAGCGGTGGACAGGAGATCAGGTTAATGTGATCTGATCTGTCTGGAGGTCACTGTGAGGTTAAAACTTAACCGATCTGAAATTACATGCTTTGTTGTGATATAGGTTTAAGGCTATCAAGGCTTATCTTGTGGTGGTTTGTTAAACTACAGGCTGGACAATCCTCATTACTTTTAATATGTCCCACTCTCTTTCAGCTGTACCAATTTTGTTGCTGATAAACCCCTCAAACTACAGGCCTGAATGTCTTACAGACTTCTCAATGCTTTTGTGAAGGAACACAATACTTAGTGTGCACTTCTCACAAGGTCAAACCTAATTGGGAATCACACTGTAATTTGTTGTTTTTTTTGGGGGGGGGGGGAATAACATAAAATTGGTAACTGCACCTGTTGAATTTTCCTTATCTTTTTTCATGATGTTGCCCGAGCAGGGAAAAGTATAGGTGTTAGAAATTGAGTCCTTAATGGATTGTCTGTAGGCTTCTTCTTGGAGATGGGTAGTTAAATCCATTCTGCTAAAAGATTATAGTTCTTTTGTTCTTTAACTGTGCACATTCCAGCTTGGTAAAATTTGAAGACTGTTCCCCAGTCTGGGGCTTTTGATATACAAAGTGCAGATGATGTGTGTTGTTAAAGCAACCGACAGACTGCCTTTGGTTATGATTCTCATCCTTTGCTACAGCACAGTATAGTCATTCCACTCAGTTTACCTTGTACATTCCCTTGATCATTGGATCAGTGTCAAAGCATAATTCATTTTACATGAATACAGCCACGTACTATAGCCAATGAGTTCTACTGATTTCCCTCTTTGCTCATGTAGTAGTGTCATCTGTGGTTTAGGCCTTGCTTGTAGTGTATGTTTGTCCATGCTAGAAACCAAGTGACACCGCAAACCCAGCCCCTTGATATTGTAACTGCATTCTATGCTGCTTAACAGTACCCTGTGTAAGTCATTCCTCATTTTAAAGCTGCATGAAGTGATTTTTGACTACTAGGGGCAGGAAGACTCTAATACGCCTTGAGTTTATTATATTTTAGTGGCATGTTAGCAAGCAATTTGCTACTTACACATCCAGCAGAAACAGAGCTACATGAGCATTTTATTCCAGGGTCTTTCTGGCCACCTGATGAATGTAAGTTCCGTATTGTTTATAAGCCACGGTTTGGTAAACCAACATCATGAAAAGAAAAATATCTGTCTTTTTTGGGTTATCTACATGCTCTACCTTCTTTACCAGCCAGTCGTTTACTTTGGCTCTCTGCAGTTTCCCATGAGGCAGGTAGCCTACAGTCAACTTGAAATAATCATGTGCTGGGAGTGGCTGCCCATGGTTTATACTGTATGTGCCGGCATTGTTTTGGATTTGTTGGTTCCGACAACTAAGATAACCATCAGCGAGGTAAAAGGTAAAAGCAGCTGTGTAAAGCTGCAGTGTGGGGTGTTGATTCTTAGTGGCAACATCAGCATTCATCACCCTTTAACATAATCAGGAGTGATTCAGTGTTAGTATAAAAAAATATTGCTTTATGCAGCTTTAATGCATTACAGATTGTTCTGTATACGTGCCTAAAGATGTATTTTGTAGGAAAAGTGAAAAAAAGATGTTGAGAAGTAATTATTGTCACATGGACAAGGTGCACTTTTTAAAAACATTTTCCAGCTACATGAACATACCTTGTGACCGTGTACACATCTGACGGTACATTGTCATTGGACTTAGTTTTTCATGACTTTGTGATAAGTTCAGAGGGGTTTCCACTTGAACCAAGAATGGGCCAAGTCATTCATTTATCACAGTCGATCTGACTTCTGCCTTCAAGTGGGTACATGTTCTACTATCTGACGTCTACATCATATTTGTAAGATAAGAGGAGACGGCAGATTTGTCTAAGTCTTGTGAATTCCCTTCTATAGCCATTTGACCTGGCGTATATGAGGCAACAGTAGGGAACCACAGCATAGTCGTGTCAAATATAGACTTACGATAATATTTTTTTAATTTTGATAGCTTGTGTTTTTGGTGCTCCTTTGGAGCATAGTGTAGTGGGGTAGTAGAAGAAATTTTTAGGATCTGAATTAGTGCTGTATTATCTTCGCAATGTATGACAAACAACAACAGCATATAAGACAAGAGAAAGCAAAATTCTGTAATAGCCTAAAATAAAATAGTGCAGTTGTTACGATATAATGTAAAAGTTGGAATATTCCATTCAAGTGGAGATTACAGTATTTGGTCAGAAGTTGCACAAATATTCATTCCTTTGGTGGGCTTTTTTTGTTGCAGGTTATGTGAAATGCCTGTCTTGGCTCAAGGTTTAAAAAAAATCCAAGAGCCACTGAATGAATATTTAAAAAATAAATTGTTGATATATGTCTGTATTACACTGACCAAACTGAAGTGGTAGAAAATCAAAACTGTTATCTTGTTCAAACAAGTCGTCTTACTTTCAAGTGCGTTGATCGGGGTTTTTAGTAAAAAGAGTTTAATTAATTACAGAATAATATGTATTTATTTATTAAGTTATGCTTAAACCTTTACACAATATACTGTATATGAGTATACTGTATATAAAGTGTGTGTATCTGTTTTTAATCTGCTGTACAGCCAAAAAAAATCAGACAAATTCTGATAAAGGTATGGCGCACCCATTTGTTGTAGGCTGCTGTTTTGAGTAGGAGGCAGAGTGTGTTAAATTACACAGTATCTATTTTTTTATTTTGAAATTTTGTCAAAGGCTATGGTTTTGTTGTTGCTGCCAACCCAATAAAGGTGAAAATAGTAGACATTCATATGTGTAGTTGCTTTTGTTTAATTTGTGTGTTTCTGTAGCAACAATCAGCAGTTAGCCAGCTTTTATTCATAACCAGTAGAACTCTCCAGAGTCAGCCTCATATTTCCTCCACTTGCCACCTATTTTAAGGAGTAATGAAGAGAATGGAGATGTGGGCTTTATGACTGTATGGCTGCCAGTTTGAATCCCCAGACTTGATGGGATCAGTGCGATTATCTAACGCCTGCCTCAGCAAACATTGTTAAGGTGCACTTGAGCAAGATGGTTTGATATACAGTACCAGTTACTTTTAAAATGTAATGAATGTGTAATAATGACAGAAGTAAGATTGGCATGTGTGTGCATGAATAATTTAAATCTTGATGGAATGTATTTGAAATGTTTAAGCCACGTGGCTCCTCCTTGGACAGAAAGAATCTGGGATGAAAATTGCCACCCTGTAATTTCCCAGCAATTTAGTCAGGGAATGAAGCCCAAACAGGGGCCTCTAATGTCATTTTCCTAATGATCGTATATCTGTCTAAAGTCCTGCCTCTGATGGTTGCTCCAGCTGCTTACAGGCAGGGACCGATATCCATCCCAGATTCCTATCCTAACCTTGACCGCAGCAAACTTTATAAACAAACGCACTGCAGAAAGACAACAGCGGATACTTTGCAACGAATATGGAAACAAACAAAACAAAAGATTTAATTGTCAGGTTTTGGTCTATTAATTTTCCTCTGAGCCAGGAGATGGCTGATTAGGTGGCATTTGCTAGGTAACAATTCTGCAGAACTATAGCCTTTCCTTTTGTGCCATTGGGAGTTAATGGACACCATCATGTCCTCTCTCGGTGTGAACAGTATCCTCATTAAAGAGCCTGATCCCTTGTTCTTGGTCTTAAATTGGCCTTTGAAATTCATACTCTCTCTCAGGCTGCAGGCAAGTTTTGAAACAGCCATAAGCCAACCGTCTTCACCGAGTAGTTTAGTGGAGAGACAAGCAAGAGGAGATGGAACGGGGTGTTGGAAGAAGATTGAAAGTAAGAACAGCAGATCATGGAAAGGAGCTGGTTGGAGAGAGAAAAGATGGCAGGATAGATGAAGTTGTTAAGTAGACTGCCTGAATTGGAAGAGCAAGAGGATAGAGAAGAGGAGGATTAGGAGGAGGAAGGTAAGCAGGAAGGGGAGAGAGGGAGGTAAGGGGAAATATATGTGGGAAGAGGAGGAGAGTTGGGGAAGGAGCAAGAGAGAAAGTTTGAAGGTTGAGAACAGTGATTAGGAGGATATAAGCAGTTTCACTCTCATTTTTAAAATGCTGTTGAGATATATTTCAGTAAAATCTGAAAAAGTTGAAAAAGATTATTAAAAGTTATTAGTTTAGGGTAGTTTTATTTTCATAAACAAGCGACATTTGCAATACACAATAAAAAACCCAATGTATTTCTACACCTTATATAAGACATTTTGTATTTTCACAGTTTTCAGTAGCTTTTTACACTACAATAGGGGTTGTGTGTTTAAGTATATCAGCACAAGAGAATAATTCTGAAATAATAGCACTGTAAACGTTTTGTATCAAGCTATTTAAGCACAGTTCTATGAAAAATGCTCTTTGCATCACAAAAGGTTGTTCTATGGCATAAAGCTTGATATACAGTATTGAGTCCTTGTTCTGTTTGTGTAGGTCAAGTGTGTTTTATTTTCATGCCGGCAGCAACCACATTTAAGAGCAGGCAATTTTTGGATGCTTTACCAGTTTTTTTTTAATGTTTGATATCTAGTTTTGGAACGAAAAGCTGTATTTGTTCCTCCTACAAGAAAGCATTTCATCCACACTAACTATTCAACCAAACCAAGAGCAGCTTCCCGGTCCAGGCCTGCTCAATATTCATGGCCGACACTATATCAGGAATTCCCTTTTATTTCCACAAATGGCAGCACTCGCCTCACTTCCTCTTTCCCTTTCAATCCTGCCACTTTCCTCCTCCACTTTCTGTCCTGATTGAGAAAGGACCACCTGACCCTCTTTTGAGGTGGGGAAGTCATAATTGGGGGGGATGCCAGTTCCTGCCTCTTTGTGCTAATGGTGGAGCCTTGCGGCGCCCACCAAAAGCCTTTGATGGCTTAAGGAGGACACACTCATACACCCACACACCAACACACCCTCATACATCTTGCATGGCCTCAGTCAGTCTTTGAAAATGTGGTACTGTGGCCCGATATCTGACAGGTCTTGATCTAGGCATTGCTGATGCTCTTACAGTATGTTATGTGCAGTGTTAAACATTTATTTATTCATTAACAAGACTGAGGCAAAATCATATCAGTTTGTTGCAATCAACATCTGTAGAGAATGAAACTAAAAACTGCTTAGGTTTTAGTCAATAGCACTTGAAGGTAAGCGGATTATGTGTACTGTGTAATGTGAGTTAGCTATAATACATAGTAAATGTAAATCATTGATCACGGAAGCACACAGTGATGCTGCAGAAGGTACCTGCAGTTTCATGAGAATTCTGTGAGAGCCTCTCAACAGAGCATACAGTACACAGTACACACAACACAGTATCTTTTATTTTATAAATGTCACTGTCTCTCTAATTGCCATTGTTGCTAAGAGGTTACATTGTCCATCCAGTAACAAAACGGTTGCAGGTTCAGTCCCCAGTGGACCTGAATCCTGTCAAAATGCCCCAGAGCAATAAATGCAACACTAACCTGCCCACTCATTGCAGGGTGCCCTGGATAGGAACATTGGAAAATGCCTAAAATGTGGAATCACAGGAAGTCTTTTTCAGCTGCTTTTCAGAGTTCAGTACTTCCATTTCACTTTTGGACATGATGATTGTCATAGGTAGACCTTCTATCCATCAGTGGCCACTTGACTGAGAGCTTTCTCTTCCATCTTTTCTAAGTGCTTTCGACTTACCCAAATGAGCACATTGGTTTCACTGGTTGTGAGTAATGGTCAGCATTACACTTTCAGTTTGAAAAGTCTGATTCTGATTCTTATTCGCTTATTGTCCTTTTAGTCTCTGTTGCATCATCGCTCTCTCTTTTTGTCTTAAGTAACGCTGACTCCACGACTAAGAAACCACTTTGTGAAATCCCACCTCGCCCTTGAGCACCATAGCAACTATGAAAACCAATTTAGGTCAGGGTTGTTATTTGGCCTCTGATGGGATGGCATTGGCTATGTTGCTGATTTGGCTGGTAATCCTTCTATCTGCTTCATCAGGAAGAATTTTCTATGGTGATAAGGTTGCATGGGTTATTTTTAAGCCAATAAGGAATATTTGCCATGTTTGGCACTTGACTTTTAAGGAAAACTCTGGTATATTTCAACCTGGTGTAGTTCCCATAAATGTGCTCATTATGACCATATATATATATATATATATATATAATTAGTAGCTAATGATATATCCCTATGCAGTTAGCTGTAATGGCCATTCCAGGGTGTTACTATCTGTGATTACTATCAGTTCGACTCAAAAGACAGGAGTCATTCAGCTTGCTCTGACATACGTGGTTTTGCACAACTCCTCATTTACCAGAATCTCTACAATGGAGGTGGTGAGTGCAAAGTTAGCATGACCCATGGCATCACAATTGACCCATAGAGTTGTTTATGCCTGCTGTATTTTGTGACTGATCTGAGGCTTTAAGAATGAACGCATTGTTGCAAAGTGAGGACATTTTCGGGATGGTCCTAACTTCTTTAAAGAGCTCTGGCTTGGTTTTAGGATTAATGTCAGATTTAGATTTAGGTTATAAATAGGGTAAATGTGAAAGGCAGCCATTTTGCTATGAAGTTTAAGGGTGTGGAATAGGGAATCATAAATAATACATCCCCTCAAAATATACTCTGAATGCCAGCCTCCTCTATAACTGGGCCCTGCTGCCAGCCTCCTGTGCCCTGGCTGAGGTTGGTGCGCTCGGAGCTCTCTTATGATGCACACACAGAGACACACACCAGAGACACTGAGAGGGCATCAGCATTGGATGAGTACAATACATGAACACATAAAGAGAAGGAAAATAATACTCAATCATAAACAGTTTTTTTTTTTAAACCTGGTGTGTGTGCCTGCTCTTAAAAATAATAGCTTTCACAAAAACATCTAAATATGCAAGTTATGCTCCAATAATAGTTATTCGAAGATCTTTGATTTTTTTGGATTGTTTTGACTAGATTATCTAGATTTCATTTACTTAAGGTGATTTAAGGTGAAACTAGTTCTTTATACATAAATTCCAATTTGTTTGACTCGGTTAAAATGATAGGGATCTAAAAGACTCATAAGTATTACACATTTAAAAAGCAGAAATGAAATATTAGACAAGAATCTGACAGAATAGAAATATAGATTGACAGCACTCATATCAGGAGCTGAACTGAGCAGCTAGTTATTCACTTGAACCACTGTAATGATCATTAAATCTGTGATTGATAAACTGCCAACAGTGATCTACAGCACCACCTCTCTCCTCCACCTTTCCAATCTCTCCATGGTCAGAAGCACTGAATATTTTAACACCACTAAATGTACAGGAATTAGGTCATGATGAATCCAAATTATTATATACTGGATTTGAAAAGGTAAATCAAAAGAAAAGCTCAATTTACCGCAACTAAATATAATAAAAATTTTATCCACTATTTTTTATTTGAGGCAAAAATTGTTAAATAAAACGTCTGCCAGTGTAAACATTACATATGTACAACATGGGTTTTTATCAACTGCATTAAAGCAAATAAGTAACATTTGAAATCACATTGACATTAAAAAAAAATGTAAAGAGTCTATCAAAAAACAACAACAAAAAAAAACAGGTAATGCTGGTCATTTTTCCTGCTGTCTGAAACCCAAAACAAAGGAATTCACTTGGTGTTATATACCAAGTAATGTCTGTACAATTAACTCACTTAATATTATTAAGCGTTTGTTGCAGTAATGATGAATGAAATCATTCAATGTTTATACAAGTGATGGTGCCAAATTGTTATGTTTTTATGTGTGAAAAAGAATCCCTAAAATGTCCGTTTCAGTCTCAGACTGTGATGGATCCTCCTCTCTTCTCTTCCATGGTCAACATTGTCAGACAACTGAGCTCGCCACAGCTGGCACTTTGAACTGCAGACATTCTTTCTCCTGTTCGAAAAGGATTTTATTGTGACAGAATGGAGCTCATTAAAGTATTGGCTTTGGAACTTCTTCAATCCACTTTCGTGACTGCTATACTAAAGGAACATCTAAAGATTTTTTTTATTTCTTTTCTATTCATCCTTTCTAATTTGATTTAGCATAATTTGCACCAATATTCTTGCTCTCGCTATTCATACATGGAGGACAAAGACAAGCACCTTGACGGACAGTGGAGGACAAACCTGTTTTTTACTGTTAACCTCCCTGCAGACCTCAGGTACTGAAGCTCTGCCAGCAGATGTACAGCCAGCTTCTCTAATTCTCTCTCAGGGCATTTTAGCAGAATTAAATACCATAAGACAGTCAAATTACCCCCTTGGCTCCTTAGCATATTTCCTCCCTCCTCCCCTGTACCTCCCCTCTTTTGCTCTTCCTTTCTCTCTCTATCCTTAGGCAGTGTTTCCCATAGAAGCACACCAGGCCTGGCTGTGTTAGGCAGTTATTTAGTAGTGATGGTCCAGCAGCTCGCCTCAGGCCATCGTTGAGACGACTAGTTCTTCCTCTGTGGCATTTAGCCTTGCTACTGTTGCCAGGGCGGGAGGAGGGGAGTGAATGAATGGAAAATAAATAAATAAATAAATTGTAGCTGTGTCTGGTGTTTGTTGGGCTGTGTGACCAGTGTGTCATTTGAGCCTCTCTCGGTCAGTCAGTCAGTCCGTCAGTCCGTCAGTCAGTTTGTCAGTGGCTAAATTCAGCAGTCAGTAAACCAGCTGTGATAATATGACTGGTACTTGGAGTGACTGCTTCTGATGTGTGCACTGCCATGTGCTGTGTACTATTCTCTTTGCAAAGGAGCTGTTAACTATTAGCTGTTAACACTGAAACTATACTTCAGTGTTGCATTTGGTTTTCAATATTTAAGGTCACATTAGTTATAGGTATTAATGAATGAATTTGAAATTAATATTTTGGTATCAATAACACAAAGGCAGTGTTTCCCTACACTGTGTACATACAATGTTAGGATGGAAATCTTATGTTTAACCTTTAGCTGCATATAAAATAAACTGAAATTCAGTCACTAGTGTTTTCTTCCCACATTGGTAAATACTTGTTTTCTGGTTAGCTGTACTCTTCCTGTCAATCTGTGTATGTAAAGATGGATTACACTGCCAGCTACCCACTACTGCATCCCTGGTTACCGTTGAGTGTCTCCATTGTCTCTGGTTCTTCCCAACTGAACATCAGGACTTAAGAGGCACTGTGTCGCTATGGAAACCCTGAGTCTGAAGAAGCAACAAGGTTTCAGAGAGTTTATTTGAAGTTTATAAATAGGGCGCAATTAAAATGGATGTTAACATTGGCTCCAAAATAGCAACCTCTTCATTATTCATTCATGTGCGCTTTTATTTTGAAGATGCAGGGGAAGGAAAATGCAGGCAGAAGAGGAAGTCTAAAACCGTGTGTGTGTGTGTGTGTGTGTGTGTGTGTGTGCGTCTGCATCTCTGTATGGTACAGGATGTTTCTTTCACACAAGTAAGAAGTGGATTGAAAGACATACAGACCATCTACACATACAACAATTCACTTAACTTTATACACATCCATCTCTCCATTTTCTCTCATGGACTGACCCGCTGAGTGTCTGACCCTCCACTCCCTCCACCTCTATCATCCCTTGGGGTCTTCTGTCCCCACATAACAGAGGCTCAACTCATATCCTCCAGTAAAAACAACACACAGAAAATGTCAGATATCTGGGGGGATGCACTTTATCCACTGACCTCTCTCAATGATGTGTGTGTGTGTGTGTGTTTGTGAGAGGAGGGCATCTCATCCCGCTCCAGCACCAAATTGTTCCCTACCAAATGCAGACTGGAACAGTACAGCATGTTTTTCACATTAGTTTGTTCAGTATGAGTATTATTTTGCAAAGGCACCCACAATTTCAAAGGGTGCTGCACTTTGGCCACAGCATAGTACTAATAAATATCTTAGAAATACTGTCAGGTAAACCACATTGCTTTTGCAGTGAATAAACTGTCATACTACATTCAAATAGAACACAAGAAAGAGAGGTATTAATGCTGCAAAAGTCTGCGGAAAGTGTCAAATGCCAAGAGAGGGGCACAGCCTCACTCTCTGGTTGTAGTTTGTCAAATTGTGGAGAAAATTCAACTAGTAACGTAAAGAAAAGGGCTTTGTCATCTTGTTTTCCAAAGTGGAAAAAGCTTCTCTAAGCTCTATGATGGATTTATCAATTGATTGAAAAAATGATTGATTTTCTTCTATAAAATGCCTGAAAAAAAGAATGCCCACCACGATTTCCCAGAACCCAAATTGATGTCTTTGAATTGCTTTTTTGGTCTGACCAACTATCTGAAACCCAAAGACATTCAATTTCCTTCAAAGACAGCAAATCCTCACATTTCAGGAGCTGGAACCAGATTTGAAAAATAACTGCAACACAAATTGACTTGTGTGTTTTGGGTAGGGCGATGCAGGCCTTTTGCCGAAACGCATTTGTTGAGTAAGGAGCGGACCCCTTCCAGTAAGGCAGTTAGTGTTGCAGAGTGGGTATTTGGGTATTTGATCATCTAGTTGTCAACTAATGACTGCATGCCCTCTCTTCAAGAGGCTTTAACAAGCAAATGTTTGACATTTTTCCTTGATGTTGTTGATTAATTTTCTGCCGATTGATTAATCATTTTAGCACAGCTTAATTCATTTAAAAAGAGAAGGAAAGAAAGATATTAACCAACCCCACTAATCCTAATAACAGCCCTGTTACCCTTCAGCTCTCTGGTGTGTCAAGTGTTTTCTCCAACCTGCTTGCTTGTCACCAATTTCACTGCAAGAAAATGAAAAATTTTGCTTTTTTGCTTTCTGTCTGAACACTGTGTCTACACTCCCAACTCTGCTTATTGAAATGCAGAACCAGCCGGACCATTAAAATGCCACGGCAGCGATACACAGACAGATGAATTTGCAATCTGCCAGGCGAGCCAGCTGTTGCCCCCCCCACCACCCTCAACTCTCCAGGGAAGCCTCTAGAAACTTCCTCGCCAGCAACCAAGGACAAAGGCCTCAGGGGGGAGCTGGTTTTTAATTACCGGGCTGCCGTCCTCTGAATATCACAACAGTAGATTATCTCACTGTGTCCCACTGAAATGAAGAGAAATGAGGATTGGTTGGGGGAGCCAGGTGTGTCAACAGAGAGGGGTGGTGTCATTATCACGTCGAGCTGTCTGATTGTGTTATGACAAGGGCTAGACTTTAAAGTTATATCAGTCTTTGTTTTTTACCTCACACACTTTCAAAATTAGCACCTTTTGGATTCTAACACACAGTAGGGCCACAGTATTTTTTAAGATACAAATCACTTCACTAATCTGGCATTTTGGGAGTTTTTTTTTTTTTTTAAGAAGACTCAGTGTTTTAATCCCAAGGCCTGTGATGTTCCTCCAGCTTCAGAGCTGCATTCTCTGGCATCACCTAAATTCCCAAGGTGGAACTTTCTCTGTTTTTAATAGTTGTCAGACAAACAAAAGGCACAGTTCAAATGAAGATTAAAATTTTATGAGCAGACTAATTGTTTTGATCCTCTAGTTTATATAAGACATAGTTTATACCTTCTCCAGCTTCAGGGGGTTTTCCTCAAACCATTTTTTTTTCAGAAAGCCAGAAGGTTCCTTAGTGGAAATTAATGGCATACTTGTGAATTGCATAGAAAGCATTTTATATTTACCTCTACAAGAAAAGGTTTGCTGAGCAGACCTTTCTCCTTAACAGCACCCATATTTATAGCCACACAATTCCACAAAGGGAAACTTCTCAGACTAGTCAGCTGCACTGTAGTACATGGTGCCTTGCTCAGAGGCTTGCAGAAGCAGGGAAGTGTTTGGTACATGCTTCCTGAGTGACTTCTTGCCTGCTGGTATTGTTGTAATCATACCACGAGGAAGATGCCTCTTTACTCTCTAAAGGCAATCAACAGACAAAATACATTTGATAGATTCATAAACAGAATGTCAGGTAGATTACAGGTGAAAAGAAAGTTACATAAGCAGTATACAAAACCACATACAGTTTAAACAGGGTGTGATGTGACATCGCTTTCTTCTGAAGTTTTCAGTGTTTTAATCCTGTTATCATTTTCACCAAGCACATCGGAGCCATGTCGTAGTATAGGACTTGTTTTCAGTGAGTGTCAAATATGCAAACATTCAGCAAACATTAAAAATGTAAATAACTGGTAGGATAAAATAATTACTGTTGTCATTAGAAGGTCATTAGAAGTTTAAAAAAATCAAGGTATGGCATCTTTTTTATACACAACACGTCTTCCTTCCCTCCTCCCTCCCTCCTTTTCTGTTTTTTTTTGGGGGGGATTTACACAAGGTTTTTGTTATCCAGATTCAGCCTGTTTGTCACTTTCAATACCGGCCTTCCTTTGAAGGAGCGGCCATCTATCCAAAAGATGAAGAGGCTAGCTAATATTCTGGCTGTCAGTCATTCAGCTACCGCTATCATCTTGCTCTCTCCTTGTGCCATCATGCCTCCCGCTGTCTGTCTGCCTGTTTAAGTCATTTCTCCATCCCTGCATATTTGTACTTTACATTCTCTACTATCCCATCTGTCCTTCTTTTTCTCTTCCCTGGACCCTGTTTATGCTTACCACATATTTTCCTCATGTGGCTTATCACTCAGAGTTTGTAGTACACTCTGTAAACTGATCTTTTCTGTTTAAATGTGTTGGATGTCCATAAATAACAAACGACGGTGCTTCACATTGAAGCAGGAATTTTCTCCAACCAGTTTTGAGACTCTGACTTCATGTGGACTCTCGCTTGGCGGAGCTGCAGGGTGCAGCCCTGCAACAGACGTGCTCTAACACACCATCCCTCTGGTTCATCACTGCCTCTGTTCTCTAACATGGCCCATGATGCGCCACTCCCCACTTATGCTGAAGCCAGGCTTGGATGGCGCAGCACTTGCTTTTGTTTCCTCATTTCCATCAGAGGGAATGGTGTTGAAGTGCATTGAATTTATCCAATTGATCCACCACTTTGCTCGGGTGAGAAGGGGGGGGGAGAAAAGGAGCCTTCTGACTGAGAATAGAATCGATAATTAGGTTTGACAGTGTATGGAGATGAGTAACACATAAACAGTACTGTAATGATTTTTCTCATCAGCTTAAGGAGTGTGTGTTACTGTAAAACCTGCTGTGAAGACTGCCCTAGGGAACTGTTAAGTCACCTAAGAGAATTTGATTACTCTTTGGTTTAATGGAGAGTTTTAGTGACTTGATGATTATTACTGTTTAAAGGCTTTTTTTAAAAAACCCTGACAATAGTAGGATTCAGGGAAGAAATATTGAATAATTGAATTTGAATGGGATGAAAATCTAAAAATATTGAATTTCTGCACAAAACATTATCTCACAGTAGCTGTAGTCCAAAAAACCTGTTCTGGTTTAACACTACTGTGACCCCCTCATGTTTCCTCCTTCAGCTCTGACTGTCCACACACCAGAGAGAATATTCTAGATAAAGAAATTCAGCTGGTGTCCAACTAGATGGATTTAGTGGTATTTGTTTGTTGTTGTCCAGAGATATACTGGACTAAATATAGTCATCATATTGACACAGTAAGCGATGCTGGAATGCCATTTTGGTGGTGCAGTCCTTTGCAACTTCTCACCATGCTCATTCCTACATTCACCTAACCTTGCTTCTTTCTTACTGAATACAACAAAGTGTATTATCTCTGCTGTCAGTTACTATATGTTGAGTCTATTTAAATGTTTCAAAAAATACAGTATAGGGATGGACAATATGGATAAAATTCTCTATGACGACATATGTAATTTTCTATCTATCTATCTGTCTATCTGTAATTGTTACTGTGGGGACCTCCCTTGTTTGTTATGGCCTAAAGGAGCCGGCCATGACAATGTGGATATATTTTCTGGGAAATCAATTGAGGAATTGTCAATGGATAAAATGACCAGATAAAAATGTCTATTTTTGGCTACACTGGCAAATAAAAAATATTACATGTCATGGTTCTTCATGACATTAATGCCATAAAGCACTCCTGTGCATTGATTTGCAACATTGGTCACAATGGTCTAACACACCCAGAGATGTTAAAGGGATAGATACCATTGTATAAATAGGATGGAAAATCTCACAGTATATATTGTCACCTCACCCTTTCCTAGAGCGCAGTGAAATTTTTAAGACATATTTTCGAAATGTCTTCATATGGTAGAAAAAACAATGGCAGTCTGTTGTGTTAACAATCACACCATCAAATTCAGATGGACCTTTTGTTTGTGCCAAGGCAATTGCTTTCCAGCTTTGGATGGACTGTTTTATCTTGTCCAGTTATCACCAATTCCCTTCAAGTGGCAGTTGCTGGAGTTGTTAAGTAAAGCATTTAGGTTTTGTGACTAGCTGTGCTCCCTCTGTAATTATCCTGTACACACAGTTTGACTTTGTACCCAGCAATCTGTCTTCACGGCTGCCTCCAGCGGTGTAACGCTAGCAGCATCCTCTCTGATTGGCTGGTCTGTCACTTTAGGACTTAGTGGTTCTGTGAGTGTTCAGCTGTCTGAACCCGGCGTATTTCGCTCCAGCCTCATCGGTTTAGCAAAGCGTGGCTGCCTCTCTGTCGAGGGGCTCAACAGCCAGCACCCGTGGGCCCATTCCACACCCGGGAGTTGCATAACATTGTCAGAAGAGAAGGGTAACTTGAGAGCTCACTGCTCTCTTCAGAACGGTATAATAAGGAGAAAGATGGAACTGCCTCTAAGATTCTACATTTACATTTTCATATTTGAAGCATTTAACTACCACTCTAATCCAGAGAGACTGAGAATGTGAGAGCAGGTAGGTGGTTCATTATCGTGCTCAAGGACATTTTGACAGGATTCAGTGCTGTTGATGGACAGAGTGACTCATGCTTCTGAAGCAAAATGTTGCTGTGAAGCACACATAAGTGTTAGCATAATCTTTCTGACCTTACTCCAATTTGTGCTTAACATTCCTCATGTTTAAAAATGACCCTAACCTTAATACCTGCAGAAAACCCCTAAATGTAAATGTACCTGTCCTTAGTGTCAGATGTCTGACTCATTGGGTCAGTGGCATCAGATAGAGACACAGATCTCCATCCCTTCCCAGCATCAGTTCAACCTTTCCCCAGAAGTTTCAACAATGTAACCTTCCACTGTTGTGCTGCTTAACTCCTCTGCACAGCTGCTGGAAGCCACCAATCACCTACCAGATCACATGGTTGGATATTACAGTTTGTTCTTACAAAAGTAAAATAAAGCGTCCATACAATACAGTATTTGTTCTCTAGAACATGAACTCACTACTTGTGGGGTATACAGTATTTTATTCTTTATAAGTAAAATGTTTCTTTGGTTCTCTGATATTATCCCTTCAATGTTCATTTATGCACCACTGATAACAAGTGATGTGAGGTTGTCACTGCACTTGAAGTACGTTTTGGTGCCTTGAAAGGTGCAAATGTCTGCTCTCTTTTCCCCTGTTTAGGAACAGTCTTACTGAGTCCTGATACTGTACCACAGTATACTGTAGTAGTAGATCCAGTGTAGCTACAACACGATATTCTTTCACTGGAAAAACTCGACCTGTCTACCTGATACTGTGGACACTTGCAGCAGGACAGCATGACTAGATCTTACCAAGGTCACTAGTCACCAATGTCAGGTAGCCCCAGATGAGTGACCGGTGGCCCTTAAGGTCCGTGGTTTCATCTTTCCTCCCTATAGAAACAGACTGAAGCTAACAGAGCCTAATAGCCAGCAAGGTAAACAATCAGTGGACCGAGGACTTAACCTGTCAGCTTCAGGAACACACTTGACATGGAACAACTCCGATGTCAACTCAGCTCTACCAGCCTCTGAATGAAGTGTTTTAATCATAAAATGACAGGTGTTTGCTCGTATTGGCTTCAAGCTTAATATAAATTAAGGCACAGTTCCCAAGGCAGTGATTAACATTTAAAATATCCCCCATCAAGCATCTGCCCTTTTACTGCTTTCCTCTGCTAGTATTGCAGCAGAAGCAGTTTAATTTCAGCCATCAGAGCTTGTTCTTTCTCATATGTTGTGACAAGAACAGAAAGTGTATTGTAACACAAATACTGTATTTACCTGCTGATCTGAGACTTGCAACCTACACTGGTTTCATTTAAAAGCAACCTTAATACATTTTTATTCAGTTTAGCATCCTCATAAAGTAATTTGTTCATCTTATCATTAATGTGTGTACATATATTTGTCTGCAGTGTTTAATACTTATGCTCGTTTCCTTTCTAAAATGTCAGAAAATAGTGAAAATCGCCCTTGTCAAATCTGTTCCACCAGCCCAAAGGTATTCAATTTACAATGTTATAAACTGAAAAAGCACCTCCTTACATTTAACAAGCTTGAATCTGCAATAATTAGGTGTGATAAATGACTTAAATGATTACTCAATTATCAAAATGGTTGACAAATGAATTGTTTCAACACTACTTCTGTAGCTGTAAGCCTGTTCTTATATACTTAATTATATACCAATACTTACTGCATTTGTATGAAAATGTGCTATACAAATAAACTTGAACTTAAAATATTTCAGAGATCTAATGTCAAGCCAATTGTTGCACCTTCTAATGACTGATTGGAGGGAACAAAAATGATTTTTTGTTTAATTATTTTGATTTGAAAGACATGATTGTCAGTTGGACAAAAGAACTGATCTAAAGAAAAAAAACACTGCAGAGTAAACCAATTAAAACAGGGTCTAAACATATTTAACTTTTCAACGTTCTTCAAGCCATGCATTATACAATAGTATACAGTAATATAATGTACTCCTTAATATACGTTATGTTTTACACTTATACAAAACATAACATGCTTTACAAATCATGTATGTAAAGCACAGCAGAGAATGATTTGTAGATCAACAGTGATTTATTAATAAACCTGGTGTGACCGTATGTACACAGGAGTGTTGCTCCTGTATGCCAATAGTGTGTCTCCAGGCAGTTCTTTTACAGAGGAGAACCTTTTGACTCTCTGAACCTGTGGCAGCTTTCACCAGTTGGGCCAATGGTTAAATGAAATGCTGTTGGATGTAGAGGTATGTGGAGGTGGAGTGCAGGTTTGGACACATCAGCAGTTTTTATTTTTAGCTGCGTGTGTTAAGTAGGTTACGTGTCGGTGATGTCTGAGTAATGGACTGTCTGCCCAACAAGCCCCCAGGCTACAATTAGAGGAAGCCTCTCATTCCCCTCTTTGTACTATCTCTCCCCCCTCTCTGTATTGCTCTCTTTCTCGGCTTCTGTCTCAATCTGTCTGTCTCTCTCTCTCTCTCTGTGTTATCTATCTTGATCTGTCTCTCTCTCTTTCCTCCTTCCTCTTTGCTTCACCCACTCCTTCTCTCCTTCTTTCCATCTCCTTTCCTGCCTTCAGTCAGTCAGTTTAAAAGCCACCAGGGGATAAATCTAATGGGTACACACACTACTGAAGAATACACACACACAGAGTACGTTGGATTCAGACTGATGGTGGACAGTGTTGAAGTAATCCCCCTGCCTGTGCTAATGCTTTTTTAATCTCTCCATATTTATTATGTCATCTGCTCAAATGCAGAGGGAGTCTGTGCTGATGCGTAACATTCCTGCTTATTTGTATACAGGTGAAAGGGTGTATGAAGTGTATGTACAAGGGCCAACATTTGTATATTTGTTTTACTTTATAGTTTCAAGATGCAGATGTGTAAGTAAAAGTTGATTGTATGTGTATATGAATGTACTTTGTTGCACTGACATTTGTGCTTTCATGTATTCATCAGTGTACATTTGTGTTACTATGGCGCATGCCCTCATGAATAGGTGTATATAGTTCTGTTGTACACAGGCTTTACAGCCTAACGGGCTCTATAGGCTTGCCATCTCACTCCTGTGGAGGTAGCTTACTGAAATTTGCATGTACTGGCTTAGCCAATCAGGAAGTATCCAACAATCCTTCCTGTTGCTGGTTGTGTGAATCATCACACCCCAAACCGCCATCCAATTTTTTTCAGCAACTAAAAGATCAACATGAAAACTAAGAGGATTACCTGCAGTCAAGAATAGCCTTGTCTTCTCTTGAGATATGATGCTGCCTCTCCTACCATGGTCTTATCACGGCCACAGATCCTCTGTCCTTCTCTTACCGCTCTTTGGAAATGGAACAAACACATCGCTAACAGCCTTCTGGATCCCCCTGACTGCCTGACTGTCCCATTGATTCTCTTGTGGCAGCGGTGGAAAGATATTCAGGCTGAAGATCCCTTGGAGGATGGCGATAGTGGTGATGATACTGAGCTCAGTGCTTCTAGTTGTGCCACACTCAACGACAAACGTCAAGCTCTCTCTCCATCTTCAGAGGATAATAACCTGGTGGACCTGGTGGTGCCTGATGATGTTGCACAGGAAGGGTAAACATCAGGATTTTGGCCCATAGAGGCTGTTAGCAAAATACTCGATATAACCTTAGTTATATAAGCACTGACTGGGTCACTCTGCTGCTTGCTAAGTGTTGGGCTTTCTGAAGCAAGGTTAGGGTTTGACAGCTGGTACTGGGAGGAATCACTGGGTTTGTCCTGATTAGCCAAACTAGTACATGCAAATTTTCAGTGCAGGAATGAGACCTTACAGCCTGTCGGGGGCTCTACCTGTGCTCATAGAACTAGGGTTTGTGTTTGTGCTAACGGTGTACAGCAAGGATGTTGAACTGGGGCACTATGACGGAGAACTGATGCTGCTGATGAGGCTGCAGTTCCCCCTGAACACCTCAGCCTCCCTGCAGAGATCAAAGAGCTGCCAGCTTCAGCATTCGCATGGGCGCACACACACACACATCCATCCAAATAAGCAGCATATAACTCTTGTTCTAGCAGGCAGTTAGCAAAAAAAAAAAAGGTATGCAGTTATCAGCTCAGGTCTGCAGTGAATTAAAGGAAAAGTCCACCATAAAACAAAATGAACCTGGGAGACAGTGAGGGGAAACACAAAAGTGACTGTTATTCACAGCAGTTATTCACTAAACAAACTTACATTGTCATTTTGAGTTGTGCTCTACTGAACATAATACAAGCTGGATGCTGTAGTGCTACAACTTTCTCTTTCTAAGCTGCAGAGTTTTAGAGTGGTGACTGCAGAGATGATAACAATGATAATTCCATCCTTCTACAGAATCCAATATATTCCCACAATAATAATAAATTAGCAACTTTAACAATAAATAAATACAACCCATTTACTATTTCTTTGTGATTTTTTGTTGCTAAAAAAATACTTAATGGTACTATCTATTTTTTTGGAAATGTCTTGGTCATTGTGAAAACTGGTCCATTGAACTACACCTAGTAAACTCTATAAACTTTATACACACTTATCTCTGTGTGCACAGTGTGCGCTTTTTTTCGCAGCTTAGCAGGACTCTTGAAAAGATGTTGGTGTTACAGATAAAACCTGCATACTTTTAATTTCATAGCAGGAAAAGAACGTTGGTGTTGTTGCATTAAGGAATCACTGTCAGAGAAAAGGCCGGTCTTGTAAGCCTGCGCACTGAGACCATAGGGCTTAAATGTCTTTGCATGTTTGCTTTCTGCATTGAAAATGAGAGGAGATGAGGCAAATATTTGAGGTGTGAGGCGAGGAGAGAAGGAAAGGGGAGAAAATGAAATAGAAAACAGAATAGAAGATGAAAAAGATCAGATAAGTGCCGTGTATAACAGGGAAGAGACGGAAATAGAGGAAGTAGTAGAAGAGATGGTACAGTAGGAGATGAAGCAGAAATGAGGGGAGAACGTGGAAGTACAAAAAGAGAGGAGATAAGCGAGAAGAGGAATAAAGGAAGTGGGAGGAAGGAGAGAAGGAAATATGCAGGGGGAAATTGAAGAGAAGAGGAAGAAAGGATTCAAGACAAGAGGGAAGGAGATTAAGCAGAGTAGAGGACGTCCTCTCCTCATTTTTTGTGGTGTTTTTTGAGTAATGAGCCTGTTAATTAGTAGAGGCATGCATGGTTTATTAAATCAAAGTGTTTACAACTATCACTGTCAACCAGATTCTTGCTGGTCTTGGCTGATGTTGCTATGGTAATTACAGTGTCATAAATGTGTTAGTGATTGATGGGCTTACTCATAAAAACTAATACATTAATCATTAGTTTATAATTATTTTAAAAGTAATGTTTTTACTCGCTGAGTAATTAATTAAACTGTTCTTTGTGTGGTAGTCCTGTACTCTCTAGCCTCTCTAAATGACAGAAACCACACTATGTAAATATGAAGACAGTAAAAGTAGTGGGAAATCATCCACTAACAGTAAGAAATGTTTCCACTGTTTCTCACAACTATCATTGGTCTTTGTGAAGATGAAAACAAATCTGTATTGAGGAAAAATATGTTGTTTCGATGTAAGTAGCGCTGCAACTGACTGATTATTTTCTTGATTAACCAATTAATCATTTGGTCTATTAAATGTCAGAAAACAGTTAAAAATGTACATCACAATTCACTACAGCCCAATGTGATGTCATCAATTGCTTGTTTTGTCCAACTAACCGTTCAAAACCCAAAGATATTTAGTTCACAATCACATAAGACAAAGAAAGACAGCACATTTTTGATGTAAGACAACCCAAGTTAACAACTTCTGTGTTGGCAAAAATACCTTTTCAACATAGGAAACAACGTATCCAGATATATTCTATGTTTCATCTTTTAAATTTAAATATGATTTTGACAAAGTTTGAAATGTAATGTATCTATCTATTGCGTCCCATTTAGGAAATTTGTTTTGCTGTCAGGTTAAGACAACCATGAACACTTGAGAAAAAAAATCTCACACAGTGCTACCTTCATTCCTGAAGAACTGCATCTTTTTTTTTTTTTTGTGCCGCAGAAGGAACACAATGTAAAAACTGTTAGTTCCATTTCCAACACATAATACACAGAACGACACACCACCTCCACACTACAAATCTCATTAAAGCATTACACACAGTTGTGCCAGCAGCTTCTTTCAAACCCTTTGGGGTATGTGTGTGTATGTCTGTATGTGTGTGTGTGGTGGATACATGTAAAGCACGCACTTAACCATATGTATTTGCGTTTGCACATTGTAGAATACTGGCAACATGTTAAACAAGGAATTATATATTGTTGACTGTAATATCAGTACAGTAGTAAATCAAACGTAGTGTGTGCATAATTGTGTTTGTGATTATTTCACATACACCGGGAGCCATCATATGTTTTTTGACAAGAATGTGACACAAAGCAAGTGAATGTAAGTCAGCCATTATTATTATTAATAACAGTCAATATTCTGTCATAAGGTTTAGGTTGTGGCTGGGTTTCTTCACCAAAAATAATCTAAGAAAAAGAACTACAACAAAACAAATATAACTTACACAAATTACCATTTATCATAAATTACTAATGCCTTGTATAGCACGTTATAAAAACATCAGCATAGGGCACTCTGGCAGCCTAGGGGTTATGGCACCGCACAATCCCTGGTTTGCGTCTGGTCTAGGAACTTTGTTGAATGTCATTCCCCATCTCACTCTCCCTTTCATGTCTACTGTCTACTATCCAATGAAGGAATAAAATGCCTCAAAACATTTATTTTAAAAAAGAAGACAAAAAATTTGCATCCATACTGTACAATACAGAAATGTAGGAAAATAAAACTTCCGATATTGAGTTTACAATAGTAGAATACGAAGAAAACTAGCAAGTATTAACATTTGAGAAGCTGGAACATGAACATTTCGGCATTTTTTCATAAATACATAACTCAAAATGATTGATAGACTAATGTTGCAGCTCTAAAAACAAACCAAAATCAACAGATTGAGATGCTGTACGTGTCAAATTAAGTCATACAAAGATATATGAACTTAAAGATGTTTGAGCTATAAATGTGTCTTCAAGGGTCATTGACAGTCATTGAAAAAGTTCTCTATTTCTATCCATTCAGTGAGCATTGCTGGGCTTTTATCTTTTAGGGTGGAAGAATCTCCCTGCACAGATACAGTACATGGGGGCAACAAGGGACCTCCTGACCAAGACCTTTCACCATATGAGCACTGTCTCTCCTCTCTGTGAGACACTCCTAACTTAAATTTCCTCCTTCTTTTCTTTGTACTGTCATGAAACAAGGAGAGGCAAGAAGCAAGAAAGATGAAATTTCTCATTCACACTCTCCCACTTTCTCTCTGATACACACAAACACACATCAAGGCCAGTCAGGCTCAGGGTTGGTTTATCTGCAGCTTACAGTGAGTTGTTGGAGGATGCTGTGCTGCCAGTCTTCTCTCCGGTAGTGTTTGCACTGTGCGTGTGATGGTGTGTGTATGTATGACTGACTGACTGTATTTGTGTGAGAAAAGAAAGTGAGGGGAAATAGCAAGAGTGCCTGTGTATGTACAGTATGTGTGTTTGTGAGTAAGACGTGCACAGGAAAACAAGCTGGCGTGTTTGGTATGTGTGCAGTGGCTGTGGATTAGACAGCACAGACTAAGAGACTGTGGCCTGGGGAGTGCTGTTGCAGGAGGAATGGGACGAACACTAATACAAACACAAACACAGTGACATAGCAGTGTGTTGCTGCTTTGTATCATAGCTGTGTTCTGAGTTGAGCACAATGCTCAATGCTTTTCTACTGTATATAAATTTGCAATGAAAAGAGAAACGGAGAAAAGATATGTATGAGCGTGATCAGTGACAATGTCAAAGAAAAGCTGTGCATGCTGAGTTAAAAAATTCTTTGCTGTTTTTGTCATCTCATGAATCCATTTAAAAACAAGTGCAGAAATCAGGATGACCAGTATCTAAGCTTGCACTACCTTCACCCAGGAGGGATATCAAAACTCAACACATTCTGTATCTAAATTTAGCTTTTTTTTCACATGTTTTGTCACATGTCTAAAGCGTGTGTTCCATGTGTGTTGCAGGACTCGGCTCAAGAAGGTGTCATCACCCGTGACATCCACCGCACATTCCCCGCACACGACTACTTCAAGGACTCTGATGGAGATGGACAGGATTCACTCTACAAGATCTGCAAGGTGAGCCTGAGATATGACACTGAGGTTGTGGAGGGGCATCCATGTAGCAGCAGAGTTGGCTGTCAGGAACATCCAGATCCAGCACTGGATTATACAGTACTGTATGTCACCACACTTTCTTTATGGCATCATGGAACAGAAGGCAAATCTCGATACTGACTCTCTCATGCTGTGTTCCAACATTTTTGAAAACTTTCCTGCTGAGAATCAAATGCTGTGAGATGAGAAACTAATTCTGAAATGTCTGCTAAACCTTGTAAAGTTTGTGCCTATTCCTATGAAGCCAGCCATTAGGGTTTTTTTGCTCTTTGTGGTCTGGCAAGGCTCAGTAGGATTTTGCTTGGCATTTCAAGTTGGCTCTACAATATATGATTGACAGTGCCCGCCTTTACTGAGGCATCAACACGAACCCTTCCTACACATAACATACCGGACATACGCACCACTCAGTGGACAGTCATTGATCTTTTCTTCCAATTTTCAAAGTGGAAAAACATAGTGACTGTTATGTAGGTGGTAGATTTCTCTCAAATTACCCACCAAAAAACGGTTTCTGTATATCACATTTGGGGCAAGAAGTAGACCATTTAGTTGCACAATGCTTCATGCTTTTATTGTAACCCTCTAAGGCCTGGTTTCAGTGGTTTAGGCAGAAGCAAAGTCATCAAAATTATGTCCAAATTCAGCCAGTTTTCCATTGAAATACAGCATTTTATGTTCTATTGCTTGTTATTATTTATAGGCTGTCAGTAGTGGTGGCAGCCAAATATATCTGAGAAAACAAGGCTAAGGACACAATAACAGCACAGCCACAATATAGCACATCAAAATACTTCATATTTAAGGCTATGAGTGAGGTAGGGCAGTGTGTCCACTAATTTATTATATTATATAAACCCTGACATCCAATTTGAAAAGTGATGTTGTTTTGATTAGTGTAAGTTGAAATACTTTACATGCAGAGCCCTCTGTACTAAGATGCAACAATATAGAGATGTGATTTGATAGATAGAAGACCCTTAACTAACCCCATGTTGATGCATCCTTACAAGAGAAACACCATGTAAAAACCATTTTAACAATGGATATTATCAAATGCAACCATGGTATATTAAAAAGTCATCTTTACAAACCTACACACACAGTATTGAACAATCTTTCCCGCTGACCTTTTGTGCGTGAGACACAAGCTGGATACCTTTTTTTTTTTTTTTTTTTTAAACGCTGCAGTGCCTCCTTTCCTTTTAAAACGAATGAGGACAATAAGTGCTGTAAGGAGAGGGTCCCAGTGGACTCACATCCTGAGGTAATTATCTGTGAAGACACATGGTACATTTTATTCAGACAAAAGCCAAGGTCAGCAGTACTGTAATGTATTAAAGCCACTCTTAATCTCTGTCACTGTCCTCCTCCAAGCTTGACTGCAGCTGTGAACTCAACCACGACGGTTTCTTATGTCTTTGCATTGCCCTACAATATATCCAACAGCTCTATCGCAAACAGAAAAAAACTAAATGTGAAATCAGCATGTATAATTTTTTTTTTTTTTTTTTTAAGTAACCAAATAGTCAAAAAGCGATACTCACATTAACAGTTTACAAAGCTTGGGAGTGATCTACATAAAAATGCTACAGAGTTCTCAAAAATTGTATCTTTAGAATAGATTCCTTGTACTCCCCAACAACAACATAGCTCATTGATCATTACCGATCATTACTGGTAAACAGTTCTTACACCTATGAAGTGTATTCAGTAACAGAAGACATTTGTCATACAGTCATCAATCAGTTGACATTACAATCAGTACTTTACTCAAGTCTGGACAGTCCGAGGTCACAGAAAACTACACATCAAACAAAAATGTTAGCCAGCTTGACACACAAACTTGCCAAACAGTGAAAAAAAAAATGCCCAGAGCATGAAGTAACTATAATGTCTAATAGCAACTTAAATAGTCTTGATTACGATAATTGGCTAAAATGTAAGTTTTTTTGGTGGGACAACAAACGTGTCCCAGCCGTCATCATCACTTTCAGTGTCCACTGGAAACAGTTTCTGTTGTCGTCTGTGCTGCTTGCAGCGTTTCTGTATTTGGTTGTGTTTTCTCATTTTGCAGCATTTTTTTCTAAATGCTGTGCATGTCTTGGTGAAGATGTTATCTTATTTGTCTATTTGCATGTGTTTTCTTAAGTTACAGTGCGTTCAGCTCTCAGGGGCACCGTACAAAAATGACAATAATTGAAACAAAGTAGATAGATAAAAAAGAATATTTAGGTCATTAGATCATCTGTCTATAATGTCTAATTAACTGTAACACTAATTAGATGCTAAAAGCATGCATTCAGTAATTATGCAATGAACAGAAATCTGAGCACAAAGTAAAAATCAGATGAAAGGAGTGTGGGGTATACATTAAACACAAATTTGGATATCACAGAAGTGTTTTGTTTATTCATTAAAATCAAAGGTAGCTTTAGAATGATGAAGTAGAACTTTTGCTCCTTCTGTATTTTCCTGGCGCTGCAGAAGTAGAGTATGGCCGGTCAGCGCTCTGGGAGAACCTGTCAGGAAGGGTTAGCATCCAGTCTGGACCCAACTAGGTCGGTGGCGAGCCAGCCGTCATTTGTATGCAAATCCATGTAGATTTGCTGCTGATAAGGTTGGTTGGATCTTGAGGCATGAGTGGGTTACAGGCACACAGAGGATCCAGGACAAAGTTTATATTCATCTTCATATCCTACTCCGTAATAAGCCTGGAGTCTTTTATTTTCTAACCTTTATTCTCTGGGGAAGGTCACCTGAGCTCTGTGCTCTTTTTCAGTGATAATCTGCTTCATTCTTTTAATGTTCCACTCAGTCACACTTCCAGCTCACCTGTACAACCTCAGACACTGGTGGTCACTCAGAAGGCCTGCTAGAGCGGTCGGGGGTTAACTGCCTCACTCAAGGGCACACTGACAGTGGGTTTTCAGGGAGAGGAGAGCATTATTCTCCCAGCTGGTGTGGGGATTCAAAACCTGTGACTCTCAGATAAATGGATAAAGAGAATATCCTCTGTATTTCCATGGAAACAGAACTTAAACAAAGCGGGTGGAAAAGCAAACACAATAACGCCTCATCAACCAGGCTAATGTTGCATATCCCCGCGATCACTGAGTGTTTCCATGCACACATTATTCTGGATACTAGTTCATATCCTGGTGACCGCCATACTGATCAGATTTGTGTATGCTTGTAAACACAATGCCAGCAGGGTTTGTTAAAATGAAAAATTGCCTGGGTGAACCCCTTCATATTCTAAAGCTGAATGAGCTTTGTTCTATAAAAACGAGAAACTGTTTCTACTGTACACTGAGCAAGTAATGTATCACAAAACATTTATACTATCATGGGAACAGAACTCAGGCAAGTCTTAACAGTCAAAACTTGAATATTCTTACGTGTCCCATCATCTTATTCACTAATTCATGAAAAGAAAGTTTATGATTGGCATTCCCTGGTAGCCCAGGGGTATTAGCCAACTGCAACATCCCCTGTTCTCGTCCAGCTGGAGACGTTTACTGCATGTCATTCCCTATCTCTCTTTGCCCTCATTTCATGTTATCTCTTTATTGTTGTTCATCTGATAAAGGCATACAGTGCCTAAAAATACCTTTTAAAAAAAGAACTTCTAAATGTATATATTATGTAAACCAAATCAAAAAAGCAATACATGAGATTACAGAACAATGTCCAAATTTCTGCAGTACACCATTTCAACTGAGGTCTAAATGACATCTTACATTTTTGTTTCTACGCAACCTGAATTCGATTCATAATGCAATAATATTGTAATGATAATGTGGTCTTCGCTTTCATTTACCACTGGCACGATATCCCTCTCAGCTAGTTTCCGTATATTTTTATTAAATTTGGTGAAACACTTCTCTGGAGTGAAGTGTTCAGATATTCAGTGTTTTGCTCAAGGACACTTTTACAGCACAGGTGATCATTTATAGTCCCATTAGCTGTTTCAGGATCAACCTATGACCGCTATATTTTCATCAGGATGTCTTGATGGAATTAACCAAATCAGGTCTCTAAATACTATACTATCACTTAAAGAATAAAAAAAAACTGTGCTTAATGGTTATGAGAAACTAGGCATATAGATTGCAATAATACACCCCTCTGAGCCTATTATCTGCTCAGGCTAACAAATTTAGATTTCACCCACCAGGACCTCCCCCATCCATCTGTCAGCATGCACTTCTCCCAGCTGAGTTGGGGACATGTGAATGCCACACTCCATCAAGCATGTCAGCTTGTAGATTACACTGCAGACAGCTCCACAAGACTTCTCCATTACCTCCACATCAAACCCCAAATTAGCTGAACAGATCAGCAGTGGAGCTCTGGATGTACACACTCATTTTTCAAGCATGGAAAGGGGGAGAGAATCTTTTAACCCAGTGTACGGAGGTTTGACTGCTGTCGATGTTAATGTGTCCATCAAAGAGTGAACATCCTGCCAAAATTCTAACTGTTACCAGCTTAATCATTTCAAGTTGTTCTGGATAAGGTCTGAATTAAACACATACTATTTGGGGATGTTAAAGTAAAAATAGTGTGTTTCATTGAACTCCACACATCGTGTACACCAGGTGTACAGCTTCCCCAACATTTGTACAGGGGAATATGATCACAGGATATCTATTCTACGTTCTCTGGGTCTGTGTTCAGTTCTGGTGCTGCTGACCTCTCTAGCATTTTGAGCTGCAGGGCTGGTGGTTTTGCCCACCAGCTTATATGTAGAGGTCAGGTGAGGTGGTTTATGTTTGAATAGATTTGGGGCTGCCCTGTTTGGTGCCCCACTTACCTCTGATGCCTCTTTTTTTTAGGCAGGCATTGGAACTGAAAACGATTTGTGTTCAGTGTTAATGTATGTTTCTTCCAGCCTGAATGTTTTGCAAGGATGGAGGCAGATAAACGTTAAAGCTGTATGATGTGGTCTTCGCTTTCTGTGTAGGTCGAATGGTTTTAGACACTTTTGACTTCCCTGGGTCCTTGTTTACACTGGGAAAAGACCTGTCTGTTTGCTCATTAGCATGATTGGTGGGGTGTGTCAACTACCGTCCATTTTGAGGCAGCGTCTCTCCCAAACGGTCATCTGAAGGTTACTCTCCTTGGTCTTCCATACTTTAATGCCCGAGCCAGCCAGATTTCTTATGTTGCACAGGCCCCCTCCTTTCTTACTACTGCAGTGGTGAGACATTTTGTGTTGTGACTTGAGTTTCTTTGCCTTACTGTATAAAATCAATCAGGCTTTAACAGGGGTAGTGGATTCCGCAGGCTAAGCTTGATTTGTTAATGGAAGCTAGTCTGGCTAGTGATTCACATTTCTTTATGTTGTATTGGTGCCATTATAGTGCATCTGATTTTAAAGCAGCTATAATCGATATTTTTATAATAACAAAGTTTCAAATGACAATACGAAAACAATGTCAAAGGGGACGTCCATAGTGATGAACCTACAGAGAATCATCACCCGAATCAGATAAGCCAGATATTTCACTCAGGAGTTGGTAGAGACCAAAAACAGAGCTAAAAGAGAGTGAATATTGGACAGGTAGACAGAAACACAACTCCAAATGAATGATGGTGCTCTGTAACTGGTGGCTCTGTAAATAAGCAACTCTTTCCTAACAAGTTTGCCATATCAAGTTAAAAGGTGTCTTTACAACATGTTTCCATTGCCCCCAAGTGGCCAGAAAATCAGTTATTGTAGGTTTAATGCTACAGACTTTGAAATAAAAGCCTGTGTGCAATAGAGACTGGTTATGCACTCTGAGCAGAGGCACTATTCCTGTCACTCTACTCTTAAAAGTCTTGGTGCATAAACTTGGTGCATATAAAGACAGGTTGCAGTGTGCCTTAAACACAGTGAAATCGTGGCAAAGTTTTCCAGAATGTCCAGTTGATAGGTTGGTGATTTTCTGTACATCTAATAATTTGTAATTGTCTGAACAATTATATACTCTCTTGTTACTGCTGCACTTGTCCTTAGAAAGTCTGTTTCTGAAAGTGGGTGTAGAATTTTGGTGTTATGTTATTAGACACAGGGACTTAACTCAGCATTTAGTGACTAGATGCCTCATAGAGAGGGGAAGAGTGAGAGAAGAGAGAGAGGTTGACACTGACAAAGAGAAAACCAAAGACACAGAGAGAGAGACAGTCCCCAGGGAAATTCTTTTGAAAAACAAAAAAACTCTGGTACTGGAGAGAAACCGTCCGAGAAATGTCCTCTGTGTGTGCAGATGCTCTAGATCAACACGGCATTAAGCTTTTAAGATCAAATGGTGTCGAGACTAGTTCCTGATTCTGAAAAGGTGGCCGAAATCCCTGAGCATATTCAAAATATTAACATACGACATGGTCATAAGAAACACATTTTTTGGGATGACTCAAGCATAGTTAATTACTGTTCTGCTCTCGCTACCATAACCTATATTAGACAGCAAGTAACTATAGCAGCATTATTGAACACTTTATGTAGCAGTTAAACTGACTGACTGTTAATCCAAGGGCTGACACTCGCCCCCCTCCCTCAATACTGAAGTGCAAGACACTAAATTCCCTAGCTGCTCCAGGGGAGTTGTTCATTGACTGGTGAAATTGTATCACACTCATTTACAGTACTTGAATTTTGAGGAGGCTTTTAGAAAAGTCCAACGCCCGAGTATTATTTATCACTAGTAACTTTTAACCTCCAATATTTTGCCTTAACCATCCAGCGATGTAAAGAATATTCACCCTCCCATCAGTAATGTTACATCCATGGTGATAAAATATTTAAAAGTCCCAGTATTAACAGGATATGTCATTAGCACCTGTGCAAAACAATCAGCAATCAGCTTGTTCAAAACTCCCACACTGCATGCTGTTGTGAGACTTCTAATCCTCACAGTATTTTTGAGACCAATTTAGCTGAATCACACCAAGGTCACTACTCTGTCTGTTCCACAAATTATTACAGTTAATTTATAACCACTGTCAAATGAAATTCTTGTGTCTCCAAAATGTCAACTTTTAGTAGCTAATAAAGAAGTTATGGCTTTGCTTGGCCTTCATGCTTTTTGAGTATGCTTTGAGTGTGTTTAAAAGGGATCTTTGATTTATACAAGACCATGTTAATGTTAAAGGGAAGTGAAATTGTGGAGAAAATTGGAGGTTTTAACATTACAGCATTAATTTATACTTTGTAAACAACCTTGATTAATGTCAGTGACCTCTGATGTCTTCCTGATAGAATAACCAAGCTTAATTTTCCCTCTCTCTTTTTCTTTCTCTGTCACAGGCCTACTCTGTCTATGATGAGGAAATCGGTTATTGCCAGGGTCAGTCGTTCCTCGCTGCTGTTCTCCTGCTGCACGTGAGTTAACTTGTCATCCATCTGTCCACTGAGCCTGCCTTCTCATGGTCAAGACAATGCACCAGATAGATGAATACATAGATACAATACATACACACATGCAAGCCTGGGTTGAACAAAACAACGTAGCACTTCAATATAATGTAATTTGATACAACACAAACCATGGCCTCAAAAGCTGAGTTGAGTCAATGCATCTCTGACATACTTTTGCTGTTATTTTGTCTACATATACATTCTCAATAATGACATTAATAAAGCCTAAAAATAAAACAGTTACATTTATGGAAGAACTTCATCTGATACTTTTACCTTGCCACATGCTTTCAAAATAAAAGCTCTCTGGAGCTGCTGGAATGTCACCTTGATGCTACTATAGACTGTGTTTGAGGAAATAATGTCAGCATTGTGCAGCTGCACCTACAGCTCACAGCATCTACAGACACCCAGTCTGTTAGTTGTGCTAGGTGTAATAAAGCAGAACAGAGACAATATAAGAGACTAAATGGAGGCTGAGAGAGAGTGAGACATCTGAAAAGAAAGTTGCTGACCGCTGGAATGAAAACAGTTTATAGCAAAATGATGTGGACGAATAGAGTGAGAGAGAGAGTGCCAAAGAAGGTAAAGCTGAGAGTAATAGCAGAAAATAGGGAGTGGGAAAGAGGTGGACAAGACACTTGTTCACTCTCACACATTTATTTTCAAGGTCACTGACAGACACACAACTCTATGAACCCCTCTCCATACATGTTTAAGTATCTTTCTTTTGTTCAGTGTTTCTTGTCTGTTCAAAGCGTGTTGCAACTTGTGTACGTAAAACACACCTGAAATCTTATTTGGGGAAGGTGTTAAAAGACAGATGGAGGAGGGACAGAGGAGTAGATGCATTGGAGGCAGGAGTCCCAAGTGGAGGAGAGAGAGCAGTGGAAGTTTGGTTGAGGTCCAAAAGACAAGGGCAGCAGAGGTTAACGAGGAGGAAGACGGAGGGAGAGTGGACAGGAGAAGAGAGGTCAGGAGGAGGTGGGGTGAGGGGAGATGGTTGGATAGTCATGGAGGAGACCTATGGACGAGTTTAGTGAAGACGCATCATGAGGTACAGAGGAGAGGAGACAGGAGTGGAAAAGAGAGGAGAGTGGAGTTAGGGAGGAGGTGGCTGTAAAGGTGAAGAGGAGGAGGGGAAGAGATAAAGGGGACAGCAGCAGTAAAAGAAAGAGAGGTTATACAGGAGGAAGAGGGAGGAGGCAGACGGGTTATACAGGAGGAAGAGGAAGAAGGGAGAGGTTATGGAGGAGATGTCAGGAATATTAATAGGGGTTCAGGTTTACCTCCAGGAGCCCATTCAGCCCCAAACACATACTGTCACTCTGATTAAATATCACCTCACTGTGTGTGTGTGTGTGAGGAGAAATACACACACACACACACACACACACACACACACACACACAAACAGTTTTAAGCTTTCTCTCATGCCTCTTATCTTCATTCATCCATGCAGTGCGTGCATACACACACACACACACACACTGAAGAACACAGAGACAGTGAAACACTCACATAAAAACACATTTTTGCACACACTTGAACTGGCACATGCAAACACCTTGAAGTATGTCCCTTCATGTCATTCACACCTTCACCTTCTTCTTCTGTCCTTTGGTCTATATTTAGAGACAGCCAAACAATGTCAGTAAACAAAATGTCATTTGTTTTCCATGTTCTTTAAGGAACAGATGGGTTGGGTTTACCAAAACTTTGTAAATTAAATTTGGCCCTGGTCTGGTAGCATCACAGTGCCTTACTGTAGCTGAAATTCAGATAGAGATAAAGAGTGAATCTGTTTCTTGTCTTGAAGACTGCATGACCACCAAATGTCGTTTGCAGATCCAAACAAAATGTCCTGGTTTCCTTTGTGGCAACAAATATACATTTTTGGACAGCCAGTTGTTCAGAGTTTTAGTTTTATTCATGTGGTTTCAGATGCCTGAGGAACAGGCCTTCTGTGTGTTGGTGAAAATCATGTATGAGTATGGCCTCAGAGCTCTCTACAAAAACAATTTTGAGGATCTTCACTGCAAGTTCTACCAGCTGGAGAGGCTGATGCAGGTTAGTGATGCAATGTTTTATAATGTTTGAAATGTAATGGAATGTATTACAATGCAATGGAAAGTAGCATAATGCTGAGAAGACAACCCTGACTGGATGATTGGGCCGATAGTTGGATGAAATAGAGTTTCCCTGTACAGTATTCCCACTTCAATTTTTTCCTATACGATAACGATATCCTCAATGTTATTTAACATAGAAACATGGGACTCTCCTGGATAATGTAACAATCCTATAGGTTTATGTTATGGCCACCAGTTTTAATTATTTCAACTTCAAGTCATGTTTTGTTCATTATTTGGGCATGGCGGACGGCCCTACAATACCCGTGAGCATTGGCCACTGTTGCCATGGTGAAGAAGCCAGTCAGAGGTGCGAATCAAAGTGCTAGCAAATTCAAAATGCTTTGTTGGTGCAGTTGAGAACCACGGTGCCATAGTTGCTGAGTTAATCCAAAATCAACCCAGAATTTAAAACCAAAAAGATTTAAGCTGCAGGTTATGTTTTCAGTTTTCTCAACAGTGTAATCTGTAAGATTTCTCCTGCCCTAAGAAGCACACGTAACTGAATTTTAAGCTCTGTGATCGGATGTTTCTTGCTGAAATGTACATTTAGCAAGTTAACTTCTACCTTGAAATTTTTACGTTCACAGGCTTGTACCTTCATCTATTTACCAGCGCAGTTGTAAATTATTTGGATTGATGATTTAACCAGAGTTTCATGCTGATCCAAGCCGTAGAAGTGCTTCAACTGTGAGTCACGTAAGGTTGCCTATGGGAAAAATTAATGGGAATTTTACTTGTGGAGCCAGGGGCTCTTGAAATGGCTCCTCCCACATCCCACTCTCTCTCTCTAAGGCTACGGCTACAAGTCACTCCCAGTTTGTTCACTGATCTCTGTTTCTTTTCCTTGTTCATTCATCACACGTTCAGACACCTCTGGCTGTAGTTGAAGAAATGATTCATCTCACCACTTAGTGGCACTAGTGTTCAGGATTTGGCCTTGGGGGGGCACTACAATTACAGCTCAAAATTAAAAATGCTAATCAGTCGTTTTGTCTACGTCATAAGTTTAAATGCCATGAAATTCACTTCACACATCCAGCTATCCTTGCTGTACAGACTAGTCTCAAGGACCATTAATTTACACTACTTTTGATTTTCCAACATTTTTACTTTCTTGAGAATGAGGGTCCCTTGGGCTGTTTCTTTTAATTAATGATTGAATGCAGGGTTTATACAGTTACTTATACTGGATGCCAATAAAAAGAAAAGACTAGCAGACAGTGCACATAGCCTTACAAAATGTATTTGCAATTTCCATAAAAGCAAGAAAAGTTTGATCATATTCAAATATGTAGAGCATGTTACCAGTGATTGCATTATCTGTGGGGGGCGTCATGTTTGTTGTTGCCTTGTTGACCCGTTGTTTCTGGTCACTGAATGTAATAGAAAGTCTGTGTGTGTGTGTGAGACTTGCAGTCTCTGTAGCCTAAACAGCATTCTTTCTGTCTGTTGAGGCCGATGATCCTGTTGCTTTTAAAGTCCCATCCCACTCAGGTATTACAGCCTAAATCCACTCACTGAGTAGAGTTTAATTTGGCCCTGAAATCCATCCTGGCCCTGCAGGCAGTCGTCTCTCAGCATCAAGATCAACTCGGTTAGCATCGACCAAATGCGCTCAATGTAAGGATGTTAGCATTGACTGCTAATTATTAGCGTACAGGTGGGAGCTCACTATCTGATCCAGTCAGGTGTCATGTGGCATGGTAAGTGTTGGCTGCCAAAGTGGATTGCTATCTGGCTAATTTAATCCTTTATTCACTGTACATGCATGGACGCTAAGACACACAGGCACATTTTTCTACTTGAAAGCTACATCCGTCTTCTTGTTCACATGTGCTCAATGTTATTGTACTAAAATAGAAGTATATAAAAACAGATAAACTAGAACAAAAAAATGGTGATGAAAGAGATCAGGTACACAGAATAATATAACACTGGCAGTGCTGAATTCTGGTGCTCATACACATTGTACATTGTATGAAACAGATTGCTCTACAAAGGTAGAATCACTCATCCCCATTACAGATTTGTCAATGTTAAATTTTGTGAATGTTGCTGCTTTGTATAATACAGTATATTTTACTTTTATATCTATTTACTGGAAGTTTAACAATGTGTGTAATGTATGAATAATATCTCTGACTGTTTGACAGCTGGGACATGGTACTGAATTGTGTTTTGTGTGTTTCTTTGTTCTTGGGTCTCTCTTGAAAGAGATTATCATCTCAGTAAGACAGCATGATTTAATAAAGTATGAGTGAAAATGAAATAATGTAAAATAGAAATGACAAGCGGGGCCATATCTTTATATTCTTGTAAGTGCTGTTTTATCTCACAAGTTTCTCCTCCTCCTTCTCTTCTGTCTGCTCCTACAGGAACAGCTTCCAGACCTGTGGTCCCACTTCCAGGAGCTGAACCTGGAGGCACACATGTATGCTTCCCAGTGGTTCCTCACCCTCTTCACTGCCAAGTTCCCCCTGTGCATGGTTTTCCACATCACTGACCTGCTGCTCTGTGAGGTACAATTTGACTCACTACTTTATACTGGGAATACAGGGAGAGTGATTTGGTCTACATTGTCCAGAGGGGAGGTTCAACCTTGTAGAAAGATGAGAGGAGTAGTAAGGAGGTAGAAAAGAATGTCACGAAAGGAAGAGAATGAGCGGCAGAGGTTACTGGGAAGTAAGGTTCGAAGCCGTCAAGGTAGGAGGAAGGAGACATGAAAGGAGTTGGTTCAACTGTACAGTACCTTTACTGGCCAGCTATCATTGGCCACACGTAGGGGGAAAGATATACCAGCACCAGCACTGTTCCATCTGCATTCTGCTCTATTGTTTGATCTAATATCTTCCCAATGTAATCAATAGAGATGCACTGATCGGGCTTTTAAGGGTTGATACTATCACAGATTTAATGTCATTAGGGCCACTTGACCAGATACCAATCACTGCTTGCTTCCTGTTCTAAAACATTTTTAAGCTCCCCTGAAGAGACCTTCTCCCAAAAGCGATCATGCTATTTTTGGTTGGACAATACAGTATTCATTAGTACTATGACTATCTTTAAAAGTGATTAATTTCGTCTTCTAATAAATTCTGTGATATTCTACAACCACTTTCTTAACTTCAAAATTCTCGACAAGTGTATTACACATGTAGTGAGTTAAACAGAGGCTAATAGGCAAGAAAGTATTTAAAGCAAGTACTAGAATAGTATATAAACCAAAAGGATGATAATTAAGTTATTTCTATAACATTTTGGTTTGGTCTCCTGCTGAGGTCCTGGAGAGGACATCCCCTGAGAACCCAATAGTTCAACACTCACGTGGGTAACAATGGAGTAACCTGGAGGGGTTTCTCTAGATCTGAACCCCAGCAATGTTTTTTATTGGACTAGTCACTGACTGCCTGAAACAAATACCATGTTCAAGCATAAGGTAGTTTATAAGTATACCTGGTACAAAAACACCTTAAGATTGATGGTCTGCTGCCACATAATTTGGCAACTTGGGTGAAAAGAGAAACAGAGCTTTCAGCTGATCACCACCTGCTGGTGAGTCAGATCAGGTGGCAGGTAAAGCTGCCAGACAGACCTGATGAAGCCAAATGTGTCATGAGGGTGCACTGGGGCTCCCTGACCGAGGCCCTTATCTGGAGGTGGAACATGCAGCTGTGTCCTTATGGAAAATAAATATTGTGTTTGGAGCATGTAAAATTTACAGTAGCAAGGGGCCAAGAACAGAGCCTTGAGGAACACCACGTCCAACATGAGCAGATGAAAAAGAGGTATAACCCATAACAGCAGCTTGAGTTCTGTCAGAGAGATCTTAACAGTTGAAGAGAAGTACCACTTAGACACATTTTTCCAGGTGACTCAGCAAAATAGTCACCAATTGACTGATTGTCTCTCCCTCTATTGGATTATATTTATGTGTTATTTACTAAATTGTGTATACATCAAGAAAGAGAGAAAGATTATTAGTGTTTTTGATTTTTTTTTTTTAAATCTTTGTATTCTGAAAAGCTTCATTCCATAAAACATAAAAAGTAAAATGCCCTATTTGTTTCCTCTCCCCTCTATCCCCTCTATCCCCCCCCCCCCCCCCCCCTCTGCCTTCCTATTGGCCCCAGGCAGAACAATTAAAAGTTTCTCAGGTCTTTCTCACCCAATGAGCCGCATGATGAGAATCTGCTCGTTAAACCAGAATTCTCATCTCCTGCATCCCTCTCTGTCTGCCCTCCTCTTCTTGGCTCTCTCCATCATCTTCTCCCACTCTTTTATTGCTTCCTTTCTCTATCATCTTTCTCTTTCCTTGTTTACTCTCTCTGTCAAATATCAATTTTCTTGCCATTTCTTTAAAAAACATTTTGCTGTATCTTTTCTTTCTTCCACTGTCTCTCATTCTGTGTTCGTTGGCTCAATCTTATATTTATTTATGTCTCTATAATTTTCTTTGTTTTTCTCTTATCTTTTCATTTTTCTTTTTCTTTAAACAGCAGCCTGTCATTGCTCACTCTCTTTCCCAGCTTTACTTGTTTGCTCTTTATTCATATTTCTTTACACTTTTCATCTTCCCTTGTTTCCTGTTCTTTCCCTTTACCCTTTCTGTCCTTGTTCGCTTTCTGTGAGCTTTTTTCTCATCCCTTTTATTAATCACTCTCTTCATACTCCCTCAGGCAGCTGTTGTTTTTCCTTGATGAAGTCTTCTCAACAGTTTACTTTGATAGTTATTTTACTCTTAATCTCTCTACTACATTTTCACCTCACCCAACTGTCTATTTGTTGTCCCTCATTTAAAATCTCTGCACCTCATATCTAGAAATATCAAGTCAAAGGCTAGTGGACTTTTGTTTGGTCTTGTCGTCTTTTGCCACTGATACAAGAGACTGAAGTACTGCTGATTGGTGGGGAGTCCCAGGCCCATACCTTTATGCCACATGAGGGTTTTTTAGGTCATATGTGAGTCACTTCTTATTACCACTTTAGTTACCAGTAACCATTCACTGCTGCCCAAGATTATTTTTAACAAAGAATATCACATTTGTGGTGCTAATGAGCTGCAAAATTATCCTACTGTTCCTCTGTGTCTCTATCTACTTAACTCTGCTCGACTCGCATCTGGAACTTTTTTGCTCTCATCATCATACAGTCTTGAACCTTCACTCCTCCCTTGGCCTATAGCCCCATCACCTTTCCCGTCTATGTCATCATATCTAACCTTTCTGCATGTTTATCTCTCTTTCTCCTGCATGAATTTGTCTTGCTCTGATACACACACTCTGAGATTATCTTTCTCTCACACACACCTTTGGTCCTGCCTCAGCACTGTAGCACCATCTTGAGGCCTACAAAGATAGGTGTGTGAAGGCAGAGCTCCCCCTCTCTTTTCTCTTTCTCCAGTTATTTTTAGAGCTGTCCAGATATTTTTAGCTCTGTGTTGCCATGTGAACTGGTTGTCACGGAGACCAAGGAGACGGGTGTTCCCATGCAGAGCTGACATCAGCTTTACATTTTCTTTCTTTCTGTGTCAAAATCAGAAGCATTGTATCGACAAAAGAGAAATAAAAAACATACTGTCACAGCATTAATGTACAAATATCAGTGAATAGAAACAAAACTTCCTACCACAATAATCTGCTCCACACAATAATCTGTGATTTATATAGAAACATAATACATGTAATGAATAAAACAAAGTCAACTTTTAGTTTTATCTGTTTTCCCTTCTCATCACTTCTACTGTACCTCTCTCTGCTCTGTGTTGTTAAAGACATTGTAACTCAACTCTGTGCTGTCAGTGAGGATTCATTTACCTTTACATTTAATTATAGCACTGATAAACTTAATATGTGCAGCAGTTTAAAAAAATGATTGAAATGAATGGCTAAAGCAATAAACAATCTATGCAAATAAGATGCAATAAAATCGACATACCTGAATTTCAAGATGCTATGTGAGCTTTTTTGATACCAGTATATAAATGTTAGTAACTTAATTGTGGTACGGTAGGATATTAGAATTTAAATAGCCAATAATGTTCAGGTCAGATAACTACTTGTCTGGAAAAATATAGTCTTTGAAGTTATGTTTTCTACTCTCTGTGTCGTCTTTTCTCTTTTTTTGCTATTTCTTTGCCATTTTGTATCAACTGATTAATGTTTTACTTAAAAAGTCATGAAAATTAGAGGTTGTAGATCTTAGCCATGTAGTGACGGCTTTCATTTCACTGCAGATATTTTTTTGCTGTGTTTGTTTATTGAAGTTAAAAGTTGTAAAAGACGATATTACTAGAGAAAAAGTATATTCTTTTCATATTAAATCAGGAAATATCAGGAAGTGTGTCTGCAGCAGAGCATCCCATCGCTTCTGGTATCAGCATGGGTGCCGAAGGGGAAAACATCTTCGTACAGGAAGTGTTGAATCCAGATTTAGAAAAGAAATTAAAACTCTCTCTTAAGCTGCAGTGAGGACAGGGAAAGCTGGACTCACCAACATCTGATGTTTTCCCTCTCTTTGGTATCCTTTAAAATTCTCAGTTTTAGTGTATCAGAAATAAATACACTGATATACACTGAAACTTTTAAAAACCTGCTGATACACATGAAGATGACAGTTTTGCCTCTACTTGTTTCTGTATTCACACCTAATTCTCCTCTCTCTTCCAGGGTCTGAACATAATCTTCAATGTAGCCCTGGCTCTGCTCAAGGTTAGTACTCATCTCATTCATTCATTTATCTGTAACCATCTGTTTAAATTCGCTCAACTATCAAATCAGTTCATATGTCAAAAATCACGCTTTCTTTTAAACCCACCCAAATTGTGTTTAGTTTTAAATCCACTTTGCTTCAGTAAAAGAGAAAAAATATATATTGTTTGTATGATGATATATTAATTTTGTTTTTTACACCAAAGATAAACCCATCTGGGTTTAAGAAAAAGCAGATCTTGACATTTTTTGGACATTAATTACACATAACAATAAAGATGGTGGTTGCGCACAGATTTACTGAGCAGTTTATATGATTGTGCAGAAGAGGCACTGTGTGTGAAGGAGGTGCGTTAAGTCCTAGCTCTGGTGTGATAGTTACTGTAGGGGTTACAGTTTGTTTGTTGTCATTTCTTGCCCCCTAGTGGTCAAATCAGAAACTGCATCTGGAAGTGATGGGGCTGATTTGTCCTCAAAGACAAATTAGACAAATGGGTAAAGACCTTGTGTCACAACAGCTGCCAGTCTTTATCGCAGTGACCAGATTCTGACCAGAATAACTCACGTGTCCATGTGTGTTTGTGCTGTGGGAGGTTGATTTATGGACTTTGATTCAAGTGATACTTTTCCATTTATAATTGTACCATTGTGCTGTAGTACATGTTTTGAGCAGTATATGAATTGGATGAATTTAAATAATGTTTTCAATTTGCACCCCCACCGCCCTCAGCTGAAGTTACTAACTTAATAACCCATGCAGCTACATTTTTAGCATAAAAATACAGTTAAGTGCGTATACAAGGTTTTCATACAGTTTCCCTCAGAGGGTGATAAAATACTGTATCATCTGGAATCAGAAAATGTAATTTATCATTGAAAAATTGGGAAGTGGTTTAATGAAAACATACAGGCATAGAATAAGAACACATTTAGATAAAAAAAGAAGAGCAAATTTTAGCATTTCCTTTAAAATAATTCATAATTTTTGTCACATTATTGAAAAAGAAACAAAGTGTCTAGATTTAAAAAAGACAAAATTAAACATGTTTTTGAGTTTTTTGAAACATTACCAAACCAAACTGCACTTTGCCGTCAGAGCAGAATGGTTTAGAATTACTAGCTGTTGTGTTATCAGATCTGTTTGTGGCGAGATGGATCGATGAGTTTTGGCAATGACTGCGTCATATTGCATGTCTGTGTCTAGTTGTTCAATGTGGGCATTAATTTGATGGGACAGTCCTTGTGGAAGTCATGCTGAAACTTCAAGAACACTCAGTGATGAAGAACAGGCTTGTTTGTCTTATCGTGTAGTCCATGTCCTGGTACTGAAACAAAATAAACAAATAATTGTATTTCTTTTCATTAATTTTCAGGTATAAGTGTCTCTTTTTGTGACGAGACATCTGTACATTATTTATGACTGAAAACTAAATGTGCTAGCTGACATTTTCCCAGGTTTTACTGATAAAGTTTGAAATAAATGATTTGACACATAACATTTTTTTAAGTCATCTAGCTTTTGTAATTGTCAGCTCCCATTACTGTAACATGATACACAGGTGGAAAAGGTTTTTTAACTATAGTAAGTATATGCTCATAACCTTCAAGTAAACCAAATTATCATTTTTATTTTACTTTTATAAATTAATTCTTAAAAGGAACGTGGAGGGTGCCATTATATATTATTATATTTTATCAGCAAGTCATGACAGCAAAGTTGTAGATTAGAAAGTTTTGAACCCAGACTTAGATGTGTTTCTCTTGGTCCCCCGATCACCTCATAAGCAACAATATGTGCAGTCAGTTTTTAATTTACTACTATTATTTGTTAAAATAATAGATAATAAAAAAATAAAAATAATTTAAAATTTGTCAGGCCCTCAAGTATTCTTTTTTTGGAAGCAGAATAATAGCCAAATTAAAATATTATTAGGGGATGCCCCAGTCAAGTTTGTTTTGCCCCCAAAACCATGCCTTTAATACTGAATACAATACTGAGTTCTGATGCAATATTCATTTTTCCCTACATAAAACAGCTGCACAGTATGCATGAACACACTAACACAGCCTAAATTAACACAGCCTACATTAAAACTGGTAAAGCCAATCAAATTTTGCAGATTGGCTCGGGATATTAACAATCATAATAAATATAGTGTTTTTGCTTTTCTATAGTAATGCAGCTACTCAGTCTTTCCTCTCTAAATGAATCATATACGGTTGGTTTTAAAAAGCCCTTCCTGCTCTGTATTTTAGCAATAATGTATTCTGTGTGTCAGAGAGAGAAAGATGTGGTGCATGCGATGGTCGGAAATGGAGAACAAATGAGGATGTGAGGAGGGTTGAAGGGGCTTCCACTGCCTGCCTCTCATTGGCCAGGCATGACGGCATTCTCCCCCGAGGCTCCCTCCTCCCTCCTCCATCCATCCTGCTCTCCTCGTTCACTCTCATCACCCCTCCCTCCATCTGTGCTCACCTCCCTCCCTCTCCTGCTTAGCAGCCGCCATCCACATCACAACAGAGGCATAAGCTATAGCGTTAGCAATCTGGACCTGGAAGAGAAAAGCTCTGTGTTGTTGTTTTTAATTTTTTTTCTTTCCTCTTCATCTTTACCTCCCATGGATGCCTGCTTGGAGCTTCTTCTCTCCCTCAGTTCCTCGTTTTCTCTCTTCTTTACCTCCTACTCCTCTACCTCCGCCTTCTCCTCTTCTCTTTTGGCTGGCTATGTATTTCTCCAACACGCTACCTCTGTCCACCACCCAGACCTCTGCAATGGAGCCGCCCCTGCTAGCTGCTAGCCATTAGCTGTTAGCATCACAAAGAGAGGGAGAGGGGTAGAGAAAGCAAGGAAGGCAGAGAGAGTGCGAAAGAGAGAGGTGGTGCACAGGAAACACTGTGTGGTTTCTTTGCTTTGCCTCACCCCAGCTGCTGGCCAGGACCATCACTGCTGATAGCACAACAACATACACACTTATGCAAACACTCATCCATTTAGTCTTTGTTGTTGAGAGGCAGAAGTGACTTTCCATCTGAAGGAGCTGGCTTCCCTTCTAAAGGATCTACTGACCACTACAGACCGGATGCCTGGCTGCTGCTGCTAATGGAAATCTGCCAGAGGGACAGACACTGGAGTCCATGCTGAAGCTGTTGATTGCTCTGTGGTTTGGATCTGTTCAGACTTCAGATCAGAGGGTTATATCAGTGAAGAGGAAGGGCAAAGATACAGAGAGGCTTTCGTGATATGCTTTTTTCTGTTTTACTATTTCATTCTAAAGTCATCTTGTTTTTAATGCATCACTGGCTTAAATCTGACTCAACGAGTTCAGCATCCGTTCAGCCATGAACCTACACAAACGCATCATCATCTCCTGAAGGCAGAAAAGTGCCATGCTCCCATGCTAACAGACCACATCTCATCTGCTTCTGCCTTGTCATCAGGACCGCCTGCTCAGGCTTAGACTGGGGCTCTTCAGATAAAAGGATTCATACTGTTTTTCAGGCAATTTCACATTTCAAAGAAAGCTAAAATCCTGTCAGCTTCATACCAGGTGCGGCCTCCCATTTGGAAAAAGGGTACAAAACATATCGACTGCTTTGATGTGTCGTCTCACACGCACCGAGCCTCGAGCTTTAAGGCCACTCAGTTGTGCAGACTGAAGGGGATTTTCTCTACGTCTTTGAAGTCTTACAACGAAGGAAAAATAAAAAAGGTGGGGTACTTATCCATTGCTGCTGTTCGCCGGAGCAGTGGCCCACGTGTCGAGCAGCTTTGTTGCTAGGCAACGGCGTACTGGATTGGAATTGGTTGGGGGAGTTTGGCACAGGAAGATGAGAGTGGGTAGTGTGACTGGATTTCAAAGTGAGTCTGGCAGGTAGCTGGAAGACTCAGCATTATGCCGAAAGCAGCGTCAATACATAATTTCCTGACTGTTATTTTGTCGCACCTTGTGGCTGTTACTGGGCTCTGACAGTGGTACAAGCTGAGTGGCCTCCACTGACATCTTGTCCACTTGTCCAAATTCTGTGGTGCCTAGATGAACTGGATAAATCTCAGCGTTGCGTGCCTTGGATGCCTGGGCTGTCTCTGCTGAGTTGCTGTGTGGTTAAATGAGCGTCTCGTCACTTCTTTCCTTGCTGGAGTCCTGAACATCAGTCTGCTGTGACGCTACCTGATGTGGCATTATCAGCTCCTCTTCCCAGAAGGTCAGTCACCTCATTCACCAGGATTCAGCCAGTTTGGCTTGACAGCGACCTCGAGGCGAATCTCAGCTCACTTAAGTTAAACACACTTACCAACCTTTCTGCTCCCAGTCCACTCCTCCTCCAACTCCAAGAAACCCGCTGGGACGTTTGGACGACACACTGGAGTCATCTGCCACCCTGGCCCTGGAGCGGGACCGCCCCTCTCCCTCACCCTGCCCCACCCTGCCACCATCTCCTCCATCCTCCCCTCCGCCCTCTCCTCCCCCTATACCTGCCTTGACCCCGCATCTGCCCCTTCCAGCAGTGCGCAGGGCGGTGGAGGACGGAGAGGGAACAGCAGAGGAGAGGGCCCACGGCAGTCAGGCCTCAGCGGATTCATTCTGCAGGGTGATGGGTCTCCTTGGGATGGGACACCGACTCTTCGTCCCTAAGCTGCTGGCGGTGAGAGAGGGGGGACTGGGAAACAGACGCTGGATGATTTAACTGAGCATGCAGGAATGGTTATAAAGGAATGGTTGTTACTTTGACATGTGTTGATAATGAAGGGAGCTACTGATGAGGACAGAGGACGGGGAAAAAGCAGGCAAGCATGTCTCAAAAAAGCAACTCCTGACATTGGCCAAAGCACTATTTATTGCATCTGTTGTGGTGAAGGTTTGACCCCTGACCCTTGACGTCATTTGAAATTGAAGCTTGCACATTCTGCTGTGGACCTTTCTGTATGTCATATTGGATAGATGTGCCAGCCAATTGCCTAATATTTTATTTACAAGAGATTGCTAGCCTGTTAGCTTTAACCTAAAGCTGTAACCTCTGAATCCAACATGAATAGATTCATTTGGAAAACTCATACAAGAAGCTCAACTCAAAAAGATACAGTTGTCCCCGCTGTCTCCTATTCATGCTGCCTAGAAGTCATATTTATTCATAGTCCCATATCCCATAGTCTCATTTAGAAATTAAACAGCCAAAACATGGTCTAGTCTGGACCAAGTTGACAAAAAAATATTCCATAAATAAAGACTTTGATCTGCCATGTATAGTACTCACTGATATAGTAATATCTCTGGATAGATTCATGTGACAATGCATCTTTTCACCACAAGATGGTGTTATAGGTGTGTGTTATTTTCTTACCTTTATTGTCTGAACTCCATACTGCTCCACATCCTTAGTTCAACAAATTCACATTCTGAGTTGCCCAGTACAAGTTCAGCAACTGAGCAACTCCACTGCACTAGTTAGGGCTTTTTTGTGCTGTATATAAAGTATCTTGACACTTGGAGGGGAGTGCTTTCAAACAACTAACTTTCCCGTCAATGCCCTCTCTTCTAACCTGTATGCTCCTGCCATCTTAAAAGATGTTATTATTTTTTGTTTTACATTTTAGGCATTAAGCTTGTGCTCTCTGTGATTTACTATGAGGTCAAAATTAGAATAACCTTAAATTGCCTCAAGCAACAAGTGATGAATGAACAACTTTAAGGATCATGTTAGAGAGACACCTCAAAAAAGAATTAAAAACTTAATGGCATAAGGGAAATTGCTCCCAAGATGAGAGCAAGTATGAGTAAATGAGGATGCATGTGACTGAATACGATTAGGGGTGTGAGGTGCTCTGAGTTTTCAGCCTTCAATTGTGGATAATGGAAAGTGACTCTGCTGTTCGTACTAGAGGGAACATGTGATATGATGATTCAAAAACCACATACTCTTTTAACTGCTCAAACAGCTACAGACCCTGCTCTAGACTCAAAATAATAAAAATTAATCTCAACAATCAAACTTGTTGAATAGTGAGAAACAGGAGGCGTAGTGTAAATCTGTTATTTGTAGAGAATGTGACACTCAGTGATGATGATGAATCTCCAATAAATCTGTTAATCTTTCAAGAGCACTACTGTAAAACTATCTTTCCTCTGGGTGCATGGAGTGAGTTGGAAAATAATTTGTCAAAGGGCATAGTGGACTGGATTGGTTAAATGTGATTTAACTAAACAAAATCAAGAATGTCTCACACATAGCAACATTTCCTTCATCAAGTTGTACAGTAAATAGCCTTGTAAGTCTATCCTCTTTGAATATAGAAATCTAATGACAGCAACTGAGGAGCGCAAGCTGTTAGAGGTTACTCTGCGCTCTGTATGTCTGACTCTTAGTGACTGTCTCTTGTCTGTTTCCACCACCATCTCCCCTCTTCTCCCACCTCCTCATGTCCTGCTCCAGACGTCTAAGGAGGACCTCTTGCAGGCGGACTTCGAAGGGGCTCTCAAGTTCTTCAGAGTCCAGCTGCCTAAACGCTACAGAGCTGCGGAGAACGCCCGCAGGCTTATGGAGCAGGCCTGCAACATCAAGGTAAGGATCTCTACAAACATATGCATTTGCTGTCCCTAAGCCCTTTATTCTTTACTTTCCCCGCATCTTAATTTCAAAGTTCAACTGTAAAAGCAAGACCTTTTGCACTGTAAAAAAAAAAAAAAAAAATCTGTGTACAAATGCACGCACACACATCATTCCTGGAGTGACTATGAGATTATTGTATGAGTCCAAGCAACACAAGGAATTCCTGTGTTGGCATCTCCCACTGAGACACAAATACCTTTAACCAAAGGGGTCAGAGGCTCTGGAGCATGACAAGTACAGTTTTGTCTGTTGTGGGGATTGAATCTCTGACCGTCTGGTTGCAGTATGGGGTAATGTCTACCACAGCTTTGGTTTATTGCACTGACTGCTGAGCTGTCTTTTCTGTCTATGTATCTGGTGCCCAGAGTTAGGGTTACTTGTGTTTTATGTGCACTGCTCTTTACACAGATTAGTCAGTCAGAAAGACTTGGTGGGACTGTGACATCTTTCTCCTTGGATTTTCTGGGACTTTCTGTTGCTAAAGTTTTTACTGTTCTTAACGTCAAGTAATTTCTTTGTCTCTTCAGGCATGGAGATTTTCACTGCTCTCTTATTGTGTTTATTCCAAACAAGCCTAAAATGCAAAACACATCCCTTTCTGTGCAGCAGGAAGGAGCTACCAAATAGCGAATGTTTAGAACTTTTATAAACTGGATATATACTGTGGGTTCGATCTCTACTGTGTTGGAGAAGCCTGACAGAGAGGGAAGGAAAATGTCTCAGATAATTTCTGCATTCTTTAAAGCGGCTATATCAGATATTTTACAATAACAATGTGTCAAATAACAATGTGAAAGAGGGTCGCTCGCAGTGATGAACCTACAGAGAATTATCACCTGAATTTGCAGCTCCCCTCGGCTTTACGTAGCTTTATAGTGAGTTTCAGCTCATTGTTTAGCTGTCCAGTCCATAAATTTACAATTTAAGTTCACTCTCACTGCGCTCATAACGTTGTTTTCGGGCCGCAGCAGGCAGCTGTTTTCAGCAAACAAGCTCTAAAAACCCACTGTACACTACCTTTCCAGCACCAAAAGGCAGACAGACACAGCGACTAGCTGGTGAACATAGTGGAGCATTTAGCAGCTAAAGAGCCAGATATTTCCCTCGGGATTTGTTCGGAGACCACAGTGGAGACCAAAAATAGAGCTAGAGGAGAGTGAATATTGGACTTATGTTTGCCAGGTGGCCAGAAACACGACTCCAAATGAAAGCTAATGTAACTGCTGGATGTGTAAATAAGTAACTGTATCAACTTAAAAGATGAAGATATGTAAATTTTGTGTTCACAACTTGTTTACGTTGCCTCCAAGTAGCCAAAAAAATCAGTTATTGCAGGTTTAACGTGTAGTTTAGTTATGTTTTTTGCTGTTACCCTTTGCAGTGTACCATGTTATTTATTTATATTTGGTTTTCTTTTCTGTTTTTATTAGTCTTTATGTTATCATTTATTAGTCTGGACTGCAATCTGACAATAGCAGATGAAAAATGGCATCCACGGATGGTAGTCATAGTTTTCTTCATAGCTTATCAGGTTGTGTGATTACTAAAATTCCCTTACATGCAGACACACTAACGCTATCATCCTCCTATTGACCTTAATGAGGCTGCTGGCATTCAGAGAATTTGCTGAGGTCACCAGAGACCAAAAGCAGTACACAGTGTATATGAGTGTGTGTGTGTGTGTGTGTGTGTGTGTGTGTGTGTGTGTGTGTGTGTGTGTGTGTGTGTGTGTGTGTGTGTGTGTGTGTGTGTGTGTGTGTGTCAGCAGAGTGTGTTGTGATAGAGGAAGGAAAGAGTTGACAGAGAAAGATGGAACAGATAATCATCCTCCCTCCACCCTTCTCTTTTTCTCACCCCTGCTCGCTCTGTGTCCACTCCTCTCTGTATCTTTACATTTTAGGCATTTTCCAAGTTTCTTGAAAAACTTTCAGTGAGTAAGCAGGTTGTGATGTAGTGTTGTGCTCAAGGGCATGCTGGCAGAACACATGGCTCTAAGTGCTTACTATCCCCCCATGTGTGGTGTATTTCTGTGTTTTTCTACATACAGGATATCCTGCACTGTGACTAACTGTCTATCTCTGGTGGTTTGGTATCATTTTGGCACTCTTGCACAATCCTGCAGCTATACAACCTGTCATGTCAGGCCTTATTACACAGGCCTTACATGCACACTCAAACATGTAATGTACATTCTAACTGAACTGAAACACACACACACACACACACACACACACACACACACACACACACCCTCTGTATGGAAGCATCTGTATTTTTAACTAATGTCTCTGTCTGTATGGAACACATTTACAGGATTATGGACACTCTCAAACACACACACGCACACCAGAAGCAACTGACTAAATGAAGTGTCATTAAAACACACATGCTGAATGAAAAGAGACTGTGCTAGGCAGGTGAAGTATGCTAAAACAGTGAATCTGTCTGATAAGGATGACTTAGCCTCAGGACAGACAGGAACCCTTTGTGTCTCTTCTCTGCTCATCTCTAGATCCTCCCTCGCTGATCTTTCACTCCCCTGCTGTTCCTCAGCTTCCTCTTGGGTTGGCAAATTGTTTTTTTCTCACTTTTTTCTCTCAGACAAGCTTTACACAAGTTTACTCTGCTGCGTTTTGTCTTTACCTGGTTGCCTTTGTCTTTAACTTCTTCTCCTCAGAAGCGCCTTCTTTATACTGTCATGTTTTTAAACCAGTCACTCTTAACTTTTAAAAATAGAATATTCCCTGTGGATAAAAGTATATGGAGCAAGTCAGACAGAGGGAGAGAGATTAAAAAAATACTTGAGAGTGATGAGAAGGACTAACAGAAGAAAGACTCCTTCCTTTCCTTCCACTCCTCACTTTTCCCCAATTTTGCCACTGACCATCCAACCAACCCAAACTAGTACACCGACAGATCACAGCATGTCACATCAGCTTGTGACAGCGCTACATCAAATCGCCTATCCAGCCACACCATGCCATAGTTACGTCACATCATGTCACAAAGCCTCGCAACAAAGAACACCACGCCACATCATCCACATCATGCTTCACCTCTATACATCACACCACACCATACCACATCCCATCCTTCCACGCCATGACTTGTCACACTATCCACCACGTCGATTATTTTTTCAATCGTTTGCTATAAAATGTGAGAAAAAGTTTTCAAATTTCTTGTTTTGTCCGACTAACAGTCCAGAATCCTAAGGTATCCAATTTTCAGTGATATAAAGCAGAGAAAGGCAGCAAATCCTCACATTTGAGAAGCTAGATCCTGCTAGATCTAGATTGTTGTCGAATAATGATGATGATCAGCTAATCGAGTATTTGACTAATTGTTTCACCCCTGTATCACATTCAAATGCTACTCAATGCCACACATAACACACTCAACACAAGATGTTACTACACACACTGTTGCCAAATCAGTGACTTCTGTTACTGACTGATTTTCCAGGCCACCTGAGGCCTGTACTACGAAGCGGGATTTGCGGTTAGCGAGATAACTTTAGGTTCAACTCTGGGTTCTCAGTACTACGACGGTGGTTCACTTCTTTCCGGGGTAAATCGCCATGGTAACTTATGCTGCACCGCAAACCTGCTCCGGAGCAGGTTATGTTCGAGATAACAGATCAGCGCGTACAAAAGCACCGCCTGCTGACCAATCAGTTCTCTTGGGAAATGGCATCACCAATAGAAAAGAAGTGGAGCTCGGTACGTGGATCATGAGAGGAACTCTTTTTATATGAGAGATAGTTTCTCGTCGGATTGACCGACTTATCTGTATCATCCTACAACAGAGACTGACTGAAGCACTAAAGCTGTGTACTTATAAGAGATGATTGTAAGCCTATTTACTGCTATATTATGTTTTTATATTTATTTTTTATTTGCTCCCAAGTCCATTTGACACCGCCACGGTTGCAGCTGAAAGAATCAGGCTAAAATTGTCATACACTCCATAAGAATACATCTAAGCAACACATTAACTTAATGGAATACTACTGACGATGCAGTGATAGTATAAGCCTGTTAATTTAAGCATTCACACAGTCAGCGATATTTTTGCCAGCTGTCCTTCCTGCATTCAGCATCTGCAGCTGTGTTGCATTTAGCCTGGATGATGTTTAAATTCTTCGTATTTCTCTAATATTACAGTTTGCTCTTCGTTTGGAAAGTATGCCGCTCTGCTGCCAGTACACCTGTCATGTTTGTGATTGGTCATATGCTGCAAACACCGCCTCTTTCATGTGAACGCGCTCATTGCTTGATTGGGAAACCCTGGGTTGACTTATCGAGTTGATAACCAGCGTCGTGTGACCACTGTCTTTAGCTAACAAGAGTGAGCAAAAGCACATCTGTGGACAAAGTCAAACACCATGAATGTATTAGGGACAGACTGGCAAAACTGATGCTGATACCACAGTTACATCGATTGAACATCTACTATCCGGTCAGCCGGGATCAGGGATGAAAGGAAAGAGAGGAACCAGGGTGGAAAGGGAGTACTGTATTAAGGGAGCCAGTAGATACAGTACTTTCCTTGGAAGAGTGTTGCGAGGCCTGCCATGCTCAACCACCATCAGAGAAAAAAGGAAAACCAGCCTGCCCAACCCCCCCCCACCCCACACACACACATATTTTCCTCTGTCAACGTCTAAATCGGATCAGCAGAACTCTGTAAGCTGCTTAAAACATCGAAAGAATTCACTGGCACCTTGGCTTGATGAACACAACGGGCAGTAGGGTGGCTTAGCTTTTCTGGGGATTATGGGAAGAATTTGAATTTCTCAGCCTTTTTAAACATCCGCCGGGCCGCAGCTGGTGTGATGACTTTTCATGAGAGAGATGTCGTATATTCATTTGCTGCCCAGGGTTTGACTGATTAATCCGGTTTTTACCAAATCCTTCCAACAGAAAAGCTCAATTTTAACACACTGAGGAGAAAGAAGAGAGAGGGATGTGTGTAGAGAGACTGACAGACAGAAAAATTTATAGAGAAGGAAATGGTCCCAGAGAAAGACCTACATGGAGGGATGAAGACTCAGAGGCTGCAAAGACACCTTCAAAATGACCCACAGAGAGATAGTTATTTAAAGTATAATGTAAGATACTATTAGAGGGATATTACAGGGATCGAAATCTAAAGAGAGAGAAATGCATAGACACAAATAAAAAAAGGTACAGAGAGAGATGTAGAGGGCTTTCAGGTAACACCCCTGCTGCCTGGCATATATCACTTTCAGGGCATCAGCTCATGGGCAACAGTAGTTGGGAGTAACTGATTTTATTTCTAAATGTACAACTTGGCCATCTCAACAGAATTGGCAAACATGGTTAATTTTCGTGCAGCGTTTTACTGGGAACTGATAATTTAAACATTGAGCCATATAATTCTGTGTTTAGATGTCTAGCTTGTAAGTTGGTTAATCATAGTATCTCTGCTCAAATAAATGTAACTGTATTAGCACACAAGATTAATCAGATAGATAGCAGATAGACTTTGACTATGGCTTAGATCTAACTAATAGTCACACTTCAGATAGACATCTAAATTCATCTGTTGCACAAAGCTAGTTTTTAATTAGGACTAATTTCCATGAATTCAGGGTAAACTGACACTAAAAAAACATGGCTGACGGAGCGATCGCGTCAAACTGTTCACTCCTTCACTCCAGCAGCAAACGTTTCTACAGTTTATAAAGACATCTCACTGGGGAATTTCAGCAAAGGATGTAACAATACAAAAAACGTGCAGTATCATAAAATCTCAACGCACTGCCGACCTGTAAGCAGAGCTGGAATGCTGTGGCTTCTTAATGTGGCAGGGCTCAGCGCCTCTGCTAACTCGTCAGTCAGGTTCAGGATTGTTTCCAAATGAAAACGACTGACGATGTCCTCCCTGCTGTAAATTACAGGTTACTGCGTCTAAGAAATATTTCCCTTCTCATTGTTCACTCCACAACATTGTTAGAAAACCTCGAATTATGAGCTGTGTTTTCCTCTTTTTTTGTCATTTGGTGCCACTGGTCAGCGGGTGTCACTGATTGTTACCATGGAAACATGGCTCTTGGCCTGGAGATCGGCTGGCTAACTTTTTAGGCTTAAAATAAGTCAGTCTTTATTTTTATAAAGCTGTCTAACTTAAAGTTAAGACTGGCCTAACACTACAAACCATTTTGTGATACCAGCCCCAGACAGTTAACATTAGATGAACCTGCTGGATAGTTGGCTAACAGTTTATTCATGTTAACTAATCTGGCTTTTTTTAAGCTAACTCAGAGGGCCAGATTTACAGAGGAAAGTACAAGATAAATGCAGCTCAATTCACATTGTAAATATCTTACTAAAAGAGTACAACTCCTAGCTTAAGTTTAGTGAACACAAAATAGTTGATTGATTTTGTTATTTCCACTCCCTTATATTTCAAACATCTGAAAGCATTTTTAGTCATCTATTATATATATTGTATTATTTTAAACTATATGTAAGAAATGTTGTTTTATTTATGTTACTTATTATTTATGTATTTTAGTTAAATAATTCAGTGTAGCTCACGAGATATTTTTGTAGTGTGCTCGCTCTTTGCTGTCATCGAGATTTCTCTGGAACACAGGTTATTTTGAGTTTCTCTTTGCTACCACTGCCTTCCTTTTTAATGCACCTGTGCTATCTATGTGCATCTGCTCATTAGTGGCGGAGAACCTGTCCTGTAAAAGCTGGTACTTACAAGTTGTGTGAACCATAGTAAAGTACTCACACTTATTGTATCTCCTCTCTGAAGTCTCCTGAAAATGCATTTACAGAAAGGAGATGACGGATGACAAACTGCACTTGATGCATAATTGCCGCAAGGCTCAGAAGACATGTAAAGTAAATGTAAAGGTTTTTTTTACATATGAATGAAAGATGAATCCACCTTACCTGACTGTTAATTTTCTACGATGTACTGTCATGATAGAGCTAAATATGATTGGGATAAAGAGAAAAATACAGTGGTAGAAAAAGGTGCATCATAAGAGAGAGACAACAAAGTGAACCCATAATTAACTAGGGGTTGTTGATGCATTTCTCCTGTCCAGAGGGAAGAGGAGGAGCCTGTTGCCATCGCAATAGCTAGGTTGTCAAGTAGTTTTTAGCTGTGGGGTCCTTTGGGAGGCCTTTACCATATTCAGGCATCGTCCAGGACAGCCTTGAAGTTGCTTTCACTTCACTTCCTGGGTTTTACTGTTGGAACCATGTGCAACTATGAACGACAAGTCACTGTGGTTGATCCGACAGCTTCCTTCCTATCTTTCTTAACCTCAAGCGTGTGCGCGCGCGCGCACGCACACACACACACACACACACAGTGTGAGTATAGAAGTGTAAACAAGCCTTTATCTTTATTTTTACCAGCAGCAGGAAACAGAAAAAACAAAACCTCCAGACTGCAACCTAAAGAGAGTCTAAGAGAGTGAGAGAGGGAGGGGCACAAATGAGAGAGACTTTAAGAGTGCGAGAGAGAGGGAAGTACTCACTCAGTGGAAAGGAAGAAAAAGCAAACTCATCCTCCTTTGTCACACACTTCTAGCGTTACAGAGAGGGAGAGAGAGAAACAAACAGGTGTGTTGTACTGCCCTCTCGCTCCCTCCTCCCCTCCTCCTCTCAGTGGGCGGGACTCGGCTCCTGAGGGACTTTTGAAAGCAGCCAGTCGCCTCCTCCACTCAGAGAGAAACACAACCTACCAGCAGCAGTCCTCTCCTTTTCCTTCTCCACCACTATTCCTCCTTTGTCTTCTTCATCATCATCTTCTTCATCCTCTCCTCCTCCTTGCTGTTGGGGGGCAAGAGGAGTCAAGATGATGCAGGAGGTGTCCATCATGGTGGCGTACGACGCTCATGTCGTCGACCGGCCGGGTGAGGAGGACACCCTGGCTCGCTTGGTCGCCCACTCCAGACCTCTCAGAACTCCAAGACCGGTGGTAGGTCTGTTCTCCCCTCACTTTGTTTATTTCTTCATTTTACTTACTTTCTTTCATTTGTGTTTTTTTTTTGTGTATTCCTACTTAACTCTAATGAGAGATGTTCCCAACTATTTCTACTGACCCTTATCTCTTGCAGTTTTTAGATAAGAGAAATGGAAAGAGGAATTCACCTGCTTCTTTCTTTTTATTTTTTCATCTCTCCATTTTCTCTCTGTATTTATCTTTTCTCTCTTTCTTATTCTGCCATTACTTATATATATGTAGTAAAAGTTAGACTTCACAGAAACTACATCTTTCTTTCCATGAGTTAGACGTTGTAGACTCATGTGTGAATGTGTGGGTGTGTCTAGTGTTCTTACTGAAAGTGTGATCTGATGTTTGAGGTTACAGAGCTCTGTCAGTCAGTCCAGACGCAGCGCTCATTTGTGGCTGTCAGTTTGTTTCAATTACTGATATTTAAATTTGGAATCAATGGCGACCTTGTGTGTGAGGGGGGGATGTGTGTGTGGACGTGGGTAATTGAATTCCATGGCCTAGTTTTTCCTGAGATGTCTAGTTGGTTTTGTTCTTATTTCAATATTCAAACTCTTGGACTGCCACCTCGTGTGGGCAGGTCACCCTTCTCCACACACACACGCACACAGTCTCTTTCTGGTAGTATAATACCCAGTATGACACTACAGTGTGTGATCTCGGCTTGGAGGTTTGGGACCAATTCGGTTTTCTGCTGCAAGGATTCAGGTCAGGAATCTAAAAGTGGGCCTGGTACTATCTCCTGCGGCACCAAGCGTCTTTAATTGCATTACCTGAATCAGAGTGGCCCCTCTGTCCTCAAACTGGCCTCTAATATTTACACTGAAAGTTCTGGGAAGCGAGTACGAGGATGCCATCGGTTGGTTTGTATGTGTGTATGTGTTTCTGTCTATCAGCAAACGTGTGTGTTGCTGTCTGAAGTGGCCTTGAGCAAGATGCTGAGCCCTGTACACGCTCACAAGTTGTAATCCAGCAGAGCCGACCCTGGAATTTCAGGAATATCTCTACGTGAAATTTGAGATGTTTTCCATACAGGGAAAGTCACTGGGAATGTCTGAATGTATTACGAAGTTTGACACTGATAGTACTTTCCTGTAATACTGTTGATAACTTGTAATGTTGGTGACCTGAGATTTGTAACTAATTTTACAGTCACTCTGGGCAAATATATCAGCTACATGATGAAAATTAAGTATTAATGTAAAGGGCAGCAGTCTCTGTGAAGGCAGGGAAAGTCAGGGAATATCAGGGAGTTTTGTAATTGTGTCATTTTATAGAATATATTTCCCAACATATTTATATATTTATTGCATCAGATGACTTTCAATCCAACTAGAGTGACAACCAGACTGAAAAACATAAACAGGTTTGGGGAAAGAGTAGATTTAGAGAAATTGAAGCAATCTGATGCAGTTTTAATAGAAAGGTCATGGAGTTGGGGACCATGTGTGATTGTAGCCGTAGTGGCTCTGTATGTTTGAATAAAGGCCTTGCCTCTAACAGGTGAGCACGGCCAAGTTTTGCATTGCATTTCATCACACAGTCATGCTGCAGTGTTTGTGTGTTTTAGGGGTGTTGGAGAGCAGCAGGTTGCATAATCAGTAGCTAGACTTCGTCAATGATTCTGTTTTAATGTTTAACTCATCAGAGAACAACATGTGAAATACAACAATAAGGTTATAAGATCTCTTATAAAAACACCCAACTCTTTCCTGTATTGTGCAATTACACACATGACTGAGAAAGAGCCTCTTCTTTCGTATTGAAGTTATATATTTTGTATCAGCAGGGTGGTGTAAACTCAGGAGAACCAGGTTCAACCCCCCAACATGCTGAAGTGTCCTTGAGCAAAACACTGAATCTCTACCAGCTGCTGTTCTTCAGCTGACCCTGATCTCTAAAATCTGCTCTTCTCAGCCAATCAGGGTTCAGAGTTGTGAGGTGTAAGTCTTCACATTCATTCAGTTTAACTAATTCAGGTAGGTTTTTAACAAAAGTGCAAAGACCATAGTGATAAACATTGTTCTAATATTGAAGCAGAGACATTTTTTTCATGGTAGTTAAAATAGCCATCTTTAACAACACATGCAGCATGTGTAGTTTGTCCTTAATGAAAATACATAATACCATTCAAAACTATGTGAAATGATTTGCACAGTCATTTCCACCTAATACAAGCAACCTAGTGGTTTGTCTTAAAACTTTACTTCATGTGTGTAAGTGGAAAGTTGAACATCAGGGAGAAAAACATCATATTTACTGGCAGTTTGGGTTTGTTAACCTGCAGAAATTGGTGCCAAACAATCGCATCACATACAGGAAGCTTGGAAAATATGTCACAACCAATGTCTTTAGTTGGTGGGTTAGATTCTGTAGGAGAAAAGGCCATAAATGAGTATGTGAGAGGAGTTGAAAGTACAAGCAAGTGGTGGGTTTTAGGGACGTGTGGGTGTGTTCGACTCTCGAAACCAAAACGGCAAATCTGGAGGTGTTTGATATCTCAGGAAACGCACACGTCATTCTCTCCCTCTCTTTCTATGTCGCTTGCACATTCAATTAATGTTTTGGGCATTAATCTAGGACTGTTTCAACACACAAGTGGGCTGAGAGGGAGGTTGGTCCTTTTTCAAATATTGTTTAGTCAGTCAAAAACTGAGTGTCAGAGAAACTAACAAAAGAAACCTCATCTACTTAATCAAATAATCTTGAAAGGGCTGCTTTGGTCGCATTTCACTGTGTGAAACATGAGCTATGTAGATTTAAGGTTGGTGGTTGATGGGGTAAATTAATTTTTCAGAGGCCTTTTTACATCCAGACAAGAACAAGATTTTGGAGGCAAACACTAAAAACATGACCTGTTTTTGACACTAAAATAGTCAGATTAAACAACTCAGCCAAAACATAGTTATGACATACATATTGACTTATTGTTGCAGCGAGGTAAAAATCTTCTTATCCCTAAATATCAACTTTCAGGAACTAAAATGACCCGCTTTTATCACATTGACCTCCAAGAAGTAGGAAAAACTTTCATTTCCTGCAGCCCAGCAGGTCACTTCTCGATCTATAACTGAAGATAAAACACGATAATCAGTCAAAGTGGATTCATTAATAGATTGGTTGCAGCCAGAACACCTCACAGCACCATGAGTGTGTAAGTGGATGTGTTGGTGCCTGCTGGGAAACACCACATTCAATTCGTCTGCATTGTTTTTGTTACAATAAAACGATTATTAACCAGCCTGCAGAGACCAAGCTGCTCTTTCTTCCCACACAGATAACAACAGAATAAGTCTGAGTTCTGTTATCTGCTGGGGAATTGTGTGTCAGATAGATTACAGGGTGACGTTGATTCACCTCAGTGTTTCCTGGGTCATAGAGGTCCAGGGTTAACACACAGGTCAGTGAGGAGGACAGGTAATGGCTGCCTTGGTAGGCACTCTGAAGAAGCAGCCAGTTCAGTTTCCCTCATCTGGTTTTTATTCATGAAGGAAATCTGCAATACAGTGCTCTGCTTTTTAACTTGTTTGAGTAAATGAAATGCCCAAATATTCTCCAGGATGTTCTTCATTCGTAACAAACTGGCTGCCAAGTCATTGTTATGTTGTTATCGAACTTTTATTTTAGAGACCAGTAAATTATGAACAAATCACAGTGATGGACTAGAAAAAGACTAAATGGCTGTTTGTAAAGAACTGCGTCAGTAGAAAAATATGACCAAAATAAAAAATAAAGACAGTCACAGTACTGTTAGTAATGATAATAAGAGTGTTAGTTCTACAGTGAATAAGTTTCATTTATTGTTATTGTGTCAGATATGTATACACCAGACTGCAGCAGACTGAGGAAGTATATGAGTTTAATCCAGAGTTATCCAAGCAGAAAGGAAGGACATTTATTGATTTTGGAGAAAATTCAATTTGTCACAGCAGCAACATTTGAGATACAGAAGACAATAATATGACTAAATGCTAAAATAAAGCTAGAAATAATCAACTCTGACATTCCCTCTTAGATAACTGTACAGTGTTTTCCTCTGATTGCTCCAAAATGGCAGTGATCCAACCTGAACCCAATTCATGAAAGCTTCTAAACATTGACTGTCTTGTAACACTTTCGTGCTGCACAAGAAATGATGCAGTTTTCTTTCTGTCCGTTTATATGTATGTTACACACAAATCAGGAAATAGACAGCATAAACTGCACCCAGATGATAGTGAATCAGGTACTTGACTCAGTTTAAACACACAACAGTAAAGGACACACACACACACACACACACACACACACACCAGTCTCAGAGGAGGGGTCATGTGACTGAGACTGACCTGGAATCCCCAGCTCTAACGGTGGGCGCTATGGAAACGCTGTTTCCACACAGGGGAGATAACATTACCACCTGAAGCACACACACACACACACACACACAAACAGAGATGCAGTCATTCAGTCATCAATGTTGTCTCATATTTCACTGCTGTTTGGTTAAAACCACTCTGCTGCTATTTACTTGGATTGAAAGTAGCATTGTTTGTGTTAACTTAAGAAGGGAGTTACGTGACCCTTAAGCTCTCAATGCTAATTTGAAAGTGAATGTTTCAGAGAGTAGTTACACCACACAGACGAGTATAACTGTTTGCTTACTAACTGAATTTCCTGCATTTTGGCAGACACTTCATGTGAACTGTACTTGCAAGATGCAGAAAAATGTACAAGGAAGTCACAGGTTTTGTGTTTGTATTGCTTTGTAGTTTCTGAGATTAAAGAGATCTTAGATGGGCTTCAGTTCAGCTCTCTGTGGCCTTTCTGTATTCAACCTGCCATAACTGAGAGGTCACACGTTCAAAACTGATTCAGACTGATTTCACCAAAATTAGATTGTTTTAACAAGCTATCACAACTAAATGTGGAGTACTTAATTAAACAGCATTCATTGGAAATAAAAACATAACAAATGAACTTTTAGACTTACCATCAACCCCAACGACAGATTCAGGTATTCTCCCAGTGTTGTTGGAGAAATGTTTAAAGGTCCAATCACATAAATTACAGAAATATTTACACATAATGGAAGAGAGAGACCTATAGAAATAACCGTATTTGTTTTTCTGAACTTAACATTGAAAATCGAATAGGCTTGTTTTAATCCTGTTTACAGACATTACTGATGTAAACAAACCTTTAACAGTATCATAATAGGTTAATAACTTTTGTTGTATATTAAAATACTTGTCAATCAGTGTGGCAACCTCCAGTCCTTTGTGTTTACAGTTGGATTACTGATTGTGCCTTAAAACATTTTAAACATTTAAAGCATAGACAGTTGAAGTTGCAGAGAATGAATCACTTCCATTTTGTACTTTACAGGCAGAGCTACATATTGTTTACTGAATGAAACTGCATTGGTAGCATTACAGTGAGGCAAAGTACTCATCTCGTTGGCTTTTATTAGCAAATGACCCACTGCAGACAACTCTGTCTATACATCATGCCAGTTTCCCAGTTTTCAGTTCATCTCAGGAGGAAATGAATGACTGTTGGTCGCGTAGCTCGCAGTGTGAACTGAAAGTTTCTGCTGTCTGAGAAGAATTCTTAGAATAATGGCAAGCAGCTGATTTACAGTCAAATGTACTGTAAAGCTCCTCGTATTGTATGTGCAAAGTGGATCTCTTGCATTTTCACATCATAGTGTCACACAGTGTGATAGCAAGTACTGGCCTTAAACGTATATAGAGCAGATTGTGCAATAGAAAATAGAAACTGCAGCACAAACCACAATACCACAAGATTTCAGCAGCAATTTTCAGAGGTAGTTCAGTTAGTTAGTTTTGACAAGGATATCTGTTTGTGTCTTGTCTGTGTTGTAACCTTTTAGTTTATTTATTTCAAAACCTTTTTTTTTTTTTTTACTGTTGACATCAAGCAAAGTCCACATTGACAAAAATCAGCCAGTATCTTGACATATTTTTGACAAGCCCTGTACTGTAGTGTAAATATATGAGTGATACGTGGATGTTGTTCTTTAAAACCCTGTGTCCTTGAGCATGACACCTTACTCTTACTTACTCCTAGCTGACCTCTGACCCATCTAGTGAAATGTGTTGGTATATGTGTCTCAAGGAGAAGGCAGGAAAGTAACATTATTGCTGAGAGAAGTAGGCTGTTAGACAATTGCTAGTTTGAATCCCACAAAATTAGAGCCAGAGAGGAGACATCTCAGTGACACCTACTGAGCATGATCTATATTATTGCAAATAGCTTCACTGATAACGGTATTAATAGCCAAAATGTTGCTTTCAGCACAAATCCCTCATTTTGTCTCTCAAAGCAAATGAACGCATACACACACACACACACACACACACACACACACACACACCTCACTCACAAAGCACTGGGAATGGTCTATGACTCATGATGATGTTATTTATATAATATTTGATATCAGGCAGCTTTGGGCGCATGAAAGTGAAAATGATGATAATAATAATAGTAACATCTTTTCTGGTGTTTTCAGGTTCCAACCAAAAAGCTGAAGAAGTTTGAGAAGGAATATCAGACACTGAGAGAGAGCCAGCTGCAACAAGAAGACCCCATCGATCGATACCAGGTAGAACGCGCACACACACACACACACACACACACACACACGATATCTTACTTTTCTTACCTGTGATACATTGTTTTATTCACCCTACCAGGTGGGGAAGTTAAATGCACCCATCCCCATTTTTGTTACACATCACAAAAGCACACAGTGTATTCAAGTGAGAGCAACCTTGTTTCCTGAAGGTTTAAAATGAATAACTTCTCAGATAGTGTTCAGTCTCAGAGATGGTAAGAAAACGCTTGGCTCTTTGATACATTTTAAAGTTTGTGATGAAAGAGCGGTTCTTTTGTTGCAGTGAGGACATCAAATTCAGTACACACACGTATTTGCTAAAATTAACCATGTTTCTAAGATTAGAAATCTCCTGTGAATGTAGTGCTGTTTTGTCAAACTGTACCTTTGTTAATATTTGTGACACTGTTCTGGCTTGAAATTTGACTTTTCACACAGCACAGACTTTTATCATTATCCACCCAAACATCTGTAACATTTATTTTTGGGCGAAGCTGCCGTGGCTGTTGTTGGAGGTTTTTGGCTGCTGAAAGCGACTTTACCTTCAGAGGGTAAAAACAGGAGAGGGGAGGCAGATATTTAGAGACAAACTCAAACTGTCAGCATCTCTTCCTTTCATTTGCTCTTTTGTATCAAGAATTATTTCCTTTCCTCTTGGTTTAAATCTGTAATTCTTGTTTTTACAAAATCAGCTCAGGGCACAGTTTAATTATCTTCCAGATGTCTTTGACATTTTGAGGATAGAGTTGAAACTGACATAATTAGAGCTGTTTAGATTACATTTTTATTGTCTGCAGACTTTTTATAAAACCTAAAGGAATAGTTAAGATTTTTTTAAGTTTATAAGTCCCTTACCCAGTGCTCATGTAGTACGTGGAAAGCATGCATCTTTTCCAAGTAGAAAACAAAGAAGTAAACAAATTTACAAACAAGTTTAAAAGTAAAGGCCCAGTTCTTCCTTTCTGTTACTTCTCGGACAGTCACAACCTGTTTTGCCAATGAGGTTAAAAAACTTTTCAGAGCTCCCTAAACTTTTGTTTCCTAGCAAGAAAATAGTAACACATCCAGCTGCTTTAGCAGGTAGGAAAAGTATTACTGAATGATTCTCAGCATACTAAACTGCTGATGCTGATAGGTGAAATAGCCTTTTTTAGACCATGGCTGGAAACCAAGGTATTTTGACTTAAAAGAAAGTCTTTATCTGGATAGATTGTGTCGTTTCGGGTAGGGACGTCTAGTTGTGGGAGTTGTTGAAGGCAGGGAAGTTCACGGCCAGGCATTAATTCCAATTTTCTTTGCAACTTGTTAGAAACACCTCCTCTCTTTGATCCTCACCTTCATAATATACTGGATTGGTGTAAACATTTCAAACTTGGTTTGCTGTTTTATTGTTTCTACCCACATTTAAGCCAAATTCCAGATGTATACATGACTGGCTCTGCAAGACAAATGGAATCCCTTTGGCCTCACTTGAATAAGCTGAATAAGATGCTTGGTGGTTGAGCTAAAACCAAGACAGAGTTTCTTAGTTTGTGAAAATTCTCAAAATATTTTGCAGCCATTGGCTTGTTTCCTTGGATGAGTCGAAATGTTCAGGTACAAACGAGAAACCTCTCTCCTCTCTTAGCTAAACACATCAGTGAGCAGTTCACTAGTCAGTACAACTGATGTCAGAAAATGCTTGGTGAAATATTACAAAAGTAGCAATTGTGAGGGGGTGAAATTAAATATTAATCGAGACAAGAATAAAAGAAATAAAAGCAAAATTCTGAAACACAACAAACAAACAAACACAAACAGCCATGAAAACTTTCACCTCAAGAAAAACCAGCAGAATTACATGTAGTTGTTTTTTTCCCCAAGTCAGAAGTGACATGTTGGTGTAAACAGCAGCTCTGGATAAGCTGCTGGTTCTGGAGAGAAGGAAGGAAGACTTTTATTGTAGATAAGATGTTGGACCAGAGCCATCTCTTCTGTAGCCAGTGGAAAGACTTTCTTACAGAGCAAGGAGACAAAGCACAGGGTTAAATCGTTTTTATTGAAGGAATGACTTTTTGGATTTTAGCTACTTTATGTGTACTGTAATTCAACAATTCAACATTTTCATGTGGTTCCATACTCCAGGTATGTTCTCATATTGTTGCATTGTATGGGGTGTTTGTATTTGTGCATGGCTCGTTTGCTTTATATGTATAAAATCTGTGACTTTTTCAGCCAGTTGTACTTTTTCTTGGCTGCTTTCAATGTTTATCTTAATACAAAATAAAAACATTGGAGAAAAAAAAGGAAAGAAAGGAGAGCAAGAGGGAGACAGAGTGAGGCTGGGAAGTGTCAGACAGAGAAGGGGAAACTCCTGTCAGGATCATGTGTTAAAGTTTAGTCAGTGCTGCTGGAGGCTCGATATGAAGACGCTGTTGTGACTGTGGACTGCAGCACGGTAAGCTGCCTCTGCTCCAACAAAGACTTTAATATGAAAGATTTTGTACAGTTTATGCTTATGGCTTTTACTAATCTTACACTTTGATGTGTGAGTTTTTATATTTTATTCTGATTGATATGAGTTGCCCATGTTGTCTGACGTAGTCCTTTTGGCAAGATATTAAAAGGTGGACTTTGCAGGATTTTAGTATAAAGACTCAGATGTTTAATCAGTCTAAAACATGACACATGGACGGCTGCAGCAGAGAAGAACCTCCCATCCACGCTAACTAAGAGGATGAAAGTCTTCCCTCTGTTTGCCCAAATTAAACACATCACTCCTCTGCTCACACGAAGTGATTAATTTAATCTGAAGATCAGCATACAAACTGTCTCCAAAGCATGTGACTGAGTGTGTGTCTATGTGATGTTCAGGTGCATTTGTCTTTTGTGATCTGCTTTTTTAATACTTGCATCATTATTTAAAAAAGTGCTCTACAAATTCAGCTTAACTAAACAGTTTATTTATACTTTGTGTGCATACATATGCCCGTGGGTGTGTTAATTAGGGGTAGAAGAGGTCATCATTGTAAAAGTGACAGGATATCAGGGTCAGGTGGCCGCTCGTAACCGTGACAACTGTTTCGTCCCATTGAGGCGTGGCCGTCATGTGAGACTGTTAACGGGCAGACCAGTAGTCATAAGACTCCACTCATGGTCTACAATGGGGACTTTAAGATGATGTGTGTGTGTGTGTGTGTGTGTGTGTGTGTGTGTGTGTGTGTGTGTGTGTGTGTGGTGGGCAGGAGGAAGCTTTATTAGGTTTTCAGGGCTGCAACAGTAAATTCAAATTGAAACAAATAGTACAGGGTCTGCTGCCTTTTCCTGATCAATAAATGCTTCTTAACACAGAAAACTGTTTTCTGTATGACATAGTTCTTAAAAATCTCATTAAATAAACTACATTAAATGCATTATCAAGTGAATAATGAGGTTGTTTGTCTTACTACAGTTGTCAGTTATCAGTTTGTAGATGCTAAATGTTTGTTTAGATTACAGCATTCATACAAAAACATCACATTCTTTAGTAAGATGTAACTCAGAGGTTCCTGGTTTTATCAAACCAAAGGCTTGTGCTCTAAAGTGCATCGAACATATGATCTTTTTACAAGTTTGGATTGACATTGCATCCACTAATCCATCATCCAACTATGTGTGTGTGTTTGTCCAGAGGGAGAACCGTCGTCTTCAGGAGGCCAGCATGCGACTGGAACAGGAGAACGACGACTTGGCCCATGAACTGGTCACCAGTAAAATTGCCCTTCGGAATGACCTTGACCAGGTAACACAGCACCTCCACGGGACGGTACCGCTTACTTTGGTTCAAATTAAAGCTGATGCGGTAGTTTGCTGGATTTATTTATTTGCTTTATGTTCTGTTTACATGTAGAATTTGTTCCCAGCTGCAAATATCGGTTGTTTTATACATAAAGCAAAATGAGAAGCATAATATGATCCAAATTAATACACTTTTGGAAATGCGCTGCATCTAGCAACATTTTTAGCAGAGAAATTTCAGACGTTGAGCTGATTAAAAACCCTTATTCTGACAGCGACATAAACAGACAAACGTAGCTGTAAGCAGAAAAACATTTCCTAGCCTTTCCTGAAATTAAACACTCTTCCTCAACAGCTGTTGTTGATGTGCTCTTAAGCGTTTCACCAAACAACTGTGGCTGTACTGGACAGGTCTCAGTATGAGTCTCAAGAACTGTATTAATGAGTAAATAGTAAAGATTATAAAAGTGCATCAAGTCAGCATTAAATCCCAAATCTGTGATCGGTCAACCTCTCGTTGCTTCCACTTGGTCTGCATTTGAATGTGTTTGTGCACTCTGGTGGTTGTGTGAACATGGCACTGTGCTACAGTTGCAGATTTGGTATTAAGTGAGGGGTCTTTGTGTGTTTGTGTGTGTGTACGTGCACTCAGGCAGAAGACAAGGCCGATATTTTGAACAAAGAGCTGCTGAGCACTAAGCAGCGTCTGGTGGAGACGGAGGAGGAGAAGAGACGACAGGAGGAGGAGACGGCTCAGGTAACATCTGCACTCTGTTTACTCTCACCTCGTTAAGCTTAGTTTACTTAATGGCTTCACTATTTTGGTGTTGTTGTTGTGTGGTTGTATTTACTTAAAACTCCACTGAAAGGTACAGTTAGTGATTAATGACTTAAATCAGTTTCAGTCAGTGACCAGAGAAAATGCATCAGCAGGTGGCTTATAATGGCTATAAATCACCTTGTCACAACAGAATAAGTGTGCTAGGTAATTAGAGCAGAGATCCAATAGAGTTGTCTAGAAAATAGGTAACATATCACCATTTTAAATGATACTCAGTAGTTGTGTAATCGGTGTTGATCAACAGCTCAATCAAACATTCAACGAAAATTCATGGCCTCTATTTTTTAACATTTAGAGCATCTTTAGAGCTCATATTTCACTATAACACAACCTTTCCTGTGTACATGACCTGCATGAGTTTGAGGTAAAGCGTGGTCAAAATGTAGGTTAGAGTGGTAGTTACTATTGATCACCAATGTGCCCAACATTGGTGAAGTTACTTTTTATGAACCCTTAAAGAGAGACTGATAACAGCATACTATTTAACCACAGTTGCATAATAATTTTAAAAGTATGCACAGTGGATATGTGAATGTTATTAATTCTAACCAAGGCCATTTTATCACCCTGACATTTGCATATGTACAACCATTATGTTATAGTGTCATGACCTGTCAGGTCATCCTCCTCATTAATGTACGATTTTATGTTTTTGTCATCTTTTTCTGTCCCTTTCAGCTGAAGGAAGTGTTCAGGAGGGAGCTAGAAAAAGCTGAGCTGGAGATCAAGAAAACCACAGCGATCATAGCTGAATACAAACAGGTTGGACAGTTTTAATAACCTAAATCCATCTGCTGTATTTGAAAAAAATATCAAGACTCATTTGCTCATTTACAGTCAGTACATTGGACAAAACCGTTAACTGCAAAGATCTGTACATTTACTTTTTCATATGTTGTTCATGTATGAACATGACATATATTTGTGTTTTAATTGTATTTGTATAATTTATGCAACTGCTACAAAAAATACACAGATTAATGGTAATAAAGTCTGAACTACATACCAGGTAAAGCCCAAAGAACACAGATTGCTTTCCTTGAATATGTGGAGCTCTGTGAGTTTGTAAGAGTTTTGATAGAAAATATCATACTGCTCAGTTGAGTTTTCCAGGAGGAACACAAGCTAATGTTCTTCAGTGTATCTTTTATGTTGTAGTTCAAATGTGGCATCTCTTATATAACCCGACTTCCTCTCCGTGTTTCAGATCTGCTCCCAGCTGAGCACCAGGCTGGAAAAACAGCAGGCGGCAACAAAAGAAGAGCTGGACATCGTCCGGGTGAGACTAATGCACAGCTACTGTAGAAGGTAGCAGAGTTAGCAAGTTAGGAGACTTTCAAACTCCTAACTAAAGCCACACTATGTTGCATCACACAACAGAGGAATTTGCAGGACTGCTCTGTCTTTCAGATCAGTTAAGACAAGTCCAGGTTGGTACATTATCACACCCATAAAGGCCCTGATTCCACAAATCATCCCACGCCGCTCTTTTAGCCCCATTCAAACATGTGATGTTGCTCTTTGTGGGTGTGGCAGTGTATCAACACAGTGAGGGATCATTAAGAAGTATTCAGGAGAGAAACACTATATATGTCAGTGTTAATGTAACACTTTCATTTACGTCACTCTGATGGTTGGTTTACCACAGGACCCTGCCAGTGGTAACACGACACTACAGCAGTCATGAGCTGCCATTTATATTGCTATAATTAACCAGAATAAAGTTGCATGAGATGGAAGCTGAGAGGACAAGAAGAGAAACCTAATTCAGAGATAAACATTATTGTAAATGTATAATATAACAATTTAAATGTGCTATGATTGGCTGCTGCAGTATGTTAGCTATGGCTAAACTGTGTATTTACTTTATTGCACTCAACAAAGATTGTTGGGTTTTAGATGGCAGGGTGGAGCTGTGTATGATGAAATAGATTAACTTTTGTGTCTGCTTGTGAGGTCATGGCCAGCAGGCAAAAGTCAGAATCAAAGGAAAAGATGGATCACACACCCAAACACAAAATATCTATCCACCTTTTTGATCACAAGGTCTTTATCAGGGCATTATGCTCTGTGGTTTTTGCATCAGGAGTAAGTGTGTGATTTTTTTGCTTGTAAGAAATACAGTATAAACAACCAAGAATATTATTTTCACCTATTGCATAACAATCTAATGTTCTGCCACACCAGATGTGTTCCCCTGCTTTTGCACAGCACTTGTACTTGAACTGTAGCACAGACAATGTACATGTGAGTGTACATGCACAAGAACAAAGTGTGTTTTTACCTGTACTCTACACAGTATGTTAACCCACCAACCTGTGTGTGTGTGTGTGTGTGCCCATGCAGAGTAAAGTCATGGGCTGTGGGCACTGTAGGGACCTGTTCAGCACACTTGGGTCCCTCCAGGTGTCGTCCCCCGGCAAGGACAAGACATCCACTGAGCCGCTGGATGAGGAGAAGGACGGACTGAAGGAGCAGCTGAGACATCTGGAGCTGGAGCTGGCACAGACCAAACTGCAACTGGTGGAGGCCAAGTGCCGCATCCAGGTCAGCAGCACCTAATTTGAACTGTCAGTTGTCATAAAGTGCTCATGTATGATTGGAGATATGTTTAGTAGCTGCATGATCTGGATAACACGAGCTAAAATACAGAGCCACGTGACAAAGGGCAGTGTGTTTGATGAACTTACAAGAGAGAATGCGTTCACATTTGACCCAAAGTGCTTTCCTCCTCCTGCTAACTCCTCTCTGCTCCTCTTGTCACTCTGCAGGAGCTCGAGCACCAGCGGGGAGTCCTGATGAACGAGGTCCAGGCGGCCAAGAACTCTTGGCTCAGCAAGACTCTGGGCTCCCTGAAGAGCTCTGCCTCCTCTTCCTCCAGCTCCACGTCCCAGACCCCGTCCTCTCCAAAGGAGGGCCCTGCCTAGACGACCCTCCCCTTATCTCTCTGTCCCCCTGCAGGATGCACACTAGAGCTGAGGAACACAAGTTGAAGAAACAAGCAGCGGAGAAATGCAGTATTCCTTTTTTCAGCAAAGCAGAGCTCACCAGCTTCTCGGATTGCAAATAGCTGAAAAGACGAGGGAGGAAACAGGCGGGGGACTGGACCAGCCACCTGTTTGAGTGAACTAAAAAGTGTCTGTTGACCTTCTCTGCTTCACAGGCGACGGTGAAGCATCAGTGAGGCTTGAAGTCAATTTAACGTTCAGTGGTCGTTGCTGACAGTGTTTTGTTGAGTTAGATCTCTTAAACCTCATTATAAGAAAGCTTAACACACACACAATGGCATCCCTCATGTGGGTCAATAATTTAGCTTCACCCTGTGGTCAGACATTGCTACTGCAAAGTTGTAGTCATTTTATCTGTGTGAGATTATGTTTTTAGATAGGTGAGAATTTAACCTGCATTCACTGTCCTCACAATTTGGACAGTATTTTCAATGATAGTGATACAGCTACAGCTGCAGAGATATTATAAGTTTACTGCATAGGATTATGGTCAAATGCATTAACCATCTTCAGCACAGCAAAGCCCTCTGAAGCACTCTGAAAAAGGAATACTGCATTCAGAGTCTTAAACAAGAACAACACAAAAAGTTGTATTTCTTTATAGTAATATAACGTAAACAATGTTGTCATATAAATATGTATAACTAATTATTGATTTTTGTAATAATCTTGTACAGTTCTTTAAGAGAAGAGAAAAAAAACACAAGGAAAAGTTTTTGTTAATTTTTTTTTTTTTACTGTTTGGAATTTGAATGTCGTCTCTCTAGATGTTGACGTAAGCACAGCGTGTGATCGATCCGGTCGAGTCCAAACGCTGAGGAACCAAAGTGACAACCTGTAGAGATCTTAATGTGGTTAGTGTCCCTACTGTTTCATCAGTCATGGGCTGAACTGATATTACTCTAAATATATATCACTTTTTTTAAATCCCAGTTCCAGCTCATGCTTGTAAGTATTTGATTGGTATTTTTCTTTTTTTGTGTCGCTGCATGCAGATTTCTAACATGCAGCCATAATTCTGTGAACAGTGTGGTCAGCTGTGATCACAACAGAAATGGGCTCTTTCCCCTTTCTGTGCCTGTTCTGTCCTTTTTATACTTCTAATGATTCAATTAGTTTGTATAACAGAATGCCACACATCTTCACTGATAAGTCTCCAAAATAGTTTTAAAAAATATACAAGCGACAGATTGACCTTGGTTGTAAATTTTTAGTTTTGAAAATGTTTTTAAATTTGGCCCCGTTAATCTCGTTTTAAATTGCACTAACTGTCTCTGGCGTCTGCAAACAGTCATTACAGTTGGAGATGTCAGGGCGTGTGTTCCTCTTTCAGAAGAAGCCATTTTCTGGCATTTATTATTTAACAGACTGGAAAAAATGGCTCCCACAGAGCCAGATAATCCACCACAGTAATCATGGAGAAACTGAGTATATCTGTCTGTGTTATGTAATGCTGTGCAGCCAACACCCACAGGAAGTATTGGAAGTCTTCACCCCTTCATACCTGTTACTGTCATCAATATTCACTGTAGATACCAGAGTCAGCACATTAAATTAGGTAATTTTATAATGTAGTGTAGGCTCTAAAGTATATGTTACATAGCACAATTCAATTCAATTAAATAAACACCTGGCATAACATTAATAAGCAAGATTAAGTTGCAATATTCCCCCATCATTGCCAAACAGTCCTGAGGCCATTTGCGCACAGCTGTGCCAACACCCTTCTTCATCCTTTGTAATGTTAAAATAATTACATCTTTACACAATGAGAACAGCATGTGGATACCTAAAGCTTCCCTGTTGTCCACGGTGGACTGTTGGCTGTGTTGCTAAGTGCAAACACTTTAGTATAAACTCTATTGAATTATAGTTTTCTGTAAGAAGTAAGTAAATTCACGTCTACTTGACAAATTAACATCTCACTTATAGTTACATGGGATTACTTTATCTTTAGCAAGGCAAGGTGCCTCTTGTAAAATAGCTAAAAAGATCAAACTGAATACATAAGCTATTCTGATTTTCAAAGAAAAAACTACTAACACTTCATACATTACTAGTTGCTAATATCTACAATAAGTGTGAGGACCACAGCCAGTTTTATTAGGACACAAATATGATTTTGCTGTCTGTGTACTAGGTTGACAAACACAATTAGCCAAAAAGTCTGTGTTTTGCTTTAACATGAACGCATGTTAGTGTTGTGTTAGAGAGCTGCAGTGTAGGTGCCAAATGTTCTGCTTTATTCTCCACTCTGGTTGTCACTGAAATCAGCCTTTGAACTCTGACCAAGCCCATGTGTACTCGTTTGTGTGAGTGTTTTTGGATGTGTGTTCTGCACTGTAACTCAAGTGGTTGAAGTTGAAATGGTTTCTTCTTCATGTGGCTGCCTTTTGTTGATGACTGAAGCCATTGGCTGTTGAGAGGAAAGCCATCTGACTGTTTGAAATGTCGGAGAGCGTCAGCTGTGCCATAAGAGCCTCCCCCTCTGCTCCGTCCCCAGTGATCTTCCTCTGTGCTCCTAACGACCTGAACCAACCTCACCACCAACTGTGTCATCTGATCTTATAAACAGAACTGCTGAATGTCATTTTCAGCAGCCCGTTTTCACACATTTCCACCAGGAGCCTCCCAGTTTGTCCACTGTCCTCTCGCTGGTGGCCACTGAGCGGCTCCACTGGAGGAAGTGCACCATTATCATGGAAAGGGATAAAAAGGACGCTGACTGGCTGAATCTCATTGAATTCCAGGTGTGTTTTGCATTTCCAGGACATTCCCTCTTCACTTTCGTGCATCATTCTTGTTAGTCGCGTGTGACAGTTGCAAAGTCGTACAACCAGTTTAATGTAAACTGTGGCCAAGTTGGAGAGAGCACCCCATCTTTTATGTGCACTAAAGCAACATTGATATTTTAAACACTATTTCAAGAAATGTGTGTGTTTGTTTAAAAGTTGTCCTGATCACAGAGCATAATTATTTTTTAACTGATGATTATTGTCGCTGAGAGGACAGCTGCCAATTTATAATCCACTCTAATTCACAGCTAATTTCAATGATGCAAAAGCAGGCGTTAGAGGTGTGATGTGTGTTGTACTGTTGTTTACAGTTTGCTGTAATACAGTCCTGTTACACAGGGAGGGGCTGCTCCTCAGCTGGTCCGACTCCAACACTGTTTGCTGTACAGTAACTGTCTGACCTGCATTAATAAATTTCCGTTTTTCTGTTCATTCATGCACTTTGAGCTTTTATTGAACAGAAGAATACTGACTGGAATTATTCATTTTAGGAATAATAAAGGATCTACACAGAAATTCAGATTTTCTATTCTCTTTTTAATGAAGACGTTTAAATTTTTTCAAGTTTACAAATTCTACATGGCATCCTGTCTGGCCAGCAAGACCTTTTATTGTCACAGACACAACTAGAAGCACATGCTGAATGGACATAACATGCAACATAACATTAAACTGGATTTTATCTGCAAATACAGACATCTGAGAAACTGGAAGGACACATTAGTACAAAGCTTGAGCTCCTGGGACTGGAATGACTTCACTGGAAATGAAAACAGTTTGGTATACAGACAGATTATAAACTGTCAGACTTTGTACCAGGATGCAGGAATGTTTAGCAGCTACTGCAAAATCTGAGCGACATAAATATGACGTTTTTATGTAATTCTTTACATTATTAGTCTGTTTTAGTTAAATCTGATTTTGTTTATATATAATCAACTGTATAAAGTTTATATAATCATTGAGTAATGTGTAAGGCAAAAATGTATAATTAGAGAAAACAAATGTGGTCATACAATATGTACCTGTTTTACTTACTTGGTGTTTAAATTGTGACCTGATTCCAGGCTCAAGACATTCACCTCACCAATACTGACTTGTATGGACTTGTCTGGTGTTCTCTGGTATACCAGTTAAGAACACACAAAGAAAAAGCTTTGAACATTAATTTCTTTTAGTTTGGTCAGGTCACTTTCTCATTCCTAACACTTAACCTCATTCCTTCACGTGTTTGATTCCAAAGTTCAGATGTTACATGTTTCATCTGGACAAACAAATCACACTGAAGGAGGCACTGCTGATGAGCTCTAATAAACTCATCTGGCTGTCAACATACTGACTGACTGCAGCCTTAATTATCTGTACACAGGACAAAGTACTAAACGATAACAACATCAGTGTCACTTTCTCTGAGGAATTGTAGTTACCATGCAGTAAAAATTACTGCGTAAAAGTAAGAGATATCGTAAATATCAGATAATAAGAATAAAATGCAGATGACAAATAAAAATGTTTGGATATATTGTTATTAAAATTAAGGAATAAACACCCCAGACAATGATGACTACCAGAAAAAAAGAAATATTTTGTAGCTAAGGAACACTGTCAACATGTAGAGCAGTTGCAGGAATACATCTCCCAGCATTCCTAGGAGTGCTTGGAGATCCCCAACAAGCTTGACAAATTCCACGTTCATGTCATGTCAGCTGGGTGGGAAAAATCTTGAGTTCAAGATATCTGGAATTTTTGATAGCTACATTGTCTTCCACTTAGCAAACAGGACTACAGAAATGTCAACAAACCAGTGGCAAAATGGCCCAAAAACACCATGACTGGCAATTATATCTAAATCTAATCCAATATTATCACCAATAGAACTGATTCAATTAATTAAAAAGGAGCAATAATGATAACAATAGCTAATTTAGGCATTTACCCATTTTTCTGGTGTGACTACAAGGCTAGGAATGGGGTAGCCATCTTGGAATAATGTTGGAATAAGGGCGGTTTTCCTGTTCTTCTCATTCTGATAAAATGACGTAAATGCAGCGTAAGTTTCTGAGGGATGGTCTAGGCTGCAGTTACTCGCGCTATGAACATCTGCTGTGCTAATTCTTACTATTCTTTGGTTTCAATGTTGCTGGATCGATCACTGAGCTCATCGAAGTAATCATCAGCTAAGCGAAGCATCTGGATGATGGCGCTGAGCAGCAGGATGTCACAGTTCAGGTCCAACTCCAACTCCTCGCTGTAGTTCTTCACCGGAACAACACAGGACAATGGCACACCGATCCGAGCAGTGACCTCCTGCATCTGGATCACAAAAGATTTAGACACCACAAGACGGAGAATTGCATTAACTTAAGTACAATCACATGATTCTTTCCCTTTGGTCTTTACCACAGCAGAAAGGTTGATTGTTCCATTTTTGTATTTGTGTAGTTTATGACTACCCATTACAATTCAACGGGAACATTATTACTGTCTTAGTAGTTGTCACTGTCTTAGTAGTACTCAGTTAACAAAACACTGTTTGCTAAAGAACTCAGAGGAGAACACAGTTGTAAGTGAAATCTAAAAAATAAACAGACAAAATCACAAGAGTAAAACTGAATAAGATAACAAAAACTAAATTAAATGAAATTCATTTATATTTCATGTTACCATGTAGCTTATATCCCTCCATCAAGGCCAAAACTAAGAATCCAAATGGCAAATGAGCATATTTTAAATTTTCTTTTTCAGAATAAAAGCCTACGGGCGAACTGAAGGTTGATCTCACCAGTTCCTTGATGTAGCCGCTCCTATAAACGTTCCTAATGTCCTGTGAAACAGAAGGACAGGCTTCATCCACTTTAGTCATCAGGGCCAGCTGAGGAATCCCTGCAAACCAACAAAACAAAAAACAAACATTACACACAAGGGTCTGTGTATCTACTGTATTGTACTGCATTATAGTGAAGCTACTAGTTTGTATTGTTACTATGCTACTATTCCATTAAAGTTTCTATCATTCATTTTATTTTAGCTTTCTACTGTTTTACAAATGTAGAGTGATCTGTGTAGTCAGCCGTCTGTCGTACAGTATGTTCTGTACATAAGCATTAGTATGGACTGCAGTACTGTTAGCAGTACCTACACGTTTTAATATATTTGTTTATTTCTTAGGATCCCCTTCCTGGGCTCCACATTTAGAAAAAAAAACATACATTAAACATTACAGTCCACACAAATGTCAAACATAAGACATATATTAAAGAATAACAGTAAGATGTATGAATATGAATATGTTTTAATGGTTTGTGAATGTCAAACAACATATGTATCAAAATATGTATATAGTACATGTACTGTATACATGAATTTGTGTACCATTAGATTTTGGGGGAGGGGTGTATACGGTCTTATATTTTGTATAGTTCTGTCCATCACTTTTATCAGATAACGTTTGACTGGGGATGCAGTAACACCACTAAAATGATGCGGGACTACTTTTTACTGACCCATTAAGTTGACCTTTCTGCGGATAGCTTGCAGCTTCTCCTCCAGCTTTGTGGGCATGATGGAGACCTTGCAGGCATCAATGATGTAGGCCACACAGTGGATCTTGTCCTTGAGCCCAGGAGACTTACGATTGTCGTGGGACTCCAGATGCAGAGGAGCAGAGGGGTTGAACTGAGTCATACAGTTGAGGGGAGAGACAGGGACAGTTTGAGTCAACTACAGCCAAATCAATGGCTCATACATTCAATATCCTGCTCAGTGTAACAAAAAGCTGTACCTGATAACAGTCTGGCAGATGACCTTTAAGGATGCTGCTGATGTCATCAATGTCAAGCCCCGCCCCTGTGCTTTCCTCCAATCCCATGGTATCACACAAGATGATTGGCAGAGGTTTTCCTCCTCTTCCAGCTTTCACTGAGTAGGTGCGAAACTGTCAGGTAATACATAATGAAGTTTATCATTATTTTTTATTATTTTATCATATTTCAAAAATTGTGGATGGTGAAAATTATTGATCACAGCTTGGTGTTATGTTAGCTTTACTATTTTAATTAGCTGTCTTTTATAACACAATCCAAAAGGGCATTTTTCACTGGAATGGGAGGTGCTGTGATGGAACAGATTTTATTAGATAAGTTTTTTAAGCTATTGAAAGTTTTCCTCAATGTTCAGTCCACCATCTCTTTTCAAGTTATCAGAGTAGTAATTATGTATTATTGTTGTTTGTTGTTTTGGGTTTTTTTTTACCCCTATTCAGCCAAAAATAAAGATATACATTTTACAATGATGCACTGATTGTTGCAGCCTTCACAGGAACTAACCTGTGTGGTGAGGCTGGTGGTAGAGCAGCCAGCGATGGCTTTGTTGCTGACGTGGCCTCTGAATACAGAGTTGATAGAATTGAAGAAACTGGACTTTCCAGCTCCAACTGGTCCAATGAGCAGGACCCGAACCTGGGACACAGAGCTGGTCATGGGGCAGTAGAGCGTAATACTGTCCATCATTTCTGTCCTCCTCCTGACGAGCCAAAAGCAGTTTTAAAAAACAATTATATGACTGAAAACGTAGCTTATGTGTATATGACTAGTAGAGGCACTGTGCTTTAATCATATAGTTGCCTAACCATAAATCTGACCTGACATCATTACAGTTAAATTTAACTGGGTGGATCCACATCCATGCCACAGCAAGCCTGTTCAGCTAGTTCAGCTGCTTCTAATCTGGGTGTCACTGACATTATTTGTGCACAGCAACTAGACAAGAATTTCATTATAATTTAAAACCGTACAATATAATATAGTATGCACAGCCAAGCACATCACACATCACGGTGTGTGTTCAACATATTCATTACATCCTCGTCTATTTCCATATAGGGAAATGCGTTACTATAATTTCGTCAAGTCTTTTCATATAGTATGACGCATGTGTGTATACTGTAACATATTAAAGAATAGCACAGTAATAGTATTGTATGATGCAAAGTGGTGCCCCATCCAGCTTACTCATTTTCCCAGACCACCAGCCTCCATGGCTTCTCAAATTCTGGGCTCTCTGTTGAAAAGCAAAAACAGCTTTTAAAAAACAATGTTATTTCATTTAATTTAATTAACATCCAGCCAATTGGTACCGTTTGTTACAATTGCAAACATTAACAAAATAAATCAGCAATAAAGTGTCTATTCAAGTTATGAAACATGAATTAAAATGATCAAGTAATTAAATCTAAAAACAAGCATCCCTCAGACAAGCCCATTAAAAAGTAAGTAGCAGTGAGGACTGGCATTCAAATCATTAAAAACCACCAGATCAGACGTGGTACATGGTATTGGAAAGCCGAAGAGAAACTATCATTTTGACTTCTGTTTATTTTAAGAAGGTATTCATTCGATGGCTGTAGTTGCCTAAAATCCCTCCCTTGTTCTTTTCCCTTACTGTTCCCTACATAGTGAACATTCAACATACTGTACAATCAATTTGCACTGGTGTTTATTATTTGACAGTTAGTGGTAAAAAGAAAATTAGAGCTATCCATTAAGTGTCTGGGTTATCTGAATTTATGGGTTTCACTTTGGAAGGTTCAACTGAATATTGTGAGCAGAGCAGTGAAGGCAGATACTGGCCTGTTCAGACCGGGTGTCTTGTATCCAGATCTACTTTTAAAGAGAAGTCAGGTTTCTGGTAACCAAATTGATGGTGTTTGTTCATTGTGTTTCTCCTGGCAGAACTTCAACAAAATACAGCTAAATAAGAATATCATTGGTAGCTTCCAGAGAAGAGCTTCCATTGAGTAAAGTGAAAACGGGTAAAAGTGTACGCTATTGTTCACAGGTTCAGTGCTCAATCTAACCGTATCAGCTGCAGGAGTGTGACAGGAACAATAATGATGAGGCTTGCCTTGTGCTTGATGTAAGATACAATCTGAAACATGCTAAGCATCAATATTTGGTTGTTTAGAGAGAACTCACCCTCCACTTGATAGACTTCACACTCAGTCAGGTTGAGGTCGTTGCCATGCATTTCTGCAGCATTGAAGTTGTAATAATTTCCTGGACTGTTATAGACAGTTGCTCGGCTTCCATTGACAAGAACTAATGCTTCTCCAAAATATGGACCAGAGTTACTTATCATTCTCACTGCATTAGTGGGAACAGTGACCGGATATTTGAGGAGATTTTCTCCACTGAAGGTGAAAAGAAAGGCCTGGTCATCTTGCACGTACTGTCCAGTCTGACTGAAAGGTTGTTTGGTGTAGCCTCCAAACACATAACCGGAGGCGTTATAGCCCACAGACACTGTGGGACCGCGGCTGTCACACAGTTGGTGGAAGGCTGCACCGGTGAATCCATGGATGCTGGCCTTGTACAGCAGCTGTAGTTTGACTCTTCCCAGTTGGGAGCAGAATGTTTTCTGCTGGCTCTCGGTGAGTTTGGGGTTCATGCTGGGTGGTTGTTCTGCTGAAGTTCCTGACCGTCTGGAGCCTTAAAAAGTTCACTTAGTGTGGTGTCTGAAAAACACAAACAGTAGCATTAAATATAACTGCTGTTTGGGATTTTAATCTGTGTATTTTATTTGAGAGTAAATGACCCATGGGGTAAACTGGACTCATTTAGCATGAATAGATTTAAACACTAATTTGTTATCAATTATTATATAAATCATAGTAAATGATTGCTATTAATGTAATGTTGTCACATCTAGTCTTCTATACTGATCACATTCATGCTCTGTTGACACTGAGAGGTGTGATACAGTTCCTCCCGCTCCCCCCCTTCCCCCTTCAACCCAACCGGTCGAGGCAGATGACCGCCCACCTTGAGCCTGGTTCTGCTCGAGGTTTCTACCTGTTAAAAGGGAGTTTTTCCTTGCCACTGTCGCATAGTGCTTGCTCATGGTGGGAACTGTTGGGTCTCTGTAAATATAAAGAGTCGGTCTAGACTTGCTCTATTCGAAAAAGTGCCCTGAGATAACTTTGTTATGATATGGCGCTATATAAATAAAACTGAATTGAATTGAATTGAAATTGATACAACTCTTCAGATGCCACAGTTATTAATATTTTGGCCATTTACAAGACACTGCCTTAAGTAAAATGCAGTGGACAAAATATGCACGTGTTTTCAGAGTATTCTAATAGCCTGAAACTAAACAGTCATCATTTTACAAAAAAACTAAGCAGCCAAGCAGCCGTCAGTCATCCAGCCATACTGCATTTAAACATTAGGTGCGCCAATTAGCATATCCGTCTTATATGAGTTACTTGAAAAACATCACAACTGTTCTAGTAGGCAACAACTTCATACTAAAGTTTAGCAAAAGTATTTTGTTTTACCTCCTTCTTTGAACAAGATCTGGAAGAAGCAGTTGAATCTCTTTCGTGTGCGCAACTGGGTGCAGCAGAGTCCGGCAGACGAGCGTTCACCTTAAATAAAACCGGAAGTACTAGGGTGTTGCCTTCAAAATAAAAGCGTAAAATCAATCTAAAGAGGTGTCATTTTTAGTGTGGAATGGATGTTTAACAGGATGACAAGAATCCTACAAACAGCTTAAGGTTTTTAATCTGATTTTTACTTCCTTCATCAAATTCAAAACTAAATATTTCTTAGTAAATTGCTATTATTGCTAATCGAACTGATTTGTTTAAACATGGAGAAAGGAGCAAACTCAGGCACTCAGGCATAGAGGAGCAGGAGTAATGTGGAGCTTTGATTTTAAAAAAACCCTTTATTGGTTACATGGCTTGTTCATGAAACAACTGATTAAACTGATTTCACCCTTGGCAGGTCTTCATCAAGGGCTCAAATCAGGACATAATACCTGAGGCCTCACCTTTTTATGCATTCATTCATTAAGGGGTGTGTCCTAATTGGATAATTGGACAAAAGGTGGGACGTAATGAGTGTCATTCAGAAAGTACCTCTCATTAAACAACATATTTAATATACACGGTTGAAGATTTCAACCCATTTTCTTCAAGAGAACTAGAGTTTGTTTGTTTGTTGAGTGCTTTCGCAGATTTACCCATTGAGCTATCTGTTTAGACTGATTTGTTTGTTTTGATTTTAGGAAGAAATCACTCTTATTTATTTGCTTACTGACAATTCAACCCAACAAGTTCTCCTTAACAAGTAACATCTGACAAACAATTCATTTACTTCATCTCCCCCTGTAATTGCATCTTGTGTTTTCTTTACTTTCATCTCTCCAAATTTTAACGCGCGTGAATAATAATTTTATTTTGAAGGTGATTACTGGAAGTTAAAGATACATTTTAGCTGCCTTGACAGCGTCTGTAACAACTTTTTCAGTTTCGTTTCCACTGGATATTTGAGGAGACCAGAGCAAAGGAAAAATGTATGCTATTTTTAGATTCTCAGATGTATGCTATTATTTGTGGTGACACCAAAGTTGAAATATCATCATTCAATTCAATTCAGTTTTATTTATATAGCGCCATATCATAACAAAGTTATCTCAGGGCACTTTTTCGAATAGAGCAGGTCTAGACCGACTCTTTATATTTACAGAGACCCAACAGTTCCCACCATGAGCAAGCACTATGCGACAGTGGCAAGGAAAAACTCCCTTTTAACAGGTAGAAACCTCGAGCAGAACCAGGCTCAAGGTGGGCGGTCATCTGCCTCGACCGGTTGGGTTGAAGGGGGAAGGGGGGAGCGGGAGAGAGAGAGCAGGAGGAAAGAGAACATACAGCAGCTCAATACAGCATAGATATGGTAATGGCATTGATGTTAACACCAACAGAAACAACACTAAGAGCAACATTATAATAGCAATACTAATAACAGCAACAACAGCAATAGCATCAGCGGGTGCAGAGCAGGAGCACGGGGGCAGCAGGCGGCAGCAACCACAGACCCAGACTCCACAGCTCCAGAGGCAGAAACACCTGCAGAAAGCAACAGAAGTGGAGAGAGAGAGAGAGGAGAGAAAGCACACAACTACGGGAAGAAGTTGAATTAATAACAAGCATTGATGGGATATGAGGGCGTACAGATGGAGAGGAAGAGGAGGAGAAAGGAGCTCAGTGCATCATAGGAAGTCCCCCGGCAGTCTAGGCCTATAGCAGCATAACTAAGGGGTGGCTCAGGGGTCACCTGAGTCAGCCCTACTATAAGCTTTATCAAAGAGGAAAGTCTTAAGCCTACTCTTAAATGTGAGGAGGTTGTCCGCCTCCCGTACACAAACTGGGATCTGGTTCCACAGGAGAGGAGCTTGATAGCTGAAGGCTCTGGCTCCCATTCTACTTTTAGAGACTCTAGGAACCACAAGGAACCCTGCATTCTGGGAGCGCAGTGCTCTAGTGGGGTAATAGGGTACTATGAGCTCTTTAAGATATGATGGTGCCTGACCATTTAGGGCTTTGAAGGTGAGGAGAAGGATTTTAAATTCTATTCTGGATTTTACAGGGAGCCAGTGTAGAGAAGCTAATATTGGAGAAATATGTTCTCTTTTTCTGGTTCTTGTCAGTAAACGTGCCGCAGCATTCTGAATCAGCTGGAGAGTCTTAAGGGATTTATTGGGGCAGCCTGATAATAGAGAGTTGCAATAGTCCAGCCTAGACGTAACAAATGCATGGACTAGTTTTTCTGCATCTTTTTGAGATAGGATGTGCCTGATTTTTGCAATGTTACGTAAATGAAAAAAGGCAGTTCTTGAAGTTTGTTTTATTTGGGAGTTAAAGGACATATCCTGATCAAAGATAACTCCAAGATTCCTTACGGTTTCGCTGGAGGCCAGGGCAATGCCATCTAGAGAAACTATATCTTTAGATAATGTGTTTCGAAGGTGTTCGGGGCCAAGTACAATAACTTCGGTTTTGTCTGAGTTTAACATCAGAAAATTGCAGGTCATCCAGGCCTTTATGTCCTTAAGGCATGCCTGAAGTTTAGCTAATTGATTGGTTTCATCTGGCTTGATCGATAAATACAATTGGGTATCATCTGCATAACAATGAAAATTTATGGAGTGCTTCCTAATAATATTGCCTAAAGGAAGCATATACAAGGTAAATAGAATTGGTCCAAGCACGAACCTTGTGGAACTCCGTGACTAACTTTGGCGTGCATAGAGGATTCATCATTAACGTGTACAAACTGATAACGATCTGATAAATAGGATTTAAACCAGCTTAGTGCAGTACCTTTAATGCCAATAAAATGTTCTAGTCTCTGTAATAGAATGTGATGGTCAATGGTATCGAATGCAGCACTAAGATCTAGTAAGACAAGTACAGAGACAAGTCCTTTGTCTGATGCAATTAGAAGGTCATTTGTAACTTTCACCAGTGCTGTCTCTGTGCTATGATGCACTCTAAATCCTGACTGAAAATCCTCAAACAGTTGTTGTTGTGTAGAAAGTCACACAACTGATTGGCGACTGCTTTCTCAAGGACCTTAGAGAGAAAAGGAGGGTTAGATATAGGTCTATAATTTGACAAAATCCCTGGATCAAGAGTGGGCTTTTTAAGAAGAGGCTTAATTACAGCTACTTTAAAGGACTGTGGCACATAGCCTTTAAATAAGGACAGATTGATCATATCTAGTACATAAGTGCTAACTAAGGGTAAAATTTCTTTAAGCAGCCTAGTTGGGACGGGGTCTAAAGACACGTTGATGGCTTAGATGAGGAAATCATGGAAGTTAGTTGATTACGGTTGATGGGAGAAAAGCAGTCTAAATGTACAGGTTTTACAGTTGTTTCTAAGGTTCCTGTGTTTGAAGATAAGTCAGTACCAACTGAGGGCAGGAGGTGCTGAATTTTTTCTCTAATAGTTAGAATTTTATCTTTAAAGAAGCTCATGAAGTCATTACTACTGAGGTCTATAGGAATACATGGCTCAACAGAGCTGTGACTCTCTGTCAGCCTGGCTACAGTGCTGAACAGAAACCTGGGGTTGTTCTTATTTTCCTCTATTAATGATGAGTAGTAAGCTGCTCTGGCATTACGGAGGGCCTTCCTATAAATTTTAAGACTATCTTGCCAGGCTAAACGTGATTCTTCCAGATTGGTGGAACGCCAATTCCTTTCAAGTTTTCGCGATGTTTGTTTTAATTTGCGGGTTTGCGGGTTATACCATGGAGCTAACCTCCTCTGTTTTATTATCTTCTTTTTTAGAGGGGCGATAGAGTCGAGTGTTATTCGTAGTGAGCCTGCAGCACTATCAACAAGATGATCAATTTGGGAGGGACTAAAGTTAGCATATGAGTCATCTGTTACATTGAGACATGGAACTGAATTTAATGCCGATGGAATCACTTCCTTAAATTTAGCTACAGCACTATCAGATAGACATCTAGTGTAGGAATGTTTGCCTAATGGCGTGTAGTCCAGTAATAGGAATTCAAAAGTTAATAGAAAATGGTCTGATAAAAAAGAATTCTGTGGAAAGACTATTAGATGTTCAATTTCAATCCCATAAACAAGAACAAGGTCGAGGGTGTGGTTAAAACAGTGAGTGGGTTTATGTACACTCTGACAGAAGCCAATCGAATCTAGTAATGAGATAAACGCAGCACTAAGGCTATCATTTTCTACATCCACATGAATATTAAAATCACCTACAATAATTATTTTATCTGTTTTAAGGACTAAACCTGATAAGAACTCTGAGAATTCAGATAAAAATTCAGAATACGGTCCAGGAGCTCGGTACACTATAACAAATAGAATTGGCTGTACTGTTTTCCAGGTTGGGTGTGAAAGGCTAAGAACAAGGCTTTCGAACGAGTTATAATTTAGTTTAGGTTTGGGTTTGATTAATAGGCTTGAGTCGAAGATGGCTGCAACTCCACCTCCTCGGCCTGAGCCTCGAGGAATGTGAGTATTAATGTGACTGGGGGGAGTGGATTCATTTAGGCTAACATATTCATCTTGACACAGCCAGGTTTCAGTAAGACAAAATAAATCAATATTATGATCTGATATTAGATCGTTTACTAGAACAGCTTTAGATGAGAGAGATCTGATGTTTAAGAGTCCACATTTAATTCTCCTATTTTGTTGTACTGCAGTGGTGGTTTTACTTTTTACTAGGTTTTTATGTGTAACTCTTCTTCTGTTTACTTTTGATTTAAATAATTCAAGTGGTCTGGGGGCAGACAACCTCTCTGTGGAGTTTAGGGTGGGTAACTGCTCTAATGGAAGCGCAGAGAAGCGTGTAGGACTGCAACTCTGCCTCCTGGTCTGGACCACAGACTGTATTAAGTCTATGGTCTGAACTCTGAGCTGTCATGGCTTTGGGCCACTAATAAACTCGGTCAGATTTCTAGATATGAGAGCGGCTCCATCCAAAGTGGGATGAATGCCATCTCTCCTAATCAGACCAGGTCTTCTCCAGAAAGACTTCTCTGGACACACAAATCAGATGAGCTCCTGTCTTTGACTGCAGCCTCAATCACACGAAACAAAGAACCAAGACATGATGCAAAACTTAATAATGTCATAATGCAGTAAGTTATATGTATAATATCAGATGTGCAAGCTTGTCAAACTGTGATGAAATGTTCCACTAAATAAGCCAACACTGTAATAAAACTTTTAAATGTATGAATGATATTACATAAATTAGTCTTTAGACTGCTAATTGTGGTAGAAATTGTGTATTTCCTTTGGAGAAGTGAGCAAATAAAATGAAGATCCAACAAGCCGTTGTCTTTTGTATATTTAATTAAGAAAAGAATGAAACAATCAGATGAAATGGTAAATAAGAATAAAAAAGTAAATGAAAAGGGGGTGCAGGCGAGCACCCAGAGTCAATCCGATTTCAGCTGAAGGACAGAGATCATACACCAAAATGCATATGAAGCGTCTGACAAAGAAGGAAAGATGCTGTCACATACTTATTAACCTTACAATACACAGACAGACATATCAGAGTACAGAATCACCTCGAACAAAGATAGTCTGTCTCCAGCTAAGTTTCCCTGCCCAAGGCTGGAAACCCAGGGCAGGCTGTTCCCCAGACTGCAGCTGTCTTTTCCCCTGATTACAAACAATTTGTCCTCCCGCTATAACCAACCAAGATACCAATGTACCTAAAACAGAGATGACCCGAGACAGAAATTATGAGTATACAGAATTAAGACTGATTGACTAGAAAAACAAGTTATCACACTAAACATATTCAGTGGACATAAAGAGAGAAATTTATCATACTAAACATATCTAGTAAGTGGATGGATCACTGTGAGGGACATTTCATCACAGGTGCTCAGGTTATTGTATCTGCTGCACAAATACTTCCTATGCTTCGACTTCCATGTTACTGAACTGGTCACTGTTGTCATCAAAGTAATTATCAGCGAAACGAAGCATCTGGATGATGACGCTGAGCAGCAGGATGTCGCAGTTTGGGTCCAACTCCAACTCCTCGCTGTAGTTCCTCACGGGAACAACACAGGACAATGGCACACCGAGCCGAGCACCAACCCCCTGCATCTGGATCACAAACGACTCAGATGAGGGTAATTTATACTTTTTTTCTAAAGAGAATTGTGCCAACTTTTGTGAAATCACAGCTAAATTTTGTTTTCATTTGTCTTTTCGATGTTGGAAAGGTTGATTGTTATATTGTTGGTGTTTGTTTTGGTTGTGGCTACCCAATACAAGGCAAATAACTTTTAAACAAAAGCCACATGACTAATAAATATTCATTATATTGGTTTGATTACCTGTCATCTCACTCATGTACTACAATACATGTGAGTCATGTCATGGTATGGTGTGAAGGACTCGCAGAGAGGAAAACTGAGCTTCTCAAATTAGTGTTAAAACAAATCAGATAACGCAAACTAATGAAATAAAACAGACTTTGACTGGCCTGACAGCTTATATCATTCCATTGAGGCAAAAACTAATCAATCAAACACAATAGAACAAATGTTCTATCTTCTATTTTTTTCTTCTGTATAAAATCCTCACCATTTCCTTGATGTAGTCACTGTTATAAATGTTTCTCACATCCTCTGTCACCAAAGGGCAGGCTTCGTCTACTTTAGTGAGCAGGACCAGCTGAGGAATCCCTGGAAACACCAGAGCAGAAAGAACATTTCCAAAATGCTGAAGATGTTTAGGTATCAGACTGTCAGGTAGCACCTGGCATATGCTTGGATGATATTAATTTGGGTATTTTATTATACACGGATTATATAACTTTACTGGCCGAGTCTGACCTACAGAATATATTAAATGTGGTTAGTTTGCGGTGTTGTAAACGGAAGACTAGCAATAAATCAATGCAAAACACAAATAATGCAAAGGTATGTAAGACATACACAAAGAATTAGTTTTGGCTCAGTTGCATTAGAATATGTTATTGCATATTAATGCTTGGCTTTTTCATCACACAGTTCTCCATGGATCTCATCTGGACCCCACCGAGCCCTACAGAACGTGCTGAAGACCGGCACCTAGCAATCCCTGAAAGAAAAAAACCTGCTGAAATAAACCTGAAAACTGACCTACCAGGTGACCCTTCAGGTTTTCCTGTGGTTGGGGGTTGATGCTATAGCATACCAGTGATAAGGAAGCGTTAGGTTAGGAGTAAAGTCTTCCATCAATATAGAAACAATCGCTTGTTGTTTGATTGTTTCAAGTATTTCCCCTTTTTCTTACCAGCTATCTCTATCTAATGTTAAAGTTTTCATCCACTTGGGGGTCTCATTTGTTCCCACGTGGTTTGTATGAAGTATTACAGTGACTCTTTACTAGTCAAGAATTTACATCACCTCCAGATTACCACTGAATTAATTCATTGGTCATCGTTTCCTTTTCGAAAGGGTGGTGCCCCGAGGTAAATTTAATGAAGTTCCATTATTCAGTATAAATACTGATCCTTTCCAATAGCCCGAAGTTGAGTGTAATCACTACGACATTCTTCATACCAATTAATGTATTTACGCTACATATTTTGGTGCCCCGTATTAATATATTTATGTTACGATGTCTTATTTACAATGAAGCGGGACTATTTTTACTGACCCATTAAGTTGACCTTTCTGCGGATAGCATCCAGCTTCTCCTGCAGTTTTGTGGGCATGATGGAGACCTTGCAGGCATCAATGACGTAGGCCACACAGTGGATCTTGTCTTTGAGCCCGGGAGACTTACGATTGTCGTGGGACTCCAGATGCAGAGGAGCAGAGGGGTTGAACTGAATCATACAGTTGAGGGGAGAGACAGGGACAGTTTGAGTCAACTACAGCCAAATCAATGGCTCATACATTCAATATCCTGCTCAGTGTAACAAAAAGCTGTACCTGATAACGGTCTGGCAGATGACCTTTAAGGATGCTGTTGATGTCATCAATATCAAGCCCCGCCCCTTTGCTTTCCTCCAATCCCATGGTATCACACAAGATGATTGGCAGAGGTTTTCCTTCTCGCCCAGCTTTCATAGAGTAGGTGCGAAACTGACGAGTACAAAGCGATGGAGTAACAAATCACAAAATGGGGACAGGGCAGGATTTTCATTTTAAAATCAATCACCACAAATGGAAATCATTAAGAGGCAGGAACTAACCTGTGTGGTGAGGCTGGTGGTAGAGCAGCCAGCGATGGCCTGGCTGGTGACGTGGCCTTTGAATACAGAGTTGATGGAATTGAAGAAGCTGGACTTTCCAGCTCCGACTGGTCCAATGAGCAGGACCCGAGCCTGGGACACAGAGCTGACTGTGGGTTTGTAGCTCTTAATACTCTCCATCAGCTCCTTCTTCTTCCTGTAGAAACAAGAAAAGATAGAGAACTTTTTCATCCAGTGAAAAGGTTGTTAGTTGTTTTAAGCCTGATTGTTTTTGCACAGCCAGTTGACTTCCGTGATGGTAGCAGTCAACATTGTGGGTAAATTTATGACAATTTGTGAAGAATTGTACAGTTAAAAACAGTGTAGCACAGTAAGTATGGCAAACAATTTCACAAACAATATTTTGCTTAGACATCATGGTCTAAAATAGCTGGTATAGTTTGCCCAGACAGGCATAGCAGCACTGCATGTGGAAAACATTCATTATTATTATTCCAAATAATTAACACACTGTACTATTTTTTCACATCATCAATTTCATACTGGATGAAATATACTGTATACAATATAATATTGTACTATATGTTGACAGCATTGTGTGCAGGATGGTGGCTTTATCTTACTCAGAATTCCAGATTATAGTCCTCCACGGCTTCTCAAGTTTTATGGTTTCTGCTGAAGAGCAAAAACAATCAAATTTGATAAAAATATTACCCAACCCCAAAAATGTTCCATACACCCCCTGAGACAAATTAGTTGTTTGTTAGCAAGTTGATAGGGATGCACATATCGACACATCATGAAATATTTCTCACACAAAAAAGCATCAAAATATGGTTATTTATAATGAACTCACTCTCCACTTGATAGACTTCACACTCAGTCAGGTTGAGGTTATTGCCATGCATTTCTGCAGCATTGAAGTTGTAATAATTTCCTGGACTGTTATAGACCACCGCTTGGCTTCCATTGACAAGAACCAATGCTTCTCCAAAATATGGACCAGAGTTACTTATCATTTTCACTGCATGGGTGGGATGGGTGACCGGATATTTGAGGAGATTTTCTCCACGGAAGGTGAAAAGAAAGGCCTGGTCATCTTGCACGTACTGTCCAGACTGATTGAAAGGTTGTTTGGTGTAGCCTCCAAACACATAACCGGAGGCGTTATAGCCCACAGACACTGTGGGACCGTGGCTGTCACACCGTTGGTGGAAGGCTGCACCGGTGAATCCATGGATGCTGGCCTTGTACAGCAGCTGTAGTTTGACTCTTCCCAGTTGGGAGCAGATTGTTTTCTGCTGGCTCTCTGTGAGTTTGGGGTTCATAGTGGACAGTTGATCTGCTGAAGTGTGTAAAGGATACTGAATTAACCTTTGGTGTCTACTCACTTTGGTGTCTAAGTACAAAAAGAAACACAGATGCATTAAAAGGCAGGATATTTGTTTGTGAAATCATGCTCCCATCCTAATCAACCAACACAGATTACAGAACATACAAAATAAACACCAATAAAATAAAACCATTGATAAAATCATCATAAAACTACATTCTACAAAAACTTTAAAAGAAAAAACATTCAAACAATAGCATGACAAACTATACTATAATTAAGTTTACTTCCTCCTTACATATTTCTGGACTTGAACTGGGTGGATCAGAAGAAACGTGAAATTACTTTATGTTATTTTATGAATGTTGTGATTGATGAATTGTGTTATAAACACAATACACACATAAATTGGTCTACTAGCTACTGTCAAATGTATATATTTCAATACTAACAAATGCATTTCACAGTATTAAAGTTTAAATCCCCCATGTGTATTGTTGTTTTCAACACATGGGAGATATTAATATTCATATTCTTCCTTCGATTGAACTTTAAAATACTTTCTTTACTTCAGTAACTCTTGAATAACATAATGTATAAAATAAAATTGTACTTTAATTTACTTTAGATTGCTCCTCTATTCCTCCTCAGATGTTTCTTAGTTTGATCTCTCCATTTGTTGTTGAAAAATGCAAAAATAAGAATTTAATTTTAAACACTGGAAGTCCTGCATTTTTTAGCAATCTGGGACGGAAACTGTAAATATTTCCTCTGAGACTGACAAAAAAAAAGGTTTGCCACAGTTTGATACATGCTGGATCTATCTATAGCTTGCTCATAGTGGGAATTGTTGGGTCTCTGTAAATATAAAGAGTACAGTCTAGACCTGCTGTATGTGCCCTGAGATAACTACTGTTATGATTTGGCTTATATAAATAAAACTGAACTGAATGTTGAACCATTTCTTTCTTTCTGTCAAAGAAATGGTTTGCCACACCTACATTATTACACACTGCAGCCAGGATACTTAGACCAAATGTTTTTCCCACATCATCCCAATTTTAACATATTTGCACTGGTTGCCAGTTTCTTTTAGAATTATTTCAAAATCGTATTAACTGTACATAATTAATTACAGACGAGGCCTCCACCAGATTAAACTTCTGGTTTCATTTTTAATAATTTTTTCCTCAGTCCAGGTTAGAATCAAGGGGTCATCGAGGCCTGCCAGCTTCTGAGGTGGGGTATTAATCTGGACAAATTCTTTAAAAATATATTCCAAGTTTAGGAATTACACAGTAGCCTATATAATAGTTTTTTACACAAAACTCAACTTAAACTAAGTCACAACCGTGCCACAACATCAGTCACAAAAATCGATAGACCTTAAAAATCCCACTGGCTAACTTTATATTGAAGTTAGTCAAAATATGCAACCCTTTAATATTTTCATCCTTACCTCTTTCTCTTCTAGATAGTTGAGTCTGGTCACCAGTTTTAAGGGTGGTTACTGGAGAAAGGTGTTTATAGAGGATGTCTGCCAGCTAGTTCATGTGCATTGTGGCAGAACCCTCCCTAGTAGGCAGAAACGAAACTGTACTCCTCAGAGCTGGAATAATTCTGCCTTCAAAATAAAACTGAAGTCTCTGAATAAAGCCATTGTGCATCCTGAACATGATGTAAGTGTAGCTCCTCCTTTTAGTTTTAAACTAATTTACCTTGAACTTAAACATGCCAGTTTAGGTACTAATGCCATTTGACTCATACATCATATTCTTATCCTAAAAACTCTCTTTTTTCTGTGAGGCTTGTTCATATAAATGTTCCAAGATGTCAAATTCACCAAACTCTCTTAACCGGAAAATACTTATATAAATCGTTCATTTCAGTCTGAGGATGAGTGCCACCTGTTCGCGAGGAAGTGCACGTTCCTGAGATTTGATCATTAGCATAATCGACGCCCCCTTAATCGCCATCCTATCACGTCCTGCAGCCGAAAATCAGCAGAAAAAAAATATTAGAAAAAATATAAAATACAGCTGCCAACAACGTGTCAGTGCTGCGACAGACATTAAGAATGGTTTTAAATAAAGTTACAGTAGATGCTATAAAATGTGTTTCTAAAGCAAAGTGGTCCATGACACGTGACAGTCACAGAGATGGACTATTGTACAGTAGGTGATGAATGGTGCGCTTTCAGGTTATAATGGAGGATGTTCACCTGGAGAGCTACCTGCATAAAGACCCTGAGGCGGCTGTCTGAGTGAGAGATGCCAATAAAATCACACAATCTAAAAGTTGATGAACCTCACTGTAAATTGGCATTGATGATGATGATGCTAATGTGGACAGAATATTGATTTCACGTTAGGTTTAGGGGTTATTTATTTAGCTGATTTCAGTAACATATTTAAAATTTAAATTTATTCAGATCAAAATGTATTAAAATTATTGTGTCAAACAAGGTATTTCCCCCCTTTGGAGACAGGCAGACTATCTGTACGTGACTAGTATAACAGATCTGGACCGCTCGTAAATTTAATTCCTACTTACTGTACGAGAAAATTCTACTTACAAAAAAACTGGTGAATGCAGCAAGTTTTCTCAAACCACTGTTACATGCCACTCAAGAACAATTCTCTTCGTACGAATGTTTCTTGCATGAGGCCCGACGCCCTTGATACAAAGAACAGATCACGCTTACCAATAAAATATTACAGACTTCAAATTTTATTCTGAGTTATACAGTTTTGTCCATTAGGATTTATAAAACAGTAACATTTTACAAGGTAGTTTAAATCCCCTGTGTGTAGCATTATGTGATCACAGCTTTCATATTGCTATTAGGGGTTGCTGAAGTCAGAAATGTTCAAATCCTACACATAGGGGCTTTAAAATTAGTTTATTAAAGTTGCTCTTTCACAGTTGACATTGAACAACAAATTATTATTTAAATGTGAATGATGAATTTCTTATTGTTGTTTAAAAAGCATTAAAAAAAACTCAGAAATGAATGTTTTATTCTATCTTTGGCCCCGTGTATTGTGGTGTATTGTCCTGGAAATACAGGTCAGCATACTGCAGGATGTGGTCGACAGCACTGAGCAGAAGCACATCAGTGTTCACATCCAGGTCCAACTCTGATGAGTAGTTCTTCACCGGGACGATGTAGGTGGTGGACATACCCAACAGAGCTCCAGCTTTACCCATCTACACACACACACACACACACACACACACACACACACACACACACACACACACACACACATGTGATTATCAGATTTTCACACCATCAGTTTTCAGTCCCTTCAGCTGGTTGAGAACAGTGCCAAGCCAAATTGGGTGACACTGACAACCTTGACACTGTGGTCTGTAAGGAGTGAGAGTAAAGAAATTCTCACCTCTCACAGAACGTAAACTCTGGCAAACTCTCAGTATAATCCAGACCGAAGAGAATCAAAAATGCAAAACTTGTAGTTCCTAATTTTTGGATATTTAGGCATAAAATCATAAAATAAAGTGTAGACACATTCTGTTTAGCCTAGCCCTGGATAGTTACAGACTGTAATTTGTTTTGACCACACCACCTCAACCAAACTCTTATGTACTGGAGAAGCAGGTTAATAAAAATCTGTCCTGCCATGTGACTTTTGTTTCTAAGGCTTTGTTGGCTCGTAATTTGGTAATCTGAACCAAAGTCATCTTTTCCATTCTGGTTCAGGTCTCAGTAAACAAAACTGTGATCATGTAATTAGACTAATTTGGTATAAAAACGCCCCAAGCAGCCTATATATTTTTGACTACTCCACTTGTGCATTCTTAATATTATTTAAGTAACCTGTTTATTTTGTTTAGACATTGTAGACCACATAGAGAAGCTGTCCCACCGAGATTAAAAGGTTATGTAAGGTAAGGCATGTTGACTAAATGACACCTTCCTTTTTCTTTTTCACGTACAGAGTCTGGATTGTATAATTACAGTATGAACATTTCTCAAACTGCGTATGGTTTATTTATGGTTTATTTCAACTTACTGTGTCCCGAATGATGCTGCTCTTGTAAACCTGGGTGACATCTTTGGCCGTTTCTGAACAAATTTTGTCAATGTGGGTCAGCAGAGCCACCTGGTGAACGCCTAACAGACAGAATACAACGCTGTCATTCAGGTTTCACTGCAATAAAACTGCATTTAATTGTTACATTTTAGAGAAATAAATTTAAGATCTCAACGGTGCTTTCTTTCAGTTAATCTCTAAAGAAAGTTTCAAGCCCCAAGTTGTTATGCACATCAGTCCCTATGCGGTTCCAACCACAGCAAAAGCCAACAAACAAAAAAATCACTGTCAGTGTAACTAAAACAAAATTAAGGTAAAACTGACAGACTGACTATAGCTCTTCCACTTTGGTTTCAAAAGTAAAAGCCCTTAATTCACACAACAAAAATGATACTGATGTGACAGGATAAGTATTAGGAACAGAGTGGCTGCAATGTGGCAGCAATCAGGTTACACAAAGGAAATTAATGATCGAAGTTTCATTTAACATCAGTCTGTGTGTTTGTCCTTTTCCTACCCAGGTCACTGATGTGCTCCCGGAGCTGCTGGAAGGTGGTGCTGAGGCCTTTGGAGTACGTCAGGATTTTAGAGGCGTCCACAACAAAGGCCACACAATGGATCTTGTCTTTGAGGCTTGGCCTCTTCACATAGCCCGACGTCTCAGACCTCACTGGCTGATCTGGGCTAAACTGGGAGAGAGAAATGAAAAGATTAGATTTTTAAAAAACAACTCGTGTGGCGTGTTAGCATGCCAACATTTGCTGATTAGCACTAAACACAAAGAACAGCTGAGGCGGGAATGTCATTGGTTTCGCAGATATTTAGTCATAAGCCAAAGTACTGTATTGGAAAAATGTAAATTTTGACCCGATGATGGCGATAGATGAAAAGTCAGAGGATCTTAGAAGTTTTTATAATTTATCCTGCGGGGGGAACATGAATGTCATGCCAATCCATCCAATAGTGGTTGAGACATTTCACTCAAAACTACAAATGTTAACCTCATGGTGGTGCTAGAGGAAAAGCCAGAGGACCACCACAGTCATTAGGATGCATCCTCTGGGAACCATGAATGTCTGTACAGAATTTTGTGCCAATTCATCTGGTAGTTGTTGAGATATTTCAGTCTGGACCAAAGTGGTGGACCAAACAACCGACCGACCAATGCCACCTTTAGAGCCATGCTGCTAGCGTAGCTAAAAACTGTAATATTACAATATTGATCCTGCTTACCTTGTGTCCCTCAGGTACATGACCTTTAATGACGGACAGGATGTCATGGAGGGTCGGTCCGATCATGTCTCCATCCCCCAGGCCCATAATATCACACAGCACCAGTCTGGTAGGATCCTCTCCCTTCTGACCACGGATGTTGAAGGACTGTAGCTGACACAGACAAAAAGAAAGATAATGGGATGGACGCCTAAAGCATGGGAACAGTCTACCTGCTGAACACTGTCCTCTGATGAACAAACTTGAGACGTTCTTGTTCAGTGAAATATATCTGAAATAATATCTTAAACGTGGAGTTTACCGAGTTGTCATGGCCAACACCAACAGTTTTAGTGATTTCTCTCAGTTACATGTTACTGCTCCACTTGTACCTTCTTGGTGAAGCTGGTCGAGGAGGACCCCACCATGGCCCGGTTGGTGACTCTTCCATTAAACACCGACTGGACTGAACTGACGAAGCTGGACTTTCCAGAACTGAGCGGGCCCAGGAGGAGAATCCGAGCCTGAGTCACCTCCTCGTCACAGCTCGGTCTGTAGGAGCTGACGATCTTCATCAGGCTCCTCTTTTGCCTAGATTAGAATGTAAGATGCTAAGTTGCTGTTCAGAATAATTTAAATAAGTAGAATAAAGGCATGTTGGGAGGAGTGTATTTATCTAAATGAGTTGAAGGAATAGAGGTAATATGTTGACAGTGTTTACAACAGGTTTGCTTTAAAATGAGCAGAAATATTTCAATTTGACTGCTATTAACTTGAGATAGTTACAAACATGACTTTATTGGAAAGTCACAGCTCTACTCACTCTTCTGTCCACTCCACGTCTCTCCATTTAGATCCCAACTTAGGCTGAGCTGTTGAAGAGAGTTGCATTCATGAAAATAAAGCTGACTATTAAAGTGCAGCCTACCTTGCCTTTGCATTTGTTATTCAATGTATTCTTCTACTTCTATGGATAGGTGGCAAAACACGCAGTGAAGCTGCAGTGGAGTTTATTAAGCTAGTACAAAAATATTCTGCAAGTCTCTTAGAGCCATGGGGACTGGTTAATGCCTCCAACCTTTCTGTAGTACATTCAGTGGCAGTGCTGGTCTTTGAACGTTTTCTTGCCACGGAACTGTTGAGCTTACCTAATCTTGTAAACATAGGTTTTTTCTGCCTTCTCATTCGTGAACTGACGTTTGTACCTATTCTGAGATCATCTATGGCATCCACTGCCAAGCCGAAAGGAACTGGAGATGGAGCTGCAAGACGTATAGGGTCGCCGAAGCTGATGAGGAAAACAATCACACGCATTAGAGTAAGAGCATAAAGGAAAGCAGCACAAATTCACCTGAATGTCCTTGGATAATGGTCTTACTATTACAATACTATATGTGACCTAAAAATGTGAATATAGCTGAATTGTTGAGATGGACAGAGAAATCTAAGTGAGTTTCCCAAAGACAAACAAGGCAAAGGCTCAACCCAATCGAGTTTTGTGATGAAATTTGGGTTTGTATACCGACTGAAAGAGTCTGTAATAGAACTCAACAAAAATAAAACATGCCTGCGTCTTAAATGTCATATCACCCAGTCTGCGTGCAAGCATTCAAGAAAGTGTTCAAGGCTGGGCACCGTCTCCCACACGGTCCATAAAGTCCAAAATGGCTCAAAAAAGTCACCACAGGGTAACAGGCTAATTATCATTTTAGCTGCCCTTTGTGAAACTTCGAAACGCTTCAAGAAATATTGGCCTACCTGAATGTATGTGTCTTCTGCATATTAGACGTATGTGTGTAGAAGTGACGAACATCAACAGGTTTGGTTAAAGGACAGAAGGGAAATAAAAACAGAGGCGATGCCCTTTCTGAGGAAACGAAAGTGAAACCTAAACTGTCAGACAATTAACAATTAAGCCCAATGCTCTCCAAACAACAAATGGGTTTGGGGCAATTGTCTGTTAACTGAGTATCGATTTATATAACAATAACAGGTTAATCTCCGCTCTGAAATAGGCACGATGCACGACAAGGGCGACGACAACTAAAAAATAGAATTAAACAAATTAAAATAACACTATAAATATTTGTTGAGTATCATGAATTCAAGTGCAACAGCCATGCAACTAATGCTGCCTAGAAGCTTTACATGTTCAGTTTCCTCAGAAGTTAGTACCTCCCCTTTGCACCTGAGGAGGATTGCGTATTCTCTATAGAAAGAGGGAGATACCAGCATTTCACAAATTTTACAAATGTATTCATTAGTAACACGTTCATCCTCAAATTTTAGCGCAAATGAAATGATCACATGTTGTCAAATTGGTGCAACACATCCACTTTCATTTCTCTGACACACGTACACTACAGGGGGTGGCACTGAGTTTTACAGTTTTTTCGCAATTGCTTACACACTACACGTTCTTGGAGCTAAACATCTCACTTCTATGTTAAAATGAAACTGTAATCAAAACCTAACGCTCCTTTTTCAAAATGGCATTTTTGCAACAAAATGATGCACACATGCAGCGTGTGAACTATACTTTCAAAGCAGCAACAACACACTGATGTACTTTATTTAAAAAAAACTGTTGTTTTAAGTAACCTACTTTGTATAGCCTAGCCTACCTTTTTAATTTTCTCATACAGGCTTCTGTGAAAGATTGTTCCACTACTGTACATCTACTCACATTTCAATGAACACAAACACAGAAAGGCTTCAGAAAAAATATATACAACTTATTTTTTTGCCATTGCAGGTTTTTACAACAACAAAACACAAAAAAAGTAGAATTACAGCACAGTAATCAATACAATATGTTACTGTAAACTCACAAAAAACAAAGATAATTACAGTATAATTACAGTGCAATGGTAAACAAAAAATAGTATTGTAAAGGATTATAAGGGATGGGGTGGATGGTTTATGGATCCCACCTTCAGTAAGGGTCTGGCCACATGTTTGCAAAGTTTTCACAAAAGAGGTGAGCTTACCTGAGGTCTGTTTGTAGTGCTAAGGCTCAGACTGATTGGGGTTCATTTAGTGTATAAGTGTTTTTGTGTGTGTGCGTGTGTGTGTGTGTGTGTGTGTGTGTGTGTGTGTGTATGAGTGTTGCCAATTTCAGTTTTGCATTTTGAATAGAAGTGTTTTCCCAATGATTGCAAGAGATTTCATTCTTGAACGAAGTGTCAGACATGTGTTGCAAAGTGCAAAGTAAAAAATATGTTTGTACTTTTCATGCCTTTGTTTAAGGCTTGGTTACAAAAGTTAAAGGTTTTGATGCTTTTGTCTAAGCATTCACTTTCAGTGAGTAAGCAATCTGCAAAAACTGTAAATACTGCTGGTACTGCAGTCTGGGACAACAAGCTGCTCATAGAGAAGGAAACTGAAGGGATACTGGCTGTGTTGGTGGATGTGATGAGGACATCACAGCAGAGACATGCAGGGGAGGATTTCTACCATGCCAAAATATGTTTGTGTATTGGAAGAGCAAATATCAGATGTAAGGTGGATCAAATGTTGTGGTCAGAAAGGAGCAGTACAGTAGTCCCTAACTGACATGAATGTGTTGTATAGAGACATTTGTCTTTAATGTATAATGTTATGACAGATTTTTTTTTCGTATGTTACAAAAATGTTACTGTAAGGTGCTTTAAGTAGAGGTAAAAGATGCACACTGACAGTGAGACGCCTGACAGGAGTTTGCATGACAGGAGATTTGATGTGTACAATTCAGCTGGTGGCAGAAGATATTTTTACTTTAGGCTCACTGTACGTACTGATACTTTTAACACATAAGTTAAAGGTTTTGAGTGAGTGACGGCCTTATACAGGACAAATAAAGTTTTGTGCTGGACTTAAAATAAACAGGTGCGACAATTAGTGTTTTGAGAACTGCAACTGTGTTTAAGAAAATATGCTTAAGCAATTAAGAAAAACTGTGATGAATGCAAAGCAAGTCATTTCAATAAAATGAGATCTTGATTAGGGCTGCAACTAACGATGATTTTTATTAACGATTAAGCTGTTAGTTATTTTCTCAATTCATTATTTAATCTATAAAATGTCAGAAAATAGTGTAAGATGACGTCTTCAAATTAACAAACAATTTATCGATAATCAAAATAGCTGCAGATTATATATCTGTCGATTGAATACTTGATTAATCGAATAATCGTTGCAGCTCTAGTGTTGATGTTATTGTGTCCACCTCTCATGTATGAACAACTATTGACTGAGTGTTAAATCAAGTCAAATAAAATCATGGCTGGACGGTGGGTCTGGTCTCAGAAGGTGGTCATAGGAATGCTCACCCAACGTTTGACACATTTTACTGTGTATTGATAACTGTTACTGCAAATATAGATATGCACAACATATGGACTTGTTTGTAAACATTCACAGGCAGTAACACACTTAATGTACAGTAGGTATATCTCATGTTTCTATTATTTCTACTCATCATGTCCACTAGAGGGAGCTCTAGTCTTGTGTTTGAAGCTGTAGATGCTCACCTGCTAGCTGACAGCAGAGGTCAACCTGTGGCCACCTTTCATTCGTTTTCCTCACCAGGGAGACCCCATAGTCTGATATCCAAAACTTCCTCCTACAGTCGAGGAAAATGTGCCCTGACACACAATCACTGTTATCACTCAGTAGCTTTTAATAACTGAATGTTTTGATCTCAGTATGCATCTGTAATTGATGGTGGTGATTGCTAATCCGTGAATAAGAAACTTGCTTTGTGTACGTTTTGTGTGTGTGTGTGTGTGTTTGGCTTGTTTGAGAGCGGCTAGTTTTGCATGTTGGAGCAGTTTTACACTGGATGTCTATGGGAAACCCTTAACCTGGACTGATTCTAATGTAACATATTACTGTAATCAGATAAGTATACATGAATACATATTATTTGTACTAACAGTAGTATTGATCTTTTTGGTTACACTTGATTGAACTGAACTCTATATATCTTTTTGATGTTTTAATAGTGTAAACAAATAAAGAATTAAATATTAAAGACAACGTATTTAGCCTGTGTGTTGGGCTTCACTGGTTTTGCAGTGGTTGTGTCGCATTTGAGCTCTGTTTCAAGAGTTTCCATCTATAAGAAGAAACGTGGGTATTTTATGGCATTAAAATAGTCAAATTGTATCATTTAATATTGTCTTTTACTTCACTCAAGAACTGCTCGCTTTCACAAACCCACATACAGAAAGTCAAACCTTAGTAGTGATGTTTAGGCCTATTAGCTCATTTAAGCCTTATGTTCACTTCAGATAAACTTTAAAACACATTTTTTACACAGAAACGAGGACTATGAATTTGTCCCACATCACTTACATTGGAAACACATTAGGAAAGGATCTCCTAATGGCTGGTACTGACAAGAGGAATGATTACAGCAAGTAAAACCAGTTTCAGTGTTCATATGGGCACCTGACTGTTGTTTTAGGACAGATTTGAAAAACTGAATGTATCCTTTAAGGGGCAAAGACACAAATGAGTTCAGCTTCTTAAACGTAGCAGGCTGTGGTTACTTAATCCTAGATACTGCAGCTCAGACTGGAACTTAACCATGTTATTCTGCTATGGATTATTTGCATGTAAAAATAAAATCTTTGTCTTAAAACAGAGGGAGTCTTACATGATCATCTACATTTTATGAAAATATTCCACGTTTGCTGAAACATTTTTCAATATTGATAAGTTTGCCTCCGTTTGCTGTTTCTTTATTAGAATGAATCTACTAACTGTTGCAGTGAGGCTGCTGAGTTTCCACCAGTTTTAAACTGTTGTTATACTGTGAATGATGTGAATGGAAGGAAATGGATCTTAGTGAAAGTTCACTTAGGAAGACTACTTCCATATTTATGCATATTTCCCATGTTGTCAGTGCAGTAAGCAGACTTTGGGTGTTCCCGTTATTCACTTCAGCCAGTCTGATTTCCCCATGATCTCTGTTAATTGATCATCTTGTTGCTTTTTCACGTGCCCCACCTCCTCCTCCGGTGTTCATCACTGCTGCCTCAGATTGTGATTCAGCTTCAGGTTCAGCGAGCCCTTCAGGAATCCTGCAGCAGATCACATCTATCAGGTTCACTTCACTTGGTAAGACGCCACAAAATCATCTCCAGATTTTTTCCACCATCACTCTAAACTCCAGTGAGGTTAGTTTTAGGAAGAGTTTTTGATCCTGTGAAGTATAAGCAGGTATATTCTTTGATATGCTGGCTTCAGGGGATCTAATTGGCAAAGGATTTTTATTTTAATTACCTAACATTTTAATATTAATATGTATAACAAATAAAATCATATTAATAATAATAACTCTCCTCACTTTTCTCTCTTGTGGTTGGAGGTTATGATAATAAGGCTGAGAGGAGCGTGCTTACTCAGCAAAACCCCTCGAAGCTAAATTAACATGGAAAAAAAAGAGTTTGCAGGTTCTTTGTGGTCGGCCATCTGTCATTCAGCCCGGCTTTATCAGGGCTGTTTTATCTTGCAGCCTGCGACTGCTCAGATAAAATAACAGCCCATAACAAGGCACAGCTATCTTTATCACCTTGTGGCCATGCTAAGCTTTTGCTGTGTCAGCAAAAATATTGGATCCTTAGTTTTTATTGCTGGAGCCCCATAGAGAAAGACTGGGAGATGTTGAGCCGCTGTTTGGGGGGGTAGCTTTAGGAGATCCAAAACAGGTAGGAAAACCTGCCATACTTGATGTTCCCAAACAGAAACATGCAACGTTCGAGAAGTCTGACAATTCAGTTAATGTTATAGCTGGAGCTGCTTAGTTATCTAAGAGCAACATCCAAATCAAAAATACACCCTGCTGTGGCCTTGAGGTCATGACTGGGTGTCATTAAAAGTGAGTGTAGCTCTCGATGGTTTGACAGCAAACACTATCTATAGGCTGTTATATGAGGATAGAGTCCCACAAACCAAAAACACAGTGACTGTGCAGAACAGAAACAGATGTAATGTATTTATAAATATGTGTAATGTACACTTAAATGACTTGTGTAGATGTATCAGGGCTGTAGCCAGGCTTTTAGAAATGCTGAGGTTGTAAGTCCTGCATGTGACTATTGGATAAGAAATGTTTTTTGCCACCTGGTTTGGTTAAGATATGACTTAGCAGTAGTCTTCTGGTTATACCATGTAATCATTTACAGATATGCATATTAAAAATTGGCAAAATGTTTTATTTTTAATGTAAATGTTACAAACAATGCTAGTGAGAGCAGGAACCTTTAAAGGTTAAGTTAATGTTGCTCTAAGCTAGGCAATGTTAATTTTAATTTATTACTCAAATATCGCATATGTGGTGACCCTTTTCTTTAAACCACACCAAAAACAATAATTATATATAGGCCACACATACTGCAGAATCTTGCATACTGGAGTTTTTAATCTCAAAATAGAAGATGATAAAGTCTCTAATCATTGTCCTGTAAGATACTTCCATGCCTGGAGCCCTTTAGTGCCTACATGCTGCTACATTTAGAAAACAAAGTGCTGAGACCGTTAGTAGGGCTTGTGTCCACATAGCGTTGGACACATACACCTTCAAATTCCACTAGAACCCTCCTTCCCAGGAAATTTAAAAAATGCAACGAGTGAAGGAACAACGACTGTAGGAGGCGTGGCCTCATGGAGATGTAGTGTGTGGGTCAGGGGACACAGGGGAGACTGACTGACACTGATTAGAGTCTTTTTTTATATAAGTTTCATGATGTAATTAAGTCCCAACCGGTTGACTATGTCAGCACTGGCCTCGCAGGTTCACAGTTTTTTTAAAACAGTAAATGATGTGTTGAGCCATTTTCAACCCATGAAATGCTGATTTTTATACATTTGGTAAGAAATGTCAATATTAACACCAGCACTGATGTGTTTCATCACAGTACAGTCATATTGTTTAGTTTACAGCTAAAAAACATGTTTAAGTGTGCAGTACCTCTTTACCTCAATGTGTGAATTTCAAGTACAAACAACACTCAGATTTAGCGGGTCCTCACCTCCCTCCCTGGCATCACTGCATTTGTCTTGGAGTGCCAGAATAAACAGCTTTTTTTGTGATTATGATACAATGATTATATAACTCATAATTAATGTGGAGAAGTAATGATTTCTTGATGGCCAACACCTGCACAGGAGTCCATCCTCATCATCTGGGCCTGTGAGTTTAGGAAGTTCAGACCAATTCAGCTCTGACTCAGCAGCTCCAGCTGATATCTGTGGAGCAGAGAGCTGCAGATGGGGAGGGGGGGTCTAAACAGGGAGCTATGCTGACTATGTAGCCGTGTGACACAGCAGTCTGTTTCATGGTCAACACCCCACCACCACCCTGGGTGACACACATGCACTCAATTTCTCTTTCTCTCTCTCTCTCTCTCTCTCTCTCTGCTTGTAAGCCTGCCAGTAGCCGTGTTTTCAGTGATCTGGATGTAACAGGTTGGAGCTGAAGAAAATAACAACTTGAAAACTCACTGGCTTTGAAAATGAAAATGAAAAGTATCTGCAGTCAAGAGCACATGAAACAAAATGATGGTTAGATGGACTGATAAGAAAACTTCTTGCTTTTCATTTTATATTTTTGGATGGAGGATGAGATTAACATATAAAAATCTGTATCTCAGAAAAAAAGGAGGAAGATATTATGCCTATTTTACATGTTCAGCTTTTTGCATCTCAAAAAATAAAAAAATAAAAGTAAACCGTGTTTCCGCCTTGAATTATGCAGATGTCCTGTGGGCCAGTCATTTACAAGATGTGAGCTGGTTGTATAACAGTAATGGCCTTTCTAAAGTTTCAAATATTGTCCCATCAGGTCAACCAGTGTAATGATTTAAATGCCAGAAGTCAGTGAAAAAAACATCTAAATGCATCATCTCTCAACAGTTTGTGTCGAAATCAGAGCAACATCGTCTTAACTGCCATGTTTGAGTTACTTTTTTTAAATATTGCTCTCTCAGTAGTCCAGTAAGTGGACAGCTGATGTTCATAATAATAGTTGGATATGTGTAATTGCGTTCCAAATAAGATTTCCTTTGTGGGATTTTGGGCTTATTAAAATTTGGTTCTTAATTATAGTGTCCTTTTTTTAGCCTTGTCACTGTGTTTTTCAGTGCTAAAAACACACCAGAACTCACCACCATCTCCAAATTTAGTTACAAGTCACAAGTTATGACCTTTAATTACAGTGTCTCCATTTGGCCAAAAAGTGATTTTTAAATTTATTTATTTTTTATATACTGGAACACTTAAGTCGTATCTGTGCTGTCTGGATTACATTGCTTCAAGGACATTTAAGACAGTCCTTTTTTGCATTGGATATGCATGAATCAGGCAGACAAATGACTGATGATATATACCACAGATAGAAAAATGTGGACATGATTGGATGTAACAACAGTTAGTAAATAAGTTTGTTTTCCTGTCAGCTGAAGTATGAAGATAACAACAGATGGAAAATGGTCTTTTTAATTATTGTTACTGAATGTAAATTTTTGTCTTTCTATTCTCCTCGGATTTATTTTCCTTCAGAACTCTTCCACAGTTAGCCGAAGCATTTTGATTGATATCCATCACTAATGAGCTTCAGGTACTGATGGCCCATTTCTGATAACCTACATAAAATGAACAATTAGTTGATCTTGAGCACAGATTGGGATTCCACGACATAATGCCTAGATCAGCTATTATGAAGCTGTCATTATTTCCTGTTTATTTGAGGCACTTCTCATAAACTGAGCACAGTTTCAGTTTCGTTGATTTTTTTTGTTTGTTTGTTTTTTTGCATTCTGTGAAACCTTTTCCAGTTTCTAAGAAATACAGTCTGAAAGTGTTGTAGAAATGTCCACCACACCACGCATAACTGTGTGTTTGCTATGCTGCATGTATTACTGCAGCCTGTTTGCTGCTCTGTGACTCTATGTCTGGAGGGAACCATTTGTAAAAATTATATCTTGTTTTTCCGTAGCAGTCAGGGATGGAAAAGATTGTGCTGTTGTACATTATAGATCATATGCAGTACTGTGTGTATAGTATTTTTCTCTCTCTTTGTTCCAGTACTGTCTGCTTAACTTTCAGGGTATTCTGATGACTTCTACTCTATGTGTACTGCTGCAGATAATTTACATGGCTCTGCTCGTCGCTCAGGATGATCCATTTTACAACATATGTGTGACAGTAATTGAATCTGCCTCAGTGGGTGGCTTAGTACTGGCAGAGCGCCATGCAATCAAGAAGTCTCACGTACGATTCCTCACAGCCAAAGTGCCCTGGAGCAAAACACAGAAACCTCTCCCTGTTTTGTAATGCACTCTGACCCTCCTTAACAGCATGACTGATACAATCACAGATCTTCAGATGTTGTCTGTAGAACATTTAAAGGACAAATCTGCCCTTAGATCATCTTCTGCTGTTATTTATATCAAATTATTGTTAATAATGTTACAAATTTCTATTTTCTTTATATCCATCTTCTCCCACCTTGTCTTCTTCTTCAGATATTGATTTCAGATATTTTGACAACCAGCCAGAGAATATGCCTAACTTTGTAATCAGTTAAGGCCGTTTACAGACACCCAATGATCTGCTGAGATCTCTTTATTACAGGGGATTGTTTGATTACATGTTGTTTGTTGACATGTTTGTTTTGTTTCCTCCTATTTTTACACTTCCCGTCTTTTGTAACTTGCTGAAAGTGCTATACGAATGTAACCATCACCGTCAGCGTGACAGTTCTTTCCAGTCTGCTTATGGGTGGAGATTTAAAATTGCCAGGTGCGATGAGACAGTTAATGATGTTTATGTGTTTCGACAGGAAGTGCTTGATGATGTCGCTTGACTGTCTCTGGGTTGTGACTCACCTTGAAACACCTAGTGGGTCATTATAGTGAGGGGTGGATGTGATTTTAAGAATTTTTAACAGGTTAATTGAACTTTTTTTGTGGAAAAAAACCCCATAAATTATTATTCAAAGAATATTCTTATTGGTCTCAAAACATGTCTGGAGCACCAGCTCTGGTCAGCGAATCGGGCCGCTACCTCACACAGACCATAAACAAGCCTTAATTAGCAAGTCAAGCTATCGAATGTCTCCCTGTCACCAAAGCTGCTTGTTTGTGCATGGGACTTTGGCACGGGATCCTACAAATAACCTTCTATAAACAACTGGGCAAGAAGATTTGTTGCCGGTAGGAGGTGTGTATCCATTTCACCGTCTGCTTCAGCTTCTTTAACACACAGTATGATACAAAATGTTTGAATGATGTTTTTCTACTGTCCTTTTCTGGTGCCCGTTGCTGTTGTGTCTCTGCTCTGAACTTCCCAAAAATCACTGATTAACCAATGGGAAAACAGGTAGAATTGAACAGTGCTTCAGTCTTGTTGTGCACTTCACTATTATACTTGAACATGCTGTGCTGAAAACAGGACATACAGAAGTACATCTTCGGTTCAAGAATCTTCCACCAGTCTTTTATCTCAGCTGGCTGAGCTGTTGCTTTGTGTCATATCTCACTGTTGACAGTCTCTAATCCATCTGGCCGGCGGCCTGGAGGAGGAAACATTGTTCAGCCTCGCAGTGTTTACATCTCTAGCCTCCTCTGGGTGAACAAACCCTGCAGCTCAGAGGAAAAGCGAGAGTCTGCAGTTTTGCTGAGAAATACCAAAGCCCATCCGTCTCTGTTTAGAATATCAACAGCTGGCAGTAAAAATCAGACCGACCTTTCAGTGTGTTAACCCTCACCACTATTCTGTTTAGCCTCTAGACAGAAGTTTTTTTTCTCAAACTACACCTGTGAAAAACACTTGACATTTTACATGTTAATTAATACCTGGATTTGCTTTTTCTTTCTTCTGGGAGTTAGGAGCATGAGAAGGACTATTTATTTATTGGCCTTTCTATCTTTTTTTTTCTCTCTCATGCACACACACTTCTCAACACACACTTCTCATCACACTTTTGTTTTCTCTCTGGCTTTGCTTCTCCTATTCCGCACTCTCTCCAGCTGCCAAGACACGCTAACCTATGACCTTCTCATGATTGTCTATCTGTCAGAAATAGTGTTGCTAACGATGTTTACAAAGTGAACATTTTAAAAACCTGCAACTGGATTTTACACATTCAAAGTAGCGAGGTTTTAGTTTTCAGCCAAACATCTGTAAAAGGGAAATAAGAGGACAGAGTAAAGATTTTGATTAAGAATTGGTGAAGAAAAGAGGAGACTGGAGGGAAGGAGAAAACAGGAAAGAAAGGAAAAACAGGAGAGGCAATGAGATGAGTAGAGTAAACTAGAGGAAAGGAGCAGGAGGAGAAGCAAGAGAGGAGAAGGGGCAGGAACCGGTCTGAACCAGCGTAGGCTGACTCTCGGGTCTATATACCCCTCCTCACTTCCCTCCCTCCCTCCTCCTACTCCTCATCTTTCCTCTGACTCAGACTGGCTGAACTTTTCTTTTAGTGCTCCGTCATGCGCTTGTTGTCACCATGCACAATTTCGATACACATTCCTCAGACGTGTAAGAGGATCCACAGCAGAATGGGGGTGGTGGTGGATGTCATCATGTCGGGAAGATCCAGGAGTTAAAGTGACGGGCAGGTGTTCCCCTGCATATTACATAAGGAGTCAGGAGGCGGCCTGAGAGAGACAAATTGGGTGTATTAATTATCAGGCAGACGTGCTTGACATTAGTGAACATCCAACATCCCTCTGTTGGGACAGTTTGTTTCCATGCTACAGTGGGTCTAATCATCAGGCATATAAGTTGTAGATCTATGGATACTATAAAGATGAAATGGAGCGGTGACACTTTAAAGAACATGTATCTTCTTTCATTATTGCATAAGATGAGTGATTTATGTCTTAACTTAATGATTTGTCAGCCTTGCCTCAAACATTTTACATTGTAAGTGAAATGATGGATTTAAAGATGCTGAGTCGGTTAACATCCGTTGGATGATGATGGTGGTGAGGAGAAGAGGAAGCTGATGAAGATGATGATTATGTACTAAGTAATAGGCATATAGGGTACAGTATATTCAGCGCCGATTGGTTTGGGAGTGGTCTCAGGAATAAAAGGGACACAAACATGCTGGATTTGGAAAGAACCCAAGAGAAAGAAGAGGAAACGTTTTAACTTGTTTGGAGGTAATCATGGGAGGAATCTAGAAAAGACTGGTTGTAACGAAATATTAGGTGAGTATGTGAGGAGTGCTGGGGCGTCATGGTTGTACTGCCATTTGGTCTTGTTTATTAGTAGGCGAGAGCTGTTATAAAACCTTGACAGAGGGGCAGGGAGGTCAGAGGCAGTGGTGTCTCCATCTCTGGAACAAACTCAGCCTGATGTAAGCTCGCAGTCAGTCACAGAGCTCATGAAAACTGACACTATTCCTGGACTCAGCTGGCTGCCAAGTCCTGAACTTACTTTCCTGAACCAGCTAAGGCTGGCTGCTGTCTTTGCTGGACATCACACACTTTCTATTAATATACAATACATTCCCAGTAATCCTCACTCATCAGAGCAAACATGGAATCACTGGGCACCACAGCCAATTCACTGCAGTCTGCCTCAGTTTCCATTTTAGGGGTTGGGGTTAGACAGATGCTGTAAACAAGTCTGGTCATTTTTTAGATAAATAATAGCCTTATGTTAGCTAGTGTTGCACATTTCAGATATGATGGAGGTATATTTATTACTTTTCATATCAGTCTTTTCATTCACGTTTTGTTATGTAATGAAGTTGCTCATTTAAAGGCTTTAAAAATGAAAGTTACAGTGTCCCGTGATGCTTCAGAGGCATTTCTGCCCAAAGGAGGGTCTAGGAAAAATGCAGAATTCATGTTACCAGCTGTAGCATGAATTATTATTGTGTCACAACAGTAGACAATAGAGAAGGTGGATGGTGTATTAGTAAGTATTCAGATCCTTTAAGTAAACACAACACTGAAAAAATACTCCATTAAAAGTAAAAGTCGTCTCCTTATATCTAATTTAAGTAAAAGTGCAGAACTATTATCAGCAAAATGTACTCAACGTATCACAAGTAAAAGTACTCATTATGCAAAATATGGCCCCGTGACCGACTATCATATGTGACACTAATACATAAGTAGCATTTTACTGCTGTAGCTGGTTTAGGTGGAGCTAGTTTGAACTACTTTATATACAGTTAGGTAGTTTAGTCTAGTGATTTTCTCTAATCTTCCCAGCCCAGCGGGGTGAACGCCCTCATTGGATGTCTGAAGCAGGGGAGGAGGTAGTGCTGGAGGTCAGACTCCTGACCTCTGACCTGACCCCATAACTCTGCCAGGAGCCTCACTACATGCAGAGCAGTCATCAGTCCACTGCAGTGTGAGATAGTAACTGTTCTGTGCTGACTCACAGATTTTGTAATGCGTGACCAAAGGCAGCTGGAGCAGCCCAGAGCTGCTGTCCTAAATGCAGTGAGATCATCTTTGTTACTTTCACTGACAACGCCGCAGAACTTTCTTCCTATATGCTTCTGGCAAAGAAGTCCAGTGTGTACATTTCATTGACAAAGGTGCTATTTAAAGCATCTGAAACATCAATAATTCCTGTCAAATTCTTAGTGATACCTTGTTATAATTTTAATAAAGAAACAAAACCATGGTGTATGCTACTGGTCACCTCTACCTCACTCCCACGGTATTGCTAGCTCAAATTCTTTTGCAAGATCAAAACCACATTTCCCATAAGCCCCATTGTTCTATGTCCCCATACTCCTCCCTTAAGAGGATGAACACTTTGGGGAGGATTTTATCAGTGACCTTCTACTGTTTGCGATCACTTAAAACTCACAGAAAGTACAGCAACCTTTTTGCCATGGATGTGTAAAGAGAACTGAATAATATGTTCGATGATGGCACCCCATTCATTCCAATGAAATTTGCTCACCAGGCACATATGTAGAATAAGGTTTTCAGGATTTGTCGGGCTTCTGCATTTCTGGGCCCATAGAGCATTAAAGTCCTTCTCTGGCTGAGCTTGCTGACTTCCTCCACACATGAATGCCATGAAAACAATTTACTGATTTGGCTCTTCAGGACTAATTTGTACAGAACCTAATGGATCAACGTGATTATACAAAGAATAATTTCACATTGTTTGTGAGGCTGTGGCAGTCTCCTTCCTTCTGTTTGTCAAGTTCCTCAGTGACGGTCTTGTTTGTTCATGGTAATACTTCTAGTGTTTCAAAATGTATGTGGTTAAGATTAATTGCATTCAAAATGTGGCACATAGCACTTCTAATAGGCTATGACGACAATGAGTCAGACTAAGCATGAGAAGCAAGATTGCGAAAGTTGGTAGTTCAAAACTCCAAACTCACCATGAGGCTTACAGTACAGTGAATGCTCTCACATTCGCTCAGTTGCCAACAGTAGAAAGCTTAAGTTAGGCTTAGTAGGTTTGAATGTGTGGAAGAGGATGTGGAGCAAGGCGTTGCCATGAAAGATCTCAGTGGACAAAAGCCCAAAAGCATAAATCCTGAATGAGTGTCTCGTATCCAAATCCAAATCCTCACCACCTAATTAATTGGAAAAACATGCGTTATAATCCAAATAAAGCATACTTGGGCAAAATTTCTCCATCTGCCACAGCTGAAAATCAGTTCCACCTGGACAGAGGCGAGGCGGTCCTACTTAGTTTTTCCATTGCACAACTCTCCAGCTGCATTTTATTGGTTCCTCTAGAGTTAAACATCTTGCTGAAGACATGGTCCTACTCTTTACATTGAATGGCTATACAGATGTATCTACTGACAGCACATTTATTTGCATGCTGTATTTTTGCTTCATCTGTGGGAGGAAATGTTTGGAGAAGTCAAGATTTACACTATTTTCAGCTGCCAAACTTTAAAAGAAACCTTCTAGTGATAGTTGGTCAAAATACTGGGTTTCATTAGATGGACTTCGCTTTCCTACATAGCATTCAAGTAAAGCTACCAGAAGAAGACCCACAGAATATGTAAATACCATGTAAATTCACTACCAGGTGACTTTTTTTAACAGCAAGAGAAACAAGTTATTCCTCTCAGAGGTCCTAGCAAAACATTCAGTTTAAGTGGCAATTTTAAAAAAATCTTACTAACAGAAAGAGTCAACAACTTTTAAAGTTGAACCTCTTACCTCTATTCCCAAAGCCCTAGAGGACCACTTACTTACAATCAGTTTCCAGATGTTCTGTTTGTATTTAAACACCTCCTGCACCTGGTTTTTGTCGGCCAGAACCATAGTGTAAATCTCTTTGTTGCATTTTTTGTTTTTGGCTTGTTTAAGCTGCGCAATTACAAGTGAACCAGATCTTGTAAACTAAAGCCTCAAGAACTCACAAGCAGCCTGTTTGTTGGACAGAAATGCGGTCATCCTGCCAAGACAGAGACAGAAATTTAGGCAGGAAGAGGGAGTCAAAACAAATGCTGTAACTTTAACTCAGCACAATGGACAGGCCAAGGTTTTCCTCTCTGGTGATCAGACCTGTAAGGAACACTTGAAGAAATAGGTTAATATGAGCATGAATGTTTACCACGTATTGGTCACTGACATTTTTAGGCATCTCAGTGCTGTTATGTGGTGCCACCAGAGTTCAAATATCCTTCTTCTCACTAGGACAGACAAGTGAAGAAATAAACGCTCCAGACATTAAATAAACCTCTCCCAACATGCCTGATGTGAACAAACATATTGGATATGCACCGGATTGTTCTGCAGTCCCAAAGAACAGTGTGGACAAACACACTCGAGTCTCATAAAGCTCAGCTGTGCGTCTTTCCTCTAAAAGTGTCCAAACACAGCAGTGACCCTCCTCTTGCTGCTGCTGCTGCTGGTGTTTGAGTTAAACAGCTGTGCAAGTGACCCGTCTTTCAGTCAGCTCAACTCACTGCAACAAGTGCACATGCACACATGAAACATAAAGACTGTATATGTTGAGATTCTTAGGGAAGCTTCTGTAAATAATCACTGTCTTATTCCATTGATTATTGACTACATACATCTGCTGTACAGTCTTATATACAGTATATGTGATAAGGTCTATGATGGAGTAGGTCAGGTAATTTGAGAGGCTAAATTTGTGCCAAAAACAGGGATCATCATAGTTTTATTTGTCTTATTTATGCTGAATTTGTTCAGATATTGTAATAGTTTTGCTCTTATTGATCTTGACTCATCAGAATTTACAATCATTTAACCTTCAGTTCTTCTTCTGTATTGTGTAAATTTAGTGAATATCTAAACGAAAAGGAGAAGTCCATTAAAAATTACCACATGATGACTATAATCATCATTTTGCACGTAAGAACTGTGTGCCTGTGTACTCATGTGTGTGTCTATAGTGTGATGCATAAACTAATAACCAGTACATGACACGCCTGAGTATCTTAGCCTTGATTTGTCACACAGGGAGGGGTGATGGCCGCTGCATGCATTCTCTACAGGCAAATATCTGCCCAGTATGTCAGCGGGCGCTCCCCTGCTAAGGCCCTCGGTGCTGCAAAGGGCAGTCGAGGCGTTAAATGACCCCCCCTCTCTAACCCACCTCCCCACCCCAAATCCATCCGCCTCTCTGCTAACCTCGCAACCTCGCTGTGGGGCTGGACCAGTGAGAAGCAGCGCAAACCGGCGTGAGCCAGTGCTGGGAGCTACATCAACCCCGCCTCCTCCTTCCTCTGACTTCTTCCTCCCATATGTGCATACACACACACACACACACACACACACACACACACACATATATCAAGATTAGTGTACTTATGAGGGCCTGCCATTGTCTGTGTTCACTGACCCTCAACTTAACATCATTTTCTGACCCCCAGGATGGACTACAGTGCATTTCTGCCTAAAGACCATTCAGGTTTTTGATTAAAAGTTAGATTTTTTAACTGCAGCTGCTTTGATTGATGATTTTCATTCGTTTTCTGAATGAGTCAGATCCTAAACATGATATAAACGGCATTTAAAGAAAGATTCACCCTCAACACTTCATGCCTAACCTAAACATCACAACTCTAGTCTTACCCCTAAGTCTTAACCAAATTCTGACTTCTAGCAGGGGACTTTTGTCTAAAAGTCAAGTCCTCTACTCCTAATTCTAATCTCTTAAACCATTTCTAATCTAATTTGAAGAGACCCAAGTCTTTATAATATAATTCCCTCCCGTAGAACAAAAGACAAAACAACCTCAGTTCACAAAAATGTTCTCACTCAAACTGGTACTCACAAAGAGAGAAAAACAACCATATTCACAGACACACACAACACACACACACACACACACACACACACACACACTTCCTCCTCTATCCCCAAGACACATTCTGAGCTCTAACTATATTGAGCTGCATATATACAGTGGCAGAAAATAGGATGTATAACTATTTGTGACCAGGCCTTTGAAACAGGATGAGAAAATCTGATCTCTTTCTCTGTGTTTAGACAAGAAGGTCTTCCTAGCAAACAGTTAAACATTGTCACACAAATACAGAATTATGTTTTCTCTCCTGTTAGTGAACCATCTTTAGTGAGGTTGGTTGGTGTTAGTGACATTGATTTTAGTCACAGTGCGAGAATGTGTTTCTCTGAGAGCAAACACAAAGTTTAGCCAGAGTGGTCCAAGTTTACAAGGCCTTTTCCTGTTGTTGGGGAGCTGTGAGGTATTTTAGTGAGCCAACCTCCCATTAAGTTCCCACTCGTTCAAGGACACTTTTAGCTCGACTCCCTTTCTGGAGTTCAAAAGGGAAAATGTGAAAAAACTTCCTCAAATTAGCACAGATGCTATCACACTGTTAAAATACATTCATACATAAATACATTCCCTAGACTTTTTAGGTATTCGAACAAGCCTAATCCCGTCTTTATGAAAAGTGAATTAACATGTTTTAATACATAGTATGTGTGTAGTGTAAATAGTTTGTTGTTTACCTTTTGTCACTCCAGCAAGCTTTCACTGTAATGTGTGTGCATGCAGGAGTTTAGGTTCAACCATATCTTCAGCATCGACCTTCATTTTTGCCGTATATTTACACAGGATTGAAGGGTTGGTGCAGATCATTATATTAACGTCTGTTCAAAAATTCCCACCTGATCCAATGTACTGACCCTGAAACAAAACAATAAAAGAAGTAAAAATCTTTTAAGACAATCTTCATCATTTCAGATAATTATGTGGGAAAAGTAACATTACACTGGTACCAAGTTGTACTTATCCAAACTAGTTATCTTCCCATGCAGGGAGATCATTTGGCAAAGATCACCAGCAGTAGGTTTGATGGCCTCTTAAGTAGCTTATGTGTTTAGGCTCGGTTAGCTACACCGGCGTTTATAAGATTTAACTTGCTGACTGAAATCAATTAATTAAAAGGGGATCACCATGAATAGTGGATTGCTTGCAGACGCAAAGTAAAATTGCATGGTGCTCATAGGAACTTCTACAAGGGGAATTTTCACCACTGGCAAATTGCAAACCGTCTTGATTGACCTTTGAGGGAACGGAGAGAAACGGAGAGTTCAAAGTGAAGGAAGCTATTGTATTAGCTGTGTCACGTGACCCACAAGTAGTCACTATGTCATCAAGGTTCCAGCATGAATGGATTTTATTGTGCCACTGTCTGGTATGACTGGGCACTTGCACTGCTATGACCCAAGTTGGCAGTGCCAATGCTCTGATGCAGGAGTCGATCAACAATGACATATCAATTTCAGGATTTGTAAAACATTTCCATTCTCTCTCCTTATATTTTGTGGTCCCTGCAAACAGATATTGACCCAATAATGCAATTTATAGCAGGACTTCTTTTTTTGTTATTTTTCCAAGGCAATAATAAATGCATTAGTGTCTATAACTCCATATCACAAGGATCAGTAAAGTGTAGAGTAACAAAGAAAAACAAAGGGCAGGAGTCAGCATGTTTTCATGTACAGTACAGAAGGGGGGGGGGGGGGGGTTCCATGCTAGTTGATCAGTCACAGAGCCGCAGAACACAGGAAACACTTTTCTCCTCTCACCATGCGCGACATGCATCACAGTAGGTTTGTGCGTTATGACGTGCATCTGTCGGAGGCATGGGGGTGTGTGCAGCTGATTTTATCTCCACCTGCGTAAAACACACAGCAGGTTGGCTGAGAGAGAACTTACATTGCAAACTTCACTCGGTTCAAAAAGTCAAGTAGCAAAATCAACGTGCTGAAAATCGACATTGTTCTTATTTCTTTGGGTTCACACTCATTTAGCTTGATTAACAGATTCAGATTTAACCAATCGCCCCAGAGCCATATAAATTACACTTGTCACCTGTGTATAACTGTCACTGAAAGAAGCTTAATGACAATGGCAATGGCCTGATTATTGGCCTGAATGTAATGTTTACTTAATTTAAAAATGTACTCATATATAACAGAATTACACCATATATAGCGGTCAATTAATTGCACTATTATTATAATGAATTCCAGCTATCTGCTCTTTCCAGAATGGATATATATTTAGCATTTTGGAACAAAGGCCCTTTGGACAAATAGAGGCTACAGAGTTAGTCCTGCTGGCCAATCACCCACTTGGCTGTGACCTCTCACCAAGTGCCTGGACATCCCAAAGTTTCCGCTCTGCAAGGTCATAAACAAACGATCTGCCCCCTCACCTGGATTCCACCTCTCACAAACACAGTTTGTAGGAAATGTGGTTCCACTGGTGTGAGATAGAGGCTGCCAATCTTTTGTAGCATGGCTTTATCTGTTTATAGCACTTAATCACAGGGATTTTAATTATTTCTGCACAGTGGCAGCGTCACCAGTCGTAACTCAAACCTGCCAAGTGACTGGCCTCAAAACGGTCCCTGAGAAGCTGCACTATGGTCGCCCACTGCTACTAAATAATTAGGATTGTTGAAATGCAGAGGATGATTTCTAGCTTGGGCCTTACTGTAAAGAAATCATATTGTTTGGGGGGTGAAAATATAAAGAGCTGACTCAGTTTGTGTGTTTTCTTATTTTAACTTAACACAAAGTAATAAAGGTCCACACACACTAAACTGACCAAAGGCCCCAAATACTGTTGACATTTTTTAGTAGCAAAAGGGGAGCAAAGACACCAGAAACACTTTTGGCCTCAAGCCTTTTTCATTGTGCTCTTACTCTGACTCTGACAGTGGTTAAACAGAAGTTATAGTGGATTCCACAACCACTATTCACCCAAGTACAGTAAACACAGGAAATTGTCTAATCTGACTCTTGAATATATTGGCAACTAACAGAGAAACAAACATAATGATAGCCATTGTACAGAGATAACATAACTTCATATAAAACTCAAAAGATAAGTGGAGGGCATGTTACACCCAGCAGACCATTTAGAGGCTTATCCTGCAACATGACAAATATGAGAGCGATTTATTGTTTCAGAGCAAAATGTCTAGTTTTCTTCACCAATCATGTTTCACTAAAACACAAAAATCATTAAAACATTTACACATATGAATCCAGTACACCTAGTCAGAGTATACTGTATATCATACATATAGTAGACTAGCAGATCCAGAATCATAGCTAGGATTGTGGGCCTCGCCCCGAAAGAATATTATTTCTCGCCCTCTTCCCCACTTTTTAATAAAATAATACTGGATTATTACTGGCCCTCTCCAGCTGGGGGTCCCTAGAATCATTAATGAGTGTCTTTAACAGCTAATAAACAAGTTTTACTTTAAACTTTTCAAAGAGCCTGTAAGTAGGCCAACTGTCAAAACACACAGGTCTGAAACTTCTTTCTTTTTTTTTTTCTAGGTGTGCTCTGTCTCATCAGGACATTTAAACTCTCAGTCTGTGGTCTACTGTTTAAAGGGCCATGTGATGTCACTGCAGATAAGTAGGGGAAATTCTAGCTGTGCCCTGATTGGCTGGGCAGCAACTTGTTTTCTTATTAAATACGCTTGACGACAGCACAGCCAATGAGAGTTGAGCGGTGGGCGGGGCCCGATGTTCCCAGCTGTCAGACACACACACTCACACACAAGCAGTTTTTAGTTTCACTTCCCCTTTTGTTGTTGAGGCTGGTGCTGAAAGTGAGTTTGTTGAGTGCTTTGCAAAGTTTTGCAGCTCATGTTTGAACATGTCGGTGTTGTAAAAAACAAAAAACAAAACACACGCCACCTTATTTTTTGTTGTCTTTTTTCACAATTTCAACAGCGAATTTCCACAGAGAATCTTGAGGAACATAATATAACTAATATATTATACACAATAAGATAAATAAAATATAAAGGAGCACAAAAAAGTCTGCGGTAAAAAGGGTCAAAGGTCGGAGCTGTTTTTTTGTTGCTGACTGCTGCAGGCGAGTGTCATTAGAAAGCAACTTTGGTTTGTTGTTTCAGGTTTTTAAGATTAAGAATTTCTGCAGGGAGGTTTTGCTGAGCTCTGCACACTCAACACATACACACTCCCTGGAAACACACCTTTAGGCTTGTTTTGGCATTAGCTGTAGACAGTGTGTTTGCACTTTTTTTTTCTCTGTTTACTGCTGCAGCTACCCATTTCTAAATGCATCGATATTTCTTTTATAATATTTATTTAAGTCTGTTTTAATCATTCATGTTCCATTCACATAACAATCAGTCATTATTTGTATTTACTTTTGTCTCTGCAAAAAACTAATTCTACCACAGTCTCATCTCCCCCTGCTCATACTGCCCTGAGATTCAAACTGGCAAATTTCCACACACACTGATAAGCAGACAGTTTGTGTCCACTAGCCAAACACACATAAATGGATACAGACACACACCAGTCCAAACAAGCAAAAACATGCAGAAAGGCCGCTCACACACACACACACACACACACACACACACACACACAGGCACAGTTAGGCACGCACATCCTCCATATGTTATTACACTTAAATGTTTGGAGCCTGAACACAGCTGGTGCTGCACAGAGGAAGCCTGTGTGTGTGTGTGTGTGTGTGTGTGTGTGTGTGTGTGTGTGTGTGTGTGTGTGTGTGTGTGTGTGTTTACATGTGGGTGTGGGTGTATTATATATGCCTGGTATTCAGCAGAGCAGTTGTCACTCCGCTTACTGTATTTATAATTGTGTTCTACTTTGCACATGTTGGTGTATCACTTGTTAGTTTGGTGCCTGTTCACAATATGCATTTGAGCGTGTGCGTGTGTCAGCGTGTGTGTGTGTGTGTGTGTGTTTTGTATGGACTATAAAATGGTATTTGTGCACATTTCTGTTTAGATCTGTTCTGTTTAGATCTGCTTTGCCTATATGTTTATTTATTTATGAACATATTGCATCTGGGGCCTTACCAAAGTGACTTACAGCAGGTCCAGGAGAACTCACCTGTGTCCATGTCAACTAAAGCATAACAGTGTGATCACCGTCACATCACATCAGACTTCAATGTGACATCTTTGTGTGTGACTTCCTCATAAATGTGAACAAACTGTACAGATTGTTTGTTGCAGCTGGCTCCCTCTCAGATCACAAAGCATCCAGTGTGTGTTGACAACATTATTAACCTGTTTTTGTTTATCCAGGTCAGATATCCCAGTTTGGTGACAGGAAATACTTTCTGATTATCTGATTAAAACACAGCATAGCTTTGTTTTCTACAGTCAGTGACCTATATGGATGTGTTAATACACTCCAAGGTGTCATGATATGGAAAATATATGATTCTACTCTTTCACCTCAACCTTTACTTTTCTATTTTAGCCCACCTCATTATGCATTATTACTTAAACTAATCACATATGTAAGTGAGACCTTTTATGCAGTAAAATTAGAATCAAAACTGAGACTTCAAAGGGTGAAAGTAAAATGTTTAAAAGTGGTTTGAAAAGTGAAAAACAGAAGTGAATGTTTTGAACCAATATTATGTCATCATGACTGCTTCATGCTCATAATGCTCTCAGTGTAATATTGTTGTATTGTTTAAGAAAAGCATTTAGTTTTAGAGATTCTTGATTCAGCCCACTTGTTTTTGCTGATTTGAGGCGCTTCCAGCTTTCCATGCTAGGATCGGAATACAGATCTAAACAGCCTGGCTGTGCAGTGTCAATCAGTAATGTCTGTGTAAGATTTCCAACAAAACATGTTTTTATTTTATTTTTTTTTTTTCAGATGTCATGACAATCAATACAGAAGTTCAGCTTCGGTAAAGAAATGGCTGGGAAAGAGGTACGAGGACTTCGTTTTCATTTTATGAATTGTGGTTTTACTTTTTATTTTTAATGGGGCCAAATGCCTCCCTGATTGCTGAAGTGGCTGTTTTCCCTGCTCAGATTTTTGATGTGTTTGCACCATCTTTTTATGCATCTTTTTCATTTATGTGTTTCCTATTGTGCTCTATCACGCTTTGTTCCTTTTATATGTATTGCTGCTCTATCAGGACTTGCAGCAGCTAATCTGGATGGTTTTGTTTACAGGAGTTTTTTTTACAGCTAATCCACCTGTCAGGACTCGACAGTCTGGTACGTTGTGTTCTCACTGCAGGTCACCAAGGTTGTCTGTTTGTCTTCATTCCTCCATCCATCCAACAGTCGGTCTGTTTTTGTATTCGGTAGCAGGTTTTGCTGATTTCAGATTAGATATGACCCACAATAGGCCTTCTGTGTCAGAGGTATTCCTGTGCTTCACTGGTTTCAGGTACAGGGAGTCCTCATCGTGCTTCAGTCCCACAGATGGCATCAGCCAACCAGTCTCGCTTTCATCATGACATATGAACACAAACTGACAGACACACGTGATAAAGAAAAAGAGGTGTGTCACTCCACTTTTCTCTCTCTTTCTTTTCTATTTTTCTCTTCATCACTAAAGAAAAACAGTTTCCATCTAAGTATTGTGTTTTGTTTTATTTTTGACCTCTTTTCAAAGACAGAATTATATAGTTGTTAGTTTCATAGACTCTCTCTCTTTTTATACATTTCTTCTTTGTTTACATGACCCTTGTTGTTTTTCTGTCTCTAGCTATTTTGATCCACCTCTTTCCAACTTTCTCTCACACCATCACTGTCTCTTTATTGTTTTGTGTTCTTCTTAATCTTCCTTCTATTTTTCTCCTTTTTCACTCTCCTTCTCTTTCCTCTTCTCCTCCCCTACTATCCCTCCACCATCAGTACATTATTATTCTGTCTTGTGGTACAGTATCGCGTGACCAGAGACTTCTTACATAATTCCTCGCAGTTGTTTTGCAAAGGTCTGTGCATTGTATGCGTTGCTGTACGTTTGATGGACAAGAAAATGAGTGTGGTGCCGTCACAGTGTAATGCAGGACAGATGCAATACTGCAGAACTCTATGAAAGGCTGCGTTCACCCTGCAGGTTGACTGCAGCTTTAGGATGAATCGTGTTTAGAAAGGAAACTTACAGTCAGTGATGTATAACAACAATGGAGACAAACTTAGAAAATTAATATAAATAAATGTGATATTAACATTTTAGTAATTTTGGTGATTGGAGGTGCAACCACAATCTTTCCCTAACTTTGACTAAACTGCTTTTGTTGCCTAAATCTAACCACTGACAGGAGTCAAGATGTGAACTCTGGTATGTGGTGTCAAGATCCTGCACTTTGTACACCCTCCATCCACCCCGACCACTTGCTAAATGTAGCGCATGGTATGTTCTAATTGATTGATAAACACAAATTAGATCAAATTTGTGAACTTAACTGTCATCTATTGAAGCTGTTGTTTCTGTGGTTCCTGCTTCCGGATTAAAAAAAAAACATATTTTTGTAGCCAGAAATTAGTAAATTCAGCTTCATAACAATTCTCAGAACATCTACGTCCACGTCTGTTGGTCGTTTTCCCAGTGTTGTGTGTTTATGTGACCTGGACCGGGGATTAAATCAGCTGAGTGACCTTGTGACTCTCCAGCTGGGCTTTTGGCTGCAGGAGCAGAAAGGAGGAGGAGGAGGAGGACGAGGAGGAGGCCCTGGGGTTTCCCATGGGGTTCTGGTGGATGGATGTCAGTGGGGTACATCAGGGGTGGAATCTGTTTTCCCAGTTCTGTTTCCCCAAAAGATCCCCTACTGAGTTTCTTCTTTCCAGAGGAGAATATCCAGACTGTCGAGGACACAGACCTGCTGTTGTACCAGTTATTTAGAATCCTCAACTGAAAGGAGAGTACCAGTTAATTTTTTTTAACTAACTTTTTAAAATGTGGCTTTATTTTGTTTCATTTTACAGACTATTGCTATCAGTAAGGGTAACACGCCACACACACACACTCCCTATGATGCAACATGACAGTCATATCACTTGTCTGGCTGAAATTAAAGGGGAACTCCAACTTACACAATGTGCTTTAACAGTGATATCGTCCACGTGTTTAGATGTTCTGGATGAACTGGTTCCGCAAATGTTGGGAAAACCCTCCCTGACCTGCCTCTGTGATGCTGAGCTAACATTGGTGTCACGTGGTTGTGCTTTAATCACAGGCTTTTGTGTTTGGGAATGTTTATGAAAATAATCATTATATGGGGTTAAAACAAAAAGGAAGAGAATGTCCTGATAATCAATTCTTTGTCATTTCAGTAGTTCCTTACAACATTACAGGAAAAGCCTCCCTTTCACGTAAAGGCTAACACTAAGAAAAATGTTCATATCTCGTTTAACAGAAAATGTGTGTATGTTGGAAAACATTTTAGATTAAGTCACATGAATAATGTCCCGTTCTGTGGTATAAGAAAAAAGTTCTCTCAGGTGAAAATTGAAAATGTTGAGTTAGGTAAGAAAAACACATACTAATCCTGTTAAAACACCCCAAATAAATCCTACATTGTTAGATAAAATGTTCCCTCTCAAGTGGGCAGAAAAAGTTCCCCAAGAGGTCTTTAATGTGGGACCAGGCTATGCGATATTAGCCCAATAATGGCCCAACCCGACTAATGTGAGGCGTCAGGAACAAAAATGAGCATCAGGTGCCATAATTGTTCATTTTATCCCATGTAAAAATAAAATTAAACCACAAAATCGTCTTTATATACGTAAACATATGTCATTAGTACTGTCAGGTGCAAGAGTGAAGTTGGTCCCTGGCACCTCCGATCACCTATAAATGGTCCACTGTGTAGTCTGCCATGTCCCTGAACAAAGTCATGACGAGAATTTATGACTATGATCACCTAATCAGACACAGTGACCATCTCAAAAGACAAAAATATTGTGTAGTCCCATCCTGGCAAAAGACGTTTGTTCCCTCCTTATTAAGAGAAAATCACTTCCAAGATAAATAATCATGTTGTCAAGGAAAATGTTACGTGATATGCTGAAAAAAAAAACTACCATGTGACAGAAAACAACCTCTTGTCGTGTTTAGAGCTGAAACGTTTAGTTGATTAATCGATTAGCCAATCGTCAGAAAATAAGTCGCCAGCTATTTGGATAAGCTAATAATCATTTAAGTAATGTTTCAAGCCAAAAATTCCAAGTGTTCCCTTGTTTCAGCTGCTCCAATGTGAAGATTTGATGCTTTTTTTCTGTTGGTCAGACAAAACAAAACATTTGAAGACCCATCTTTGGCTTTAGAAAATTGTAATGGGCTGTGCAGAAAGTGTTCCATGTTAACTTTGAGGTAAAAGAGAGACTCAAATGTCAGGGAGAAATGTTCCTGTCTTATTTTCCCTGTCATGAGAAGAAAACAAACTGCCATGTCTCTGGGTACAATTAAGTCAGCAAAGAAGAATGTGTTTTTGACTGTTTGACTGGCAGCTGACAGACTGCCCGACCGGTTTGAAAGATGAAAACATCCAAACATGACATCAAAATCCAGCCGTGTCAGCCTACCTCCCCTCCACTTCTTCCCCATGACCCAGCGATCCACCTCATGTTTTTCTGAAAGATGACTCCCCCGTTCGGCAACACCTGGGCTTTTGAAGCAGGCACTTTGCCAAGCAAAAAGGAGAAAAACAAACCCGACGGGTTTCAGCTTTCCTTTCAATGAAAAACAAACAGGGGGAGAGAGTTGAGAGGGTGGGATGGAGGAATAGATGGAGAGACACAGAAAGGGAGACAGAGAGGTGAGGATGAGGGGGTGTTTGGCCTCAGATTCATCCATGCACGCTCACCAGCTGAGAGGAGAGCCTGTTTTGTTGCCCTTCGACATGGGACCAGCAGGACTTCCTCTGAAGTAGCAGTTTGCTGCGAGCCTGTGGGTGGGGTGGCGTTGGTGGGGTGGTGGAGAGTTGGAAAGGGGAAGAAGGTGGTGGTTTAGGCCCAAAGGGTTGTGGTCAAGAGGGAGAGGGGAGGTTGTCCTCTGTTTAACCCCCTCTATAGTTCGCAAACAGGCTGTATTTCCACAAAGTTACATCCCACCTCCAAAAGTGTGAGGGTGTGTTAGTCGAGGAAATCAGCACCTCAGCGCATGCCAAAGAGAAAAAACACTGAGGGGAAAATCAATAACGATGCTAAAAAGTATAGCAAAAATAACAAACAACCTACCAGAAATGTTTAAAAATATTATAGAGCTTTACCAGTTATTGAAGATATTATTAAATCTACTAAAATATTAAAGCAATGAAATCAAATCTTGTGAACAGAAATCACAAAACGCGTGAAGAGTTTATTATTCATGATCACTTGTCATCACTTATACTTGTGTAATAATCTAAATCATAACTATTTAGTTAATATATGATATGTTTGCCTATCTGATGATGTGATATGATATGATGATGATTTGTATATCTTTGTCTACAATGTGTCTCTCGTTACTTTCCTGTTTTTGTCCACGTATAAAATGCTTATACATATGTGTATATACACATATATATATATATATATATGTACTCTAAGGTCCATTGGCCGAACAGAGATTTGGAACAGAGACAGACAGGATTTTTTAAAAGATAAAAACGACCTCATGTACTGTTTCTCAGTCTGAAGTGGCTGCTCTGGTTCTTCAAAAACAACCCTGCTTGCCTGTACAAACCTCTGACACTGTAAACCTCTCCAGGGGGGTGAGCTGAACAAAAACAACACACTCCTCCAATCGTGACATCACAGCCAGTTGTTGTCTCTCTTTCTCTCTCTTGGCGCTGATGCTTCATGTGGATGAAGAGATACAAAATAAAGACAGAGCAGCAGCAATATTAGTAGTAAGTATAATCAGTAGTTAGTGAAAGCAAAGTGCTGTTCCTACAACACTAAGTCTACAGCCATGGCTAGCCACTCTGGGAGGCTGCGGTGTTTTGAGCTAAACCTTTAAAGCATCATTCGGTTTAACAACCAAACTGGCAGGTATCTTCTTACATCAGTGATCAGGATCAAAGGTGATGTTGACACCACTGAAGACTCAAGAGGAGCAGCGCAGAGCCATTTTACAGCTGCTTGTTTACAGCAGCAGCCCTCAACCACGGAGAGATACTGCAGGTTTTCATACCAACCAGTCAGTACAGCAATTTCCCATCCCGCTGATTTACTTCACTGGGTTAATGTATAATCATCAAACAAACCCACTCCTATTATATTAAGAGTGTCAGTGTACTGTTCTGTGGCAGAGGATGAAAAAAATCAGTTTTTCTCCTGCAGTGAAATCAAGAGATGGACAAAGTATTCTTCGAGCATCTGTCTTTCCATTCTGTAGAGACACTCGTATCTTTCCAGATGTATTGACACTGCCTGTGACTGCTTGAGATGTTTGTGATGGAGAACTAGAAGCTCATTTTACCCCCTTCCCTCTGGAAGAGAGCATTAACTAAATACGTGAAATGAAAATGAAATTAAAGATTAGTCTGCCTACATACGAAGGTGTAAGTGCTGCAGTGAGCTGATACTAAAAACAGTTCATGTGTTGTGTTTACACTCAAATAAGTAATGCCAGTTTAACATTAACAAGTCTTATCAGTCTCAGACTTAAGATGATAACCTGTGTAAACGTGTGCCGTCTGGCACAATGACACTTTTAGAGATTTAAATTGAGATCTGGAGTAGATTTATGGATAGCTTTTATTTGGGCTGGAGCTGCATCATCTCTTCCACACAAAGTCTGTCTTGAGTTCAGCATGTTCAGGATCACACAAATCTGCTTATCTCAAACCACGTCTCCCTCCCCAGCTCTGCAAGAACCTGCTGACCACAGATTTATCTTATCTGTATCACCAGCAATGAGAACTGTAAATACTTTTAGTTTCACTTTTAACAAGCAGGACAAATAGTAATTAATGACCATCAGAATTGTTGTTTATAGTATTTAAGGACCATTAGAAGCACATGGGTGTGCCTATAGTCTTCCTGGAGATTCATAATCAGAATAAGGACTCCAAAGGATTACAATCCCCAAAATACAACTGAAGGCCCAAACACAGAGGTTTGCTTCAGTGATATTAAGTTTGGTTTTAATGTTTTTCAGTGTAGGCATCAAAAAAACTTTTATTATCTTACTTTCATTACCCTCTTTTGAGAGTTGCTGTTTTAGGAAATAAGATTTTTTGTTTTGTTTTTATAATTGACAGAATATTTAAAGCGAAACTAAGTGAAAGGTGATGAATGCAGATCTCCAGGGCAGCCAGTCTTGATAACTGTCCAATCATGACCTTGTATAAAAGCTCCACTAAAGTGACCTACTTTAATCCTATGATGGTTTTGGGATAGGAAATGGAAAAGCTATAGCTGAACACTTTCAAACTTCTCGTGTGGTACTCTTGTTTTCTCTTTAAATGAAGCATGATTCATTTTCTCTATTTTCTCTCCCACATTACTGCCAAATGTAAGCAGACATAACATGTCACATATGTTCAATGCTGAAGACTCAGAGGATGGCTCTGCTATGTAGAAAATCACCTGCGATCCATTTTGAGCATGTGTTTTCTGTAAGAAGCGCCCACTAAATCTTAGGAGTTGGTACGGGCAGCACGACAGCCGCGTCATCGACCTCCTCCATCTCCCCGCGCTAATGTTTTGATGAATGGGTGTTTGAGCAGAGCCTCGTGTTTGGTTTCACATGAGCAACCCCTTTCAAGTTACACATAAGAGTCTACAGCCATGCTAACAGCTCGGTGAGGCTGTACTCAGGCACAGTGGTGATTTGAGCCAAATGCTAACATCAGTATCTTAACATGCTTCCAATGGCAATGTTAACATATTGGTGTTTAAGTATAATATTTACCATCTTAGTTTAACATGCTTTCATGCTAATATTTGCTAATTAGCAGTGAACAAAGCACAGCTGAGGCTGATGGGAAGTCATTAGTTTTGCATGCATTTGGTCATAAGCTAAAGTATTGGACAAATTAAAATTTTGACCTGCTAGACTGAATGTCAGAGGATCACCAACGTCAGTAAGATTCATCCTCTGGGAACCCTGAAAGTCTGTACAAAATTTAATCTAATAGTTTACAGTAAATAATACATGATGAATTTTTAATGGCAGTGTTTTTTTTTGTTTTGAAGTCCTGAAATTTGAAAGCCCTTATAATGTATATCTCTGTGACCCTGAATTGGTAATAAAATAAATGAAAGACAACCGCTGATAAGATGTAAATCCTAATCCTGCCTGTCATCACCACCTCATGACAACTTCATTTCAGCGGATGTGGCAAAGTTAGTAAAGCATGTGTTTACTTCCTCTTGTCTAGAGGCTGTGGTTATCGAACAGAACAAAATGTACAGCTAACAAGGCTTTTATCCTTCTAAACTCATGGCTGCACACACAAGCTGCAGACGAGAGTCAGAGTCAGGTCACGGCACACACGTTCTCTGTTCACCCAAAGACTAAAAATAGAGTCTGTGGTTTGGAAATGATAAAAAACACAGGGCATATTTGACATCAGGGCATGAACGTGATAAAGGGACCATTTAAATCCTCTGCCTTCTCTTTCTTCATCTCACTCCTCCCTCCACAGGCTGTTTCACACAACAGTCAACTTTATTGCTCTGCACAGCTGAGTTTATAACCTGCATGCCTCTCCCACAAGGTGGAAAGCACCTGAGATAGTGCACACAAAAACTAAAGGTCAGTGAAAATGGCTTAATGGATTCTAGGTCCTGTACAGTGATACAGTTACATAACAGGTGCATTAAGCTAACATTAAAGAAGTACAAAGGGCAGGACTCAGTGACCATAAAAGGTGTTTTATTACTGTAATATCAACCTGCAGTCCAACATTTAAACAACGCAAACACAGCTATGACTTTTGCATCCATGAAAAGCTGAGGATTTAAAAAGCATCTACAACTGTACTGTGCAATCGGCTCTATTCAGACAAAATAAACCATCACAAAGAGAGTCAAGGACAACAATCCTAAAAAAACTTTTCTTTTTTTCTTTTTATCATTCTTTAGTTGCTATGACCGGATATTGTAATGCCAGTGTGGATATATAATGAAAACAATGTTCAGTTATGTTCAGTAACAACATTTTGTGTCTTGGCAGATATGTTCATTACCAATATTTCCTTATTATGTTGATAAAAAATGTAATTCGGGTAGCATTATGTTTAACCCAAAATGTATTTGCTGTTGCACATTGGTAAATTGGACATTTGCATTCAAATATGCAACATTGGGACCCTGAGGTCAGGAAAACCTCATGAAGCTCTAATTTAGTGTGCACAAATGTACTTTTTAATCACATTTCATGAGTCTTCTTCCAGAAACTGACCTGAACAGGCTGGATTTACACCTCTATCATCCATTTATCCAAAGAGGAACCTAAGCAATGTGTCTCTGTGCATATTTTTGCTCTTCACACAGACCTGAGTCACATGGCAGGAAAACAGACAGGGGAAGACAGGGAAACGGCGACATGTCTGCACATGCCTCCCACTGCTTCTCTGCAGAACTTCAAGGTGACACAGTAAACTTGGCTGGACTGACATTAACACAGGGGCTCATGCAAGCTAGTGCACAGCTGCACGTGTAAACGTAAATACTGAGTCATGAGTCAGGGATGCAACCACCAAACCCCCTGCTCCCGTCACCACACCATCTCATCCCACATGAGCCAGTGGGAGAAGCACAACTTTGTGCTCTGGTCTCCTGGATCTCCACATACCAAAACTGCCTGTGGTCAGAAAACAAACACTGAAAAAATGTTTAATGCAGCTGAATACGAGGAAACTATCACCTCCAGTCATTCATTATAAGGCAAAGTAGTGATTTTTCCTTAAATGACCATATTTTCATACAACTTATTGAGGTGTAAAGCATGAATGTACTTTTTAAAAGCTAATTGAAATGAACTCCCTCTACCAGATAGCTTAAGTGACTTCGGTATGACTTCATGTGATGTGTTGTTTGTCCTAAAGTGAATTGAAGATTCTTTAATCCAATGTCAATATCATGATTGTATAAACAGATAGATGAATATCACACAGTTCTTCACAATGAACTGGGAGACATGTTGCGCTTGATAGAGGATTTCTGCACGTTTATGATAATCGGACAGATTTCAAGGGGTTTTTTTGTTGTCAGATTTCTTTAGCTGCTTTGCTTCCTGCCACCTTTAGTGCCATGTTACTCACACAGACGTTTTTGTCAGTCACATTGCAGAAAGTCATTTTTGACCTTTTGCTTTGGAGACAAGTAAACCAGCAGTGAGACTGGGGGTGGATGCCTGTTGTAGAAAAGTGGAAGGAAGAATCAAAATGTTGTTCCTCTCATAGCCAGAAATGATGGGATTTATTCCCTTGTTAAGTGCAGCTTTTGGGGAAACAACTGCCACTAACATGAATCAGTTACTCAAGATGATTTCCCATTGTTAAGAATATACAACAATATTTAATTAGTGTTATATATGTTTTGGCACAAGTGGATTTTCTGAAATTACAGTATTCTTTTTATTGATTTCAGCACCTTTAGCACGAGGGGGATGAGTGTCCACCACATCACAGGCTGGTGCAGCTGTTTACTGCTTCTATCTTTTGCTGCCATCTCAATTTGTTTACACCGTAGGTAACTCAGGACAGAGAACCTCTTTGTGAACCTCCTCATGTCTGTACAGGAGCCAAGACGCCCCACAAGGTATAACGAGACCCAGTGCCATGGACAAGGAAATAAAATCATAACCAAAACACATGTTATCCTTTTTACCTGACGAGAAGAGGCTTCATGCACCATCTGAAAGACCAGGTTAGGACCAGAATTGTGATCGAGGTTAAATGTCTTGCTCAAAGGCACTAAGGACTGTGGGTGTTGCTCATTAACCCTCCCTGCAATAGATTTTCCAATTAGTGTGAATTTAAACAGGCAACTTTCCAGTTATGAACTTGCTTCTCTGAGCTTTAGGTCAACGCTGACGTAAATAAGTTTTCTGTGGGAAAGAACACAGTAAGGAGACACAGGGGAGGGAAAGTAGCACCACTTGGGATTCAAACTACAGCATAGAAACAAGATATAACATCACACTTAAGGCAAATACATTTGTTTACACTTTTCTTGTTCATTTCTTACGGTGTAAGGCATGAATATATTATGTATATGAAAACAGAGCCAGTTTTACTTATCTATGAAAAGGTGAAAATGAATCACTGCTCTGCTTTCAGTCAGTCCAACTGCAGAGAGACGCAGTCAAAGTGCACAATGTATAGAAAACATAAAGACATCTACATTGTTCATTGGCTGATACCAGTCTACTCAACTTGAGCCTAATCCAGAGGAAACTGTACACAGGAAAGCAGTCACTGTATCCTTGAACTATTCGCTTTTATCTACAGTTCAATTAATTTCCACTTTTTGACCACTAACAACATTATCACTTTAAGACAACTGTTCCTCATGTCCTAAAATATCATCTGGACAGCAGCCTGTTTAAAATGTAGACAACTGAATGTAAACATCACAAGTTCCCAAATCTTTCTAAAATTAGCAGTGTCTTAAAATGCATGTAAAGTGCTCTGCGCATTAGGATCATGTGGAGGGGACACAACTGTGAAGAAGAATTTGACGTGTTTGGAAAGTAGGTCAGACGAGCAGTGACATTTCACTTCAACTCTGAGAGCCTAAGTCATCTACCACAATCACCAAAAACTTTACTGTAGCTAAGTTGTTTTGTTAATTGTTAAATGTTAATTGTTTGTTAAAGTTTTGAGTAGGTGAAAATTATGGGTTTAATTTGTGTTGTTTCACATTTCCACTTTGTGGTTCTGTTGCAAAATCCTTTAGTTTTTGTTGTTGTGGTTTCAAAATCCTTTAGTTTTTGTCTCATGTAACAACATTTCATGGAGGACAGTCATTTCAAAAGTGCCAGATAAATTGTGGAACATCTGGATGATTAAAAGTCTCTTTGGTCATAAAATGAACTGCAATTCATGGATAAGAGTGACTGGGCGTCCATGACACTGACCTCTTTGACCCATTTTAAAATCATTCGCTTTACTGGCCTAGCGTTCTTCAGTCCTTCAGCAACTGCAGTACAGTATCAGAGTAGAGCAGATCTTTGGTGCACAAAGCTAAAGGAAGGTTTGGGTCACATGAACTTTAATGCATTTAAAAGTGACTTTACTGATGCATTTGAAATAAAAAGAAGTGGTCTCTATATGGAGACCATTTTCCATTCACACTGAATCACTACTTGTTATGGGAAAAAGAAGAAATACAACACTAAATCTCATTCTCTTGCTCCTGTTCTTCTTCTTTTCTCAAATCTCCAGACTTGACCTTAGCCCATGTTTGTCTCTTCATCTGAATGTTATTGACAGTGACAACAGCTCTGTTTATATGGGGGCTCTTCCCTCAATTGGTTTTTGTTTTACTTACCCATAAAGCCTGACGTCAGAACCCGGGAGAGCACTTCCTCCCGAGGGACGACCAGAAGAGGATGAGCTGTGAGAAGTAAACATGATTAGAAACCCACAGAGAGACAGTTTCTGTGTTTACTTTCTCGGATGTGTTATATAACCTGTAGAACTGGCGTGATAGCAAAATAAAGTTGACCACAAATTGACCCCTGTGGGACACCATAGGATAGTCGGCCAAGAAAGATCTGAAGTACATGCTGAGAGTGAGACAAGTAGTCCCCCTATTTACCAGTAAACAAACATTTAATACATAGTTTATAACACACTATAATGTAGTTGTAAGTAGATATAAAGATATTTTAAGTGTTTATTAATGTACAGTATTTGTCAACAAATACAACGTCTCTTATGAAGACATTATTACCCCTGTGTTTTACTTTGTTGTCATTCATTATCTGTTTGTACACCACTTCTTGGTGCCCGGTTATAGTTATAGTTGTTATAGCACACTTATAGTGTTTATAAACTGTTTATTACATGTTTATACTGTTTATGACTGCTAAATTGGAGGACTTAAAGTAAGTTGTTGCCATTTTCTTTGCTACTAACCTGGCAGCATTTGTCATCTAATTATTTCCAACCTCTACTCTCTGAACACAGTAGAGGTTCGAACGCATTCATAAGTAATGCCTTAAATGGACTGTTCCTCAGCACATACAGTATATAACATGTGTAATGTAGGAGCCAGTTAGTACTACACTATCTCCATTTACCATTGTGGTCACAAAAATAGATGTGTAAAGGTCAGCAGCTCAGTCTGTCTCCTCTTATAGTAAATCAAACCATCAAACTGTAGAAAAACAGAACTGTGGTTCATTGATTGTGTTATGCAGAGACCAAAAAGACCATTCTTTTTTTCCATAAGCTACAGAGGCATGAAAGTCCCTGACAACCACTGAACAAAGCATGAATAATCTGGAATCTTAAATCAGAGACGGGTTTATATTCTTAACCTTTTATTCCTCCAAGGAAAGTCCAGATAGACAGCTGCACATAGATAGATGATGATTAAATGTCTCTTTGGTGGAGGAATGGTAGGTTTTGTAACTTGCTTATGTAATCTGCAGTGAATGAATAGGAGTGACTGACCTCTTTGACTCTCCTTAAAATCATTCACCTTACTGACCTATTAACATGACAAGAATATCAGAATACAAATATTTAAGCCAGTAAAAACTAAACAATAGCGAGTCTCTTTTTCCACTTACACACTTCAAAGTGATTTTTTCCCACTTATTGCTCTGCTCTCCATCAGCTCTTGTTGACTGCAGGCAGGGCAGCTTAACATCGACCCCTAATGTCTCAACAAACCACAGTCTGTCGTCTTTCCCTGCAGGGAGATACACCTCCCCTCAGCAGATCAGATCACTCCAAACAAGGAGCCTCTCATGGCGGCGCAACAACAAGTCCTAGACAAGCCGAATCAAATTACACTCACAATAACATTTACATTTTAGACATTTAGCTGACACCCTGATCCAGAGCCATTGGCAGCGTGTGCGGGAGTCCAGTAAGCTCCAGTTCCTACAGTAGAGCAGCACTGCAGGAAACCAGAAGTAAGGCAATTAAAGTGAACAGACAGTGGAGAAGGAGACATTAGGTAACATGTTTTCTGCCTACAAAAAAGGATAATTAATAGTTAATTGAATCAAGGTGATGCTACTAGGTCTGTAACTTTGGAAGATACTTGTTTGATTTTTTAACTCAGACTGTTGAAACCTCATATTAGCAAGCAAAACCTGTTTCAGTGTATAAATACATTGCACGCTGATTGCATTTGTAATTTATTTAAGAATCAAAATGCACTCATGATTACTGTGGTTCTCTTACTTCTGAGTAGAAACAGCCGTGTATCAAGAGGAGGGAGAACTTTAACAAGCTGATACAGGTACTGCTGAATACATCACTTGTTGCTGCTAACAATACTTGAAGTCCTCATCCAAAAGAACAACAATAGCTGGTACAGACACAAGCAGGCTGAAATGATAATAACTGGGCTGATTTCAGTTATTAATCTTTTTCCACATGACTCAGATGACACATCCAGTCTGGGCTGTGTAAAAACAAACCTCTCCCCCACACTAGAGGAGGGAGGCCACCTTGATACAGAAGTGTAAATTTGATTCAATTATATGTTGAGTGTTTCAGCTGCTGTTTGGTATCAGAAGATTTGATACTTGACTCTGATGGGATTAGAAGCTAATAGTGTCCAGCTAATAGTGTGTATCTATAAACTTTCCTCTCAAGGTGTGCAGGAGCAAAGATCCTCACCTGCTCAGCTGCTTTCAGCCAACTGAGATTTTAAACACAAAATGTGAAAGTAACAGGGAATGTGTGGTGGCATGAAAATGAGCATGTCTGCTTTTGCTGGCAGAGACCAAATCACAAAGGAGTCGCTACTGTTGGAGGCCTGACTTTACATCAAGTCTCCTCTTTCTATACATTTTAACATTATCCAGGATATCTGACACCGAGCTCTGCCACACCCCCTATGTCTCCTTTAAGAGTATTTACATCTGACTTGTTTTACGTCCATGGTACATAGTGTTCTTTTGGCAAGACGATTGGGCAATATGTTCAAATACTAACTTGTCAAAACTAACTCGTCTCATGAGCTTACCCCCGCCATTGTTTTTCTGCTCTGCAGCTCTGAGAGAGCTATGTGCTAATCTTGCGCTCTTTCCAAGGAAAATACATTCCTGAATGCTGCTTTCATGTTTGTCACATTATGGAGGAGAAAGTTTCTCCCTGCAGACCTGGCAGGCAGCCAGCTCTCCCAACCAAACAACCCGGCCACGTGCATGTCGCATGGGAGGGGAAATAACTTGCATATGCCTTCTACGTAACACAGGGGGAATAGATTTGCACTATCTGACCAAGCGTGTTTGAACAAGTAACCACAATCTGAGCTGACTGGAACTCCACTTGGTTCATTGATGCCCCCGAAAAGTGCCAGTGAAAACCATGCAAATTTGGTGATTTTGATTTTTTCAGATAAGCTGAATGATTAAGTGGTCACTTGTGAATCCTAATTGTTAAGCATAATAAACCATTTAACTGGATTATTTGAAAAATTCCTGAAAACAGGGCAGTTTTTCTTAGCTCATTAAAAGTTGATGTTTTGGACATACATGGCTTTAACAGGACAGCAATGATTTACTTCAGTGACACGTTGTATACTACAATAAATATCTATAATGCATGGCATAGAGTCTCATAATGAGCTATGATGCACTATTAATGTATTAGGATTATGCCTTATAAGTATATATAGGCCTTACGGATACATTATATCAATTTTATCTCATTTCTCATCTTCATTATTATAAGTTATCTAATTAGATGAAATATGTGTCTGTAAATTAAACCTGAAGAGACACAGGCCTGCATCAGTCCAAATTTAAATAAATTCATTCTGCTGTATGACAACTGCACAACAGAACTAAATCAAAATGAACTACGTGTTTTCCCTCATAGATGGAAACTAACTAAGAATCAATACCTTTTCCAAATGTCAGTGTTGTTAGTTAGTGTCGGCACTTAGTAGGTGTTAATTTTCAGGATTTTAGGCTCTTAAATCATCACCTTTTGTTTTATATCTTATAAAATCAAGCTGTGGCTTGTGGTGATGGCACCTCAAGATACTGAAGATTGATTTCTTAAAATTCATCACATCACGCATTTTGGGGTCTATGTGGAGCCTCCATTGTACTGAATGATTCACGAACAAAGAGCGCCACAGAGCCCTGAAACAAAGAGAGACAGATCATAAGCAACACAAAGCAACAAGTAGATTTTGTGGAACCCTGAATTACAACTGTGGGTGGAGCAGACATAAACAAAGCTGCTCTTTTTGCATGTTGTTTGGGGATGTTGTTTGTTCCTACATGGTATTTTTCCAGAATATTCTGGGGAGCAGCTTGGCGTGCAGCTCTCTGCTGTCTGTTCTGTGACCTGTCTGAAGTTACACTGATTTTCATGAAGTCTTGCAAAGGGAGGGGAGCTGCAAGCTGATCCCCCCCCCCAACTTTAGAGTCAACAAGGCGTTGATCTGAACCAGCGCTGACGTCCTGATGTCACAGCGCGTACGTCCAGGCATGTGGCCTGAAAGAGACACTTCATTGGTCCAATCATCAGCTTGATGTTGACATCAAAGAATTAATTAATGACAGACAATTCAGTTGTCTGAATACCCCACTTATCACACACAGAGCAGAGAGAGCCTCCAAAGAGTTTTAGAGCAGGAGTGCACAAGTTCTGGGATGTGTTTTGTTTTTGTATTTCGTTTTAAAATAATAATCCACACTTTATATATATACACAAGTTTATGAGATTAAAATCTAAAATGTAAACAACCCCTATATAAAAAAAACAACTACAGTTCAGATTCTGGTGTCTTTATGAACAATGAACAAATCATTAGATCAGCTTTTCTCAGTCACCACGTCATTCATGCAGTTACTACGTGAAAATAACTTTGGGTTGTCTTAAAACTAGTTGGGGTGGGTGGGAGTGGAGGGTACAAGTGTGTGTTTTTAGCCATGCTAGTGGCATGGCTCTGGGGATGGCCATCTATGTCAGTATATCGGTCGGCCTATCTGTTTCACTGTTGGCTGGTCAGTCCACATTGGTCCAGACTGAAATGTATTACCATGAAATTTATTACACACATTTGGTGATCAGCCCTCAGCTTTACTTTTGGTGCTAATTGGCAATTGTTAGCATGCTAACACACTAAACTAAGGTGGTGAACATGGTAAACATTATACTGCTGAACATCAGCATGTTAGTGTTGTCATTATCAGCATGTTAGCATGCTGACTTTAGCATTTAGCTCAAAGCGAGCGTGGCTGTAGAATCTTAGTCTTGTTGATTTGTGTTTACTAATATAACCTGTCATCATGAGAACATTGATGTTGTGCACTGATCAAAACAAAACCCTTTTCTTGATCAATACAGTATGTAGTATACAGAGAACATTTTCGTGCCTTTTGCCATCACTTGTTGGTAGCCTCTCTGGCTTTAAATTAGCTGTCTTGTTAATGTTTAACAGCAAAAACCTACGTTGTTTTCACAGTGTTGTACATTACTCTGATCCATGCAAGGAAAAACTCCAAGACATGCAAAGACAGAACAGAGACTGAAGTCAACTCTCTGGCTCTAAGGACAAACATATTGTATTTGGACATGGATGAATCTGCACACTCAAACACCCAACAAACTCCCTGCATTTCCCGTCCAACACAGCACATATGATGTCTTCCAAAACAACCCGATGATACGTCCTCCCACTCAAATGCCTCAGAACTGGGGTAAAAGCAACTTGTGCTTGTTTTGGTTTGTCTGCCACCCTTCCCTTTGGTCTTGTTGTGATCTATCTCTTGGAATGTAAGCCAATACTGAATACTGGAAAACGAATCAGAACGACTGACTTCCTCCCAACAACCTTGACGAGTCTTCTCTGCTCAGACGTCTCCTGATTGTGTACGTTTTGTGTTCAGTTTTATCTACAGAAGAAACAGGTAACAATGACGCCAAATGTGTCCTGATAAGACTGGCTTCTGCTAATTTAACACATTACAGATATGAAGGATTACACAGTTAGACAGCTCAGTTACAAGAAGGGCTGGAAGAGGAAGTTTGGTATCAAGAGTCCTCGGTCTGCTGACTGTTTGCCAACCACAGTGTCTCAAAACAATGTAATTATACAGCACATTATTACAGTGTAACTCCAGGTGTACTACAGACATGGTACATCTCAATAATAGATACAAGAGCATCCAGGGTCATGTTTAAAAAGTATGAAAATGTATTAAAACAGACACAAGAAAGTACAGAATAGCAGAAGTAAAATGATGTGTGGAATAGCAGAAAACAAAATCCTTCTTTCTCCATCTTCATGTGAACATAAAAGTCAAGGACTTTCAAGGTTTATTTGTTTGAAACTCAGAGGTGGCATTTTTTGAGGCACATGACCATTGTCTGAATGAGGCCTCATGTTTTACTTGTGAGTTCTGATAGTAAAATGAAGGGCAAGGTGAGGAAAACAGATCAATGTTGTACCCATTTGCTTTCAAAGACTGCTAAAGCTATATTTTATTTTTGTCAAATCTGCAAACTTCCAAGACTTTTCAAGGTCCCCGTGCACCCTGTTATATCGTTATATGTTAAGCATATCTCTGTTCTAATGAGCTTCAAATCTTTGCGTTTCATAGCGCACTAATAGTGTTACCCAATTAGCATATGACTTTTTTCAGCATCAAGTGTGAAGTATCTCTTATTTTTGCCATTGCAATCAAGCCCTAACTGGCAGACCGATGCCACAATAACACAGAATACTGACTACATCAGTTTTGTGTTCTTGGTCATAATTTCAAGAACTACTTGTGCTTATTTTGCACTTTTTGGTAAAGACAGATTAGTCTAACTAAGGCATTGTTGGTCTTGCATCAACATCAAGGATACAACTTGATGAACTGCACAGCCAACGTTAGCCAGATTATGGAAAGTCAGCAAAAACCCAGACTAGATCCTGAATAGTGATGACCTGGACATAAAGAGGTGTGTGTATTAAAACTGTAAGGATTTCACTTGCTCATGGTTCAGGAGGCCTACGACAGTTTACATTGGAGACAAGGTGTTTCTGTATTTTTAGACACCTTACATGATGTTAAAGGGAAGGCCATTTATGCAGATGATGCTGGGAAACAACTAGACTCCTTAAAAACAGGAACATAGTTTGACGTCTTTGACAACCTGTCATGTAATGTCCAGAAACTCCTCCATTCATGTGAAAAACACATCAGCTCCTGAGTATGTATGAGTCACCTGATTGCGTCCATAGTGCCACAACAGCAAATCTATGTTAATAAAAAAAAAAATTATAATTTTTTTAAATCAAACGTTCAGCTTCACCAGGAACTGATTCTTGAGCTGCTGAGGCTGTCACTTTGAAAATCGCTGACTTGTTGGAGCTGTTAGTCTTGTATTGCGTCTTGTATTCAGTGTCTGAAACTCTATATGTTGTCATTAAGGCTTTAATGTGCTCTACAATTAAAGTAAATACAGTCTGGATCCTGACTGCCCATTGGCCCGCAAAGGTGAGGTGAGTTGATATGCACAATTGGGTTGGTTGGTGGTGCTGGCTCTGGTGACTTGTGATTGTGAGGGCGGGTTTGGAAATTACCATCAGGCCCTGAGTGTTTCTGTGTGTCTAGTGGTGTGATCAACCAAGGCTGGCAGCTCATGATGACTCACACAAACCCAAGCTCACACACTCTGCACAAGTATCAAGAAATCTGAATGTAGAGCTTGTAAATACAAGTTAAGTTTATTTATAAAGCCCAAAATCACACACCTCTCTCTGAGTACGTTACACTCTGTACAACATACCATACCCTCTAGCATTAGTTCAGTTAAGATAAGGACAAACTCCACAAACCTCAGGAAGGGAACCACATGAGGAATCTCTTATCCAGACATGCAATAGGTGCAACAGATACTGTCTGCTGAGAGCATATCCAGGTCACTATATATTATTTTCCATAATAACAGATGTATGTTTTCAAGACAGGATTCCTGCAAACACGCTCCTTGTAGAAAAATATAATCTTGACTCCGGCCCTGTTTAATCAGTTTCACCTCTTCCCCAAACAACCAACTTTAAAGAAAAACTCTTTTACCAGAATAAATGTCAGTTTTGCCGTTCTCTATCACTCCATGATATAACGCAATATCAAAAATCACCCCTGAGAGCTTTTGCAGTTCCACCATCATAGCATCTATTGGAGAATTGTTTGCTAATTAAAGGAGCATTCCAACATTTAGGGAAATGTGCTTGTTTGCGGTCTCACCCAGATTCAGATGACAAGAATTATTTCACATATGTGTCTCCATTACAGAATCACTGGATTACTTCAGTTCTGTTCTGAGGAAACAGGTGCGTCAAAAGTAGAAAAATACAACTGCTCAAAAGTCTTCTACAAGTTGTGTATTTAACATATCTAGTAATACAAAACTAGACATTATCATCTTACACTGGAAACTGTATGGCCAAGAGTATGTGACACCTGTGTCTACATACTTTCCTGTACTCTTGGCCTGGGGCTGTTTTTCATTGTTTAGGCTAGGCCATTTGGTTCCAATTGGAAATGAAATGGGAATTTTAATACTACAGCATACAATGATATTTTAGTGTGATTACAGCTTTGTGGCAGCAGTCTGGGGAAGGTCCTTTCCTGTTTCAAAATGACAATGCACCCATGCACATGTACATTAAGAAATAGTTTTCTTTGTTTGGTGTGGGAGAACTTGACTGGCCTGCACAGAGCCCCGTCCAACACCCAACATCAGTGCCCTTGAGGATGAATGGGAGCAAATCCTTGCATACTTTTGACCATATAGTGTATTTTCCGAGCTTTGTTTTACACACTTTTTTTGAATCTCGGAACAAAATGCAGGTGACATGATGTATTGGAAACAAAATGTCTTTTCCATGGTTTTACACACCAGACAGTAGAGGGTTTAGTGCCTTGCTCAGGACACACAATGTTGACGGACATTGAACCTGCGACAGAACGTTTTGTTCTCTTGGACCAATAGGAAGTCCAACCTTGACTAAAGTAATCATGTTTCCTCAAGCGAGTTGTTCCCAAATATTTCTATGAAACACGGATACACACATACACACACTCACATTCAGTAGCTTGTTTGTTTATAATTTGTGCCACGCAACCACCCCGTAATTCACTGCTCCTAAGAAATGTAATAAGTGAATGGGGATGCACTGCCCCTGCACTAGTTACAACTTGTCCAAAACGTTTCGTAAAGGAAACACTTTGTCTCTATTTGGCTCATGTGGTTATGTTAATCTAATTTAGCACTGAACAAAGACTTCAGAGAAAATGATCACTGATGGACAAAGGCCGTTTTTGTCAAGTCGAGGTTGGTCTGCGTGTTTGTGAGGGGGACAAAAATACAGGATGCACAAATTTCTTGGAACGCATCGCTGACAAAATTATCCTTTAAGGTTCCCCAGATTTTGTTGTTGAAGCAACCAAATGAGAACAGCAATCACATGTTCCATCCATCCATTTTCTATACCGCTTATCCTCTTAGAGGGTCGCGGGGGGCTGGAGCCAATCCCAGCGGACATTGGGCGAGAGGCGGGGTACACCCTGGACTGGCCGCCAGTCAATCACAGATTTTATAGTTTATGTCCTTATGTTTGTCCTGCTATGTTTTGAACATTCTGGCGTTTTAAACTCTTAATGTGAAAACTGCTTTTTAAGTTTCTTTGTTACTTGTTGGTCTTTGGTTCTTGTCTGTCTGTACAAAAATACAAGAGTTATGGTTCTATATTTTGATTTCAAGGTGAAGATTCTCTATATCTGCTTTACTCTGGAAAATTCTATCTCAGAAAACAATCTTTTACTTAATCAGGTCAACAAAACAGATGTGCTAAAAGACCTGTTGCACATGTCCATCTTGAATCTGGGCCAAAATACCCCCAGAGGCAAGACTGGAGGTATGCAGGTTACAAGGTGTGAAGTTTCCTTCCAAAATAAGACTGATAAGAAGAAAGAAAGCATGACAAGCAGTGGTGGAGGAAGAATTCAGATCCTTTACTTAAGTAAAAGTACTAACACCACACTGTAAAAATACTTAAAAGTAAAAGTCCTGCATTGAAAATGTTAATTGTAAAAGTATGTGAGTATAATCAGGAAAATGTAAGTATCAAAAGTCAAAGTAAATGGTCCCTGTGACTATTACACTATTATATTGTATATAATATTATATTAACATTTTGCTGTTGTAGTTGGTTGAGGTGGAGCTCATTTGTATCTACTTTATATAAGGCTGCAACTAATAATTATTTTCATTATGGGTTAATCTGCTGATTATTTTCTCAATTAATCGATAAATTGTTTGGTTTGTAAAAATTCTGAAAATAGTGAGAAATGCTGTTACAGTTACCCAGAGCCCAAAGCGACACCTTCCCAATACTTATTTAATAACATTATTAAAATAATTACAAGCCAATTCTCACATTTGAGAAGCTGGAACCATGAAATATTTGGCAATTTGGCAACAACTGGTAATTCAATAGGTAATTCAATGAATTCATTTTGACTACTTGATTAATCAACCAATAAATTCAGCTTTAATTGTCCATACTGTTGGGAAGTTTGATCTATAATAAAGCATCATATTTTATAACCTCTTCATATGTTTTGTTTGTGAAATCTTAACTATATGTATATGTGGGCTTTGTTTTTATTTTTAATGTGATCAGTTTTATTGGCCCGAGTTTGTTATTTGCTTTTGCGGTTCACATCAACTCAACACACAATTATGTGAGTGTGATGGAGAACCTTGAACCTTGTCTTTCTAGAGAAGTAGCAGGTATAACTAAACATGAAGATGTAGGCCACTTCTCTATATAGTCTGCATGCAGGTAGTCTGTAGAAGTAAACCGGTAATGGAAAAACACACAAACACACAGAAGTAAACAGCACTGTTTAGATGAATATAGACAAACAGATTATTGAGCTATAATTTCACACACCAAACCAGATTGGCAGGTGTGTAACTGAAATTACAAAACATTTTAAAAGGTTAAATGACTCATTCCAACTAACTCAGAACATCAATTAAAAGCATCATATAAACAGCCAGTATTACAGGAACACGGTGTATGTTGCAGGATGGCAGGCAAAGGCATGTCTTGTTCACTTCTGTCATCACGTCTGTTCTCTGGGTGGAAAAGTCCCTTCATGAAACACACTCAAGGTCACTGAAAGGTCACTGCAGTGAACACCGGGAAGACCTCAGGGTGTGAGACGCCTGGATGTTCACTTTCACTTCAGGCAGATACAAATACAAAAGGATATGTGTTGGTTATTAATGGTGCAGGATTCATACTAAGTTCAACCTTACTGAGTCTTTACATTCTCCAAAGAGCAGAACCCCTTGAATTCTATGAAAATTAAGGTTAAATATCTCTGAGGGGTAAAACAACTGACTTTAATCCTTAAAACACATAAATTAAGCCTTAAATGTTTGTTATGATTCTTTGTCTGTGTTTACAATAATGATTAAGGGGTTTAACCAGTTTGTTTATGGTTTGTAGGTAAGTATCCTAATGTTGTAAAAAGGAAAGTTAAGGTATTGAGTTCAGAGAATTTAAGGAACTTCATGTTTATGTTTAGCAGTGTGTATTCTGGGACGGTAAAGACATTTTAAACTGTTTTTAGGGGTGTTTTGTTGCTAGTGTTTGTGTTTGACATTGGTTTACCACCAAAACTGATGCATGACATCATTTTTTCCAGCACAAAGTCAACTTTAATTAACTTTATTATTCTTATTGAAGGTCTATAGCTATGTCTGGTGTTGGTATTGGCAGTCTGAAATCTAAACTTTTGGCAGTTTTTACCTAATCTTGTCAAGTAATAATAAAATTATATCTGGTAACTAACAGTATCCTAAAAATATTCTTTGTGAAACATGATTCTAGCTCGGTTTCTTCTTGGTGTAAAGACTTAATGAACATTTAAAGGATGGGATTCTGCACCTGTGACAGGTTTTGTTTGTTTATTTCTACCTAATGAGAAGGAAATTGAAAGCTGTGGCTTTAGTGGGTTAGGATCAAGCTAACCCTAACCCTCAAGCTCAAGGGGGGGCAATCCCTCAGAGTGCCCAGGTTCAAGCCTCCCTGCCTGCTGAGGTGTCTGTACTTGAAGCGAACCACTCAGATCTGATTCCAACGGCTGGATCAGAATATGTAAGTAAGTGTTGAGTGCTCGTCTACCAGCTGAAAGCTGAGATCAGACTGTGTGAGGCCAGCAGACAAACTCCAAGTTAGGTTCCTGTTTTTAAATCCAGCGATAAAAAATTCTGTTTTAATGTATGATTAATGATTAAAGATGTGAATATGCCACTTCCTCTTCATCCTCTGACATCTTGTTTCGTGTCCTGTGTCATTTATTTGATCGTGGCAGCTGTGAGATGAAACACCACTGCAACTTCTGAAATTCCTAATGAAGTACTGAAAGACTCCTGTCAGGTGTCAATGCTCAATATGTTGGTGTACACAGGTTAACTGAACAGAATGAGCACTTTCTACACACACAAATATATTAACACCTCCGTATATGCTGCTGTGACTGACCTCTGAGTCCTGTGGTGAGAGGCAAGAGGAAAGCCTGCGATCAGTTAGATACAATTCTATCATTTGTTTTGATTAAGATTAAGGCTGGACCAAAAGTTTAATTTCATTGTTTTTTCTATTAGGCAATTGTTTGGTCTAAAGAACTGCTTGTTTTGTCTGATTTACCAAAGGTATTTAGTTTATAATGATGAAAATCAGAAATCCTCACACTGAAGCAGCTAGAAACACATAATCTCTGGAATTTTGGCTTGATAAATTACATAAATGTTTAACTTGTGATCAAAATTGTTGTTGATCAACTAATAAGTTACTTGACTAACCATAAGATTGAGAATAAATATTCCCAAACATGATTTGGTTTTATTTGAAAGCAATTTGGTCTGACATTCTGGCGAACAGCAGACACAAACATAAGAAAAGATAAGAAAGAAGACTTTCACTGACTTCTAAACTGTTCTTTCAAAGCTTCTCACTGAAACCATTGTCCTTCCTACTGCACTGAACATCTCTCTGTCCTTCTACTTTAAGACAATTCAGTGAATAATCCCCAGAGAATTTCTTCCGCTTGGCATGTTTATAGCTTTATGTTTAATTCACTGAGCTGCCTGTGTGTTCCTATGTGCTACATGTTTACATGTGGCAAAAAAATAACTGAGATCCTTGTTGAATATTCATATAAATAAAGTACAAACTGTACAAGAGGACACTAGATGAGATCCATATATCAGCTGAACTTACTGTGACAGATAATTCAGTGGGGAGAAGCAATAACTTTCGACTCCTGTTTTGTTTTTAGGAGCCGCAAAAGCACCCGAGAAAACTGGATTGCGTAAGTGCACAATATTAGAGCTGTCACAGGCAAAACTTAAGTCTGTAATTATTGTTTTGATCCACTGAGTAGCTAGTTTCTCCAGTGAACTCTGCCCTTGGCAATGATAGTTTTGACTCGCACACAGCTGAACATGATGTACCTTTCCACTGGCACGCAACACACTAAACACAAGAGAGCTAACTACCATTTCCCTAACAAAGTGTACAGCTTACATACCAGTCAAGGTTTGAGGGAAACACCGAAGACAAACATCAATTTAGGCTTTTTTTATTAGAAAAAAAACAATTACAAAACTTTGGCAAGATTATGAACCAACAATTGAATTTGTATAAAAATACATTCGTTTTTTTCAGTGCGTGCTAATGAAGTCGCACAGCTGACCCTGAAGACTTCTTTCATACTCCTACCAGTTTTTTGGAAGTTGAGGAGAAAACATAATCCTCGAGTTAGTTTTTGGAATGTTCTTTGTCCATACATTTTCAGTGGCATCTCCAGCTTAAGGCTCGACTTGAACGCTGAGCAGTGTGTTCTGGTTGAGCTTCAGAGCGCCCCACAGCATCGAGGCATCTGGCTCCCATCAATAGCTTCAGGCCACATGGGCTCAGAGGGTCCCCATCTCCTCCTCCTTTTGTTTAGCAGCTGGGAGAGCTAATCTATGAGGCCTCATGCAGCTTTAAACACAAACTGCTCATCCTATTTAATCACTGTGCTAAAATCAACAACCACAGCTATCTGACACTTCAGTGCTTTAAGCTTTCACTTCTCTTGGAATACATCCACATACAATTAAACCATTTTTTTGTTCCAATTTCTTTCAGAATACATTCAGCTCTATTCAACTCTGATGAGAGAATGACTCCCTGAAACTCTCATGCAATCTTCAATGGCAGATAATTAAGGCATACGCATGTTTCCCTTTTACATATTGTGACCTGCATGCATAAAATACATCTGCTTTCTTGACTTGTCTGCTCCACCATCACACTTTCAGATACAGTATGTGCTTAAGTAACAGTAGAAATCATCACAGGCACACAATGCATAGGTTGTTAAAATCTACTGCGATGCCAGGACAAGGGGAGTTGGAAACTGAAGACAATAATTGCACTTCTCTCTTTACGCCACTCAAAGATGACAATGTGCTTCTAAACATATGTCAACTTATCAAGAGCGCTTTGTTTCAAACATCTGAACACCAGGTGCAACTCCAACTCCCCCAATATGTCCCAAACTCCATATATCTCAAAATTCGCTTCACATGAGGGAATCGTTGATTGGGAGGTATTTGTAGCTCGCTTTGCCAGGAGCCAAAGATCACTTGGGGAGGACAGCAACTGATGTGGAGAAAGTCACTTTCCTCGCAACAGAACAGGAAAGCGTCCACTTTTCTTTATGGACTGGGAACGAAGTGACGGCTCCTCCACTGACATCCAGTTCCTGTGAGCTCCGTCTCCTGACCTCTCCGTGGCGCTGTAGTCCCTCTCCACGACACTCGGTGGGACCAGGTGCCATTTATCAGAGAGAAGTAATCCAGGAGAAGACAAATCTCTTGATTTGTTTCATTAATTTAAGTCGCTTGACGCTCAGGCAGGGCTCATGGTTCAACATGTCATGCAGCGAGGTCTCATGTTTAAGGGCTGAGGGTTGGGGTCAATCTGTAGGCAGGAAATGGAAAAAAAAGGACACATAAGATGAAGGTTAAGTAAGCAGATAATTCAATCTTACTCTGAGCAAAACATTCAGCGCTATGATACATTCAGCCTACACCTACTGATTTGTTTTCATGTAGTTAATGTTATAAAAAAAAAAAAAAAAACAGCTGTGTTCCCAAGAGGTTCTTCGGCAGTCTGAGGATGTTTTAAAATTCATCTACACACACAAAAAAAATCCTCTAAGCCTTTATATATGCCAATCAATCTAAACAAACAGTGGGAGTAGGTCAGTGTTGTTTCCAGCATTTGGTGACTCACCTCGCTGTACACTGGCGGAGGTCGGAAACGGAACTCTTGGACAAAAGCCATGAGGGGGCGCTCCAGGATCCCACTCAGGTCTTCGGCGGGTTGCGGGACCACCGAGTTGTTGCGCTGCCCGGCCTCCTCCTCTGTCACCACAGAGCTGTAATCTGGAGGAGCTGCAGGGAGAGAGGCAGGATTAGTCCACTGGCCTGACTCAGATCAACAGAACAGTACAGGTCCAAACACTAAGCAGCTGAGTCATCACTGCAGTTAAAACTCTTAAAATCCCACATAACATGTACTGCCTTTTTGCACTAACAAACACTGATTTGATCCAATATGAATCGAAGCCTTTGTTTGTTTATACATGTTGGTGTCTGACCCAGATGAGGTGTTTTGGCAGATGGTTATCATAAAAATAAAAGAGGGAACAGGCCCACAAACTGGTAGAGGTTAAAGTATCAATTTATTAATTTAGCAGACTATATTTATTTAAAAAAAAAAAAATTCCACTATTTAACCTGAAAAGCCTCTGCAACCTGTTCAACCTGTTCTTCAATCGTTTGTTTGGGTATTTTCCATGTTTTAATAATTGGGTCCCTGTGCACATCTAGACCTACACATCTCTGTCTGTCAATCACTGCAGTATTAAAGGACACTTACGCTCCGGCTGCTCGGGGATGGCCATGCGCAGCCATTCCAGGTTGACGCTGTACTGGCTGCTGACGCTGGAGGTCCGGCTGCCAAAGGGATGGAGGGGGATGGTGCCTATGACCAGAGGCAGCTCCAGACACAGCTTGGATGTCCCAGGAACATCAACACAAACCTGGTGGGAAGAAAAGAGGAGAACTTTTAGTGACATCTGTGCGAAGTGCAGCTTCAAAAAGCAGAAGCGTGCATGGAAATAAAGCAGCTGTTGACTGAGCTCACCTTGAGCATGTACTCTACTTTGATGATGCGGCACTGCAGGATGGAGGGACCCACAGGTGGGATCTTGATGGCGCGACCGTGCCACGTCTCCCTGCATCTGGCGCCCACAATATCACCGCACAGTGTGCCCACCACCGAGCGCTTCTGCTTCATGGTGCCGCGGGCGATGAACGTCTGTGTCTGAGTGATGTAGGCTTTGGGCACAACTGATCTGGAGGTAGAGTTGTCGAACTCCGCGAAGACAGGTATCACCTCACCTGCGGAGAGGGAAAGTACGTTAGGAATTGCAGACACTTCGGAACTGGCCCCACAAAGACTTGTGTTTTTAGGAGGAGTTGTTTAAGGTGCTGAACTCTCACCTGGTGTGTAGCCTTTGCGGTCGATCTTTGCAGTTACAGACACCTGACCAAAGTTGCGGTACCATGCTCGTGCCATCTTGTCCTTCGTTCCAGCCTGTGGCGCCTGTGAATGATGAGACCAAATGAGTCACGTGCCTCAAAACACCCAGAAAATCATGAAGTGTGTAATGACACAATCATGAAAATGTGAGGGCTGAGATGCTCACCAATAAGGCCGGTGTGTTGATGTCGATGGGCTCGATGACTGTAAACTCCTTCTTGATCTTCTTGACGGTGGCCCACGGCCTGTGTAGCTTAACTTTGACCCAGTAACGGATGCTGCCGTGTTTCCCCTCGAAGGAGGTGACCAGCGTCTCCTCGGGCAGCTGGAAGCTGAATGGAAATTCATGTTTGCCGGCAGGAAGGATGGTTGCTTCACCATTATCTGAGGAGAGGAGAAAAAAAAGAAAAAGAAATTTAAGTTACAGTTCATTCCCTTTTTGTTTTGGTTCTGTTTTGTACTTTTGATTTCAAGAGTACAGGACAGTGAGTGTAACTTCAGCTCCTAGATGACCAGTTTCCTCCTGTTGGTGCCAGGTGAATATCAGGAAGAAGAGCATAAAGTAATATAACAGTGGTATAAAACAATCAATTCAGGACGATGGCATAATAAGAGTTTCTTAATCTTTACAGTGAACAATTAGTTGATTCTGTGTAAGGTGATTCATACACCACAAGAATGAATGACAGCATACGACTTCTTCTGAAGGAAGAGAAGTCCTGATAATACCATGCTAAACCTTCACAACTTGTGCAAACTTTTAAAAATAAACACCAGTGTTCCTTTAGAAATCCCCATAAATAAAGTGGACTTAGTGAGAGAGTAGGAACAGATCTTTTAAGCATGACTCTTGCTGAAATAGAAATCTCTGTCTTTCTCTGCAATCACATGGCTCCTGTGCTTGCTCAGAGGGGCGGTTCCTGCTCCATTGTGCTGACTGAGAACATGTTTTCCTCAAGCTGCATTATACAGCCCGTCTCAGCTGCTCTGTTTTTTTTTCTCTCCCTCTTGCTGCACAGGTCCAGGAACACGTGTTTGCGTTTAACAGACTATGTGTTTTGTGTCCCTTTGTTAGCTGGAAACTCCAACTTGATTTAAATAACAATACTGTCACTGTCAAGTGGGTTGTTATGAGCTTTCTGCTTTTTTGCACACCAGCAAAAAAAAACAAAAAAACTTTCTAACATCGTCAAATTCTTTAACATTATATGATGGGTTTTTTTATCTTGTTGTTTGCAAACAGGTTTTTATGAAACACCAAATCAAGCAGTGAGACTGAACACTGCAGGAAAACAACACAAAGTTGATGAAGCCCTGGCTGTGAATTTCCTGTGTTCAGTTTAAACCAAAACAACTCTGTACCCACTGAATGAAGACAGAAACCTGAGGCTCTCCCACGTCGCTGAGGAGAAAAACAACCCAGGACTTTCTTCGACTGAGGAAAAGGCTGATGTCAGACTTCTTTCAACAGATGTTTTCACAATGAGAAAGTTGTCCAAAGACAGCTGTTGCAGCATGTTTCGCTCTCTTCCTATACAGGGTTTTTAATACTTATATCTTGAGTTATGACCAACAACAAAACTTCTCATATGGCGATTTGAAGAAAAAACTAACCAACCCTAACCTAACCGTAACCCACAAAATGCCTTTTGTCAATGAATGACTGGATCTCCGAGTGCTTGTTTTGTGCATGGTCTAAATCTGGGTGTTCAGTTTTACTTCCTCAATTAAGTACCCAACAACAAAGTACACATCTCTGGAAAGGCTCCTAATAAAATCATATAAACTTCTTTCATTCACAGAGCATTAGATGACCCAGTCAACTTTGCAGCTACAGTAGCAACAAGTTTATAAATCAAGTCATAGCCAACAAGACGTCTCAGATGTGAGGAAAACAACAACAACTCGCTCGCAAAAACAAGTTGCAACTTGACTTTACTAGATATTAATACAACCAGAAAAGGCAGCACCATCTTCATGATCCGTGTAACTCGCATACTAAATCATGAAAACACTATTCCCAGTTTGCAGACAAACAACAAGCCCAGTGTCCCCAGACAAATAAACCACTTTCATTATCGTTTCATTTGCTTGGCATTTGCTCAATGAGAGGACGCTGGTTTTGGTGGTTTGATCCCCAGCTAGCTGACAAGTTTAAAGACAGGATGCACCCTCTGGGGTCTCCCCCATCACCGTGCCTGCAGAGCGGACTGACCTGCCTGCAGCAGCACCTCTCTCCGGTTCAGGTACTCCACCTCGTCGCTGTAGTTCTGGGTGTATGCGGTGCTGGAGCCGGCGGACCGGGACTCGGTCCAGTGCACTTTAGCGAATCCCTCGGCGTGGAGCTTCAGGGAGTCCACACGACTCTTCCCGGACAGGTCCAGCACCACCCGGCCGGACACCACATCTCCGCTGCTGAACACCGGAGGACAGTCCACCTCCGGGGAGTCGAAGACGATGGCAAACTTTTTCAACTTGTCGAAAATCATTTTTGCACGCTGCGCGAGTCCTCTCAAACGTTGGTGATTCCTTTGTCGTTGTTCCGCAGTGTTGAAAGTGTGCTGAAGTGGATCTTCTCTTGTTTAAAGCTCCAACTGTTGAGCAGCCGCGGACTGCAGCACTATTTGGAGGCTGAAAAAGTGGGCGGGGCTTGTGTGTATTATGTAAGACCTCGGGAGACTGGTGCTGCCTTCAGGTGCTCCTCTTTAGCACCGACTTGTCAGACATGCAGCTGTTAATGAGACATGTAGCTGCATTTTCCCACTTTATTCGGTCAAAACTAACAACAAAACTAATTAGGAAAGTCTCAAACGGTGAACAATAGAAGACAGTAGAAGGCAGCTGAAAACCAGACCATACATCTAGGTTTGAGACTACTACTGTTGCAAAATTAGAATTTTGGTGGGTTATTGTTTTGTTTTAAGCAGCATTACACAAGGGAGAACATTCTCACCAGGCCAAAAATGTACTGATCAACCTCATCGTATATTTACAGGTTGTCCTCTTGGTGTAGGAGGCGACAACTGCTACAAAAACATCAGAACAAGTCTGGACAAAGAGAGAACAAAACCAACTCATGATGCCAACATTACCAAACATGCCAACCACTAAGAAGATAAAACAATGTTTACGGTCACAAAGTTTCATGGCAGCCACCCACCTGAGAGTCACATCTTGAAAACGTGACTGTCATAAAATTCCCACTTCCTCAGTCCAATTTACAACTTACTTGGGCTACTTGTGTGCAGCTCTTTTCACAACAACCCATATTTCCGGACCGAGGATGAAGGCAGCATAATAAACATGCAGACTGGGTGTGGATGTAGCACTGAGGAAAACAGGGCCTGGTGATGATTGATGGTTACAGGTTCTTAGAAGAAGAAAACAAGCTTCTGGCAGAGATCCGCCCCGCACAGCTCAGAGGGAAATAGTTTCACTCTGGACCAAACTGTTTACTCCACTTCTTCCATGTCACTTTGAACATACCGTTACACAGCTTGGGACGCAGCACATATGTAGAACACACAGCTATGCACAAAAGCATGCAACTTATGCCACCAAATCCCCTTATAAAAAACAACCACAGTCATTCTACCCTCGATAACAGAGGGATACCACACAGGGAAACTCCAAGTCCCTGAATAAAGAAAACTTGTGCAACAACTAAATCACTTGCATGAATCATGGCACCCATGCAGCCTTTTCTTAACACATCAAATTCACTTCCAACATTTGCAAACAAAGCCAACTCTGAGCAGAACAGATTTTTCTTCCAAACTCTGATGCAACCTGTGAACTAAAGAAACACTGCTTAATTTCTAAGCTAGCTACTCTTTTCATTCAATTCAAAAGCCCTCAGACAAAAATCAAGTCTGGTATGAGAAAAACAAAGTTGTTTACTCCTTTGTTCCCTGGGATGACTAGTTAGCTCTCCAGTGCCACCGACTGGCGGTGTGGAGGGAGTGTGCACCGCTGCAGGACTACCAGGATGCTTTTACACAGCCTGAACTGGACTGGAGATGTGTGTGAAAAGTTGTAAGACTCTAGGTAGATGGTGCTCACAGAATAATAAAGTACAATTGGGCCGCTGGAGGGGCTTTCCAACTGAGCCTCCCCTCATTGTTATTTTACTCCTTGCAGGTTAGTATAAAGGTAGACAGTACAAGGATGTTTCCCTGCATCTTTCCTTCAGTATAATCAGTTTTTGTCAGAAGAAATTGTGAATAGTCCCAACTAGCAGCAGAACACATATTTTAAAGGTCAGTGGTCCAGGTTGCATCAATTTGTCAGTTTTTGCTTAAAATCCACTCAGGAAGCTGTGGCCTGTGGTGAAATAAAAAGACCAGCACGCCACCTGCTGGTGACCAGGAGCCTGGCTCTATCAGAGTTCCCTGCTGGTGCTGATTAGATGTGGTTCTCCGCACAGAACGATGGTCCTGATAAACGCTCCCCCTGTGCAGATGACCCAGTATGATCACCCTAATCATGGCAGAAAACACGTTTACCACTGCTGCAGACTAGAGTAAACATATTTATGCAGTTTTTCTTTGTTTACCCAAAGAGCTGCTGAGTGCACAACATTGTAGAACAAATATTTACATTGAAGCCCCGCATACTTTAGAGCACTTTCTCAAGAGGGGCTTGAGAAAGTGTAATTCTTCAGTGGTGTTTGCAAGAGAAACAAACCTAAAACTGGAAACAAACTCTCCACTGACACTGGACTCTCAGATACACGTCTGCCTTTAAAGGGAAAAACAATCACACAAAAAATGTTTATGGAAAACTAAAAGATAAATGAGCTGAAAATGTAACCGTATTGTAAAATGAATGGAGATATTTACAGGCTGTGTGGTGGAGAAGAGCAGGGTCGAGGGGAGTTTTCCTGGTTGCCGCGGCGACACAGGCTGCATTTTTTTTTTTTTTTTTTTTTTTTTTTAAACAGACCCCACCACCCCTTCCTTCCTTTCACCTCTGTCTTTCACTTTCTCTTCATTTCTTGTCCCAAGTAAATAGAATCTACCACATCAACATCCTTATTTCTACTTTTTAACGTTTATATGTGCAAACTTACAGTATGTACTAGGTCAATAAAACTGATTCTGTTCCTGAAAGGATTTGGGGCATATATGAGAACGCTGAAGCTTTGCAAAAACAATTAGCACTGTTATTTCCTGGACAGATTCTGCAGATAACATTGGTCTATACAAAATGTCGGTGTAAGATACATTTACAGGTCAAACCACCTATGCACTGACAGCCTCTCTACTGGTACAAATAATTACAAATAATTGTAATTATTTGTACCAACGTACCACAAACCAGAAAACAAAATTGCATGTAATTTGACAGAAGACTAAGGTCCATTTATGTATCAGTTGTACGGATTTGCAGATATTCTGGGTGAGGGATGAAGAAGGACAAAGAATACCGGTGATTTCTAATTTCCATTCATGTAAAATCTGTAAAAACATTGTATTCTTTCATAACAGAAGCAACTTTATATACTATTTGTTCAGATTCTTTTTAATATGGTTTTATTTGACTTCATACATTTCATTATTCATTTTTATCTTCAGTTTTGTTATTTTTTATATTTATATTTAAAAATCTTAGATGATCTTTAATATATACTCTCCTAATTTGGACATCTGGGCATTTTCAATGGCTATGTGGAATCTTATTTGCATTAGTATTTGGTAGCCATCTGTAGTTAAAGCTGCATTAAGCAAACCAGTATTATTGTGGCTCCAAATTGGTAAGAAATGAAAGTCTAGTCAAGTCAAGTCAATTTTATTTCTATATAATCACATCATTATGTCATGATTTATTAGGGATGGGCGATATGGAAAAAAACCTTTATCACAGTAGATGTGATTTTATATTATGACATCAATATATTGTAATATAATACATTTTCTGGAATTGAGAAATTGTTGGATAAAATATCTGTTTTTGGCTAATCCACAAATTTAAATACCAAGTATTTCACCACAATGATGCAAAAAGCAAATAAAAATCCAATATTGCCATTAAAAGAAATGATTGTCAGCTTTGCTCACAAGGGCCTAATACGCCTCGAGATTATTAAAAGGGATGGGTACTATGGTTTAAATGCTATACCAACATTTCTGACGGATGATAAATTGATATCTTATGATATATTATCGCCCTCCCCTATGCTTTATTTCAAAGGGGCCTGCAGTTGAATGAGAAGCATTTGAACACACCTACAATGGTCCCCGTTTTTATTTCAGTTTTGATTTAGATTTTTGTCACTTCTGGTGTGAGGCAGTTTTCTCACCAGTAACAACACCAATACCAGATTTTAGTTTGGCATTTGAATTTTTTCTTACTTTCCTGCATCTCATATCATTATTATTATTAGATGAATGTTTTGGGTTTTTTGTAGCTGGTCTGAGTAAATTAGCAGTTTCAGCTTTGGTAACTGGCAAATGACAATTGTTAATATTTTATACTAAATTAATTTAAAAAACTGATGATAATCAGTCATTTAAATATTTGTTAGTTGCAGCCCATTAGTACAGCATCTCAGTTAATGGGTGATGTGTTTTGTAGTCAGTGTGCGATTTAGGCTTAAATGTGGGCTAGATATTAACATACAAAACCTGCCTAGTCTATCTTTAACCACAGTGCATACATGATGCAGCTGTTGCAGCAGTAAATGACCTGGAAATGACATTCTACATTCAACTACTTTGCACCTTGTTTGTCTGAGTATATTCTGCTAAAGCAACAGCAACACAAATTCAGCTCTTATCTGCAGACTCTGCAGCTCTCGTCCATTCATATTTACCTGTTCGACCAGACTGGGGAGTCAGATCAAATATACTGTTTACAGAGTATCTAATGAAACATTAACCCCTGTCTGCAGTTTATTTACTCTGCTACTATAGCCTATATTCTCTGCCTCTCTTGATTTTAAGCTGCCTGGTGCATTCCACACCGGGGGAATTTCACACTTTACAGCGTTATGTCATGTACAACACAGCGCTCAGTAAACATAGTTGTGTTTATTTGGACTCAGCACTAATGGATTTGTGTTTAATGTTAGGATTATGTTATCTGGCAGATGTTTCTGGATGAGCCGATGTCGACTTCTCTCCCAGGTTTCCATGCAACACATTTGGCCCAGGTGGCTTCATTTTGCAAACTGCAGTGACTACAAGACACAGTAGCTACCAGGTGGAACATGACAGAGCAAGTCAGCAGTTTTACACCACATTATTCAGACTAGAGAGAGAAGTATTTCATCCACCAGCTGCAATACATGCTGAAATAAAGTTACTATGTATATCACAGCAAATCTACAAACAATGGATGCTTTAAGTATTATACTGATACAGTAAGGGACAAAAGAAAATACATAAACTACAACAAGGTCAGCACAAATCTATCATATGTCTAAAATGCCCTACTTTTTATAGAGGTGAAGGCACTGTTGTGCATTTTCAAATAGTCATAGTCAACAGTTTATTTCTAGTCACCTTTGGACTAACATAACTCAAATGAACTCTTTGACCAGTCCTGTTTGGCTCTCTTCCCTGAACAAGCACGGTTAAAAATGCATTACTTAGCTAAATTATAACTAACAAGGTCAACATGACATTTTACTTGCAAGACGTTATATGGAGATTTTGTTATCCAGAATCATTGCGTATTTCAACAACACAACCATGAAAACAAATCAATTTGTACATTTAAAATGAGAAAAAACACTCTGCTAGTTGGTTAATTGTTAGAAGCAACCTCACCAGCTGCAGCCGTAATTCTCCGGGGTTTTACTTTTGGTTATTCTACAGCCAGTCTGATAAATAAACACGATAAATATAAATAAACACACTGAATATTAACCACCCAGGGGACTAACACCATCTGGAGCTTACACCACTGACCTCGGATCAGATGCTGTCTCTTCCTGAAGTATGTGATCTTGGAGGTGTAGTCGTTATAGACGGAGTTCATGCCACGGTTCTCCAGCCAGTGTGCTGTGGCCACCCCTCTTCCCTGCACCTTCATGGAGTGCACTCTGGTGTCCCTCCGGAGCTCCAGCACCACCTGGCCGAACACCACTTCCCCTCCGGTGAACGCTGCATCAGCCGGACCATCCAGCTCCAGCTTGAAAGACTTGATGGAGTTCAACGTCATTCCTATGAGTGGAGACAGTTAAACAGTAAATAAAAACACTATTTGAAAAAGGCTGAGGGCTTTATTGTTCCTTTTTACTACTGCAACACTGAAGTTTCCCCTTAGGGATTAATAAATTCTATCTATCCATCTATACACTACAAATACCCATGGTGTACAGTAATATTAAAAGTGTGTGTAGAACTGTTTTTTTAGGTGCTGTGAAAACTACACTGTATAGCTGGAGGCATAAATTATTTAAGTTTCAAGGACTCCTGTGGACACTAGGGGACCCCATAACAAGCAAATTACACATGTGAAGTACTGTTTTCACGTTTTAAATAATATTATGCAATGTTTTTGGACTGCTTTTAAATGTGTATTTTCCATTAAACACAACATATTAGCTATTTTCTTTTAGAGATCTTATTTTTAGGGTGGGGTTGGGTGGTTCTGCTTAGGGTCCCAGACATGCCAGGGCCAGAACCTGCCAGTAGCGACTGCTGTGTAGTCATTTTTTGTTTTTAAACACAATTTCGAAAATATTTAATAACTGTTTACTGTTACAACACATGACCTGACTGTCACGATTCCTCCACCGGGACAAAAAGGTCTGTTACAACAGTGCCCGGTGATTATTTTCAGTCTAACAATATTTACATTTTCTGTTATGCGGCCGGTGCGTGTTCATCGTGGATTTTATTAACGGCTGAGAGCGGGTATCAGCCAATCAGGATTGAGAACCGGGACTACGTTTAACACAGCTGTGAACGTTGAACTGACGTTTAAAAATGTCAAACTCACCGGCAGGACAGGAGCAGGTAGCGGTCCTCTCAAAGGCGAAGTTACCGACAGAAAAGCTAAACTCGGTGATTACTCCGACTGGATGTTTAATGGAAGCCCAGCCTTTATAAACGGCGGCAGGTTTTAACGCCCAGAAACACAGCCGTCTTCTGTTTTACACCAATGATAAAGAGCACATGCGAGTCACGCCCGCCCACTTTAACACGGAGGAGGACCGCGTGGACAGACAGTACGTTAAGTGACGCAGAATAACCCTTCAAAGTTAAACCGTGTGTACCGTATTTCACCACGGATTTCACCCGTTCGTTTTTGTAGATCTATATGTGAGCAGAATCTCAAAAAAAAAATCACCGATATAAAGGCGCATTTAATTATTAAATTTGACCGCTGGCTCGAATTTTGTTGTTTAACGTAGGCTTTTATTTTGAAGGCAGTATTTTTTCAGTTGAAAACGGTCAATGCTGTGTTTTCTCCTTCTTTGTTATAAATATACATAGAAAAAAAACAATTAGGCCTACATAACATACAAGTATGACTGAATTTTGTAAAAACAGTATTTCTCAAAGTAGTACAAAAACATGATAAAATAAGTAAACTAAAATGAAAACCGAATAATGTAAAAAAAAAAAAAAAAAAAGAAAAGAAATCACTTCATTAAAACGTGGTTTCTGTGTTTGGGTTTTTGAGTCATGTGACTCAAGTATTTGAAATAGTCCATCACATGATCCCTACAGCAGTTTTCAGGAGTTTACCATTTAATAATAAAATTCCATACGATAAATAAATCAAACTTCCTTAGTGGAATTTCTCATCAAGTTGTATCACTAAAATATCCTACAGTGCACTTAGTTAATAATTCTGCTGAGACATTTGCATGAATCATGCTTAAATGTCTATAACAGTATCATTCAAATTAGCAAAGTCATAGGTGTGATCCAGAGGCGTGTCCTTTAGCAGGACCTACCTGCTAACCCATTAATGTAGATGGTTTTTAAATGACCAGGTGCACAAAAAAACGCTATGAATTGTGTATTCCTACATTTTTATGAATTCTTCATATATTCCATGATCTGAAATGAAAATTTCTGACTGAAAATGAACCTGTATATGACATGTCTCTTAGCACAACAGACAGACAAAATCAAACAAGAGCTGTCCTGGAGTTGAATTTAGTATTAAACCATGTTCTTGCAGCTGTACCCCTTGGACCTGAACCTGGGCTACCTGGACTACTGCCTTTTCGCCAGGTTGATGAACTCCAGATTCAGTTTATTTACACCTGCTTGCCTGCCAACTTTTTTTATCTGCAGAGCATGCATCTCAGGGTCAAGGCTGTGTTATTGCTACAACATAGAGTGTTTTTACAGAGGTTTGTGGTCGATCATGCTTGAAGGAGAGGATGAGAATCTTTCTGCTAACCTTCTTCTTAGCAGTTAGCGTTGACAGTGTAAACAGGGTGGAAGTAGGACATTTAAGCCCAAGGCTGCTTCCCTCCCTGGCCTAAATATGACAGGCAAGGCTAAGGTTCATGTTTAAGCCACCTAACTGCTAACACTGCACTTGCACACTGCTTCAACATTTCACACTCTGGTGGCCCCTGTACTAATCTGGGTAAACGTTTATTTATTTGTCAGCCCAGTAAGATTTTTAGCATTTTTATGCAGTTCACTGATAAACACATGACACTGAGGGATGTTGGGACAGAGTGGCTTTAGTTGAAATTTAAAGGAATTATAGTTCTAGATATATGTGCTGAAAGACCGAGAATCCAGGTTAAAGTTCTGCAAGTGAATAGAATAGAACAACATCACACCTCTTTGGGTTGTTGAGAATAATTCTGGGAAGTGTAGGAATTATTTAAGGAATTCACTACATATAGTTTTTCTATCACACACAAAAATGTTGTGTCTCATTAAGTCACTTATTAAAAACCTTTTTAAGGCTGGGCTTAATGCTTTTAGAAACCTGTTTAAGTCCAGTGATAGTCACACATTTTCATATTCCTTTTATTAATTTGTTCACAAAGGACATTTTTCAATTGATTTTGGGGATCCTAGATGCCCTAAAACCTGTCACAAGAAGAAGCTAAATGTCCCCGCTACTATGATTTCTTTGCATCATTTGGTAAATTTCATGGTGAGACAATATATTCGGATATAAAATTCAGAACAGCTTCCTTTTGAGCACAACTTGGTCTTTGTAATATTAAATTATGTCTGACCTTCAGTGTTAAGCTGTATATTATTTGTTAGCTTAATTGCTTAATTAGCTTAATTGTACATACTGTATGTTCCCATTTTTGCAAGTGCAATTCTGATTAAAGTATTATTACTACTAATTGACAAAAAAATCTTAGCAGCATTTTCAAAAACACAAAAAAATAAAATCAAGGGGAAAAAAGTCCAGACCATGTCACATATGTGCAATATACTGCATATTTGAAACATATCTGTAAAAAGTTCAGCAAAACTATTCTTGACTCTTGATTTGACTATATCTTTTATTAGGAGCCAAGTTGTGTTTCTCAGTCAATGCATGACAAAATGAGTGACGAACTGGTTGCAGCCACAATGCTGCAAGTTGAAAGGTTTGGTGGTGTAGTCTTCACTGTGGGTGGTGCTGAAGTGCTGATGGGCCTGTGGAAACCTAATGTTGGTCTATTTGATTTACAGAAAGAGAGGCAGACAATATACAGTATTATTATATAATATTATGCTGAGAAAAATAGGAGAACACACTCACTCAGGAGCATCAAACTGCTGCTGGTGCTCCTGCTCTTTCTACTACTGATACGACCACAATTGCTACTATTTTTGCTACTACTACCAATGCTATTGCCATATTATTATTTGCTACTATTATGACAACTAATACCACTGCTGCTATTACTGTTACCATTACATTATACAGGTGAGAGGGAACATTTCTGATATATGTTTATGATCTCTCACCTTCTGCTGTGAAAGACAAGGTGTCTGTCTGCAGGTCTTCAGAGGGAGGTAATCAGTCTTGGTGGTGCTGAGGCTCAGCCCATGTTCTGCCAAACAGAGTAAATGCATTTAATAACTACATGAACCTCCCTTTAAACACACAAACATGGCCAATCCATCACCTGGTCCAGTCAGTATGTTGCTCGGCAGCTGGATGGCGGGTCTAGCTCTCTCTCTCTCCTGTTTGCTGTAGTGTTCTTTGGCCGTGGTTGTGTAGTACAGGCCTGAGAGGCGGGGTGAGCTGAACTGTACATGGCTTTTGGTCATCAGGTCAGGCCCGGGCACATACACTGGATGCTCTGTGTGGTTCAGCTACAGGGAGGGAACATAGTCAGCATGAACAAATATGACACAGTAGGTTAACATAACAAACTCCATCCAAATTAATTTCAAAGTCTATAGAAACATGTGTGCAAAGGTCATAGATCAACCTAAAGTGGAAAGTGTTCACTTTTATGATTTATGCAACATTATGTACCACTAATATTATAATACAAAAAAAAAAAACTAAGCAGAAGGTCTGTTATCTCACATCAGAGAAGGAGATTCTGTTGGTGGTGACAGACATCATCTCTTTGTTGCGCCTCATATCAGTGTCCCCTTTGGGTAAGGAACTGGAATTTTGGTTCTTCCTTGTCAGAACAACTGGATCTCCTGGGAAATAAACCAAATAGACTAATCCAAGCAGGAAAACAGAGATAGATTAATAGAGTAGTGTTTCATCTGTATCTCAATATTGTGTCATCTTAGTTTGATTGGTTTAGAATTAAGATAAGATTAAGGATTTGGTTGTCAAATTGTAAAAATGTAAGCACCCATGGCCGAATGTCTCAGTCATTAAACTGTACAGTCACACAGAGTCTGAGTCACCTATAGGTCATCCAGGTGAGACGCTAGTGGCAACATGAATGTGATGTGCAGAAAAGTAGCTGAACACACAGCATGCATTACATCAAAACCATGTAAACACTAATTATTAATTAACAGTACAGTTAGCACTAAACAATATCTGCTCTGTACAGTTTCCTCAAATACAGTAAAGAGTTCAAAGGAAACATGAGATCATTTATGTAAAGATGACAGAAAAATAACAAAGGATTTTACTTTTGTACTTTGCTCATTTGGGGGCCTCTTGGTATTTGAAGGCCCTAAGCAGCTGTTTAGTTTGTTTATAGCATGGGCTGTCACTGAATGCGCTGAAGACATCTTCACCATTGGAAATTCAAGTATTAAATCTGAATTGTCAGTTAGCAAGAATGAAAACTTAGGGCAAAAAGCTGTCTGGTCATTAACACAGAAACCACTCACCCGGCTTGTTGAAACTAAAGGCTTCTCTGGATGTGCATGACCATGAGTCCTTAGAGAACTGTCCAAGGTTGAGCTTCAAATGCTCTTTCTTCACCACAGGTGGCCTGTATCAAAAAGACACAGATAATGCTTTGATTGTATTTGTGTGTGGATAAACTCAAAACCAGATAACCTGAGCTTCCAAAAATTGACAAATAATAATTCTGAACTTATAATATACTTATAATAATTCTGAATTTTAGACCACTTTGAAATTTTGATATTTGAGTCAATAAAATGTTACTTTTTGCATCCAAGACCCCTTAAACCTCTTGAAACACCAAGTCAAAGCATGCAGTGAAATCAAGAGAGGTCCAACACATCTAAAAACAAACAAACAAACAAACAAAAAAAAGAGATCTGAAGGGTGACACCAGGCCCTTCAGCCATGGTCTCCTCTACTGTTTGACGTCTCTTTGTATAAGATGTAAACTGAGTTACGTGGCGAGAGTTTTTCCAGCAAACCAGAAAAGCTGTTGACCTGCAGACAGTGGGCCGGCTGAATGACGCAGCGTGTGTCGTCTCTCTTTCTGCAATCTTCACAGGATCACCCATAGCCACGAAGGAGGTGTGCTGAAGAAAGACATAAAAACAGTCACAGTCACAGTCTTGTGCTGGTAACACCCATTTCATGGAAAGCTTCATAAAAAGGTCAATACCCTTGTCCCTCTTGTGTCTACTTAAAGCTGACGGTGCTGGTACTCCAGGTCATAGTGTGTCTTCCCTTAGCATGCACACCGCTGAGCATACAGTACTTCAGCCTGCATTCTGGTTTAACCTGAGTCTGTCTGCGAAAATGGCTTCTCAGGAACTGTTGAGTAGTTAAAGCCAGTTTAACTCCTAGTTTTTTGTGTTTTTAACAGATTAACACACATTCTCTTAATTGAGAAAATGGAAATACTCAGGTAAAATACAATTATCTCAAAAATGGATTTACAGGAAGTACAGCACTTGAGTAAATGTACTTAGATATGTTTCTCCACTGTTCATTACATTTTGATTTTCTGGTACAGTTTTTAGGCTCAGAGTTGGTGATGTTTTATTAAAAATGTGGTAATGTGTCTGCTGCTCATTTAAATTTGGTCTATACAGAACACAGTAAGGATACTGCATTTTATCTGAGCTAAAGCACAGACATGAGGTTGAAATGGCTTCCAGTGCTAAGTGGAGTGGACAGTGTGGTATTGTGAGAATTACTTTTTTTTCATGGTGACTTTTAAAACACTGCCAGCATAAATCAGTGTATAGCAGTGTCTTACTGGCAACAGTTTCCCTCGAGGAAACTTCCTCATTCAAGCCATGTACTGTTTGGTTGGAAAAAACTTTCTTTGATCAAAATAGCTCATGACCAACAGCTGCTGCTGCAGTGTTACCTTTTCCACAGATTGAGCAGCTCTGCTCCAGGCTCCCTGGAAGGTGTTGTTGTACTGGGAGACAAAATTATGATGGCGTCCGTCCCCTTTGATTGTGGGAAAGCCCTCTTCTACAGAGGAAATTTAACATTTCACTGCACAATACGTTCTACAGGATTCAGAGATGAACTCTCACACAGATTCCTTCACAGTTATTCATTACAAGGCGATAATGTTGTATGGCTGACAGCTTTTTGGAATGTTTACCCACTTCTTGAGAGTTAATTCCTAACCGAATCTGATGAATGTTCACATAAATCATATATGGCTTAGCACTGAATCCATAATCTAATATGGATTTATTGTTTTACTCAGAAAATTCAGAAAAATAATCAGAGTTAAATTAAGAATGCTGTCACTAACCTAGATGTTTAGCCGTGGCTTTTACAACAGGCATGCCATGGTGTGGGGTGAAGGAGGCTTTGTTTGTGCTTTCTGGGGTCTTGTCCACTTGGTGGATCTTCTTGATGGCCAGTGTTGGTCGGATGGGACTTCGAGAACGCTGGAAGGGCTGGGGCTGGAATTTCTGGGACTGGGTGGTGAGGAAAGCAACTTCCCCAGGGTCTGTTTGCATCTTGAAGTTGGTGTTAAGCGTGGTCCAGCGTGGGGTGCGGGTCATCTGTGGCAATGGGTGAGGCTGGTAGGACACCATCGCCTCTGTCAGGTACTCCTTGATGTTCCTCAAGTCCTTGTGGTCCACCTGGGCTGGGGTGGGCTGATGAACAGGTTCTGCCTTCTTGGAAGAAAAAGGCCGGAAGTCCTCCTGGAAACGGGTTGAGAATGCATCTGGATTGTTCCTGTCCAGAAATGGGATGTTGGTAGACAGGAGGAACTCTTTGCCTACAGGACGGGCTTGGATCAGTGTTTTTACCACCGCAGTCATATTGGATACCACCAGTGTCCTCCTTACATTACTGTAACTCTTTGGTTAAGCTAGCCACCTTCTTCTGAGGCAAGTGAAAAATGCTACAATGCCTCACCATGGAAACCTCTGGGCTGTGGAACATGATGATGTTGATACTGTTGCTGCTCCTGCAGCGAAACAAATGCATGCCCTGGTGTCCTGTTACCTGTCCAAATGCAATGGACGGGACACACAAAAGTATTGAACTGTAACATTTTATTCTACAACAAGGACACACACAAACAACTGCTCACACTTAAGTTACAGCCTTGCCAGAAAAAATTCTGAATTGCCCTGGTTTTCAGACTCAGTCACTGAGGATCTAATAGTGTAACTATAGACTTCCCTCCATCTGGCTTTGCTCGTGTTACAAAAAGGCAGCTTGACACAAGTTTCTTCACATATAAGAACCTACTAAATATTTGGAGGAGACGTGCTTCCCTTTTTCTAGAGTCATATGCATAATTCAGCACAACCTTAGATAAACTTACAATATCAACTTGCAGAGTGCCATGATTCAGTCTGCATTTGAGTGCACAATGCAATTATATTGAAAGTGTTTGAGGTGGTGCCTGTCCAATAAAAAGAATGCATATATAACACCATATCAAAAGAAAGGCTGTCTTTGGTTCGATATAACATGCACGTTATATATGGAAATGCATGCATAGAAAATAAAGTAGCATACAAATGCAATGTAATCCAATTTAAAATTTAACTAAATGATGCACTGTATTTGCTTGCTATACTTGCACAAATTCAAGCATTATGCTGTTCTGTTCATGCATTTTTCACAATGTGGCTCTAAATACATCATTACAACAGCAGGTGTCAGTCAAACTTAATTTTGGAGCAGTCCTGTCCAGCCCAAAAACGTAGCCCACTTTATCTCTAAGAAACTGAATCGCCCTTCAAAAATGAAAAGGCAAATAATTTTAGGTGCTCAAAACTCAACATGTGACTAAACAACCTCTCTCAATCATTACATTCTGTCGTTTAGCTAATTAGGCATTAATGTGCAGTCAGCTGAATCAACTGAATCACACTGCTAGCTGACGCCCTATTTACGGTCTATTTTTGTGTAATAAAATCCTGTAATATTAAAAAAACAAAACAAAAAAAACAAAACAAAAACCCAGAAACTGTACTGATGAGGTGCTTTCTTTTGGATCATACGCCGAACTGTGTGGTTCTTCGCATAAATTTTGTTGTTACCGGAATTTTAATTTAATTTTTAATATTAATTTTAATTAACAACGGCTCTCCTCGTTAAAACTTCGACGTGAATCGGAGCTAAATGAGCGATGAAATGTTTCTAAAATAGTTAATCGCCTTTTTCAAACGGATAAAAATACACTCGCAGGATTTTATTTCCAAGGAAACCAAGCAGAAGGAAGTGACGTATTTCAGCGGCAGCCTCTTCCGCTCTCTTTTCGTTGAGGCTCAGCTAGAGGCCGGGTAGGTACACGTTTTGTCTAGTACATATTTGTAGATTTTTAGTTACCCTTGACTTGTTGAGTGCGGCTAAAAACAACGTATTGTTCGTCGCATGTCGGCAGCAATTGGTATTAAGCATTACTGGCTCAGTTCGAGTGCAGGAAATAGTGAAAATTGCGACTGAGCCCCGCGCTAACTGTACGCATGTGGCGAGGCCCCGCGCCGAGCTGCTAACACGAGCTAACGGCTTCAGCTGCTGACCAAAAGCCAGCAAAAACTTTCACGGTTAATATAAAGGGTTTAGAAGCGGCGTGGAAGATCATACCGTTTTGTTTCTGACGTGTGTCCGTGTGTGGTCAGCGAGGTGGCTGAACTCGGAGCTAACGTCAGGTTTTCTCTCCCAGCCTGCGAACATGCAGATCTTCGTGAAGACGTTGACGGGGAAGACCATCACCCTTGAGGTTGAGCCCAGCGACACCATCGAAAATGTCAAGGCAAAGATCCAGGACAAGGAAGGTGAGCCGTGAAAGTGACGGGTGTCTTCACAGTTTGTTAGTTGGCGGTTTCCGCTGTATGACTTAACAAATACGTCTGTGTATTACCTTCAGATTTATTTATTTATTATTTTTTACCAATTGTGGTAGAGATGTAAGTTGATCTGTTAAATTATTTTGCTTTAGAGCAAGTCAGTAGATGTGGTCTTATGTGAGACCGGATTTCTGGCCCTCAAATCGGACCATTATGATAATTACTTTAATTAAAGGAACTTTACTGGTGACCTAACTGACCTATATTGCGAATTAAAAGCTGAAACAACTGACGTGTGAATCATGGTCAGTCCTTTGAACCACTTGGCATCTCTGCCTCCTTGTACTTAATGAAAGTTATTGTTCATGGTTAAATGTAAATGTTTGCAGGAATCCCCCCTGATCAGCAGCGTCTGATCTTCGCTGGCAAACAGCTGGAGGATGGACGCACACTGTCTGACTACAACATCCAGAAAGGTAACGGCGTATTTAAAACTATGCCAGATGTGCTGAATGTGTTAATGGTCACAATAAACCATAGACCAGCGTATTATGAAAGTGTTAATGGCCAAAAATATAAATAAGTTGAGCAGAGCTCTCCATGGTTCTTGAGGATTGTGCTATCATAAATTGTACTAATACATAGCAAGTGTATTATATTATAAAATTGCATTTGATTCCCTATTTTGTAAGTGGAGTACCATTGTTCCATTCTTAAGATGCCACTAATCTTTTACAGTGTACCTGGTTATTGTAAAATACTTGCGTAGAGAAGGCTTTCTGTTGCGCTGTTTGTCGATGTGACTGAACTTGAGATTGACATCAGTGTGTCTTAACTGCCCACCAGAATCCACTCTGCATCTGGTTCTGCGTCTGCGTGGTGGCATCATTGAGCCCTCTCTCAGACAGCTGGCCCAGAAATACAACTGCGACAAGATGATCTGCCGCAAGTAAGTCTTGAAAATCATCAAAGCAGTCTGTTTTTAACTTTATCTTATTGTGTGCAGTACTGCTGTTATTTGCAGTGAAGTTGTTAAAGTGTAGACAAACGCGTTTAAATGGCACCACAAGCAGTTTGGTTTGGTCAGTTTTATATAAAAAGAGTATCTATTTGAATAAAAGTCTGGATTTTAAATAAGATGGAAGAGTTGTAATTTGATTGCAGGGTTTGTTAATTTGTGTGAACATAAGCTGAAATTATTAGATAGGGTAGGTATAGGCTTTATTTACAACTAATGAATGGTTAAGTGGCTATTGGTGTTAAAGTTTTTTCAACGTTTAGCCAGTGTTTCACACTAAGGTTTAGTCTTATGTTGAAAACTGATTCAGACCCTCAGATTTAGGTTTTTGTGGGTTTGTTTCCCAAATTTGGCAGATGAGTTACTAAATTTGTAAGCACCAGAAATAAATCTTCTAGAGGTATATGATCAGGTTTTGACTATTTCAGAACTTTAATGTTGGTTCAGGAGAGTTTTCCTTAAAGTTGACTCCTGACCGCTTGTTTTGCAGGTGCTATGCCCGTCTGCACCCTCGTGCTGTAAACTGCCGTAAGAAGAAGTGTGGACATACCAACAACCTTCGCCCCAAGAAGAAGCTGAAGTAGACATTTTGACTGAATTGGCTCTCAATGCCATTTTGTTAAAATAAATGTAAAGAAAACGGCGCTGCTTGTCTGACTTGTATTATTCACTGGCAGGAAGAAATGGTGAATTTTTGGCTTAATGAGTTCATACATGGTTGTGAGGCTGTGCAGGAAGATTTTAACTGCAATAAAAAGTAAGACTAGCTGAAACCAAATGAAGCTGGTGCAAAAAACCTATGTTACTGTTTGTCAAATGTTCCCAAATGAAGATTAAAGATATTCATGAGTTTGGCAAGTAATTGATGTCAGAGGCCTGTTCTAAGAAGCCTGTTTAGAGTTATTTGGGTAATTCAGTAAACCTGCTGCTTGGAACTTGCGCTGGTTAACGTGAACAGTGGGTGCACTCAAAACCTGACCGACACGGTGCCGGTTTATGCTGGTTGGAGTGATTGCCACTTTATTTCAACTTGGCACACAAAGCAGCACAAGCAGTTTGTGTCAGCTTGACTTGATGACACTGCAACAAACAAAATAACATGTGCCCCAACTGCATTAAGATTACAGACTAACACATTTCACATGTCTGACTGAATCCAAACCAACACTAAAGATCTGTGAAAAGATAGGTTTATCACATTTCCAACACCTGTTGCTGTCTGCCAGCTGATAGAAATCATACCTGCCACCTTGTAGCAAGCAGCACGGCCAAATGCATCGCAGCCACTACGTACTACAAATTTACAGCTCAAAGTGTGATGAACGGAGTTAGTCCAAGCTGACATGTTGAATACCAACATTTTTCAGTCCAGTAAAAAAACTAAAATACCTGTCAAAGAAAAAACTGAATCATGTGGAAGCGTAAGATGCAAACTGTAGGAATGCTGAATTACACAACACAACCCTGAGTTTCTTGCCCTCCCATCACACAAAGACCACAGCAGTGACTTTGCATGGCAGAGTTTTAATGTTAAACACTTCTATACAAATATAAGGAACTCATCTCACATTGTCAAATCCCATACAAACACCTGCTCTACTCAATTTAGTGATTCTTGTGAAACAAAATCGTGGCCTCGAACTGACCAACACCAGTTGACAACTCCACTCTTACTTATCAATACATCAATGAAACTAAATGAGGTATTTTTGAGTTGCACTGAAAGGTCAAATGTTTCGGGCAATGAGCAGTTAAAAGCAAACTTAAGTTACATTTAAAAATCTGATGGAGATGAACTTCAGCATTATACAGAAGTTGTGTTTTATTCCAGTTGATGTGGCTTCAGCGTGACAGCGGTGCATCTTTGGTACTGCATTCTCTCTTGTAGCTGGCAATAGATGTTATTAAAAGGCCTTATTCCAATGTGTTTAAGGAGGAATCCACCCACAGATGTTCAAACATTCTGTTTATTGTAGGGCTTAGTTTTGTTTTTGTGATGTGAGCAATGTCCCTCAACCTGCCTCTACTATTTGTCAGCTGGTGACTTCCTACATTTCCCAGAATATATTCTGACACCACATCACCAGCAGGTCTCCAAATAGTCTCAAATATAAGGTGGATTTCTCCTTTAACCTGTTGTAGATGCACAATAATACTGACAATCTAATTCACATTGTATTATAAAATTATAACAGCTGATCATATGGTGTACCCTGTACACTTTCATGTGTTGTTAAAAATTAGTCCTCTCTGTTGCCCCCACAACCTCTCAATGTAGAGGTCAGACACCAGGGGGGGGCGGTTGGCCTTACAGTTGGAGGACTGTCTCCCTGCCCCCCTTTCTGTGTATACAGAAACTACCCTTAATGTATTTACAGTGTCATTGTGCATTAATGATACACTGGAATAAGGCTGTTGTGAAGCAAAGTGTTTGTGACATCAACCGCAAGGAGCTCGTGCTGAGGAGCCGATGGCCTCCGCATTTTCTTCATGCTTGATAAAAGGCTGGTAGCAATCTGTCATAACCTGGTAAAGCCAGGGAAAAAAAAATAGTTTTGGGAAACAAAGCACGTGCTGTTAAAATGGATGAGAACAGGCTTTTACACAGGTCTCATTATCCTACAAATTACTTGTATTTACTATAAACAGGCATCTATGCTAAAAACTTTATTGCTAATTCAGTGTAGCTTGCATGTAGCAGCTGTCAGAACTGCCAGATAGTGTAGTAACCATAGCAACTTGTCAAAATGATGAAATGTCAGTCTTATTGGACTGAAGATGCAATAAAACCTCTAATATGATTCATAGCAACATAATGCAATAACTGTTAGTTAATTACTGTTAGGCTTGTTGAACTCAAGCTATAATATAAGTTGTGGTTATAAATACACCATCAGTTGAAAATGGTACAAAGTAATAATTGCAGGTTAATGTAATAATGTGGTGCTAGTACATTATTTGGTAGTTTATTACATTAACAGATTTTGTTATGACCTCTTTAAATCACATTTTGACATGTTATTATGATCCTGGCAGTTACTGCATCATCAGCTGCAAGAGACTGCACCTTATTTGTACCTATATTACTGTCATATGAAGAAATCAATAACTCATCAGGGGGCGAGAAGCAAAGATCGATAGATATTGTGCATCATAAGTTCACATACAAAGCTGACAGACAAGTCAATTAAGTACCCACTTACTAAAACTACTGCAGTTGTACTTTTTAACTCGAGCAGTCTGAGGTTGCACACTACTAAGTATTGTACACACACTCTCTCACACACTCACACACACACACACACTTACTTCACATTCCTTGGCAGGTACGAGGCTTCTGCAGAGCTCATGCAGTGCTCTCAGAGTGATCTATGCTCTGCGGCTCCGCTGAGCCTCTCTCTAGGGTTATTATTACTGGTATGGTAAATGGTAGCGTTGAGCAACACAGAAAAAGTACATGAAGTAGATCTGGATCATTTTGTGAACACTGACAAATGTAAACAAAGTAAAACTTGGCACAAACATTATCAAGTGCAATCTCAGGTTCAACTCGACAACATCAGGGCGGGAAAGCAGCGTCTCTGTCCACAGGCACGCATCAGGGCCTTTCCTTCACATGCTGATCTACCTGTCAAAGTGGAGAGAACAAACCTACCAGCCGCAGCTTGAATTTAGCAGCAATCTGGCCGGTAGCCATTGTTGATTTCCCATCCTGACTGTGAGTAATCCATCGATGAACATGAATAATAGAATAAGTGGTGCGAAAGAGCAGTCCTCATAAAACATGAACAAAAAAAACGGTCGTACGCTGGCGGTCCTCAGATGACAAAATGTGAGCAGGTTGTTGCATCTCTGAGTTTGTTGATGTTCTGGCTGGTATGAGACCAATCCAGGCTGCTGATGGTGAACTGGAGCTGACTTTATTCAGGGTCTTTGCCTCCATGTGTCCTTACGCCGACCAAACTCCTACTGGATGCATCTCCACAGTGTTGAAGAAAGGATGACCTCAAGGTTGTTATTGTGTAAAAGCAGACACTTTACTTGTAAAGCTTGTCTTGATTTGTCTCAGTTGTCTTACTCGCAGTGACTTCTGAGATCTACCAATAACATTATGAGAAAATGCATATCTAAAAAGCCTTATTCATACAGGACTATTATTATGTCTAGGCCCTTAGGGTATTAGTTTAATGTGTCTTCTGCCAAACTGCAGTGAAAAAACATTTATGGACAGTCGCTTTGTTGTTTCTATAAACCAAATGTCCAGAATTATGATATATATTTATATTTAGTATAGGTATAAAAATGTAATTGTCCACAAAACTTTATTTTTCAACCATCTCAAGTCCTGATGTGAGCCCTGCTGTTAGAGGACTGCAGTTTTACCATCTGTGCCCAGACACAGTTCAATGGTTGAGACCTCCAGCTCTGCAGGAAAACAGAGCACAACTGGCTTTTAATAAACACCATCAGGCCATTATCTTTTGATTCTTTCCTAGTTTTACTCTTGCCTCTCAATTCAGTAAGAGAATATACTGATACTAAGTAGAAAATCATCTTACCTAATACCTGTTGGAAATGTCTACTTTTGCAAAATAGCAGGCTTAAAATCAGTTTTGGTGCAAGTCCTCTTTTAAAAAGGTACACTGTGTATTATTTGCGATCAATCAATCATTTTCTCAGTCCCTTTGAGACATCAGTATAATTACCATAAACAATTGAGACCATCACTGAAAAGACTGTCAGCTTGTAAAAGCCACTACTCAGCTACTCAGAGCAAATTGATCTAAATTCGACAGAGTTTTCAGTGATAGTAGATGGTGAAAAGAGTAAAAACCTGGTGTAAATATAATTTGATCCTTTTCAGGGTTAAGGGGCTGAAGGACATGCATCTGCTGGGAACTATGATATGGAAAACAGTGTATGATAATCATACCAAGGTTGCAATAATATTGTGTGATTATGTTTTATTCTGCACAGAGCACCTTTAATACCTGTTGTTTACCTGCACTGATCTTAAAAAAAAAAAAAAACAGATCCATGAAGGTAAACACCTGTACCTTTTCCTCCATATTGCTTTGATTTCTGCTCAGCTGTTACACCAGTAAAACATAAATCAAGGCCACATGGGTGGAACCAGCGCTGTGGAGATGCAGCCCAACTGCTCCTGTAGCTATTTGTCAATGAGCTTTGCCAGGCTCTGTCTCAGGTCGCTCAGGTCGCAGATTTTGACATCCAGAACCTCGATGATACGTCGGACCTCGACCTCCGCCTGGTCCCGCTCCTCCCGGCTGGAGGCCAGCGTCTTTTCAGCACTCTGAACCCGATCCTCCAACTCGGTGTTTCGTCTCTCCACATCCTGCAGACACATGAACTGTTGTTAATACAGTTGTCTTACCTGGATGTATTTCTGAATATTTTCTGAATGGGCTGGTATCATGAGCAACCAGTGATTTACATGTTTATAATATATTTTTTGGTGGAATACACGTTGCAGAGAAGTATTGTAAATCACTCTGGTCAAGAGCGTCTGCAAAAATGTTATAAATGTTAGCCTGGAGTACAGTGTTCCCTGCTGTTATTTTTGCCACCTCTGTCCATAAATATGCTCTGATAATAATATGTTATAGAAGGCTGACAATAATGCACATGTGCAATAAGGTACATTGCTTTTCTTCTGCCTGTATGGTTCCTCTTTCTGATGTTTGGGCAAGCAAGATGGATCAAAAGTACTTTATCAAAATTAGGACATTGTACACAAATGTTTATATCTGCAAACTGAGTTTAGTGATGAGAAATATAACTTATCCCAGTGTATGTCTACATGCCTATACTCTTTCTATACAGTATTGGTGTATATCTGACTTCCTGTACATTTAAATTTCAACATGAATATAGTACAAATATGTACTGTGACAGATGCAGCTTTGGAGCAGGTACAAGTAAAGCATCTGGTTTACAGGCACTTTGGCAGATACAGTTATCTGCTGCAGGTTTGAACAGTAACCATTTCATCTCTACTTAAATGCCTGTAAATTCCTCATTCCTTTTGTGTAATGTCCTATCAGGCTTATTTGCCTTAAACTGTTTAAACTGCAAATCTAAATGTGCAATTTTGTGCTGTACGAGGTCATTGTGTATTCCAAATGCACCAATGAATAGATTATTAAATGAACACAAGGACAGAAAAGGTCAAATATGAATAAACATAATTCACTGACACCACGACTAAAAATGATAGAGGACTTAATAAAGGCTATCCAATATGCATCAGGTATAATCTTATGCATTAGCATTGAAATTCAATACAGTTTCTTTTTCTCCTTGAAGTCCTCAGTTCTCCCGTACTGATTCTCTGCTGCAGGTCTGAACTGCGCTGTCTCTTTTATAGGCACAGTATCAGGGCTTTGACTTTCCATTTGTCGACTCTGTGGCTCTGTTTGGTTTGGAGAACAGCAAACAGCATGTAATCCGGTCAGCACTCTGCAAAACTAAGACTTTAGTGTTTTCTACTGTAAGGAAGCTTCTAGTCTACACATATAGTATCAAACCAACAGACCATAACATGATGGGAAAATAATAATAAATAAATGTAATGTAATATGGTGAAGACAACAAAAAAGGATACATCAGCAACGCAACAACAGCTTCTACTAGTATAAGACTTGAAAAGAAAATCCTTTAAAGACTGAACTGGTGACGTCGATTTTTTGCATCAATGGCAAAAAATAAATGAATGCCTTTGTTCACACTGAAGATGAAATGCTATTATCTCCCTCCCAGTCAATGAAGTCGTTTTCTTGCTCTTCGGTGATATAATACAAGCTCCACTAGGTTAAGTAACAATGAAAATGTAGGTGAGGAGAACCAATTTTGTGCAGTGTAAATTTAGTACAATTATGTTAACAAGAAAAAAAAACCTCCCATTATCTCTGAGTGTTCAGGATTGCACCAGCCCATCAGAGCCACCAACCAGTCCCATTCATTATCTAACCCTTTATAAGAGTTGTAGACTTGAAAAAAAGTCTGTCTTCAAAGTGTTGGACTATCTTAAAGATCTTGACACACCACAGTTATGAAGTTTTTCTCTTCAAGGATGATATAAAGAAAAACACAAAATAAATAAGTAAAGATTTAAATACACAGGATTTTAACGGTTTATAACTCCCAAGTTAATTGACAGTGTACTTAATACAGAGACTACAATTTAACAGCAATGCAAACTTAGTTTGTATTGTTTGGGAATTTCCGTATTACTGAATTACTGTCTGATCTTATCTCTGTCATTCAGAGAGGAAAATGCTAGTTCCTAGGGACTATTTCAGTGAAGATTTAATTAATTTGGGGTCTATTCACTACCATAGGGGGGAAATGGGCAACTTAGTTTAACCAATACTGTTCAAAACATTTTTTTATTATTGTGTATAAATCTATGGGTGTAAGCTACAAGATGGCAGCTATGTCTAATTTTCCCCTCTTCTTGTTTATATGAGATAATGGGCCCCTGGGCACTGACATGTAAAAGGCCCCCCACCCGTACTATATAGGAGCAAGACACCCAGACTGAAAGACATGCTGTTGGTAGTCGTTTTGTGTCTTTCTGTAGTCATTTGGCATGTCTTTTTGTTAATTTTGCATCTGTTTACAGTCTTTTTTTTGGCATTTATGCATTATTTGACAGGATAGTAGAGAGAGACAGGAAAGGAAGGGGGGAGAGAGAGAGAGGGGATGACATGCAGCAAAGGGCCCAGATATTTTACATCTCTTTATAGTCATTTTGTGTTTATTTCAGTGATATTTTGCAGGTAAAGCCCAGGGGCCCCCAGACCCTTTGGGCTCCTGTGCCTGGCAGGCCCATTCAGTAATCCATTCATGATTATTATTTCTCTTACCTTCGCTATACCTTATTGTTTGTTAATGGAAAAATCTTGTAATGTAAAACTTTACTTGCAATTTACAGTATGTGCCCTAAATGTACAGTAACCAAAAATACATTCTTTGACCATTAAGTCTGTCTGAGTTATGTGCCATTTCCCAGTAACACGAGTATACTAAGTAATTTAGTTCTGACTGTTGACTGCAACATGACGAGTCAGTCTGCGAGAGAAACAACATACTCAGCTTGCTGTCAGCTCACCTGGAGTCTCTGCATGGCCTCCTCCCTCTCCTTCTCTAGCTCACCCACATCTGTTTTCTTGCTCTGTAGATTGTGAATTTCCTGAAAACACAGTAATTTTAAACTGTCACAACACCACACATCCACCTCCCAGAATGTGGAGCATACATCTCTTGATTTGCACCAAAATAGTTCATGTGGTTCTAAAAGAAGCTGAGTCATTTATCATAACCAGGTTGGTGATAAAATTAGGGACACCTTGATGTTTCCGGGGAGGAGAGGGAGTCAGCCCCCAGGGAAACATACCACTGTGACCTTGCACAAATTCTGTTGCCAAAAGTGGAACTTGTTTAGATGACGGGGCAGACATGGTTATGTTAATGAGGCTGGAGGACAGCAGCAAGCTGCTTTCGAGGAATATTTCACCTTAATATCCATTTTATTTATCCAGGGAAAACGGTTTTTGGTTGAGCGTGCCCAGCATGCATTTGATGGACACTGACTTCAAAGATAAATTAAGGACTTAAAAATACAAACTAGAAGGGCAAAAGTAAAATCCAAAAGACACATTCTCTTCTTTTAAGTCCACATGGATTTTTGAACGTTTAGTTTGGTAATTATCTTTTGGTCAACACAAAAACAAGATTACTGAAGCAGAAAAATCTCATTAAAAGCCTTGAAGATGATTCAAAGAACAAACACAAAGTGGCACTTGCAACTTTCCACCTCTCCAAGCTTAATACCTTTACTAAATAAAAGTTTTCCTGAATGTTTCCAGGTTTTTTTTTTTCTTTTATCAACTAACACATCCAATTGATTACTGGCAATATATTATGTATGCTGGTGTATTCTAGGCTGGCTTTGAACAGTGTTCAGTGCAGGGAGTGAACTTGCCTGGTCCTTTGCGCTCAGCAGGGCTTCCAGCTCCTCCAGTGACCGACTCAGCTCCTCTCTGACAGTCTGACCAGCAGCAGGATGCCCCAGCTGGGCCTCAAGCTCTGCCACCTGGAAATCACACACACACACACACACACACACACACACACACACACACACACACACACACACACACACACACACACACACACACACACACACACACACACACACACACTTAATACATACTTAATAATAAAACATACTTAATAATAAAACTAATAAAACTACAGCCATCATAGCAGTTCTGTGAGGCTGTACTTAGGCACAGCGGTGCTTTGAGCTAAATGCTGAAATGCTGAGCAGAATGCTAACATGTTGATGTTCAGCAGGCATAATGTTTACAATTTCACCATCTTAGTTTAGCATGCTAATGTTTGCAGACCAGACATTTAGAAACCATGAATTTCAACAACGCTAAACAACCTCTTGCAGTTACACTCGAGCACAGTGTTCCTCTCACGTTAAATTGATCCTGAGCCTGCAGAAAATCACTTCAGGACTTGGAAACTCTCCGTCTGATTTAGTTTCATTATCTTAATCTAACAATTTGAGTCGCTGATCAGTCCAGGTTTCATGGGAATATGTTGTTAGGTTTATCTTTAATTCGCTGATGGATAAAGATGAGAAACAAGAATACAATTGGCAATGGGGAGAATGATGCACTGGGATCTCATTTTAGCAGTTATCCAATGAATGGGCTTTGAAAAGGTTGTATAAACCTAATTTTCTAAATCCAGAGAACACCACATGACCTTTAACCTCCACTGAAAACATGGAAAACAGCAAAATTAGCATTAAAAAGGTTTTTACACGACGGCAACAATGTACAAATACAATAATATAGTCAACACAGAAATATACACACACATACACACAATAATAGTCAACACAGAAATATATATACACACACACAAACAATAATATAGCCACACACATACAGACACACACAAATACACTTGTTTGATGTTTGATGATTACCATTGATGGAAATGAGGAAAACCAACAGAGGGTCATTGCCTAGCCGCCCACACACACACACAGTCCATTTAGTCAGAACTCGAGCGTCTTCAGCAGCATCCATCATGCATCACTATGCTGTGCAATCTACAAACAAATCGAGGACATTTTCTTGAGTCATTCCCTCTTTCATCTCTCTTGAAGTGGTCACAATACTGAACTCTTTCGCCTTGGAGACTTTTTTTAATTGTGGAAAATCTTGAACAATATTTTTCCCAATCTGACTCCCTTTAACATATTAAGGGAAAAGCCAAAGATGGTGAATGACAGTTTGACTAAAAAAGGCAAAGTGTTCAGCCTTTGAAGTCTGAACATGATGTGCTTTAAAGTTTGTGGTTCACTGAGTATCTGCTCTGTTATCTGTCAGTCAGAAGAGCCAGGCTCTAACGCTGCCATGGTCCCAGTGGGCCTTGCTTAACAACAAAAGAAAAACAATGTATTATAATTTCTGCATGCTCTGGGAGTAATCAGATTAAGACAATAATCTAATTGTGTCCCGAGTGTTTACATAGTTTGAAGTAACAGGATTTGTTAATAACAAGCTTTACACAGATTCATTTAAAAACTGATAAGGCTCATATTATATCATGTTGATTGTTTTTTAAATCTGACAGTAGCTCTACTGACCACTACACAGTCTGAATATATTTGCCCTAAAAAAATTGACATGTTGTTCAGAAATCTGTGTGTAAAAAACGAGTAGTCTAACCTGACTGTCGGCCCGTTAAGATAATTAGATAAAAAGGTTTACATGACAGTATGAGTTTTCAGAGTGTTGCATTAATTGGATTAAATGGATCAACATTGCTTGTGCATCGTGTCAGTCACATGCCAGTTGCTGTAGATGAAACCTGACTTTAGACGTGATCACAGCTGACAGCTGAAACATTTGTTTGCTAATTTACACTTGGACTGTTCATCTTTTACACACAGATACTTATAATATCTAGAACAATCTTAAATTTCTCAACTGCCGGCCAAATATTCAACTGTGAGGAGTGTAAGGATTGAAATCACAGTACCGTATAAAGGTGAAATGATTAGTTAATTAATAGATTAGTCAATTGACAGAAATTTCAATGGCAACAATTTTGACAATTCATTAATTGTTTTTAACTTAACTCTTGCAACTATTTGTGAATATTTGATGGTTTCTTTGTCTTCTGTGACAGTAAACTGACTATCTTTGGGTTTTGGACTGTTGGTCAGGCAACAATCAAATTGCTTTGAAGACGTTGCCTTGGGCTTTGGTAAATTGTAATGGACATTTTTTTCATTTTCCACTATTTTCTGTATTTTTATAGACCAAACTATTAATTCAATTTGAGAAAATAACTGGCAGATTAATCAATAATGATAATAATAGTTTGTTGCAGCCTATAATATGTAGAAATGCTGCTGTGTCCTTGTACTGACAATTTATGATGGATAAGAAGTCAGACATAAAAAAAAGGTTTTCTTTTACAAGAAAACGGGAATTCAAACAAAGATGCCTCAACTCTTGACCTCCTTGCTTGTTATTGCTTATTGCTTGCATTTCAATTCACTGAATGTCTGAAATGTAAATGTGTGTGTGAGGGAAGAGAGGGTTTCCTGCTCCCATGTCAACATGTTCCTTTCCCTCCCTTTAGCATCTCCTCTGCATTTTCGCAGGCAATTTCAAAGTGGCTCTTTATAGATTCCACGCTACACTATGTCACACGCCATCCGAGTCGAGCTTCAGAAAACCACCGCGGGTTGAAGGGGGGGTCCACATGATCCCAGAAGACTCAACCCCCTTCGTATCCAGCCTGTGTGAGACAGCTACTGTCCCCAGAGGAACCAGCTCCATAGCTCTGAACTCCACACAAATGTAGACAAAGAGAGAAACCGATTTCTTTCTAAATGAATGTTCCCAGGAACGTTTTAATCTTAATAGACTGACAGGAGATTGAAAAACCAACGGTGTTATATGTGTATATATATATATATATATATATATATACACGTCTGGGAGCAGTGAGCAGAATAAGATATCACCAAAAATAAAAATAAAAATAAAAACAGATGGTGTTGAGCCCTAGCTTGTCAATCTATTATTTACTATATTTCACAAAGTTAATTAGGAATGAATTTCTGTCAACTGATTCCAATGATGACCCTGGTTAATGGCCAAAAGTATTAAAACATGGACAAAAAACAGTCTCTACTGTGCATCAATTCAGTATGTTGCTCATATTTTTGGCCAATATGTGGCTAAATACACTTCCATTATCAAATCCTACCTTGCGAGCAGGTGAGTGCATTCGTGAAGAGTACGTATGGATGGGTGTTATGACAATGTATACCATGAAACAATATAAACCTGCCTACTGTCAGAGGTCTGCAATATCGTTTATAGAGCTTCAATGATTAGTCAAATTAATTGACAGCAAATTATTTGGCAACTATTTTGCTAATTGATTAATCATTTTAGCAATTTTTCAAGCAAAACTGCAAAATATTCTGAGGTTTCAGCTTCTCAAATGTGAGAATTTGCTGCTTTTCTTTGTCATATATGACAGTAAATTGAATATCTTTAGGATTTGGACTGTTGGTCGGACAAAACAAGGAAATTGAAGACATCACTGTGGGCTTAGAGAAATTGTAAATGGCAGTTTTCTATATTTTTTAACATTTCATTGACTAAACAAATAATCGATTAATCAAGAAAATAATCTGCAGATTAATCTCTAATGAAAATAATCAGTAGTTGCAGCCCTAACCTTTTATACTGTAATATCTATACCTTTAATATATCTGGTTGTATTAGATAGGCAATATTGAGCAGGACTGCGTTATGGCAATATTGGATTTTGTGTGATTTTGTATCAATGTTATGAATGTAATGATTTGTTGGATATTTAAAATTACAATGTATCATGTCACGATATATACTGATATTGTGATATAAAATCACATATACTATGATAGAGGATTTTATTCTTATCGCTCAGCCCTAAGAGCACCGACCTTCTGTGCTGGCTCACTCATTTTAGGAGGCATATTGGTTTAACTAAACTATCCAACTAAATTTAAGACTGTGCTGCTTTGATGGAGGTATGCACTCTCTGAGCAGCTCACTACCTTTAAACAGTTTGTGAGACTCTCCAAAATGTTTATCTATGGAATTAAATTTGTGCTGCATCTAGAAATTTGATTTACGTCCAAAAATCACAGTTGGCAAAAGAATCCCCAAAACTCAGAAACTCAAACAATACAGTCACGCTGAAACTATGGGTTTGGATGCAAATCAAATTTCTTTGCATTTCATATTTTAGCTCTTTGTCATATTTTGTAGTGGTTATAGTTTAGATGATTGTTGCTGTTTTCCTACATAACTCCATATAGACCTTGCAAAAGACACAATTCAAAATTTAGCAAAATTAATGATATCCGCAAAAATTTACTCAAAGAAAAGTCAAATTAATACTTAAAAAAAACAAAAACAAACAAACATGAACAAGTATACAAAAACCTATTCAAGTATGCTGCAGTCAAGTACAACATATAACTAAGTATTGCACTCCATGTGTTGCTAATTATCAGTAGAACTGAGCAGGGGTCAGAGTCAACCCAGAAACCCAGAAAATAAACCTGGAGTCTTTCTGTTGTGGATGAACACAAACATGGCAGAGAGTGTGACGAGGGAGAAAAAGCCAGCCAACCTCTCTCCTCCTGCTCCTGTGATGATGATTTATCTTCTTCCTCTAACTGGAGCAGGGAGGGGGGGCAGTATAGGGTGTCCTGTCCCAAAAAGAAAAAAAAAAAAACAACAACATCCCTGCCCCCCTCAACACCCCGTTGCCAAACCCTGGAGGCCTGCTCCACTTCCAGCCACCTGGTTGACTTTGCTGCAGTGTGTGTGTGTGTGTGTGTGTGTGTGTGTGTGTTTGTGTGTGTGTGTGTGTGTGTGTGTGTGTGTGTGTGTGTGTGTGTGTGTGTGTATTTGCGGGGGGGGGATAACCTTCACCTGGACTCGGAGAGACAGATGAAACCACAATAGTGGACTAAAAATAAAGAGCCAGTTTTCTGTTACTGGTCGTAATAGTTCCATTGCAGGCCGGTTGCGGCAGCACTTAATTCTCTCGCATTGAAGAAGCCTTGTTAAGCTTGACCAAGGGCATAATTTTCTCTTCCTAAATTAAAGATGAAACGCCTCCGATCTGGCCCCGCGATTATCACGGGAGCCTGTCAACAGAAATATCCCAAGGAGGGGGGGGCTGGATGAAAAATGCATCTGCAGTTTGGAAGAGACCAAGTCCGTGTGGGGATGTTAGTGTGATAGTTATAGATGTATAAATAAAAAAAAATCTGCATAATATCCAGTTGCTATCCGAGTGGTCACATAGCGAGGAAATGCTTCATAGAACAATAGAACAAAATCATACGCTGTATTTCTGCTTTGATTTAAGAGTTAATTTTTTTCTTCTCACCTCATCTGTCATTTGAAACCATATGCAGACACATATGGGTTTGAAGATTTGGTCTAAATTATAACCCTGATCATACTTCCTAAACAATTATTAATAAGTAATAATACAAGTTAAAGAGAATTTACTACTATCTACTGTATATCTAGTTTATAATTCCCCCAGTAATGCATACCGTAAATACTTATTTCTTTATATTTTTTTACGTTTACCAGATTTTTGTGAGTTTCCTTTATATATTAGGTTTACAATATCCAAACTACACTGAAGCTGCCCTAAATAAAAGGCAAAGACGTGACAAAACAGTTTGCAGAGTGACTTGTTTTGGAGAAATTTGCTGGAGGACAAATTTCCTCCTTCTGGTGTGAAGTGACAGTAAGCGGAGCATCACACAATGCAGCACTGACATGAAAACAATCAACTCAGCACAATGAAATAAAACAGCAAGTCCATCCAGGTTAATTGAGGTGGACTATCCTGTTCTATGCAAGTTGTCTTCTTTAAGTTTAAATTACTAACTTCTGATGTTGGTGTCGCAGTGTAAAAATTCAATATCACCAAATTAGCAACGCTTAACTGCGGACGTTACATGAAGCAGGCGCACTGTCATGAAACAACATACACACACAATATGACACAATACAACAGCCCTGCAATAGGAGTTAACTTTAGTAGCTGATCACTCTAGTTTTTGAGACCAGTAAATGATTTTCTTGCTAAAGTGTTGACTGTTAGACCTCCAACTACACCAATCTACACCAAGACAACAAGACAAGAAAATACTTGTTTCTGATTATTTTGCAGGTGTTGTTAAGACTGTATCAACTGAAAGAAATAGTTCAACTTCTAGTCAATAGTTTAACTAATGTTCTGAATGAGTACTCTGGTCAAGACAAGGCATTTTACATGTTTTCCATAGCCAAGAATCATGCGTCTATGAAGGCCTTACAATCTGTACAACAAATGACATAATTTTAGACCCTCAATTCTGATTGGATAAAATGCAACAAAAAAAAAAACCTTTAAGGGAAAAAACCTCATACTCAAGGTACAGTATTTTTAACTGCAGGTTACCATAGCGACAACACTGATGCGTCACGCTACTCTCCCTGGTGTAACTAACCTAACAATGGGTTAAAAAGATTACAAACAATTGAAACATACCCTCTTTCTCTTTTTTCCTTTGGTAAGTGGCCATGGTTTGATAAAACACTTTGCAGTGTCCCGAAAAAAGAGAATCATAATCCTCTTATTATACTGGGAAAGCTTGTTGTGCATTAATGTTTACTTGGCTTATTGCGTCATGAACTGCTGGTGCATCAGTTGCAAACACTTTTTATTTTTAATTATGTGATGAAGCAAGAATGAACTCTCAAAAATGTGCCAACATACCAAACACCAGTCACAAGTAGAATATTTGCTTAGTAACACTTCAGACTATCATTAACACCTCAAGTCTCAGCCTTGACCAAACATTATTACTTGCACTACATGGTTATGAGCTGCAGGGATATTGTATTATGAGGTGTTCATTTGTCCGCCCTCTGTACATCACCTGGTCTCTGAGGCGATCGGTCTCCTCCTGGTATTCAGCCAGCTGTTTCTTCCACTGCTCCACGCTGCCGTTGGCTTCCTGCAGTGCTGCCACCAGCTTGGCGTTACTGTCCTGCAGGGTGAAGAGTTCGGCCTCCAGATTTATCTCACACATGGACCTGAGGAGGCACAAAAAGACAGTAATCTTTTATTCTCTTCTGGTGCTGAGCTGTTTTTGCTGCCTGCTGTGGTCAAACACTACGCTGATGAGAGCAGCGAGAGTGAACCAAAACAATGAGCTGAAAGATGATAAACAAAACTCTGTAGAGCTGAGAGGAACTGCAGAGTGAGGTGATAATTAATATTGATTAGTACAGCTTTAAAGACTGGTCTACTGCTACTGTCAGAGAGAAGCATTGCTGGTGAGGAAAATGCAGAAGATAAGGTAATGAAGTGAAACTTTTATATTATGCTGCACCAGCTGTTTGGAGAAATTTGATGGACATTTATTTGATTTTAAGAAGCCATAAGCTCATGTATTTTAATGTTTTCAGAGAGGTCAGACAGAACAAGATGACTTCCTGTAATTAAAAAGTGTCTTTTAATTAATCCACTGACTTGAAAATGACCTTTAAATGTGACTTATTACCTTTTTTCCATTTCTTTCTATTAATTATTATTATCATCATCATCATCATCATCATCATTTAAATATTCCATCTCTCTTTTCTTTCTCTTTTGTCATTCATGTCTTTGAGAGGCAACTTATAAGTTGTACCATTAACTAATAAGTCCAAGATGCTGATAGTTTTCAGCTTTGGTACTGAAATGAAAATAGTCCCCCCAATGTGTATTTTGTCTTATAACCTGCAACAGAACAGTATGCACCTATAATAGTGGAGAATTACAGAGAGCAAAGGGTACAATGGGAAAAATAAACCAACACGTGTGATGTGTTATCCTTTATTAACATGCAGGAAAGACAGATCCGGTCCTGCGTGCCGGTAAAGGTCAGGATTCAGTGGGGATATTTAATAAACCAGAGAGCCTTCACAAGAGAAGATGGAGATTAGGAAACAGAGTCTTTGGCATGACGACCAAACTAACAGCCTGACAACCATAAAACTACTCACCATAGCAACAGGAGAAAAAAAGCCTGCGTAGGCTTATAACAATCATAAAATAAAATCGTTGGGATAATAGGTTGTAAAGCAGCCGAGTGTGAGCGTTTTTCTGCTTCCTGGCCTCAGATGGAAGTTTGAGTGATCAATAATGGGCACCATACTGACGATAATTACGAGCTGCTACATTCAGACACACACCACTGCAGAACTGGGGAGTGTCCACCTGTATTGCGGTTTCCAGGCAGACTAAACTTCTTGCTTTGTGGTAAAGTGTTTCTAGAATGACTCATTGCTTGCTCTTCTAGTTTATCATTTTTCTTAAGAACTGAAAGTGAGTTTTTCTTACACGCTAACAGGAGGACAACAGGAACACAGTCTTACACGGGTGAGTTGTTTTCTCTGAGGGCATTACTCATTCACTGCTGGTAAAGAAACAGTTGTATTTCCTGTTTTTTAGTCCCCAGTATGAGTCAAGCTCCTAATGCACTAGATCAGTGGCACTCCTGGTCCTGAAGAACCCCAGCACTGCATATTTTCCATCTCTCCATACTCCGCCCACACCTGACTAACTCTTGATTGGCTGAGCTAGCTCCCACAATTTATGTTCACACCTCTACCTATGCTGTTTCCCGTCCCGCCTGCTTTTTGCCACACAAAGTGCTTTGGGCTCCTCAGGACCCTGAATTCTACACTTCCCACAATGCAACTTGATAGCTTCCCCATTCGTCAGACCCTCCCTGCCTGGCAAATGTCCACATCTTTCAAATGTCATGACCCCAGTTTGTAATCAAGGTTTTCTGTTAAATATATGTTGAGATACAGAAGACATTATAACTTATTTTACAGGCAGAGTGGCACTCTATGACCTCTGTTTTTGGAATTTTCCCGAGGCCATAGTGCTTGTCATGACAAGTACCCCCTTTTAACCTGTAATTAACCTGCTCCACTATGTTCACCAGCAAGTCGCCAACTGTGTTTCCTGCTGTCTGGTGCTGAGCAGGTCATGTACGGTGAGTTTTTAGAGCTTTTTCTCTGAAAACAACTGCCTCCTGCGGCTGAAAATGACGCTATAAGAGTGAACCAAAACAGTAAAGTGGCCGAAAAGATAAACAATGAGCTGAAACTCGCTATAAAGCTCCGTGAAGCCGATTCAGGTGATAATTCTCTTTAGGTTCATTACTACGAGCGACCATCTACACATTGTCACAGTCATTTATACACTGTAATCGTAGAATATTGATTATAGACGCTTTAAATTTGGACTCGCGCCTTGTGTGAAAAAGTATCCATGTAGGAGCCATAATTTCATCTACAGTCTTTGGTAGTGGGGATGTGAAGCTCCTCTCTGCTGCAGCCACACCTTGCTGAGACAAATCTTTCCAGTTTCTATTTCTTATATAATATACAAAATATTTTCAATGTTCTGCTGTCAGCTCTTTGGTAAAGTGTCAGATAGCAGCTCTCATTTCAGAAAGAAAGCCCTCGGTTGTAGTGAGGGTACCAGCTCGGCTCTCTGGATGGATAACAGTATGCGTTGTTTGTAGAATAAATCCAGAGTGCTGTCGTCGCTGCAAAACTCGTTCCCTGTGCCAAGGAGGTCATGTTTTCAGTTTTGTTTGTTAGAAGGATATCTTTAAAACCTATGAACAGCTTTCAGTGGATTGTGGTGAAAAGTTGGGCCATGGGCCAGAGAAAAAGATTATTTTCCCTTTCTTTTTCATTTATATGATCTTTACATGACATCTGGAATGGACATTTTTGAACATTTTTGCTATTTACTCATGAACTACTACTACAATCACATTATATTTATATTATCAACATTTTTATTGTTAGAATAACAAATGTAGCGAGTTGAAGTATCTTTAAATGTTTTTGCAGTTTAATGGCTTGTAATCGTTGTTTCCTCTCCTCCTCTAACAGAGGGCAGGCGTTTAGCGGTTTGAGCATGTCTGAGTATGTTTCATTCACTGTACAGAGCTCCACAAAGTGCTCTGGGGTTTTACATCTGCTCATGAAGCCAAGCTGAGGGTCAGAGAGAGGATTACAACCTTTGTAGTAAACTCTAACGGGTAAAATTTCCATTTCCTGGTACTCCCACACACACACATCTGCTGCTCTCTGTTGTTTTATTTTAATGTGTATTTTATGTCTCTGTGGTTTGTGTATTATTGTTACAGATCGCTGGTATTATTCTTATGCTGTATGTGTTGCTGCAAGCCAAATATTCTTTCATAAACACCAGAAGTGTTGAGCTGCATGCTGTCTCTCTATCTACTCTATCTGTGTCCCTTGTTGGTGTCTCTTTGCCTTATGTTGCCAAATAAATATCCTAAATAAAATATAAGTTAGGTATGTTGTCTAATAAATGTACTCATGAACTGATTATAGCATTAAATCTGTTTTTTTCTACCACACTGTTCAGTAAAAGCACATTGTACATTGAGCCAAAAGAAGAATATTACAAAAAACAGCAGTGAGGTGTAAAGACAATGATCACACTGATCACACCACGTTATATACAGTGATGTACAGATTCAGCTGGCCTCGGAGAGTGCACTAGCTAATGTGCTAGTGTGTGTGCTCCCTTTGAGGGGAAAACAAAGCTACACAGGTTAAACTAAAACATCAGTCTTATAAGTATATATTCATTATATTGGACTGGACTAGAAGTATGACTGCACACCCGCAGTATGGACGCATGTGCAACATGGTGAATAAAATAAAATTTTTAAAGTCTGTGCTGTAAACAATGAGATCCTTTCAGAGTCTGACCACATGTTCCGATCATTGCAGGTTATTAGTTATTAAAAGGCTAATTAGGTTAACAAAAAACTAAAACTACATACAGACTAACAAACTGAAAACTAAACTGAACAATGTAACAATGTAATGTCTTGCCCATGAATGTAAAATACAATAAGGGTATATCATGACAGACAATATGGAGGCATGAACTTCCTGCTGAAGTAGAAAAAACATTGTCATTACCCTTCAGACAACATCTTTTTGACCCTCTCCTTCTCCACTGTCAGCTCCACTTCGGCGCTCTTGCTGCGAAACAGTTTTTCCTCGCCCGGCCCGTTGACTGTGAGCAGCGGTGGGGAGTGGCGCTCCTCCGACAACTCCTGGACCGACAACACAGGGACCGGCAGATATGATACATATTTTATTCAGAATTGTTCATAAATTAAATGTTCCAACATACAAAGATTATTGATTGTGGATGTTACACTGGTGATACAAGATTAAGCACAATTAATTCGATTCTGGCTCAGAGGTTCAGGTTTGAGCTGGTGACAGGCCCATTGCTGTCTCTGCAGCCAGACCTGCCATCAGAACAAAATGGACAGGACGCAGCAGCAGGACAGGACAGAGCTCAACCTGTCAGTGCTTGATATGTCCCATCTGGGCTCCTGTAAACAGGCTCCATGCAGAGCGAGCGGCCGTGTGCGGAGCCCAGCTGCCTTCTCTTCATACAGCCTCAAAGATCTGATTGGACTCTTGATTCAATGACTGAAGTAGAGTTCCTCGTTCCAAGAGTTCGTCTGGTGTGTGTGTGTGTGTAAGAAATATGTACATGCTGATATCCTGCTGTGATGTGTACATCTGTTGAGATATTACATGTACTGCACATCTGGCAACAGGCTCACTCGGTACCAAAATACTGATGGAAATGTTAATTTTGGCTCCTGATTTAGTTACATTTTTAATCTTTTGATTAAAACCTATTGGTTTCAATTAGACTTTAGTCATCTGATTGTCAGTTTTATTTAAATAAAAAAATCACATATCACATGATCTTCAGCAGCTGTAGTTTGTTCAGTTGTCATGGAAATGCAAATTTCCATTTTTATCTGAGAACTTTGAGGACTTCTGTTCTACAAGTCGTATCTTATATCATATATATTGTATTTGTATTATAACAGATAAATCATCTAAAAGATAAACTTGTTTGAATTCATTCTAATTTTCATCCTGTACGATTTTTTGTCAAGTTGTACTCTTTATAAAATCCTTACCATGATTATAATTCAAGCACTCAGATACTGTAGTTTTAGTTGAGCTTTATCTTTTCTTCTGAGCCAATTCTAACAATAGACTAACTTGATGATGCATTTGATAATTATAGAGTAATTTACTGAGACATGAATATAAATTTCTACCTGTTTTTGCTGGGAAGTAAATGATTGACGATCCATCTTAATATTGTTTGTTTAGATGCCAGTCTGTCTAGCTTACTTACTACCTTCATAATATCACTAATACTAATACAATAAGTAGTGACTAGCACTTGCTTCTTAATATTAACTCATACAGTTAGCTTGAAGATCTTCAAGCTAGAAATCAGTGTTTTGGAGAAAAGATTATGGCTACAAACAAGACAGTTGGTGTCTCACACTAACATATATTTAGAATAAATGTTAAATCTGATCTTTAGTTAGAACACTGAATGGCTCTGCAGCCATAAAACAACAAGGTTCAACTCAATCCTTGTTTGCAGCCTGGTTATTTGATCATTAAGTTATTTGTGAACGGATGTGGTTGCTGGGAGATTTGTAAGTCGAGCCTTTCATTCATTCATTCATAGTTTTTCAGAAAATCGCTTTATCTGCAACATAAAAGTCAGCAGCTTTGGCCTTTGCCTCAGGAGCAGCCTACAGTATAAAATAAAGGTTAAATAAACTGAATGGTGATACAGTACAAGAAGAGCCATTCATCTTCCTCTTATGTCAAAAAGAGACTTTGAATATGACATTACAGCGCGCAGATGGCTTGACTCCAGCCTGGCACAGTCAAGTCTAACCAATCTGCATTAATATTTTCCTTCCCTGCTGCCCAGAAATGGGTTCAAGCTTCCTTTCACACAGTTTTGTGAACCATTTTTCCTCAGTTTGAGGCTGTGGGCTAAAAAAAACTCTCCTTTTTCAAAAGCGTGCAGATTAATTAGCTTGGGCACATTTCTGTACCCCCCGTCGCCGTCTGTCTTCTTCTTTCTGAGTGGAAACCTAAACCTGAACTTGTCAACGACCAAGTGCCTCACTGAAGCATTACAACCCTGCACTTACTGTAGAAAAAGCTTGTATTATTAATTTGAGCGAGCCTGACTGTATCCCTGTGAGGACGATGGTTTATTATCTATAGCTCAGCAGCTCTCTGTCTGTCCTTATGGATAGATATGGAAATAAAACACTAGCTAACCCGTGTGGATGAATGCCGTGTCCAGAGGAAGGAACCAGAGAGCAGGAGAAATCAAAGCTAAGACAACTCCAGTCCGGCCCAAAGGCCAGTGGATCGGCTGTGCATATGCCTGAATAATTCATACTGTGGATCATGTTTAAGTCATAAATGCGATTACAAATTTACAGCAGTTTTTCCGTATGTTGTTCACTAACAGGCTGAGTGGAAACAAGACAGGGACATAGGAGCACAAGCCTGCAAACGACCAACGACTAATTAGCCAGAGTTCAAAGGAAATGGAAGGAATTTTCACTTTTAAAAAGGACTGTATTGTCTGTCCTCTGGGGATGTTTGAGGATGTCAGTGAAGTGTGCAGATTGGATTTTCTCAATTCTGATGAAGTAAATGATCAGAAAACGGATAATGAATGTAGCTGAATGTTGTCATATTTTGTACATCTTAGATAAAATGTACAGATTACATTACATTTTGTGTTGTTGTTGCTGTCATCTTTTACTCTTTTGTAGCAAACTCCAGCTGTGTTCAGAAGCTAAATTTGCTCTGAAGTCAACTTTGATCAGACTCCAGATGAATTATTGAGCACAATAGTCCATGCAACACTAAGATGCATGACTATGAACACCGCAGTCCCTTAGACAAAAGAAGATAGTTGTCTTTTGATTTGCTTTTTTTTTTGTTTGTTTTTTTTGATTGTGGGATGGAGTGTGTGTTTTTACCGACCTGCGAGAGCTGAGAGATGAAGATGTCCCATGATGCATCAGGGAAAGGGAGGTGGAAGAGGCAAATGAGGAGAAATAGAAAAAAACAGTTATTAGATCATTAAAACCATGCGTTAAACACTATTTTGACAAAACACTGATCCATCACTGTGCCTGGTTCATGAAAGCTTTACCATTCACTGACTTCAAAATCTGGATCTTTGTTTCTGCACAAAAATTTATTCATTTTATGCTTCTGGTTTGTTTGGAGTTAACAGAAGAAGACGAGGGTAATTAGCAGGAGCAGTGACTGCAACTGAAGACTGAACAAAGAAAACAACAGAGGAGGAAGAGGTCACAGTCCCGCCCACATTGTTTGAGTGACAGGTGATCCCTGGGAAGTACAGCAGCGAGCGCTTAGCGAGACAGAATAAAGTTGCATATTTAATAAATGCATGTTTTTCTATACTTTATTTTATCATCAACAATGAAATATGAGGGAAAAAACATCCACACGGACACTATGTGCAAAATAAACGTGTGTGTGATGTATTTGAACACCTCAAACCCCAAAGCAGCAACTTAAAAACTTTCCAGGGTCCTGAGGGGAGGCTTGCTTTGTTTTCAGTGGAATCCCAGATACTTTAAATATTAAAAGGATTTCCTGAGAGTTTTCATCATGACGTCTCTCTCTCTCTGCACCACTGTTCGTCTTAAGTACATCTACACTGTTTACTTATTTATCTGAGCATCAGTCCGTTGGCTTCCTTAGCTTTATAAAGCTCCGGTTTCTACACCCTGTGTTTCATTGAGACCACAGACCTGTTTTATTTATTCATGTGTCCATGCATCAAAAGTACATGCTTAGGCTTCCATTGAAGCACCTGTCCTCTCGACTAAACAACAACACACACACACACACACACACACTTCTTTTTAGCTGGTTTTAATGCCAAGTCTGTGGTTTAAAATATTGATGACTGGCATTTCTGTTTGCCTCTCTGTCTGCCTCTGCATGGATACTGTGTATGGGAGGAGATCGCAGAGGAAAAAAAGCTCCAATCAGCAGACGCAAAAAAAATGACAGCTGTTACCTGTCAGAGGAGGGAAACAGCTCGTGTCCCACTGTGCTTACACCGTTGTTCGGATGTTTATGGACAGACATGTTATTTCTTCTGTACTCTTGTTTTGCATTTATTTACCTTCACTGTGTAGCTCAGTAGTTCCCAACCTTTTTTTGTCTGCCACAGCCCTGTAAGATGAGCTCATTCACAACATGTCACGGTCCAAATACATTTATTTAAACTGGACAATATTTAACACTATTAACTGTATAAACGTGTATATTGTTACAATAATTCGTTCATACAAGACAGTGACCCTGCAATTGTCAGTGTTTAGGCTTTGTCTCTTTTTTTGTTTTTTCTTTTAAAAAACTTAAAAGGTTTGCATTACAAACACTTAGAGTGCCAGACGCTGGACATTTCAACCTTTTATTTTGACTTCTCTTCTCACTTGCACACTAGTTTTTCAGGCACTCACAATCGCAGCACCTGGGTCTGGTTTGCCGTTTTACAGGGGCCAAACTACTTCTTGGCTGGGACCAGCAACTTCCTGGAGTCTCCTCTGGTTGCCTGGAAACTGCTCCTGGCCAAGAAATAGTCTGGCACATAATAACCCTGCGTAAAGTGGCCAGACATAATCAACAGATACATCAGTGGTATTGACCTTCTCATCTAACTCTCTGCAAGAAAGCAAATAGGCATATTTCCCTCTTTAAGGTGTTACAACTGACTCAGGGTGGTAGGAGGCGTGTCCTGATTAGTCGGCCTATAACAGCTGGTGATTTATTGGTTATTGGGACAATAAAAAAATCAATATTGCAAGATTTGAACCCAGGACTTAACCGTTTTATTGTATGCATGTATTATATGTCTTTCCTCTATTAGTACATTATTGCTCGTCTTAGCTCATAATCATACTGACCTGTGATGGTCAGCTCAGCTGGCAACATCATGGTAAATGGAAAATGTATCGGCTCAACATGTGCGGTCATGCAGGAGACTAGTGGAGAGAAGGTGCCATCACTAAAGTACTTTTTTTCTCCTGAACAGTGTAGAATTCACTTCACACAGTTGTTTACACACCTGTGCATCTGTTCTTATCTGCCTGTAACAAACAGGAGCCCCAGACTTTTCTGATCCCACTGCTTGGCTCACAAATTTTTATTGAAGGCCCACAAGCACAAGATGTTAAAGAAAATATGTTCAAGAAAGAGACAACAATGGCATTATGATAGATTAAAAAAGGGGGCGACTGTTATAAAGTATTTGGGACCTTTAAAACAAATTCAAATTCCCTGACGGATGCATCTTCTATTCATTTTTTATATTTCAGTAATTCCATTTGCATTTTATAACTCTATTTATCCTCCTTACTGTTTTTTAAGCTATATTCTTCTACACATGACATAAACAGGGCCATGGTTAGGGGCTCAATTCCCACTGAGGCGTCAATACTAAAACCTGTCAATGAAGCATCTACTCAAAAATAAATATATTCTAAAAAATATTGTTTTATTGCATAAAAATGTTTATCGTCATTGCACTTGTCAGTTCTACGATGCTCTGTATTGCTCTGTTTATTATTCTTCAGTTTTATCTCACTGAACTTCACCATCTCCTCCTCCATCTTATCTCCTCTGAGCTCTGCAAATAAGCCTGAAAGCTGAAGCTTTACTGCGTGCAGATCCCCTCCTGCCATCCACATATCACAGGCAGAATATGTGCTCTGTGGAGCCCGAGGCTGCGTAGATACAGCTCTGCAATACTGTAGATGGTTACTGACCAACTGAATGTGATGCAAAACCTACTGACACACTGAGTGAAAAGTGTTTTATACTTGTACACTTATTTTCACTCCAGCGTTTTATAAACCAACATTTTCTGTAGGTTTATCAGTTTATTATTTTTGCATTTTTGGCTGTGTGTGCTGTATGTTTGCTTCCATTATTATAATTATTATTATTACCTTCCTCTTCTTCTCATGCATTGCAGTTATTTTGATAAATATTAGTATATGTAAAACTGCAATCTGTGAACTTTATTGTGTTTTTGTTCTGTTTCACAATATGACCAGGAGACCAGCTTTACACAGTACACACATTTTGGTAGATAAAAGCCTTAATGGAGCTCTTAACTGGCATTATGGCCACACCGGGGCTGCCGTCAATACATGACTGTAGTTCATACATTCAATAACCTCATGTACTCACACTCCATAACAGCTTTGATTGGGTATTATTTCTATATTACAAAGGTTCAGACAGTCAGCAGAAAGGTGTTTTACAGTATGAAGCGGTGAGCCAAAAGATGTGATAATAACTACAACAATACCTCTGTGTTTACTCCCTGACACAAAATCAATGACTGCCGTCTTATCTAGAAATCAGTACAGGACGCTCGCCTGCGTCTGACCTTGCAGCTCTGTTTCTATGTGTGTTAGCATGTGTGTATGCATGACCAAGTGTCCCTGTGCTCTGTGTTCCTCTGCTTGCTGTTCTGTGTCTGACCCTGACCTCTGTGTGACTCTGACTCTTCACGCTTACTGAGGGCATTAATTCAGCTGTTTCATACATCATTTCCTCGCCGCGACTTACAAGTTTGTTCATTCATTGTTTTCCATTTTTATTCCCACATAGGAATACCAGTGTGTTTGTGTACTGCACATGCTGTTACATCCTGCAGGAACTCTTGCCTGCCAAAGCAGAGGCATGCAGGAGAAATTCATTTCACACATGTGTACAACTGGCAAGAAAGATGAAAGCAGTGTTTGACAAGTGTTCCGCCTTTTCTTTTTCTTTAATCCATTTTTCTTCTGTTTTTTTCACTATTGTTACATTTGCATTTATATTTATTTCCCTATAAAGCACTTTGCAACAATGTTAATTTAAACAGTCTTACATAAATGCACCTAAGTGGGGATTCCTGATGGCTGAGTGGTTAAGACACATGCAGGCTGACCACAACGTCTGCGGTGGTTCGGGGACCTTTGTTGTGTGTCATACCTCCCTCTCCCTTTGTTTCCTGTCACTGTCCAATCAAGACAAAATGCCCAAAAGAATTACCTCAAAACAACAACAAATCCAGCGAATTATATTATTACTTCTTTTTTAATTTTTTTTTTTTTTACTAATTTACAAACATTTAGATCTCAAAACAGGCTTCTGTCATTGACTCCTGGTCTAAAAAGTATGAATTTGGTCCTTCAGTACAGTATTTTTTAGCTCCACAGATATTAGAGTGATCACAAGAGAAAGTAGGTGATCAATGTCAAATACACTGAGGCATTATCAAGTTGAGCCCTGATCTGAACTGAAGTGTGAATATTAATCAGAATATGACACATTAAAGGAACTAAAAGGATTTTTTTTACACTTCAGACTGAATCATATTACAAAATGTATTTTGATTTAGACTCACAAGTGCAAAGAATGTAGAGTAAGTAGAGTGACAGTATTTCAGTATTTCGCTTAGTTTTGAGAGTTATCTACACCAAAATCTAAACCTATTAATGCAAAAGACATTTTTAGTTATATTAAGTCTAAAAATGGAAAGTAATTAAGGGGGAAATTACTTATCAAAGTTGACCTTTGACCTTCTCTGTCTCAGGTCTGCTTCTGTGCAGCTCCGTCCAGCATCAGTACTCTGAGAAAACTGTCCCCTGGCCTCGATGAAAACAATATTTAACACAACTTTACCCTTAAATGACAGCTAGTTTGATGAAATATTGCTCAGTTTGTGCAACGGACTTCTTGTGCCGTTCTTGGTATCGATGCTCTTGTTTTGTCGTATCTTTTCTCTCTGCCTCGTTAAATAAACAGACAAGACAAACCATCAGCTCTTATCTGTGTGCCTCAGGGCTGAGGTCGCAGTTGGCAGCGTGACTCTGCAGTCTCTCAGACCTGCTGAGTGGCTCTTTGTTAGGACTCCTACACCGTACACACACACACACACACACACACACACACACACACACACACACACACAATAGTCTGTTATGAATCCATGTCACTACAACAACCAACACACTCTTATTGCTAATACTTGGCAGAGCAGCTCTGAAGCTCACTGGTCACAGCCACAGCCATCCAAACAGGCGTGTGCTAGTTTGGTTGTTATTATTGATGCTGTAAATGTCAGAAGAGCTGCCCCAGAAAATATCACTCTGTGTCTTGTAATCTACTTGTGGAAATTAAGGTGAAGGACAAAAAGTTTCCACTGCAGGCAAAGTTTCACTTCTCCAACCGAACCTCAGAGTGATCAAGTCCACCAAGAAATCACAGACGCTGGCAGGGTAAAAGCTGGCCATTGTCCTTTCAGCGGCAGCCAGATTCCCTTCAATTATAGATGATTCAGCTCCCCTCCTTCCCTCCCCACATCTCCCCTCTTTCCTCCTCCATTCTCCTGATCCCTCATCCTTCTTTCTTTCAGTCCCGGCCATTACTGCCCCTCCAAACACCTTCAGCGCCGGTGTCTCTTTCTGCTTCCCATCTCCATTTGTCATGCATGAAATCTTTTAATGGAGTTAACCAATGGGAGAATAATGGAGCGGCCAGATGGGAATCCATCTAATCCCTTGTGCTTCTGTATATGTTTAAAATAGAAACAAAGAGCGCTGAGTTCGTTGGGATATTACTGCTCCGCTCTGTTGTATTGGCTTGGGGGTTGCAGAGACCATCGTGTCCCTTAGAGGTCACAGGTTCAGTTGCTACAATCTGTTGTCCAGGCCATTAAACTTTTTTCCTCTAAAGTCTGATCAGCAAACACCTGCACTGTAAATTTTCCAGATTGTATTTACAGTATAATACCAGTGGTTTTTAAATCATTACCAGCAGTAGCAGTTCCCTTGGTGGTGTCTGCACACAGTTGCAGATATCACAGCTAATTTTGCTCCTTATAGAAGTGGATTCACACTAAAATTAAACAAATACTTTTCATCCTCATTACCCCAAATTCACTAAGCTGGAATGAAACTATCCTCCGTGCAGACAGCTTTGGTTTTATTTACTGATGTTTGGAAATCCCTGCCACTCAAGAATCCTCCCACCACCCCCAATATAACAGAGGTGAATGAACCTTATTCGTGGTGCTCAAAGCATCTCAAAACTCAATTTAAGAAACTCTAAAGCAATGTGTCTTTCCAGAAACAATGTCCCGATTACTCAGGATGCCCCTGTGGACAGTTTTCAGCATTTTATTCCTTTTTCTTTTCAGATCAGCAAATGGAAAAGCTTTATGAGGTGATTTATTCTTATGCTACAACATTACTAAACAATTAACATAGCAAAAATGCTTATATTACTATGTAAATGTTCCCTTGTCATTTACTTATTTTGGCTGATTTGGCCTTGGCATTTACAGAACATGACTGATGGACCTCTTTGATATCTTTGTCAACTTATACCTTTGATTATTTTAAGTATATTTGAGTATATGGAGTTTCCATTTTCTACCTGGGAAATGCTCTAATCAGCCGAAATACTAAGACAACTTGTGTGGGTAGACACATGAGAGCTTCACTAAAGTAGAGCAGCGCTTTACCTCTGGAGCTGCAATGTTGAGCGCAGGGTTGGCCAGTTCAAACCTCTCCTGAGATTTCTCTCTAGCCAGACGGGCCGCCTCCTTCACCTCCTTAAACTGCTCTGCAAACTGCAGGTGGAGGGAGAGAAGAGACAGAAGTCACACAAGATAACCTGAAAACGCAAATGCACCATACCTTCATCATCCTTAAATCACTGCTTTAAATCTTCCTTTGGTACTTTGATGCATGATAATGTAGAAAAAAATCATTCTGTGGTAAAAAAAAAAAATATTTGTTCCATTTATTGTTCAGGTGCTGGGACCTCTGACCTCTTTTTGTTCTTTATCTGTAATTTGAATGTAGTAATTTAAGTTTATTTTGCACTCAGGCTTGATAACAGCTTAAGTTAAATGTAAAATTTAAAAAATCTTTTGAGATAAATAAATATCGCGAGAGGAAGTGTATGAGAATCTGCATCATGGTGAGGAAAAGAGAAATTGTGTTTCCATATTAACACTGGAGACGTTTTGTGTCTATGTGTAAATATAATCCAGCAGCATCAGACGCTGACAGAATCTGGATAAAAGAGGTATGTGTGCGAGTGGTGTTGACCTGCTGCAACTGCTGCTCTGTGGAGAAGCCCAAGCCATAGACGGTGTTGGCCCGGCTGTCTGCCCACTGGCCGAACTTCTGGGAGGTTTTGGTGAAGGTCATGTTGGGGGTGATGGTGCTATTGATGATGGCCTGGAAAATAAAATAAGCAATAAATAACATGAATAAAAGAGTAGATAAATGATCCCAGTAGGAAAAGTGGGACATTGTTATGATAAATATCATGATGATCCTGCACAGAAATACAGGATAGATAGATATAAAAAAGCAGAATAAGGACACAGAGGGATATTAAACATGTTGCATTAAATATGCACACTGGAGCTGCTAAAATATATAGGGGATCAGCACTAACATAAATCTGAGATACAGATAGGAGAGAAAATTATTGGAATTGTTGTTATGATTTATATCTATCATTTATTACATATATATTACATTTTATTTTAATATAAATATGATTTTTGTTTTTAACCAAATGGTTACATTTCCTTCAGCGCTGTTTACAACCATATTTCAAATGTCTTCATAATTACCACAACTACAGTAGCTGTGATGAAGGTGCCCTAACTAGGTGGGATGCTGCACTTGCATGGACTTGTATGCATTTATCAAGCTTCGTGCTTAAAAAGCCTGTTTTCAAAAGGCCACTTTCAAGGACAAAGAATTCACAATATCCAGAAACAACGAGAAGAACATGTATGTAACCTTTAAATGCCAAATTCATTACAGCCCGCTGTTGATTTTCATTTGTATCTACTTGAGCAGCAAATATGCTGATTTTCATCTGATTATCAAGAGGACAACTATTCACTGTGCAGCAGTTCATTATAGTAAACAGGCTGGTACTGGCTTGGAGTTCTGTGGTTTTCTTTGGGATTGCTCATTAGCAATAATAAATAACATGGCAACATTAACACCACAAGTCACATTTAGATTATGACAACGTCAGAATATGGAGCCTTTGCAGTTACAGTTAAAAACCATTATGGAGATCTGATGGAGAACAAATAAAGTCAAAATATCTAACAACCAGGCCAGAGAAAGAGCTAAGTGAAAAAGCTTGTTGTGGTGTGAGATGATCTGTTCAGTTATACTCTCAAGGTGGATTTGTTGCCAAATGTAGATTTCTTTGGTCTCTTCTCCAAAAGCCTCAAGTCTCAGGGCGGTAAAATCGGCCAAATTGGCTGATAACAACAAAGCGCAGTGTTTTCTCTGAGTTTCATTTAGGTGCTAACAAGATAATGCTGTATAGTGGTGGGACTTTACCGTTGTTGTGGATGCGGCATTACCAATTCAGGCGTGTTATAAATATTCTGCTGACAATGTGCAACTCTGACTAATGCATCCCCGCCCATGACAGCCACAAACCAAATGGAAAACAGATTTATTTCCCTTTATTTGAAGAATCTCAGGATAGGGTGCACAGAGTGGGCTAAATAAAACACAAGTCAGGAGGATATGAAACCACACAAATGGAGAGTCCCTACATTTATATAATACTAATATTATACAACGGAAATACTATTAACTCTCAGCTGAGTGCAACAAGGTGCAGTATGTAACTATAGAAACATTCCCACTGCGCCTCATGCTGGCTTTCTTTGTCAGTCAGTAAAAAAAAATAAAGTTAGTTAAATAGAAGAATCAATCAATGCTGGAAAATACTTTTGAAAAATGTGGTTTAAAGAACGATTTATTGGTCATCTTCTTGACATTTCTCCTATGAAAAAAATCTAAGCAGAATTGCTTGTTTTTTGTGTCTTGACCTGAAAATGATACCATGCCAACAATATATGCCCGTCTATCTTTGACACCTTTCCTTGCCTCCTGTCTCCTAAGACAACACGCTCAGCCTCTGGACATCCACTACTACAAAAATTCATGACGATGTTCAAATCATTGCCTGTGTCTGATACAGTGTTTGTGTGTGATGTGAACACATAAAAGGAGCAGGCATGCACGTTTATCTACGTAGCCATGTGTGTGGCGGGCTCCCACCTTAGTCCCGCCCACGCTGATGATGCGGTAGACGGTGCGGCTGGCATCGTAGAAGAAGGACACGGTGACGGCGTGTTTGCTCGCCGGCAGCCAGTTGCGTTTGGTGGCCGGGTCGATCTGGAAGACATGAGCTCTGGCGCTGAAGATGGGCTGCTCCCTTCAAAAACACACAACAAAAAAAACATATTAACTGCTTGTTACAGGTGATTTAGTGACACATTCATTTACAAAACACTACTGTATCCAGGCAGGTAGGTCCTCCTACTGTGAAGGCACCATGTTTTCAAAAGAAGGACTTAAAGGAAGTTTTTCAGTTATCTTTGCTAAAGCTGCCACTGTTTACAGTACTCATCTGTGTGTTTAGTATAGTATTAGCTGGCTAGTGTTTCTCTGCAATACATCTTAATTACATTTGCACAAGGGGAGTTAATAGATTTTTTTCAATTATTATATAACAAGCTTTTATGTGCTGCTTTATGAAAAAAATAAGCCAACCATGATAACAATCACATTTATCCTCACGAGCAATGCAATACTTAATGTAATGTACGCAATAGAAAAATGGAAATATCAGACACACATTAGTGAATTGATCAAAGCCAAAAGGCTAAAACATCACCATCATTAAAATTAACTGAATATCATTGTGAGTGACTTGTTTGGCACTTCGGGACCCCGCTCTTCCACCGAGCGTGCAATGATGGAGGATAAAGCTATAAATAGGGACAAAAAATAAGCCCAATTTCCAGATGTGATGGTGTTTTTCAAGGACCTTGAGGTCATTGATGCTCTCCTGGTGTAATGAGGCTATTTGTGCAAAATGAAGCTGAGGATCTGCTAACCGCTAGCAGTCCAATTAGCCATCCCGCTCTCCCTCTTTGAAGAAGTATACACTCGCTGTGGGCTCACAGGACGATGAAGCACTGCGCGGGCACTTTGATGAATTCATTGCAACATTACACAACTAATAGAGTTTGCATAATGTTAATGTATGCAATGAGCCGGTCCCCTCGCAAGTCAATTACATGCCGACATTAATGAGAATAATGTGTGCTGGGTGCAGGCTATATGAAGCATTGTTCCCACTGGATTTGGTTGGAATTACTCCACATTTGCATACAAACAATAGTCCTTATTGTTTCAACACAGAAGCTACTGAAACTACAATTGACAATAGACAATGGCAGCACAGCTAAGGAAGCAGGTTCAGGTCCAGGACGGCAGCAGCTGCAGATACAAGAAATTGATTGATGATACAAATATGGGTCTAAGTCACCTGAACAACATGGAGTCACTGGACAAAAATGACAGATGTGTTGAGCAAACTACTAAGTCTCTTGGCTCTTAAGATTTGATTTATTGGCCTTGTTAATTCTGATAACTCCTCTTCCAGTTTCTCACAGGAGTTAAAGAAGTGCTGTTGTTTGGTTGCTGCCACATAAATGGGATTTCCATGAAAGCTGGCCAAAGACAGATACAGAAAGCATGAGGTTTAAATTTATAGAGCAAATTCCTTTAATCCAATTCTTCTGACCTTTGAGCTCAAGGCAGTTTAGTTCTGTGGCAACTGTTTGGAAGTTTTTCTTTCACAAACATTTCTTTGAGGGCAGAAATAAATTGATTTGTTAAATTAACCTCAATGGATGTTTTTGGGTGAAGGAAATCTAAAAGTATACAGGACAAAAAAAAAAACTTATCAAAGTGATATTTTTGTTCATTCATAATCATTAAGTTAATGGTCTTGTGAGGTCTTGGCCTAATACTCTATGGCTCTGACTTGGAAGCTACTGCATTTAGCCTCATCCTACTTCACTGGGCTTCAGCCTAATTAGTTCAGCGCTGCCAACTGTTGTTGCTTAGAAAGTTGCTTTACGCCATTTGAGCTCTTTCTATAGACCTTTTCCCACAGCAAATATTTTGACATGTCTAGGTGTAATCAATAACATTAATAATAGCTACACATTCCACTTGAATGTCATGCTGCTGGGTGTACTGGCTCTCTGTCATGGCAAACTAGGACACTAAAATGGAATGAAGCCATTATTTTTATTTATTTATTTTACACCTGTGCTTTTCTCTCTATAACAAACCAAAATGTCTGCCAATAAACAGACTGAAAGGACCAGCAACTACCACAACCACCAACAGGGAGGTGTTCAAAGCTGCCAAACTGTTCTTTAAAAATGTTAAATGTGCTGTAATTAACGTCCTGCTGTTGCAATGCATTTGTTGCTATTATAGCTGCGAAAGAATACAGTCCTCTTTGAGTAAATCTTAGAAGATTGCATGCAATATTTGTACTGCATGTTTAATTTGCAACACACGCTTCACAATTGCACTGATAAGTCGTTTGGACTGTAGTTTACATGTCATTGCTATTTTTTGGGTTTTCCTCATCAACCAGAAAAACGCTGAAAAGTGAAGCTTTTTCACAGTGAATGTACCCCAGCTTTACACACTTGTGGCCTAAATGTTTTGGATGGCAACTTGTTAATTTGTTCTCCGTGAAAATTGTTCCCACTGCGGAACTCACTTCTACAAAATAAAGTTGCAGGAGGTTAAAAAGTCCCAAATTTAGCAACAAAGTTGTGAAAGTTGGCAACAGTGCATCACTTAGCAGGAAAAACATAGGTTTGTTTGGTTCCCTTTGGTGTTAAACCGATTATTTCTACCTGTCACCTCAACCCAATTATGCCTGCAAGAAATCTTCAAGTTCAATCTGCATCTTGAAAAAAACAACAACCCAACTCTGTTACAGAGAGGGCATCTGTAGGGCAACATGAACGCTGCTTTCAAGCAGTCAATCACTGCATCAAATTTCCCAGCTTGAGCATTTGTGTGTGGGAGTTATCATCTCCATCACCTTTAACAGCCACTGTGCAATTACCCTTGAGCACGGCCATTTTAGCAACAATTTATCAAGTGAAAGTATTTTGTGGCTAACAGTAAATAGACATGAAGGTGTGTAATTCTATGAAAGCAGCAAAGCCATTTTCCCAAGTTCAAGAAAGATATTGTAACAAAGCTTTTCAGGTAGGAGAGTTTGATCTGAGGCTTTTATCTCGCTGTCAGGAGGTAAAATCCTGCTCAAAACATCAGACACGTATCAAGCACATTAACAGCACCATGAAAGCACTTAATTACACTCAATAAAACTAATTATCAGGCTGCATAACTGATAACCGGGACGTTACAGGCAATAAGCCAATAAGCCAAAATAAATGAGAATTAACATCAAAGTAAAACGGCTTCAGTGAGGATTTCCATTCTATCACATTCTCATCTTAATGAGAAATGATGACTGACTGCTCGTCAGCTCCCAGCCGTCACAGCAGATCACACAGAAATGAATGTCCCGTCATTCATTTGGCCCTTCTCGACGTCGCTCTGCGAAAAGCCTGTACAGCTAATCATCCCAGACAGGATGGAGCACGTCGAGGTTTGATGATACGAGCAGATTAAAACTGGATTAAATTCCTCCTGAGGTGAGGGAGAGCAAACACGGCACAGCAGCTTGACAGTCTCAGAAGCCTTGTCTAAACTAATGCGGTGAAGTAGAGAGGAGTGTAGTCTGATGTGGTACATCTTTAAACACACATCATCCAATTAACATGAAACTGTGTGGCTCTTAATTAAATCAGGCGTTGTGAGAGTAAAACCCTGCATGGCTGCGTAGAAGGAGACAGCTATTTGATATCTGACAAGCTGAAGAGCTGTCATTAAAGAATAATAGACAAGTGAAATGTTAGGCTCGTGTTAAAGAATCAGGCCAACATGTGTAGCCCCACAGGAAGACAAGTTACCAGATTTATGTCTAATAAAAGAGCAAGATCTTAAGTAACATATCTAAGTGAAGTAGCAATACAACCATGTACCATGCACTCAAAATTTTATGAAACAAAAACCAAAACCTCATGCAGCCATATTATCGGATCACTACTGAACATTTCCATGTACGCAGAATCATAATGATTGGGCTGGTTGAAGTGGAGCTACTTTAGCTTACTTTATAGACTGCTGAGTACTTGAATCTATAAAAAAAAGCATCATATTTTATAAGCTGATCATTTATATTTTGTGTGTAAAATCTTAATCTGTAAACTAGTTACTATAGCACTCATAAATGTAGTAAAATCTACAATATTTCACTCTGAATAGTAGCATTAAATGGAAATACTCAAGTGGAGTACAAGCACCTCTAAATTGTACTCAAATAGGGTACTTGTAAATAATAATAATAATCTTTATTTATAGAGCACTTTTCAAAATCAACGTTACAAAGTGTTTTACAGAGGCAGCAAAATAAAACATACAAGTCATGAAATCATCTGGTTTTTTTCTTAGTAAGTGTTTAAATGCTGTGTGCAGATTTTCATTTCGGAGAATTGTGGCCAAGATAATTGTACTAAGAAAATTTCATATGGCGCCTGTCCACTCAGAAACCAAACTTCCCTTTGTGCCTTGTTCTGTGTGGAGATACAGATGTTCTTCCTTAACACTAGTTGCTCCTAAAGGTTTAAGAGGACTGACAGCAAATGATACTTATAGGGGATCAATGAAGGGAAATGTGGGAGGTACTTCATAATTAGAAAAAACTCGCCCAAGTGTCTCAGCCAACTATGTTTTCAAACTGAGTTCCTCCTTGCTCTCTCATACCCCTTTTTCCATCAACATGGAACTGGTTTCGTTCCTGTTCGCGCACCCAATTTTGACCTGTTTGGAGCATTTCGAGCAAAAGTAAATTGGTTCGTAAGCCAAGAAGTTGGTTCCCAGCTGGAACCAAAAAAAAACAGCAGATTATCCTTGACCTGAAGTGTGAACTGTCACATCAGTGGGCGTGTCTTATTCTACAGGTTGGAAAGAGAGGATTGATGAGGCAACAATGGCCTATGGTCTACTATGGTAATAGTCTTCTACATCTTCTTGTCATTCATAGTTGGTCCGTGCTTTTTTTTTTGGATAAGAACAAGTATCTGTAATAACAGAACAAAAGCTTGCAGGTAATTAATGCAATCTGCCATCTGGCTACTTCTGTTTACTTCCGTTGTGCATTGTGCAACGCCCTCCGTTGATGACGCATCCTTGATTGCAGTGGTTACACTCAAAACTGGTGGAAACGCAGGCTGGTTCTCCAGATAGCTCCAAGGTTCCACGAATCCTGAACAGAACCGGTTCAAGAACCAGAGCTAATTTGGAGGAAAAAGGGCATCAGTGCACATCACTTTACATGGGAATTAGCAAGTAACATAATTTATTAATATGCCAGTTATTTTCTCAATATTTTAAATCCATTGTTTGGTCTGTAAAATGTCAGAAAATAGGGAGAAATGTTTGTCACAATTTCCCGGAGGCTTCAAATTCTTCAAATTGTTTGTTTTGTCCGACCAAGACTCCAAAACTCAAAGATATCCAGTTAATCACATAACATTAGACAGAAGAAAAGCAGCAGATCCTTACAACTGAGAGGCTGGGACCAAATCATGTCTGCATTCTTGCTTGAAAAAATATTTTCTCTCTAATTAGTGGGAATACCAGCTAAATTGAGAAAATAATTGCTCACATTTTTAGAGGCAATAGTGCCTAAACTAGATATGCGAGTTAGCTGAGAAGCTTTTGAGAGCTGGTTTTGTTTGGGAAACCCTGACAGAATATAAAAAAACACTTTTTATCATTTAAGGAGAACAGCTTGTGCAATCTCCTTGAGATTTTCTTTTTTATTATTTGTATTCAGGGTCAGAGTGGAGGAGACAGACAGAAAAAGACAGACAGGTAAAACCCGAGAGACACAGGAGAGAAAGCTCTGCTGGGATCTGAGCCCAGGCAGGCGGGTGGACGGGCAGGCCAACAGGGAAACAGGCTGAATCCTCAAGTGTGCTTCAAACCTCTATGGGCAAAACCACTTTTCATGCCTTTCAGTGACACCTTATCTTCACTTCTGCACGTGTTTGTGTTCATGCACCGCACAAGTCTGTAGCGGTCTGTCGCAGGGGGGCTGTCACCGCTGGATCGTCTGATGGTTTTGATGTGGTGCCAACTGATGGATTTAAAACTACACTTTCCCTCCAAAGAACTTCTTAAAGTTTGCCTTAAGAAACATTTATTTTATATTCTGCCATTGTCAGAGAACGTTAAGAGTAAAGCAGCTGAGTTGGAGCTGATGGCTGAAGCTTTAGGTTTTTCTTTAATCCACTAACCGTCCTCTACGTTCCCCTTAAAAGCACCGCAATGACACCAGATAGAGGAGGCACACAGCCCCGAGGCCGGCAGCTACACTCCACCCTCATGATAAATTCATTGCAGTGAAGCATTCAGATGAATTTCGAGGTCATGGGTGTACATACAGGATAAGAGATCTGATGAAATGTCGGACTGAGCCAAACAAACATCCCCTTTCCTCCTTCAGTCTGTCTCCTGGAGAGGCTTCTGCTGAGCATGCAAGCTCTTCCTCAGCTTCACATTCATACAGATGAAATAGTTCTCTCAGGGACAGGAAAATATTACAGCGGTATTTGGCTGCTGCCTGCAGCAAAGGCCATAAACAGAGGGACTTGTATGATAGCTCCATCTGGACGAGCTGGAAGACAGACAGTACGAGGGCTGAGTTATCTAACGCTATTTAACACACTTCCTCTGACCTACGTGGCAGCATTCACCGCGGGACTTCATGCTCAGTTTCAAATTACTGCTCGCACATCTTTGATAACGGTTCATTACCTCCTCTCATATAGATATAAACTGACAGGGATGTAGGAAAGACACGTGCTGAGCTCAAGACAACTAGTTTGAATCTGCAACTACACATGGAAAAATTCTCTTTACTGTTGTATCAGTACAAAGATTTGTCTTAACTTGTGCTGCCTTCAAGTCAAGTTGAAAATATCAGAATTAGAAGTGGAGTTCACATAAATGAGCTAACAAAGTGGGAAATACAACTTGAAAAATTGGAATATAATAACATAAGCTACAGGTCATCATTAGGGCTGCAAATAACAATTATTTTCATCGATTATTTTTAACAGTCCAAAACCCCCAAAATACTGAATTTACAGTGAAATGAAACAGGGAAAAGCAGCAAATCCAGAAGCTGGAACTGGGGAATGTTCGACATGTTTGCTTGAAAACGATGAATCAATTATTAAAATAGTTGCCAATTAATTTTCTGTCGATCTAATTATCTATTAATCAGCTAATCATTGCAGGTCTGGTCTTCATGGGTTTCAAAATGTTGGACCTTCTCTGAAATGGGCCCCTGCAAAACCTAGGAACCTAAGAATCCGACAGGTACAGGAGGACAGTCAGAGCCAATGTGGTTGACCAGAACAAACGCAGTTCACACTCTCTCTCTGCCTCAAAAAACACATTTTCAGTGTAGAATTTTCTAAACGTATTTCTTATTCAGTGTCTAGTTGCCACCACAAAAAAAACGTGCACACACACACCATGGTTGTGCTGTCTGAGAGCTGTGTGTCTTCGCCCCAAGTCATCACTTTCTAATCCTCTCTCGCTGCTCTCTTTATCTCTCCTCTTAACTTCAGCACCCGTTCACCACCCTGAATCTCTAATCTGTGAAACAGAAGCTGCACCCTCCTCTCTGGCCCTGCAGTCAGACCCGACCGGTCGCTTCTGTAGTTGAGAAAACACTCCTCAAACTGCCAATAATGGAGCCTATAAGCTCTGTGGGCTGTAAATAGCTTGAGGAGGGGCAAAAGTTGCTGCCGAAAATCCTGTTGGTTGTACTTAAAAAGCCAATGTTCACACTTGAAACAGCAAATCAGAAAGCTTGCAGGGGATCTGATGAGGGAGGAGATGGTCAAGAGGTTAAGTAAGGGTCAAAGAAAGAGCAGCTAAACATCCTGTATAAAGATATATACAAATGACCTTACATACAGCTGCAATGAGTCTCTTTCTGTGGTACTCAAGTCGAAAATGCTGTCACACGCTGGTACCAAAACTATTTGTTCCATATTATCTTTCATTAAATAACAGCAGCAAGAGTTTCATGGAAATTATCAGTAATGACAGAATCCAAAAGTATTCACAGAAACTCGTGTTCAGCCTGTCGGGTTGAATAACACGTGTTGACCCATAAGCCTGAAAAAAAGAATTAAATTCAGTCTAAATAAGAGCGTCAGCTGAGTGCTTCAGCAGAGTATCATTTTTCACCATCTGCGCATTAAGACACAAAAAAATGGAACTCTGCTGTGTTTTTCAGCCTCTAGGGACGTCAGGTTTTTCACTGACAGGAAAAGTGTTTTTTTTGGGTTTTTTTGTTGCTTTTCTTTTTGGCAGTTTCTTTGTTCCTCTAAAAGCATTACTCCTTTAAGGGTCTGCTTCCCCTGACCCCTGAGAGTAAGTAAGCCTCGTGTCCACATTCCTGAGCCAGCGAAAGTGTCTGGCCCAGTCCAGCAACATGACACGCTACAACTACATACCAAAATAGCACCGCCAGGGGGAAATGCTAACTCATACTGTAGTTGCTCAACAAGTCAACAAGCACAAACCACAGAACAACATATACGCCGCACACGTTTTTTACACCGCTGCAAAGTAAGGAGAGCTTTGGAGCACAAACAAGGGTTATCAGAAGATGTTGACCAATACACTACACGACCACAAGCCTTTAACTGGCAAAACACTTGGAAAAATGCCCTGGAGGTGTTCAACGACAGCACGGCACTTCACTTATCTGAAGGTCAGCTCCTCTTGCAGGAGTCTGACTGATAAGTTTCTGCTGTCTCACATTGTGATTGTGACACAAAGCCGGAGTGATTTCTGTATTCATGGTATGAAGGTCAGGGAGAGACGCAGAGAAAGAGACGATCCTGAGGGCTGCACTGTTATTCGCTTTCATGCCAATGGAACGTGGTGAAATGAAGTGAACAGAAATAGAGTGAACCGAGATGACTGTTTATTCAGGCAATTGTGGATGTCTCCAAAACAGCAATTAAGAAGCCCTTCTCCCCACAGAGCGCCTGGTTTCTCCTTGGCCAGTGGAAGGACGCAGATGCTGAACAGTTTCTATGGTATTATGCTGCAGATTAACTGATTATGTTGAAGCTGAAACCAAAGTTTTAGACGTCCTCTGTGCTGTGGAGGGAGGCTGCACGGTGACGTTAAGGCAGATTTCAACAGTAATTGAGATGATACAGGCAGCAATTTCATCATCCTCTCATGTGACTCCTCGGTAATTATGTAGATAGATGATCATACTGTGACCTACCTTGCACTGTGCATTTCAACAGCAGTAGCAAGTAGTTATACTGCAACCTTATTATATGTTTCAGAGTTAAAGGAATAGTTCGACATTTTGGGTAATCTTATTCACTTTCTTTCTGAGAGTTAGATGAGAAGATTGACACCACTCTTATGTTTGTGTGTTAAGTGTGGAGCTAGGACAGTGACTTTAGATTTTGGCATTGAAAATAAAACCTGAAGTGAAAAAGAAAACTTTGGCATTGAAACACTTGTTTTGGAAAAAGTTGTACTGGCACTGAAAACCAAAAGCATTAAAAAAAAAAATCCAAGCTTCCAATGAAGAATTAATGTAACATACTTGTTCATTTTTTGACCGTGCACTTACAATCTTATTTTACTTTCCAATGACAGTCTTCTGATTTTTTTCTTCATGTCTGTCTTTATTATTTTTTTCAGTTACAACTGACAACAGCCGATTAGCTTAGCTTAGCGTAGCGTAAAAACTGGAAGCAGTGGCAAAGCTAGCTTCTGCTGCTTCAGAGAAACAGCTAAAGTATCTTTTTTGTCCAATCACAGACATGACTGTAAAGTGACCTCAGGATCTTTTTACATTTCTGTTTGTGTACAAATTAAACAAATGAGATACAATGTGTTATCATCTAACTTTTGCCAAAGTGACATGTTTATCTCCCAAAATGTTGAACTATAATTTTAGTTAATGTGATAATCCATCTTCTGAGTATCAAACACTGAATGGCTTAAAAAAACACTATAAAATGCACTTCACAGCGCACAATGGCTGTGGTTAGCTTGGATTTGAGTCAGTTGAGGTATCAGTACATGTGTCACTTGAGGATTTCCATTTTGTGATTTCATACATTCAATCCACTGCATGTCAGAGGAAAACATTGTATTTTTACACCACTATATATATATATATATATATATGACAGCTGTAGTTACTTTGAAAATCAAGGTTTCACATGCAAAACATACCAACAACTTAAAATATGATGCACTGTTAAAAGAGTTTAAACAATCCAACAGCACATGGAGTAGTCGAGCTGCAATGGAGCAACTGACAGGAGGACGGACGATATGATGGGAGAGACACCAGACAACAACAGCAAGAGGAGGAGAGGCGTGCCGACAACATCTGCACACAATGACGAGCATGAAACCTCCACTCGGTTAGAATTACCACAGATGCTGAGGAGATGCTGAACATTATGGGGATGTGATGAGGGTGGATTTTGTTCAGAGGCAAATAAATGTTTGATGAAGTAGGGATGAGCGGATTGATCCCCAAAGTATCAATAGTACTGGTCCTGATGTTCTTGAGCATCAAATCAGAGCCAAAAGCATGAATACACAAAAGCTCTTTCTCAATTTCATGATGTAATGTTGACTTTTCTATTAAAAGGTGACTTATACTGAAATTTTACTGTGTTTTCTTTGTCAGCATTTAGCAAATCTTTCACTTGCCTTGTTTTTTTTTTTGTTTTTTTTAGCCAAATGACATCTATATTCAGACAGAGTAATAAATGATGCCGGCAGTTAAGCAGCTTTTGCTGATGGAAGGTGCAGGTATCAATAACAGTCATCTGATGCTCAGTATTATTTGGGAGGAGATCAAAAACTAAACTTGAGTTATCGCCCATCACATGCCATGCAAAGCCACAACACAGAGACGACGTGTGTTTGTACCTCTCTCGATGTAGCGGGAACATTTTACAGCTCGCAGACAACTCCTCTGCAGCAGAACAAGAGGAAAGAGGATCCAAGTTACACACAGTAAAATAAATTACCTGTGGAGCTCGTCAGGAATTATTTAGTGAGATTTATTTAGTATTGAGCAGCTGCTGATACTAAGTGCTAATCCAATAAAGACATTTTTTACACACAGTGTGGCTACACAGATAATACCTCAAGTAGACTGAGAAACTATAATCCAGTTCAGGTCAAATGTGTTTAACATAAAGAGAAAAGAACCTGAAACGTTTTGACAGATTTCATTGACAAAATAACCAAACTGTAAATAGCTCTTTCAAATATAAAAACACAGATCAGTTAATACACTCCAATGAAAAAACACACTCATCACAGTTCCACTTAAAAATGGTGCCTTAAAATACAAGTCTCACTAAAAGTTCATTAACACTCACACTGCAGACCCAAATACTGCATGTAACAATGGGTCACACTCAGAAAATATGACATTTCTCATAAATATGTCATTTAACTGGATGAATGGAAAAGCTACTGCAGGTTGTAAATAATGGAGGCCAGACATAAACTACACTTTGTTTATGTCAGCAGCCTTTCACAGAAAAACAGTCTCTCCATCAGATTAAATATTCCATTTCTACAGGGACCTGCATGAGTCAGGTGACATGGATAAGTACTTTAAGACAAGCTGCACACAGCATGAGAGCACTTGTGCCCCTAACACTCATTTTGTTTATAGACCTGAAGATGCTGTTAATCAAGACTCAAGAGCTGCAGACCGCCTCCGTCTCTCAAGAGTTGAGGAGGTTCCTGAGTGAGCGTGCACGGTGGCCCTGCAACTAAAAAAAATCCAGAATTTCTTCCAGAGGTCCTTCAAGGCTTTCATTTGGACCAGGTGGTTGAACGCAGCTGCGTGTAGTCAGTTACCACAGAGTTGAAGTCTGGTCCGAGCTCTGACAGTGTAAAAGCATCAAACACAAGCCATCACACCAGATGTTTGTTTCAAGGTTGCTGTCAAAGGCCCAGCGTTCCCACTGGAGTGCAGATGTTTTGCAGCAGGCCTCCATGGGTGCTGGTTTGCCACTGACATCACTTGAGAGGGCACAGTCAGTCTGAAGCTTTCTACTGTCTGACTGTATGACAAAGATACAGAATGTGCTGATATCACTTGGTATGTCCCATCCTCATTTACACATCCATGTACAAATGGAAAGCACAACTGGGCATAATGGATGGGGGCTGGAAGGTCCATTTGTCCATGTTTTGGTCCATTTTTTAAGGTTACCGTTACGAGCTGTGTTCAACCAATCAATGTACACCTACGTCACTCAACTCCTCTTGTGCTGGGAGAGTACCTGCTCTGAAGTAGGAGCTAAACGGCTTTCTAAGAGCTATGATCGTTCCCAGTTCTTGCAGAGCGAACACAATAAAAAAGGGAAGGGTGCTCCAACTGTTCTCAGAGGTATGAAAACGTTCCTCCGGTCCGAAAACGCCTACTGATCTCTGAGTGAAGTTAGAGGTTGCTTAGGGACCCGTTTCGTTCAAAATTGTGACCACTGGGAGTTTGGAGCTCCGATGCTTAAGAGCCGTGTGTTGTCACCTCACACGCAGTTGTGTTAGAGTACTTCAGTCACTGTACATTTGAAACTAGACTGAGAGATAGTCTCCACAGTTACAGAACTTTCAATTATGAGACTGTATTATGTTCAATTAGTCATCATGTGTTGAAGTGGGACATCCAAACTCATGCTGTAAACTCAGGTATTTATCACTTCGTTGGCTATTTGAGTGCAACATCCGGGTGGGTAAACTTGGAAATTTGACTTTGCATGTTGTTGAGTAACGCCTGAACGCACCGTTAGTTTCTGAGTGTCTCATTTGAGGAGGAGGCGCAGGTTCAGCCTGGTCTGAAGGACGTTTCGAAGGACAAAGCTTTGATTTGGGATGCAGCTGCTGTTGCAATTTGGGCAATTAACAAGTTAGCAGCAACATTATGCTGCATCACTGGGCAGTTTTACAGGTCTGAGGAAGTAGTTTAAGTTGTAAGTAAACAGACTATAAAGATACTTTTTCAAGCAATGTATGCATTAAAAAGATACCTTCTGATAGTGAAGTGTGTATTTCGACATGTACAATTGGCCTGCAATGTAAAATTTCTTTTCACTGTCACTTTAAAAAGGAAATATGAGCAAAACTACAAAAGTGTATATATCAGTCAACCCCCAATAAATATAACAGAGTTGTGAGGATGCTCTAATATTGTTCTCATTCAGTCATTTGAGTAGCATCTCAATTAAAGTGTCACTAAACTGGTCTGGGGGGGGGGGGTCTGACAGCATGGACTCTGGTAACGAAGAGGGTTCAGGTGTGTTTGAACCAAGCTGAAGGCTTGCGTGTATAATTCAACACACACACACACACACACACAATCAGTTAATGAGAATTTTAAACAAACCGTCTGTGCATCAGCCAGAGAGTTCAATGTAATACAGTCTCGTAGCCTAACCTAAGTGTCATTACGGTGTTAACGGCCCTCTGATGAAACTGGGTCAAGCTCTACGGTTCACAAATAACTGATTCCTCTCTCTGTAATGTCTATCCGAATGTAAACAAAGAAAACAGCGCAGTGTCACATGGGAACTGATGTTAATATTCTGATCGATAGCTCCAAGCGGCTTTAAAGGAAAGAGATGTTGCTGTTTAATTGGATCAAACAGCCACGAGTTCAGAAAATTCCCGCGAGTCACCACAAAAAGTTCACTTTTTAAGCATTTCGCCATCTGTACAAATCACTTCCAGACAGCAGGAGTGAGCGAACTGCAAATGTCAGACACAAATCTCTAACTTACCCCATGCTCCGAGGATCTGGATGCTGATTTGGGGGCAGATTCCTCTCACCACTCCACTTTTAGTCTTTTTCTCCTCGGTTTCCAAATTGATTCGCTTCTTCCTCGAAATCCTGGACACAAGTTACATTTCTGGGGAAAAAAAGACAAATCACTTCCGACTCCAGATTCGCCCCGTTTCCCCTCCAACAGTACTCCTCTCCTCCCAAGTCAGTTGTTGTACTCCAGTCTGCCTGCCTTCCTTTGTCCGCGGGTTTCCACGGCGAGCAACACCGCGGATCTGTCGTCCCCGTGCGTAATTACGCACCGTGAACCGCTTGGCTCAGCTCTGCGGGCCGGACAGACCGAGGAATGTCGATGAAAGTCGAGCAGCGGAGTGCTTTTGGCTCAAACCTCTTCCAGGACTTGTGCTGTGCTCCCCTCCTGCCTCTGTGCCAGATCACACTGGGATCCCATTCAACTCTCTCGGTGGGACCGTGGAGCCTCTTCAGCGCCATCTGATGGCCACAATGCAAACTATAACCCGCCTCCCCTTCCTCCTCCTCCTTATCCCTACTTTCCACTTAGATATCAGAATGTGAAATATAATATGTAGAAATGTCCTGCGGACAGTCTTAACCCCCCCCCAGCGCGTATTTATGAGGCGCAGCGTATAAAAGCTAGAAGCAGCTGAAATTGCTGGTGGAAGAACAGAAGCCAAATGGCTGTTTACAAAAAAGCTTCAGCAAATAATCAGTCAGATATACAATTCTGCACCCACTGTGTTGATCTCATGTTAAATCAGATAATATTCAGTATAAAGCTGTTTATGAAGAGCTATATGGAAATCCTTTCAAAAACTATGACGGATAAAATCACATGGAAACGTTAAATATCTTGCTGTTGGTGGGACAGGAAAAAATATAAGACTGGAAATCCGATTGTAAAAATACCCCAGATACCCTCACTGCACTACATTTACATTAAGTCCAGGAATATTATGCGTTATTATAATGATGTTATTCAGAGCATATTTCATACCAATGATTATGTCATCAAATGACTGTGTTCATCTCACTGAAAATCACATTATATAAGGGACAGTGAACTGTAAACCTGATTAACGCTGAACAAATATGACAGAAGACCCTTGAAATATCATGCAGAACATCAAACCACATAAAAAAATTTTTTTTTAAAAACAGAAAAATGTGCTCCCAACAAAAGTGATGAATCAATGAATCAGATTAATAATCATGTCTTGAATTCCTGAAAGGTCTTTTTGAAGCTAATTTTCCCCATTTTTTTAAAGCCACATATGGTTTCAGCATTCTTTATCAATCTGACTTGATCTGACAAAAACATATATAAGCATTTACACAAACATGCAACAAAATTTAAATTTATGGAATAATTTAAACAATGCAGAAAAAAACTCTAAATAAAATACCATATTGTCTGTACTTGGGTACAATTGTGATTTTTTTATGATATTAAATCAGTTTGAAAAATGTTTTTGGGTGTAAAAAAGAAGACAAGAAAACTGGAAAATATTTCACCCATTTATTTCTCCTTATTAAAGTGACACAATCTGCCTCATAAAACTGGTGAAAACCACTGCTGTAACACACTTAGAAAAAGCTGCTCTTCACCTCATTATTTTATACAGGCCTTGGTGAGGAGCCACCACCAATTTAAAATAAATCACTTATTTGCATGACTATGGGCTGAACCTGGGAGAGTGGAGCATCAAATGTAGTGGAAGAGCGATGGGAGCAGCTCCTGTGCACTAATCGTGCTGCTCAGTGGCCTGTTACAGCGATGCAGCTGACTGCTACTCTGTGCTGCAGGGAGGCAACAGGGAACATCAGAGCTCTGCTTTACATGCAAACAACCCTCATGTTCATTTAGAAAGACACTACTCAACCGGTCCAGGGCAGTTTGCAGCACAGCTGGACAGTCTGGGCAGGATGGAGCTGAACCTCCAGGCCGCTGTCTTTAACACACAGAGCATTAATCACCTCTGGCAGCCCAGTGTGCACACACAGATGGGTCTCCATGGTGAAGATTTCTCTCCTTCTCCAGTCAAGCAGCGGCTGAATTGAACTCATAGTGTCTTCTTCACGCTCACTGTGGCCGGTATGACAGAAAGACAAAGACCTGCATGATGTGACAAACAAGGCATCATCTGCACAGGAAGTGAAGTCTAGACAGTTACCATTTTCACAGAAGATGTTTTGCAATTACTCTTCTTACATGGATTTTATTTTGAAAAATAAAAATGGCATAAATATCCTCTGCAATAAGTTGTTGTTCAGTCAAGACTTTCTGACACGTGATTCTGTCCACATATTTATCTCTATTTAAATCACTCATCACATGCTTCTTGGAAGCTCTGCCATCCAAGTTGTAAGTGGGGCAGTTGAGGAGCAGCAAAAAGAAACCGAGACACCAACATTTTCCTTTTCACAACGTCTATGTTTACGTACTGATGATCTTCTTCTGGGGTTTCGTAGCTCGTGAACGCAACCCTCTAAACTCTCAAATGTCAGACCTACACAGAAAAATCAGAAGGTGCTTCAGGCCTAATGATTTCAGGTCAATGAGAGGAACGAGTCAGTGTGATCAGCAGAAAAGCACAGAGAGCCAATAAAGACTGATTAAGATGATGGTTCAGTGTTAAAATCCAATCAAACCAGCTGGAGATGTAGAGGAGGCTGTAAACCCACCACAACACACATTAGCCACCTTCTGATAATTGCTGAATAAAGATCACTGCCTTTTGTGGGGCAGAAATAAAATTTTACAAGATTACATTAAGGGCCACCACAGCAGAAAAGGGACACTTGGGATAAGTAATAAATATAATTTAGATTTTTTGCATATCAGTGATCATTTATCACGTGGGAAAATAGACCATAAAATAAACAACATGACACAAAATTTGATTTCTCTGTCTCACGGAGAAAGAAGGTGGTTTTTATTCTTCATCATCAGGCTCTGAATGGAGAGACTGTAAGACAGACACTCTTGATCTAATGGCTCAAAGGTCATTTTATATTTAAAAAAAGAATCTCTACCAAACAGTTTAGTGTTACACACCCAAATCTTGTTATAAAGTCTTTGGATGAACAGAAAAGAAGAAAGTCTTAATTGCTTTTGTTTCCCTTTTGTCCGCTGATCAGAAGCAGATAAAAACAGGTGCATGTCATCCACATTTATCAGTGTAGTCAATCAGCAGGCAGCAGGTGATGAGTTTCAAAACAAATTGACCCTGATCAGTGGGGTGTCAGTCTTTAGTACTGAGCTTGTGAGCCTGTGGGCACTTTGGTCAGTTAAGGAGATGTGGCCATGGAAAAGAATTTAAATGCTTTTATTTTACTGCTGTAGAGCTGAAGAGCAGGAAAAGCTAAGCCAGGTCAGATCTAGAGAACTGTAGAGGTGTTGATAGTTTGGCTGATTCCTATGGGGAAGAGTGTCTGGGTTTGTTAGGGTGCCTGGTGTTACACTAGAACATGTCACCCATTAGATTCTGTAACGCTGAACAAGGCTGGATTACCAACTGGGCAAAGCTGGCAAGTGGCCCAAAACCCCACTGAGTGAATGGTTTGTGGTCATTTGATTAACTGAACATTTATTTGTGAATATGCATGACTAAATTCCAATATCAACAGAAACTGAAATGACAAGGGCCCACAGATCCTGTATTATTACCTAATCCTGAGGCCTTGTCTTGTAGAAGTGCCCTGGGCCCCAAAAACTATAGCCTGTATGTTACTGCTCACATGGTGCATATTCCTATATGAATCTGTTTACATATGCTTGAATGTGCAGAATGCACAAAGAGATGGTGGTGGGGTTGTCAGTAGGGGCCCACAGCTACATTTTGCCTCAGGGCCCCCAAGTGGGTAAATCCGGCTATCATACTGATGGGTCAGCTACAGATATAAGACTGTTGAGTTGACCAAATATTGATAGGTGAGGTGTTAGGGCTCCACATACCTATACACTTTACCAACGTCTAATATGTGACCGTATTAAAATACTAACCTGTGTAATGCAGTTAAAAGTATGGGGGAAAAGCTCATCGGTTTATCAATTAAGGTGTGTTTTTGGTAACAGCCATAAAAATATGTTACCAAAGTGAATGTGGATTTTAGTTTAAATCATATTTTAAATTTCCTCAGGACCAAAATAAATAAATAAAAATGTATCCTGATTAAAACGTTCAGCATCCCAACAAAGCTGGTTGGATGTTCCACTATCTGCTTTACTAAATGTGTACTTTTAGTGTTGATGGTTACACCGACATTTGACCAGCAGAGGGCAGCAACACGCCGTGCCTGCGTCCGGTCTGCCGTGACGTGAAGAAGAAGAAGAATCATACAGCGACCGTCGGCGTTAGACACGAGGATGTTTTACTCTACAGTAAAATAGAGTATTTTAGTGATTATTCTGTCACACACATACACAGAAGTACCCATTTAGCCTCAGAGAACGAGATAAATCGAAAAATGGCCGAGTTTTCGTCGCTGGGTCTCTCAGACTGGCTGGTGAAACAGTGTAAACAGCTGGGGATCAACAAACCCACTCCTGTCCAGGAAAACTGCGTGCCAGCGATACTAGAAGGTAAGACTTGTGTTAGATCTTCAGGTTAAAAACGTATCACCGGGCTATCTACCTGTAATGTAAATGTCTTCTTGACTAACCACCGAACGGCCGAATCTGCCGTCCTGAGAAGTAATGCAGATCTCCATTGAAAAATCTATCAATTTAATGGTCAGTGCTCATCAGTTAAGGTGAACACCTGGAAGAAGATGCACACTCTAAATTAGCAAACACTGTTGTTTTCTGCACGTATATATTAAATGTGCCGATCAGTTAAATTGTTGTTTTTAGAATTCAGGGGTCTGGTCCCATGGTTATCTTCCTTTTTTTTTTTTAAATACACATTAGTGGTTTTCAGCTATAAAATGTCAAAATGTGTCCCATCTGACTGTTGCCGAATTTGCCAGAAAAATCTCTAGATCATAAAATGTTGAAAGCGTCTATCTTCAAGGTGTGTGTATTTGTAGATATGCAAAGATACAATAAATTATCAGATTTTTTTTGTGGAGTTTGGTACGGGCCACTTGATGAGGAAAGTATTATACTACTTAAGGCGAAATCCTCTGAAGTCACCACAAGGCGTGTAAGTCAGTAAAGCAGAACTCGGGTGAATGAAGGTGTTGTGTGTTTTCCCTCCCAGGTCGGGACTGTATGGGCTGTGCTAAGACAGGAAGCGGGAAGACAGCAGCATTTGTGCTGCCGGTGCTGCAGAAGCTGTCAGAGGACCCGTATGGCATCTTCTGCTTGGTGCTCACTCCTACCAGGTCAGAGAGCGAGCTGGAAGACCCAGCCACACTTTGACTTTCAAGACATTTATGGAAAAAATAATCCACATCAAAACACTCAAACATGTCCACGCCGTCGTCTGTTTAGTTGTTTATTGGATGGTTCTCTTTCCTGTTCATTACTGGTCATGTCAGATTGTGTAATTTCCAGATATTGCTAGAAATTACAGTCGATGGTGTTGAGAAGTAAATGTTTGAGTGATCTAAAACATCAGTGGTAAGGGACAGGTTGTCATTCCTTCAAAATAAAAGTGCAATGGCTCATTGATTTAAACTGAATAATCTAAATATTCAAGTCCTTAACATGTCAGATACAGATAAGCCTCAGTTTCTAAATAATGTTTATGAAATATAAAGAGTCTTATTCCAAACAACTTAACCTCAACATAAATCTGTTTCTCTCAAATCTATCATGCATGTGCTGTTTTATATGTGATGTCATGCAGGGAGCTCGCCTATCAGATTGCAGAGCAGTTTCGAGTCCTGGGGAAGCCTCTGGGTCTGAGAGACTGCATCATCGTCGGTGGAATGGGTAACTACGTACACCGCTGCAGGAAGCTTTACTTTCTGTTCACTCAGCAGCAACTACACCACCAACATGGCCAGAGACTCTGGGGAATTACAGCCACACAGGGCACAATGTTTCCAGAAACATCGTGCTAGATCGGTCCAGGGAAAACTCGCTGAAGTTGCGTCTTTTTCCTCTCATAACCTTTTGATTTCCTTTGGAATATAAATGTCAAAGACTGGCTGGGTTGTTGGTTCAAGGTGCTTGAGAAGTTCACAATGTGTTCACGTGTAGCATCACTCAGGTAACCTTCATAGATCAGATTTAATTGTCTTTATGTGAATAATCTCATGTAGCCATGCCTCTGTTATGTGTACCGCTCTTATTATGAGAGTCTGCCGCAGCTTTAAAGCCCTGGTGTTGCATTGCCGCTGCAGGAAACTTAAATGCAACACTGCTGCCAGTTACTGTTAGATTCTACCTGAGCCTCTCCCTGTTGTGTTACTGACAGACATGGTGAGCCAGGCCCTGGAGCTGTCCAACAAACCACACGTGGTTGTCGCGACGCCGGGCCGGCTGGCTGATCACATCCGCAGCTCCGACACCTTCAGCATGAGCAAGATCCAGTTTCTGGTGAGTTCAGGAAGGACCACAAACTGAGACTTGGACAAGGTTTCAACGCTGTGTCTCTGCTGTAGCTCTCCTATACTTAAGATCTGTTTGGCTATGTTAGGACAAAGTTTAGACCAGGAAATAACACTTAAACTGCATAAGGACTCGTTTATGCCAAAAATATGCGAAAGAGAAGTCCACGTGTGCAATGTAATGCTTTATTTTTCTCATACGCTTCGTCTTAACATGCAGACGGTTACTGAGCTTTTGTTTTAACCCAGTGGAGCCTCAGATTATCATGCATCTTCAATTTTTGACATGTCTTTTAAACAGGCCTTGAAAGTAGAGTCGTAAGACTGTAGACTGTAGTAAAGACTGCAGAGTCTTAACATTTTAGATCTGTATATGAGGAGATCTAAAATTTGAAGCTACTTCACCATCCACAGTTGCAACAACTGACTAATACAGTTGATGTCTGCTTTTTGTTTGTCAGATTTTGGATGAGGCAGACCGGCTGTTGGAGCAGGGCTGCACTGACTTCACCAAAGACCTCGAGACGATCCTGGGGATTTTACCGGCTAAACGGCAGACGCTGCTGTTCAGCGCCACGCTCACTGACACCCTACATGAGCTAAAGAACATCGCCATGAACAAACCTTACTTCTGGGAGAGCACATCAGAGTGAGTAACCTGCTGCTGTTTAAAGGCTGTTAACAGGAATATTCAGCAAATTCACAGTCAGGGAGAAGATAGAAAGGCAATAAAGCCGTAATCTAATTTTAAACTTTGTGTGCAGAGGAGTTTTCAGTATCGACCTACTTATTTCAGGTCCTTTCTTTAAAAAATGGTGGAAGAGAACACCCAGGATCAGATTTACTAAAGCTTTTGTGCCTCGTTTCAGATGCGTTCTGTGCAATAAATCTTGCGTGTTATTTATAAAACGGGAGCTCCAGCCTGGAAGTTCAGTTTGCCTGTCATCTGATCTGAGATGCAACTAACCGATGAAGTGCATCCCTTGCATAAATGCCTTTGGGAGTGAGGGAGAGTCGTGCAAATAATGGGAGCGGAAATGTTAAGCGCGGTTGAAAAGGCATTCTGCTGGATTTACGGATGCTCGGACCATTTGTAGGGTTCAGATGTGTGCAGAAAGCAGCTACAAACTCATGCAGTTGAATTCCAAGAAGGTCGTGATGTGAAACAGAAACTGTATCACCAGTGACAGCAGACTGAAAGTGGATGCAGAATAAAACGGTATTACTTCAGAGCAGGAGCTGTGCCTCCATGGTTGTTACAGCTCATTTACCTTTACATGTTTACATCTCCTGTTAGAGGTTTATACATGGCTGAGATCATTTTTGTGAGTTTGTGTTGTGAAGCTGTGAAGTGGGCAGAAAAATGACGGTTGCATCGAGTTTTCATCTGGCTGAACATGACTGCAGCACACTGTTGAGCAGATTTCCACTTGTTCACTGCAGCTGAATATGAAGACGTTCTGATTTGATCATTACAGTAGCAGAAGTAACGTTCAAATGCACAAACTTTTTATGAATCTTGGCCTGACTCCAAACCAGCTCCAGGGCTGCTGTTCTGTACTATGACCTCTGACCTCTCTGGCAACAGAAAATCCCATGTATCTCTAGGGAACAGTGAAATATCACGTTGTTGTTAACAGGACACGGACAGTGGAGGAGCTGGACCAGAGGTACATCCTCACTCCAGAGAAGGTGAAAGACGCCTACCTGGTCCACCTGATCCAGACATTTACTGACGAGCATGACGACTGGTCCATCATCATCTTCACCAACACGTGCAAGTAAGAAGTAATTAAAATGACATATACATTGCATGCCCGTACAGTCTTGAGCATTGCAGTGACCCTAAGGCGATGCAGGCTTATTGCCTTTATAAAACGTGTGATGTTAGTTTTTGGAGTCTGCCAGTGTGGTGTTGATCAACTCAATGGTGATTTTTGAGGCTGTAGTTTTGTTGAATTGGATTGTGATTTGTAGCGTTTATTACAAATGGCATGCGTTCTTGTCTTTTATTGTTAAATAGGTGAATAGAGATTTAGCTTACGAGATGAAAATAATGTTTTTTTATGTGTGTGATCAGTAGCCAGGGGTCTCTGTGCTTGTAAATGTTATTGTTGATCTGGTGTGGTTCATATGAAAAAGCATATTTATTACATAAATTAATTTTGTTTTAATAAATTCTTTCTCAGGACCTGTCAAATCCTCACCATGATGCTGCGGGAATTTAACTTTCCAACCGTCTCCCTGCACTCCATGATGAAACAGGTGAGACTGCTGCAACTTACTAACTTTATTTTGCTGCTCTGAATTGAGCTAGTACATCGGCAAGTACATTTCAGTAACGGAGGCCTGCTGAAGGACGTTTTTTTGGGTTGTGAGGGAGATGCCACCATTTTGGGGGAATGGCGGCTGAAAGATAGTCTGTGTCAGAATCTGTTTTACTGGTCAATTAAGTTTGCACATACAAAGAATTTGACTTTGCTTTGTGTGAGAAAGGTGTGTAGCTTATCACTGGTCCTCAGAGCTCCTCGACAAAGCTCGTGTTGGATGTGGGACTCATATTCGCCTCATTAACGGGACAAAGACAGAATATATATAGCGAGAACAAAGCCCTTGTGATAATATAGAAACCGTCGTTGTAAGGGATTAAAGTGTATTAAACCAGGATGAATGGGCCTGCAGAATGAATGACCGCTCTTTATCTTCTCCAGAAACAACGGTTTGCAAACCTCGCCAAGTTCAAGGCCAGCGTCTACAAAATCCTGATTGCAACAGACGTGGCTGCCAGGTAAAAGGCTCCGCTGAGCCGCTGCATGTCTCAGGGATGATGATGGTCTTTTACATGTTAAAAAGTTGAGTTAGCCTTTTACAAAATCATCCGTCAATTCTTTCTAAAGTCGTCACACAGTTTCTGACTGAGAGGTTTAATACAGACGGCTGTAGACAGGCTGAGATCACCTTGTTTTGACATCCTTCCTGTTCTTTCTGACTCAGAGGTTTGGATATTCCAACTGTCCAAGTCGTCATCAACCACAACACCCCCGGCCTTCCCAAGATCTACATCCACAGAGTCGGACGAACAGCAAGAGCAGGTAACCTTTTAACTTACATTTCCTTTTTTAATAAAATCAGAAACACCAACATCACCCTCGTGTCCCCCATCGATGATTTACTCTGGATCGTTACACGTCTAAAATAAATGCAGCTCATACATGAGGCTTTCTTCCTCTGCAGGGAGGAATGGCGTGTCCATCACACTGGTGACGCAGTACGACATCCACCTGGTCCACTCCATCGAAGAACAGAACAGTAAGTTATACCTGCTTACAAAGAAAATCTTCAACTTTTCCTTTGTGTGCGTCTCCAGAGCTCAGCTCGTCTGTACTGGTGGCTGCAGTGTGAACATCTTGTAGCAAATCCAGTGTTCAGTCACACAGGATAGAAAAATCCTTATGGTGAGAAAGTGTGTTTGTCAGTGGAAGATCGTCAGCTTGGTGACTTTGTTATACTGATGTCCTTTAATTCTTATTCTCTTTTTCTGATCATGAACAATGTTAACATGTTCACTTCCAAAGCATTAACATGGCTGAAACTAGGACATTTGTATTACCTGCTTGCTTTAATTGAAAGAGGTCTAATGATCCAAGTAGCTCCTCTTATGTTAATTTAATACTCTATATTTAGCCTTTTATTACAAAACTGAAAAGGACAGGAAAGCCTTAGAGACTGGACGTTAAGTGACAAGGAAGAACACAATAACATGGCCTTAAACAGCTACCAGGAAACTCACTCATCATCTGCAGTATGTGTAAAAGTCTGGTGCAACTGTTGTATTTCTACAGAGACGAAGCTGAAGGAATATCCTGTGGAGGAGAAAGAAGTCCTGAAGATCCTGACCCAGGTCAACGTGACCAGACGGGAGTGTGAAATAGTACGGATGCCTCTTTTCCTCATTTTATTAGTTTGGTGAATGACGGTGTTAATTTAATCCGTTTAGTGTTTGGGCTATATTCATGACAGATTTGTTCCAAAATTTAAATCAGGACCTGATAAACATTTTTCTTTCTTTGACTTATATTTTTCAGTTGTTTTAGATCAACTTGGATTTCGTCACTAAAATGATTTGTAATGTTTTGATGAACTCTTTTCTACGTTGTAGAAACTGGAGTCAACAGACTTTGATGAGAAGAAGGAGATCAACAAGAGGAAACAGCTGATCTTGGAGGGGAAGGTAAGTTCATTTGCTTAAACACAGGTGGCACATTTTAGCGAAGTCAGGTTTAATGTGTGAACACTATCAAGATGAAGCAACAAAAGGTCAATGTTCTGACCTGCCAGTTTATTTTACAGGTCCCATATGTTCCTGTGGTTTCCTAGAGAGGAACTAATATCGAACTGTAAATTTACCTTACGGTTTTCAGGGAAATGGAGACAGTGTTAGTACAACTTCGTTAACTGCTAGCATAACCCAGCCCAGAGTATTAAAGTCAGCTGAACAAGCAAAAAGGAAACATAAAATTCAACATATGGTAAAATACTAAATTAATAATGAATGACTAAAATGAGGACTTTATCTATTTTCCCAACAATTGCTACCAAATAACCTGGTTTGTTCTAGGACCCTGAGGACAATTACAGACCTGTAAAATACAGCCCTACCTGAAGTTTGTCTGCTTCTTTTGATGTCATTGTGAGCATGAAGTGAGCAGAGTCTGTTACTCGTTCCAGACCTCTGAATCACCACCCACATCTGATATTTTCAGCAATACAAATGGAGAATGAATAATGAAACGAAATGACAATTCAGTCTAATTTATCAGGCTAAGTTCCTGTAACACCCGCTTCAGTTTTTCACTTTTGAGATTGGCCCATCAAACTATAATATGTAAAGGCTGTAAATCTGTGGCTAGTGTGGAAAAAAAAAAACTCTCTACAAACTAAAATAGTGCAAGGCTTCTGATTTGAGGTGCTACCTGTCCTGCTGTGAGTTTTGGGACCAGCTAATGATTTACAATGGCCTGTTGTTGACTTGTGATCAAACTGCCGTTTCAGGATCCAGACCTGGAGGCTAAGAGGAAGGCGGAGCTGGAGAAGATCAGGAGCCAGAAGAAGAAGTTCAAACTGAAAATCCAGGAGAGCATTCAGAAACAGAAACGTGGACAGCTGAAAAAGAAACTGATGAAGAGAAAACAGATGAGAAACAAAAAGGCGGCGCAGGCAACAGCGTGAAAACTGCTGTGATCATGTATATACTGCAAGTCTTATTACTGTGCAATATCTGTAATATTTTCATACTATAAAAACAACTGGTCAAGTTGACAGCATTTATTGATTCAGTTTAACAAGGAACAACCATGTTGTGATGAAACTTCACTGCAGACTCGTTTCAAAGGTATTTACATCACATTGAGCTCTCTAATCCATTAATTTAATCTCTGCCTGTTGATGTAGAGGATCAAGAGTTTGGATGCAAATGTTTAACGACTAATCTACAACTGAATCACTTCAATGATCACTGCACATGTTGCAGTTCATTGTGGCTCAGAAGATGGGAAAAAAAACACCAAAGCAATACAATAATATTACGGCAGCAGGTTCTTAAAGCATGTTAGGATTTCAATGGAACGGGTTGATATGTGAAACTAATTCATTACACAAATGAGATTCGCACACTGCCAACAAAACAACTATTTCTAAGTCAATTAAACATGGCAACATCTACTTGCAACATGATTGTCACGTGTCTGCTGCAATGAGAAGCAGGTGAGAAACAGTGAAGTACATTCTTACTGTTAGAAAGCATCTTTCCTGGAAGAGTTCAAAGAAACTACAATCCCTCGGACAGTTTGAGGAGGAAATGCAAAACTAACAAAGAAAGGAAACTGCGTCTGCCTCATTCCTGTTGTCAGCAAGTTGCTCCAAAAACAGGTTTTAGTAAAACTACACGAAATGGCTAAATAACACCCAGCTGAACAAAACATGACACACAAAGCAGCGAATCTGACAAAAGCAAAGTTTGGATCGACTCAAGGTTAACAGTTCTCCAGGAAGAGGGTTTGGGATCCACATAAATCTCGAGAGGAACTCTAAGGAATACATAATGCAGGCAAAACAGCTTTGCACAAATCAAAAGTCCACAGAAGGAAAAATAAATTCTACCAGCCTCCCGTTGGTTTTACTCCACAGAGAAGGAAGGTGGCTTTTTTCATCCGCCCATCCTTTGATAAACAACCCAGCTGCTAGACTCACTGACCTCATCATTACCTGGCCTGATTTTATTAGAAAAATAAAACTCGTCCTTTTCTGTGGGTTTCTTGAGCCCTCTGGAAGTTTTTTTATATGCTGGTAGTTTGAGTTGAACTACATTCATGCTTGTGCTGCAGCTGTTTATCTGAAGGTGATTGGTTATAGGCACTGATTCACGTTTCTCATTCACTTTTCATTTATCTCCTTGCCATCATCTAATCAGTACTGAGGGCATTTCCACTGTGTGTAACTGGGGTTTAGTTGAGTGTCAAAATACTTTAATACACTGGAACCAAAGATCTTTCATATTACGTTGATTTTTAAATCGTAGGGTTACGTTGAGATTTTAGACATATTTCCTTTGTGAAAGTCTTAATTTTTCAACCCTATATATTGGGTGACTATATTGCTTGTCATGTGAACATTCACAAAATCACAATTCTGTGTGAACTGACACTGGGTTTACGTCTACATCTAATGTGCGGTCATCTATTGGGACTGAACAGTCCTAAAGCCACACATTTCCCTCTAAATTTTTTAACCCTGGCAATGACCTGAACTCGTTTTCCAGAAACTCATCCTTCTCTCCCTCAGCCACCTTCCTTTTCCACTCCTTACCTGTGGTGGATTGATTGCCACGACCGCCTGTAAGCCTTGACTACTATCACCCTTCTTTCCCCCTCTTGTTTGGTTTCTTTCACCTCAAGCAGGGATTTGTGTGTTGAGTGTTGACAGTCCACAATCCCCTGAGGAATCAATCGATGCAAAGCATTCAAGCATTTGCCAATCTAAGCGTACACAGAGTGTTTTAAAAAAGACATCTGGTCATGAAGCACAGTGGGACATCAACAACCCCTGCTTTCAAAAGATTAAAATACGAAAAGCCTTCGCTGAAACATCAAATGACATTGAGTTGAATATTCAATGCTGGTCGTGTTTGATAGTTTCGATGACTTTTTTGCAATTTTGTGCTCTGTGGTAAGAAAGGTACTTCAGAGAAGAAAAAACTGTCCCATGATGATCGCGATATCGGTGGGATTCGCGCGTCATGCCTTGAGAAAACAGTCTGAAATCCTCGTGCCACTCCACCACTGACGTGTGGTCGAAACCACCCCATTAAAGACCTTGTGAGTGAGCCAGTGGTTCTCAAGGCAAATGAAAGGTATTTCAATTCAAGGCTCTTTAATCTCAGACTCGAGCACAGAAACCGTGTGTTTATTTCCTCGAGAGGGTGTGTCTACTGCTGCTTCCTTCAGAGGCTGCTGAGGTTTTTGGGCCCAATAGAAGATTGTTGGTGCCGCTCTCCTCCCATGATAAACCAAATTTAAAAAGATACAGGTTGAGCAACCAACCGACTTTTAGCATGGGGATTTTGTGTTACTTGTTCGATGATTTTCTGTAATCATGCCCCCCTGCAAGTTTGGAGAACAAGTTCTTCAAATTCAGCAGGAATGCTTTTATCCCCATCTGAAGATAAGATAGCTTTCCTTCCTTTCCTGGAGGCTGTGGGTTGAAGGGGTTGGCTGGATCATTTTGTTGGGAGTTGAGCCTCATTTGGATTCCCATTAGAGACCGTTGAGATCTCCCCTCTGTTTCTCTCAGCAGCTCGACCACACGCCGCCATCTTCTCGACTTCCCTCCTTCACTTTGCACGGACATCGGCCCCTGCCTCTTGCTTGTTCACTCGGCCTCTCTTGCCATCTCCCCGCCCGTCTGTTCGTCTTCTACCCTCTCATTTCTCTCGCTGGTCATTGGTTTGGTTTCGCTATCCCGTCGCTTTCACTCGGTGGTGCTTCGGTTGTAGCAGAGGAAAACAGGTATCCATTTTATGTTTTTATTATTTCCCAGATTAAAAAGCTGATGAACTAAGCTCAGCTCAAGCCTAGCTCCCTTCTTCAGGTGACCTGCAAGACACAAAACAGATTTATAACCTTTTGACCAAAATTAGATGAGCAATACTGCCTTTAGCAGGGACCTGAACACGGCTCGAGTCAGATGTGTCCAACTGAAAGAATTATTCTAGTCTCCAGTGGAACAAAATAATGAGATGCAATTAACTAATACTGTACTAATTACCTTAATATCCTGCAAAATCGCCCTGCTAAACCTTTCTGAATGACTTAAAAGACACTCAAAAAGTCACATACGTTCATCAAGGACAGTGGATTTCACATTAGTTGCAGGACAAAGATTTCACAAAGTGCAAGATACATCACAAGTAAGAGCTGAGAAAGCAGGAAAACTCAGCTAATGTGTGAATTCTCAAAAGTTTGAAAAGGTTGTACACATCTAAACTTTTCATAAGATTAGGCCTATAGGATGAATAAAATAAAATACGAAAAAAAAGTGATTGCATGATAAGAAATTATAAAACTGCCAAGAATATGATTTAGATACAGCTGGAGCCCGTGGCCCTGCACACCATCAGTCAAAAGAGAGCGACACATTCAAGTAAGTAAACACAGTAAGGAAACACGATCGCCGCACTACTTCCCAAACATTAAATGTGCTGTACTTTAACTACAAACAAAGACGATGTTTTATGTACTTACACTCTAGTACTGGGACAGTCCAGTCACCCCACCATGTTGGTATGCACGTTCGCCCTGGTAAGTCGAGTCCTGGGACAAAGCCACATCGATTTGGGACTTGAACTCATCGCCCAGGTAGCTGTCCTGGAGAACAGGAGGACAGAAACATCATTGCAGACACATTTTCGGCTTTTATCAGTGAGCTCTATGCCAGGACATTTAAATCTCTTCTACTGCAAACTATTACATTATTCCTACCTTATTTTTACAGGATTTGCTTAATTCAAATGTGACCACTGCAACTAAACTATACCACTCAATACTGAATCAAATTCAATCCAACATACTCGTCCAAAAGAGGCTAGAAAATAACTGTTGATTGTGCCCTATTACAAGTCCATTGTCTTCAATATGAAATATATAAGCAAGCGATAATTCATAACGACCAACTAACAAATATTTGTGTATTCTTTAAATAAAAAATGAATGTATGCATTAATATATGAACTAAATAAAGAAAAGGAGATTTGGACATTCAAAATAAAAATCGTAACATTAATTATCACAAACATATCTTGAATATTTGATCAATCTTAAGTGACAGTGATGTGTTACCTGGGACAGCTCTGGCTGGGAGAGGCCAGGCTGGCTCATCTGAGAAGGCTGGCTCATGGAGATGTAGCCCTGTGTCAGCGGCCCCTGGGAGAAGGACTGGGAGGCCCCATCCTGGCTGACCTGGCTGTGTGGTCCGTTACCCTGACTGGAACCCTGGTGTCCCGAGCCACGGACCCTCTGCCGTCCGCCACGCCCGGGTTTACCCTTCATAGCTCCTCGACCTTATGAAAAAAAAGAAAAGAAAAAAAAGATCAGGACCAGAGTCAAAACCAAAACTAAGGTCATAATACGTTATTTATTCTAGATGGAAGAAGAACCACAGTAAGTGAAGCTTGAGATATACTTGGTCTTGTTGCTGGTGGACAATAGAGACAGGGTGTGATTTTGGGCCCTGTAACTCGTGGATTGTGAGCTCTTTATCTAGAGTTCAAAGCACATAAGACTACATGAAGAAGTAACATTAGTCCAGGCTGTAGTTTGACCTCAGCTCATTTAATTATAATCTGCTTTTCAAGCATGAGAAACTGCTGGTTATCATCAGGTTTCAACATTTGTCTTCATACCCTCATCAGCATTGCATTACGGGGTATTCTCCTGTAGCATGACTGGATTACTTTTTCCTCCTCTAACAACTAGACCAAAGTTTATCTATTGGTTCAGTGGATAATCTCAGTGCTGTGCTGTACCTGCAGCAGGGCCGTTGGTCTGACCCAGGTAACTGGGCGGAGGCATTGGCGGCATCACCAGGTTGAAAGGTATGGGAATATTCATAGCGGCCATGTGACCGGGGCCCGCCCCAATCATCCCGATCTGGTCGTGAGTTTGAAAGTACATGTTGGACGGACGTCCCGCTGAAAGAAAACACACAGAACAAGGCTCATGTTGGATTTTTACGAAGAAAACAAGAACAGGCAAGACTAGTTTTGCTGGACTGTAATGCAGCCTGTTGGTATCTTGAGTCATACCATAAGATTGTGAATATATATTAAATAAATACCAGCATTGCTGCGGTCGTAGGCAGAGCCAGGAATGAGGGCCTCACGGGCATCATACATCGCAGTGCTCATAAAACGTCCCCCCTGGAAAACACCAGACAATCACCATTTCGTACAGTTTTAGGGCTGTAACTAACAGTTATTTTCACTTAAGATTCATCTGCCCATTATTTTTTACGATTAACCATTTGGTCTAAAAAATGTCCATCAAATTGCCCTGAGCCCAAGTAAATGTCTTCAAATTACTTGTTTTGTCTCTCAGATATTCAATTTACTGTTATAGACTACGAAAACCAGCAAATATTCACATTTGAGAAGACGAAACCAGTGAATTTTTGACATTTTGCTTAAAAAATAAAAATAAAAAAAAGACCTAAATGAATAAATCAATTATATAATAGTTGCCAATTAATCTGTCAATCCACTAACCAGTTAATCTACTAATTGTTCACCTCTACACAGATTCAGACTTTAGATAAAAGAAGTCTCACAAATGTACAATTGCCTTTAAATCAATACTGAGGCAGAATAAAGGATGTGGAAAACAGCTGTAAAGCAAATCCTCCTAACAGTTGGGTCAGCATGAGTTTGTCGTCAGGTCTCATGATGTTTGCCTACAGAGCATGATGGTTGCACATACAGTAGTTTGTTGTACTCACAGGGTTGATGGTGTTGACCAGTTTGCGGGGCTTGCTGAACTGCATGAGGCTCTCCCTCAAGTTGTTGAGGGGTCCCTCCACAAGGACTTTCTGCTCCTTGTAGTTGTTCAGCAGGTTGTTCCACAGCGGCTGCTTGGAGAGGGCCTTGGGGTTTCCCACGATGATCACACCATACCTTCATACACAACACACACAAGACTGTTGCTCAGGGATGGGGTAGAAATTTTGAATTGAAATAACTGTAGATTTTTTTTCACGATGACATGTTTCAAAATTATTCTGACAAGTTTTTGTGTAGAAATTCCAGTGGTCTTATTATTCCTACTGTACACCCCTTCATACAACTAATAGTAGGCAGGTCTACTCTAAATTGTTAAGATTGTTACAGAGTGGATAATATGTGTGTTCACATTGCAAGAAGTTATAAAAAATCTGAAAAATGTATCATTTGCATGATTCCTAATTAGCTTCTACAGGAAAATCTGAAAAGCTCATCATAAACTAATGAGCTGGCTTTGTGCTGTGCCGTATTTATCCACTGTGATGTCTTAACAGCTCTACTGAGGTTTTTACTTGGCTCTGGTCAGTGCCACGTTCAGACGACGTGGGTCATTCAGGAAGCCGATGCCCTGGTGCTCATTGGCACGAACACAAGACAGGATGATGAAGTCCTTCTCTCTGCCCTGGAAGGCATCCACACTGGCAATTTCCACTTGCTATAATGGCACGGGAAAAGAGGAGGATGAGGGGGAGATTGCTTAGTAAAAACAGAGGAACAGATTTTGTCCAACACCTTTAATAATTGAGGTTTACAATCAGTTTGAATTTGAATGCATTCTCATTTCTGGCTCTCTAGTTGCTAAGATGCCTCCATCTCTTCTGTAGGGAGGACAAAATAACCACATACAACCCCCAGCTACTCTATTTTTGATCAGTTAACACTATTTTGAATACAAATTATTATTTAAAAACAAAAAATAAAGTTAAGCTACATCTCTGTGTACATCTGGGTGGTACCTGATAGAGTTTGGTGTGCAGGGAGCCGCTGAACTGCATGTACTGGACCAGGTAGGAGCGCTGACCCTCGTACGGGGTGATAATGCCAATCTGGTCAGGTTTGGCTCCAGCCTTCAGCAGCCTGGTGGTGATCTTCTCTACGTTGGCAGCCTCCGTCCTTAAAAACATCGGAATCAGTTAAATACTGTACTGCTCAGTACTGGGAAAATGACATGCGAGTCGACTAACGGTGGCTTAAAAATGCAAATCACGTCTGTGGAGCCTCAACTTTGCACACCATGCCAAATGAGGATCAGGATTATTTTACTTGCTAAAGCTGCAAATAAATGAACAACTATTTGTTTTGGAGATGTTGACAAAAACAAAAATATAACTGCACCAGGTTAATCTCGCTTCTGTGGAAGTCTAGCCCCCCTCAACAAGTTCCATTTATGAAAATATGTAGATTACTTTTTAGAAACTGTGATCTTAATTTAAAGGACATCCTCTGGCATTCCTGTTTATCATGACCGGCAAGGGGAAGGAACCATGCAACTATTTCAGCTTGCCATACTGGTTTTCATGTGAAGGCTGTAGGAGAGCACCGCCTAGTGTGTGGCTTCAGCTAGCTCTTTCCCAACCACTGTATTCAATGTACTTTGTAAATTATCAATTATTTAGAGCTTTGAGTTAAATTACACAAAGTAACCCAAACAAATGTTACCTGTTAAGGTAGGAGGTTCCAGAGCTGGCAATCTCCTCCTGACCCTGAGTCACATAGAAGAACATGGGCTTGTCCGGCTGCGGCCACTGGAAGTCAAAGCCTTTCTTGATGCGGTCAGCTGGGGAGAACAGGAAGATTTCATTATAGTTTTAGTCTTGAAAAGAGTTTGTAGATCTTTCTACTTGCTAATGTACCAGCCACAGTGAAAATCAATTTGCCCCTCCATCAAACCAGTTAATGAACTCCTGAATCTTGACAAACCTGCAGTGACACCATTCTGCAGGGAGCCCTCATAGAAGATGTTGGAGGGGAAGGCACTGAGAGCCGGGTGCATGCGGTACTGGACCTGCAGGCGGATTGGCCGGATCCCTAGAACCACCAGGCGTTCAAACAGGGACTGGGACAGACCTGCTTTGGCTGCCTTCTTACACATCACCACAGGACCCAACTGGCAGTGATCACCCACCAGAATGAGCTGGGTGGAGGAAGAGGAGTCACACAAGTGTGAAAAGTGGGTTAATATAATGTAAGAAGTTTTTGTTCAGGACAAATCATTTTGCTCATCTTAACAGATGTATTTTATATTAGCCACACAATTTACTTGACATGCTCATTAATAATTCTAATAAATGCTGACCAGAGTAGTTGCACATGTTCCTATTACACTCTTTTCTATTTTCTTATTGACATATTATTTCCAGTTGTCTGTTGCTGCTTCAATGCCCTGATTTCAACAGAAAGCATTGAAGTTCCTTCAATGTTAAAGTGTTTTTTTTAACTCACTGTTGTAGTGAAAATAATGACTCAAAATAATCAAAGTCATATTAGTGCTGGGCTACATTGTTTTACTACCTACTGCATTTATCCAGCTGTAGGGATGGAGATAAGTTGTTATCTAGCTGTGTGCGTGTATGTTTACCTGCTTGGCTCCCAGCACCACGGGCACCATACACTCTGGCTCGGTGGCCTGGGTGCTCTCATCAATCAGGATGGAGCGGAACTGCATCTTGGCCAGACGAGGGTCACCAGCACCGACGCAGGTACAACAGATAACATCGGCATTCTGGGCAACAAGGAGGAAGATCATTTACAATCCTCAAACGGAAGAGGCAGCCAGGATACAGCGGTGAAACACAAGGGGGTCTTCTACTGCAATTATGATGACAATTTATTATTCTGTCAGGTGGTTACTAACGCTGGTCTGTCCCGTTTTCTACAAAAGTAGTCAACACAGATGAGAACAAGACCAAAAGTTATTGAACTTATTGAACTAGTAGAGCCTGAAAAGCTGTAGAAGGCCTCTTTGTAATCTGACAACTCTCAGCTGCAGCAACAGGAAACCATTTACAGTGAAAACTCTTTGAAGCTCCTCCTCACCATGAGCAGCTCCCTCTCAGCAGTGCGTTTCAAAGCCCTGTAGCGTTTCTCATCAGCAGACGACAGCTCACCAGTCTCATCCTTCAGCTGCTGTAGTTTCTGAAGCTCCGGCATACTAGGGAGACAAAGACACAACATCAGGGTGACTACATAGAACACACACTAGTGTTATACATTACTAAGATAATCTGTGATCTAGGGCAGGGGTTTTTTAGTCTTTGAAATTCCCTGCTCTAGCCCCTTTTGGAACTACAGTTACCATAACGTGGGGGCTTTGAGGGATGTAAACAGGAAGGGTAATGTTTCCATGGAGTCAGTTAATTAGCTGCAGGCTACAACTTGAGCTCCATTATTTCAGCCTATATTTGTTTACATCTTTGGTGAAAAGTATGTGGAATTATCTTTTAACAGTTCCTGTTTGCGATGCACCGACAACTATCACTGGATTACTTTGATAAATTCTTGATGATTCTCAGGCAAGTTCTGGAGTTTTAAAGAGCGTCTTCTTTCTATGATTTCTAAGTGAATTTATGGACGTTTATTCGCAATGGACATTGGATGATGATATCCTTGGTAAGTGTAAGTTACACTGAATCTAAACATATGTATGTCTGTTCACATTCATTGAGTTATGACTCAAAGAAGGAGTATGAACTGTGGCGCAAATTGCAGCAACCAGTCAATCAAATTTAGATACCTTTCACCCCTTTTACAAGATTTGGCCCTCGTTGGCATAGAAATTTATCATAACTTACCTCAGATTTCATTCTCCTGTGCACCTGCCCTCTTATTAGACAATATACTACAAAAGTACCAGGAATCATGACAAGAGCGAGTATGAGTAAGAGAACTTGGTGAAATTGAAGGTCCAAGTGACAGAACAGGAAGAATATGGAGGTGGAAAAAATAGTAAAGAAATAAAATGCCATGCTGCTGGTAATTGGCCAACTAGTTATTAAATGGGTGTATGTACAAAGCAGCAAACAAGTATCAATAACTTTTGAGTCCAGAGTCATTTCCCTACATGCCACTGACCTGTCCATGTTGCTGATCTGGTTGTGCAGAGCCAGGAAGGACACTGGTGACTCGATGGCCTCCCGGCTCTTGGCACACAGCCTGACGACCTTCAGCCCAGTCTTGTCAATCTTCTCAGTCAACTGATCCACGGCAATGTTACTGGGAGCACACACCAGAACTGGTCTGCAAACGTACAAACATACACACCATTGAGAGAGTTAAGACAGACAGTTATGTAAATTACAGTTGCTGGAATAACAAAAACTAACATTACAGGTTTCTTTAAGTATGTAACTATAAAACTGTTTGTGTCTTACCCGTTGCCTTGTCGGGACAAGTGATAGACAATAGTGGCAGAGGTAACAGTTTTCCCAGTGCCAGGAGGACCCTGGATCAGACTGAGAGGCCTCTGCAGCACCGTCTTTACAGCGTACACCTGGACATACAAGTAATTAAAAAAAAAAGAGGATTCAGCCCAGGTGAACTATTGCAAATAGACATCAAACCTTTCGTAAAACGTCTATCCTGAGAAAGAACACAATCTATTCAATCTACTTGCAATAATAATAATAATGTGAGAATGTCACATAAAAACCAAAACAGATAACATGTTTTGCCTGCATAAAAAAAGGCTTGCCCTACTTAATGGAAGTCGCATGCTTTCTTTGTTTTTCAGATCTATTAAAAATAGCTGAGCTATATTGATGCACAGATAAATCACAGTAAACGTCTTGAAGATCTAAGAAGAAAATTAATGACACAGTCTCACTGTGTTCACAGCTTCCTGTAAACAGGAATAACAAGGACTTAGTGTTTAGTGAAGTCTGACCTGTGAGTGATTGAGGTCAGGCAGGCCCTGGGCAGTGAAGCGCTTTGGCAGCTGGCACTTGATGGTGACATCCTCAACCTCGTGGCCCAGCAGTTTGTGGTAAATGTAGCCAGACACAGAGGTCTCGTCCACTGCAAACGTCTTCAGGGCACTCTGCATCCTGCAGCAACACATATACAAATGTGAGTAATTATCACTTGTTTGTATCGTCAGGGAACCTCTGTCCTTCCCAAAAGAGTGAATTTGCACCAACGTCTTTCCTTTAGGAATGACAGACATGGCAGATTTACACAAAATTACCTCCTGTAAACAATACACATTTAGTTCTGTGCACTGTTTACAGGAGGGAAAAAAGGGAGAGAAAAAATTACATACTGTAATGTGGAGTAATATGGTGACTTAAGAGCAGTAAAATGAAATGTTCCCATCACCTACCTGTCAAAGGAAGTGGACTTCCACACAAAGTCCACCTGGAAGTTGTGGGGAATTTCCACAGGTGCTCCCACACTGCTCCGCAACTCAATGGCAATTTCATCCCCATAGTCTTTAAACACAGGCTGTTAAGGAAGTCAAACATGATCCTTAAATTATTTCTAGTAGGTGGACCATGTTGTCTATACTAGTCTTTTATAGTTAAGACTATACACTGCCATCTGGGATTAGTGCCAGTGTAATGAGCCAGACTTGAGGACATGGTAATGCAATGGATGATCCATATGCAACTGGTAACAGTGTAAAGGATACTGTCAGGGACTTTGATGACATGACCGATGCCTTTCCACATCGGGGCCAGGTCTCCCTTGTACCGCAAGCAGATCTCATCACCTTGCATCAGCCGCATATCTGTGATTGATATAAAAGGACACAAGTTAGAAAGCCTTCTATGCTAAAAATTACCCACAAATAAACTAAGGAGGATGGATGTTCATAAACCAAATGATACAGTACCGTGCACGCACAAAATGGCACAAAACCCCACTATAAAAACAGAACAAAACCAAGCACACATGCCACCAAAAGATGCAGGGGTGTGGGAGGCTGCGTGCAATTCTGAGGACTGATGGGGGATGGGGAGGGGCTCTATCTGCACCACAGAACCATTGAGAGGAAGTCAAGCTCAGAGAATTACCACCTGAATCCGTCTTGGGCAGTGTGAAATAGGCAATCCGCTTTTTATTCAGCCCCAGGTCCCACCTGACTGTTATATTGTCTTGAGTCTGCAAAAGAAAAATAAGAAAATAAATACATATAAAATCAACTAATAATAAAGAGGTCAAAAGCATAAGGACACATCACCTTGACCATACTCCTGTAACCCTAGAGATGCCATTTAATTAAAATTACAAAACAAAGCTTAAGCAAGCATCAAAAATACGTCTCAATGTGGTCCAGATCACAGCTGTAGGACGGGGAAGAGCATCACGGTGTGCTTCACTTTTTAAGCATCCAGTGTGATCAGAGCATAAGAATAAAATCCTCAATGTACATGTGAAACTACATAATGCATTACTGGGTTTCTGAACAAGTTTTTATGTCACTGGAAAACCACTCAACATATAAACAACCATGGACATTCAATGAAGAAAAACAACAGTCTCCGAGTTACAAAGTTTCCCTCCTTAGAAATGAAGTTCAGGTACCTGGGACTCCTTAAGCTTCTTGTCGTAGTCAGCCTCCAGTTTGACCAAAGGGCCAAAGATGTTTTGATACTGGTAGGCGTCCTCATAGCGCAGCAGCACATGCTGGGGCTCCTCGTCCACTCCCGGTTTCTCCAGGTCTTCCAAGGTGGCAGTAGGGTTGTCCTGGGAGGAAACAAAGCCAAAGGAACTGTCAATACAAAGTACATCACACTAACTCTTATTCCATACACAAATTCCACTGTATGGTGGCAGATGCCTTTTAAAACTGTTATGCCACAGGTGGATACCAAACCCTGTAATAAGCTGTCACTTACAAACCTTTAGCCTGTGCCTGACGTTTTAAGTTTACAACCTTCTGGTCAGAACGTTGCTCTGAACATGTAACCCTGGAGAAAAAGCCTCACAGCTGCATACCTTCCAGAGCTCCTCCAACTTGTTGATCTGCTGGGCGGTGATCTGGCGGGCCCGAAGCTGCTCCTGCTCCGATGGGATCTTCACCAGCCAGGACAGAAAGCAGCGATCCTGGATCAGTGGTTGCCACTGTGAGCTGTCCCAGTTGATGTCCTTCAAGCTACTCTGGCTGGCACAGGGCTGCCTGCATGAAGATACAAGGTTCAGACAGACAGAAACTTAGCTTATGTATGGGTTTTTACAGTAATCAAACTATTGCAGGGGATGTAAAAATGTTCTTTATCCTCCTGCCTTAAGTTGGTTCTTCACAGTACTTCTTGCTGCATGTGCGTGTAACCATAGAAAGGCTTAAATTAATTGCCACAGAGCAGGAAGCACTAGTGAAAGGTCTGTAGGCATCAGCAGGGACTTCACCAGGCAACAGCTGCACACTAAATAGCTGACTACTCGCTGCTGCCCGACAGTAAAATCACATTTTGAGGGAATCTAACAGGTTGTTGAATAAATGTGATGAATGTGATATAAAATCAGTGCAAACTTCTCTGGTAAATATATCGGCCAATAGTAGCAAGAAATGCAGTACAGAGATGCCAAAGATATCTTTGGGGTAATTTAGAAACAGAGTCACCACAGATTGTACACTGACAAGTTGCTTTTGGACTCCATATTGTTTCATATTTCATTTTGTCATGCTTCATCTGATTTTAACTGAGATAATTTACCCTACAGCTGTTCTGAAGCAGTGCTAGCTTAAACGAAAAAAAAAAAAAAAGATTCAGATTATGTTCATTTTCTTGCCATCATAAACATTTTAAGTTTGCATTGTCTATCACTGATGAGGAAAAGAGAGCCTCAGGATGCATGAAGGGCTGAAACCTGAACAAACCTCACAAACTTCCTGTTTAAAAGCAAGTATTTGCATATTTAACTTTCAGTTCATGCTCCAGAGTAGCTTATAATGACTGAGCACGCAGGTCCCATGCTGTCCTGAAGGACACTCTTAGCAGAGTAGGAATTTCTGGCACAACTTCTCCTACTTCCAAGGTGCATGGAGAAGGGAAAAAGTCTGAAGAGGTCAAAAACTCCAGCAACACTTGTAGTATGAAGAAGTTACATATAAAGTTCTTCTTCATACTACAAGTGTTGCTGGAGTTTTTGACCTCAAGGGCAGTCGTGACATACTGGATTTGTGAACAATGGTTACAGGTTACATCCTGCCGGCATTTACCTGCAGAGTAGCACCACCACAGAATCGGCCTTGGCCGGGATGAAGCCCAGGAGGAAGACATTGCGACAGCCGCAGTTGTAACACTCCAGCACCGTCTCGCCCAGCGGCCCATCTTTATGCAGCGTCACCTCTTTGCACTTGGCTCTCACCAAGTGGTTCACAATGTGACTAGAAGAAGTAGGAAATAATCAGAAATACTTTGATCCCCATGACATTTGTCCTGGTAGCATTGCTGCAGAAATCTCTTGATAGTTTGCATTACAACACATATTGACCCGCAGCACAAAGAACAGGACAGACAAAGTAGACCACTTCAGTCTCAAACATACATAGTAAATGGGTCCATGGGTCCTACCAATGAAACAGCAGTGACTACATCATACAGATCTCTTTACACACATTCAACATCATCTGTGTGGTAGAAGTCTGGCTGATTGTGATGTGGGTGATAACTGACAGTGTTTAATGACAATCATGATTTGAAAATTTAATAGTGGAATAACCCACATTTATTGTAGTGTTTGTTATTTTGACTATTATATAAAGATGAAGTGGGGTGTTAATATTTACGTTGTGGTCTACCTCAGTAACTTCATGTTCTGATGCTAATATGTGAGGTAATAAGGTTTAAGATGAGTAGACTACACACCTGCCAGATGTGTTGCCACGTCCATTACAGAACCACTTCTTGCTGGTATTACAGTACACAACACACGCTGGATCGTGGATACCACAGTAGCTGAAAAACAACAATGTATCAAAACAGCATCCAATTTACTGCAGTATTTAGTCAAAATACTACATGAGTAAAAGGCTGAATTACAGAGGAAGTACACACACAGGCTATTAAGTGTCAGAGGGGTTAGTATATTGTATCTAACATGTAATGTGTGTTTTTAAATAATACAAGCAAGACACACTCCCAGATAAATTTCTAAAAGTCGACTGTGTGTCGAAAACCTGATATTTAGGTTTAGGTACGTTTTTGATGTTCAGCATCTTACAATTACAATTAATGTGCGATGTCTTCAAAACTTACTTGTGCCTGGAAAATTTTTAACTTTCCTTTAACAAACACTCCTGGGTTTGTTAGGAGTTGTAGCAAGCTACCCCCAAGGCTGGGAGACAATCACATCTTAAACACAGTAATAACATTTCACTCTCCTTTCTCTAAAGATAACACCTTCACCGTACCATATCTCTCAAACACTTCTCTATAATTTCCACAAGCAACATTAACCATTTTCCAAGTGTGCACATTATTGTACATCTAGTATCAGTTCTAGTGTTTACAGGAACGTAAACTGTGGAAGTGGTGGTTAACTTTCTGATAAGTTAAGCAGGTGATCTGAAAGCTGTTACTGCAGCTGACTGGTGTGTTGCGTCTCTTTAGTGGTATGTGCAGGTGTTGACGTAGTGCTACTTGTAAACTTTGATAGTATAATGTGCTTATCAGAGAAGCTGCAGCGTTTAGTGAGGACAATGAACGCTGATGAACTGTTGTATCTTCGTGTCCTGTACGTGGTGTGTAACATCGGGGAACACGCAAGCACTATTAATGCAGTATTGTGTGATCGTGTACTGTGATCTGCAGTAAACTGACACGCCGAGGCGCCTGTCGGTGTTACCTGCACGCGTGCACAGGTAGGTCTTTGGTGTAGTACGTGTCTTCTTCGTCCTCCTCAAAGTTGAGCTCGGCCAGCAGCTGGCTGGCTTTGGCCACGGACTCGTCCGCTCCGCCGTTGTGAAGACCCTCGTCGGGACCATTTACCTGCAGCGCAACACAAGCTTTACCAAACAAACCGGATGCTAACGATTAGCGGCTAGCGGCTAGCGAGCGGTGCGGAAAAGCCAGTTAATTGTTAAGTTGACGGACTGTCGGCAAGTCTCGACTCTCATCTTTGGCGATTTAAGATACACCCGCGAGTCTGGTTTACTTCGAACAGCTCCACATAAACGCGCTAAGACAACTGGTGTCACTTCGGGAGTTTAGTTAATGGTCTGGCTAGCCAGCTAGCTAGCCGCGAGCTAACCGCCGCTAACGGCAGTAAACCGCGCTTCGCGGCGCCTTCCTGTAAAACCGAAAGCCTCAGACCTGTCCGTCCAGCTGGCTCTGGGTCTGGCCTTGCGTCTGCGTCTGGCTGGGAAGGGTGAAGTCGGTGAAGTCGTACTCGGAGCCCTGGGTGTCGGCTCCGAGCAGCTCCGTCTCCTCGGTGTCCAGGAAGGTGAGGGTCTGGGAGCTCGGCCCGTACGCCTCCACGCTCATCTCGGCTCGGCTCTCAAACTTTCGCTTAACCGAGCGGCTTGTCGGTTAATACCCCCCGCGGCGCTTGTCTGTCGATAACTGGTCTGGAGGCCGAAGCCGAGAGTCTGAATTTGAACCCAAACACGCAAAACAAAAATGGAACCGATCAGAACCTCGAAAGCTCCCGCAGGTCCAACAGCGACGGTGACGAACTTCCATGCGCCGCTCGGCGTGTGACGTCCACGCTGTGGCGCGGAGACAGATCGTCGGTGGGAAGAGCTCTCACTCCGATCTTATTTTCGGGTGTCAAAACAGAATCGTGGACCTCTGCAGGGAAAATGGGGATATACCTATTTGGATGCTGACAGACAACTGTTGCAGAAACACCCCCCCCCCCCCCCTCCTCCTTATGTAGAATACATATTTATTTAGACCAAATCGCTCACAGCCTCAAAGTATTTTAATCCCCACAATAAAAATGGCTTATAGCCCACTAGCTTGATCGCCTTTATCAGGTGTTTTTACTGGCGTGATACAAATTGTGTTCCTATAGCATTCACTGTCACCTGTCAATTTTAGGAAAAACAATAATGCTATTGCTAAGCCTATATGTGTGTGTACCAACCAGGCAAAATGGGCCTCAGGGGTCCAGGCCCCACACCCCCGGGGGCCCCAAAAGTGTGTGTCACTGGGTTTTGGTAATGTGATTAATTGCAAATATGTTCAAGATGTTGCACCTCTAAAGTATCAACTAAGGTAGGGCCTGCTTTATGTCTATATAAGTATTTAAATTATAAATTGGGAGCTGCTGCAAAGTGACACCTGTTAGGGCAAGTTTAGTATAATTTCCCTTACTCCCAAACAGTAGGCCCATGGTATATTCATTTCTGCATACTAAGTGCTGTGTTTCTTTAGCACTACATAGGCAGTGCTTTTTCTCTATAGTGTGCAGTTTTGTGAAGCAAAATTGCAGGAGCTAAACCTGGAGTGCAGATGTCACGCCGATTATTTATGACACAGTGGTGCTTTAAAGTAACATCTATGATCTTTGAATGGCCTTTCATGCCAAGTCTACCAACTCTATATTGGCACAATTGACAAATACATGCTTTTAATAGGCATAACTAGTGAGTAGTGGAACAAATATAGAGTTAAGTTAATACTTAATAGATACAGAGACCTTGCTTGTAATCCTTTAATTCTCTTTATTTCAAAGCCTTTCCTTTACAAAGTCAAGATTACTTATTGTAAGAGTGCTTTGTTAATGTCAGAAGCAGAAGACACCTTTCAGAGGATTCTCCCTAAAGAGAGAATCTCACAATAAATCACAGAGCCATAATGTTATTGTACAACAGGGCACACACTGAGATAAAAAAGTATTTTTGAGGTAGCCACACATCTGACTGGACAGCATCAGTAATATATCTTTGAACTGACGTGCTGAGTATTTTTAAGGCCTTTTCATAACACACATAAACAACAGCAAGGCACAGGAAAGAGTCGGGGTCAGAGGTCACCTCATATGTAAACTTGAGGCTTTCACTTTTGTGAGCAGACATTTTTAGGGGCAGCTCCTCCACAACCCTTTCACATCTCAGCACTCACAAAGCCACACAGTAAAATATCAGCACCTGCAAACTCAGAACTAAAATCCTGCCCATCGTTTCAACAATTCCATAAGAGAGAATTTTAAAACCACATAACCAAGATGTAAGTTGAATGACAAATGCTACGATAAAAGTTAGGTCTGAGAAGAAGTTCAATTCTGCTCAGCTCAGTGCTCCATGATGCTACTTTGTGGTACAAACAATGGTACTGAATAGCAATTAGACACATACTGCTAAAAAGAATGACAATTTATTCAAACTCACTGGCACCAACATGCTTGCCTCACTTAAAACTCAAGGAAAGGCCATGACACCACTACTGCTGCAACGCTAAGCACAGTGTTCAGTTAGTTTCTTAAGACTAGCTATGACAGTTTACAACTATATCCATGTTTACCACAGACACAGTTTTTCTGGGGATACGCAGGGTGCTGAAGCAGAACATAGACCATTCAAAGCTAAAATCTCTACTAAAACTGAGCAAACTGAAGCTGTGTTTGGTGGCATGGGCTGTCCGGACGACTCAGCAGCCAGGGAAACGCTGGTCTACACAGTGAAACAGAAGACGATCCAATAAAAAAAGAAAAAAACATAAAACAGAACATTTACACCTGGGAGTGGCACCATCGCAGACACTGCTGCAGTTTAACAGGTCAGAACAAACCAAAGCTCAGTAAAATAAAGTATGACTCACCTATAAAGCATACCTCACAAACATAATTATAATTATTGGGGGGCAGGGGGAGTTCAAAATGGATGTGTGTATCTCTGGAAAGCTACATATTTCAAGTGACTGAAAATAAAAATACAAAATGCAAGCATTCACGTAGCTGAATTTGCTGTCCATATTCCAGATTAAACAAAAATTTAAAACAAAACAAAAAAAGACAGTGCTACAGAAATAAAATTCCAGGCCCAACTCTGACTGAACTGAGAGTCCAACTTCATCAAATCAAATCCTCAGGTACAATAAGCAGCTATATCTGATTCGATGAAGGGAACGGAAAGCTTTAATCAAAGAATAGGCTAACAATTACGGCTGCACAAATTGCGGGGGGGAAAAACAACTTTGCAACTTGGTCTTGAAATGTTGCAAACTGTAAAAACAAATTGCAGGTTTTCTTCACAGTTTAAGATTTAAAAAGTTGTGTATGTTTGTGAAGTTAGGCTCCAACAGGCATCTTTACACACTGTAAAAAGGATTTCACTACCCAGAAATCCAGTGCAGTGATGTCAGTTCCTTGTAGAGCTGCAACAATTAGTCGATTAGTTGATCAAGAGAAAATGCATTGCCAACAATTTTGATAATCGATTGTTTCATTTCATTTTTCAAGCAAAAATGTAAAACATTTGTTGTATCCAATTTCTTAAATGTGAGGATTTTCTGCTTTTCTTTGTCATGTATGACAGTAAATGAAGAGTCTTTGGGTTTTGCCCAAACTCTCGGATGGACAAAAGAAGCAATTTGAAGATGTCGCTTTGGGCTCTGGGAGATTGTAATGAGCATTTTCCACAATTTTTTTGGACATTTTATAGGCTTAACAATTAATCGTAAAAATAAATCGGCAGATTAATAGATAATGAAAATAATCGATGGTTGCTGCCCTAGTTCCTTGAAACACAATCCAGTGAGTAACTCATTATATTAAATGAACAAGAGAGAAAAGATCTACTATTCAGTCAGTTATTTAAAAAGAATATTAATGGATATACAATTTAGATTTAGAACAGGAAGCTCTGTTTAACGCAATCTAAGAATTTCTCAAATAACTGCAGCCATAATAGAATTCTGACAAATCTAAAACTAAATCACTGAACTTGAGATCTGTAAAATAACATTGCACAGCCTGGGGCCAGATCTCAGTGGGGTGGATTTTGGGGGGTTTCTGTCAGAATTGGGCCAACAAACTGGGGGAATATGAGCTGGAACCAACCTGTTCCCTGATTTAAATAACCTTTGTAAAAGAAGGCAAATTTACAACTTCTTATAAAGAAAAAGGACTCGAGAAACAATGGCACAGTTAGAAGGTAGTTAAAAGGAAACAGAAATTAGCAAACACAGTTTACTGCTAAACATTTCTACTTAAAACCATAATGTATCATGTACATTAATCATTTATAGACATTCAGGAGCACCTGTTGACTGAAACATATTGTGACCGAGTGAAACTTTGAGGATGAAGCATTATCAAAGTCAAATACTGTAGAGTATATTAAACAGTTTCCCCACTTGTGACTTCTATGACCATAACCCTATAAGATGCATAGGAGTCACATTTGGGATTATAGGTTGTAACATCTGTCACATCACAGACCCTCTGCATATAAACAAATATGAGCGGCACTTTGCTTCTGTGTTTTCTTAGGTTTTTTCACATATTTTAAACTCCAAAGTCAGAATGTTTATGTTCCTTAAAAGTGGGACAAAAGCTTACGTTACAGCGTGATTGAGGGTTGTCTTGAAACCCCCATTTTATCTTCTCAACATCGGTAGACATTAAAACATAACTGAATCAGGCAAAACATGGACCAAAAACCTAAAACAAAGAGAAACAAACACTGAAAAGACCCTATACACTAAAGTTTTCATTTTGTCCAAGTAAAGACAACAATAAAAAAAAGGATGTTTGGCTACTTGTGGTTAAGTGCAATTCTCTTGTGTGGTGAAGGCTGGAGAGGCTGGTTGGTATCTGGAGGTCACTTAGTGGAAGTGCTGCTGGCAGTGGATCTTCTCCTCGGCCTGGTCCAGGAGCTCCAGCATCTCCTGGATGATGGCCTGCAGCGCACGCCCCAGGTCTTCCCCGCTGTAAGGCTTTCCGAGAGGAGGCACATGGACGAAGGCAGAGCGACCGTGGCTCAGGTACAGAGACGTGTAGTAGGTGAAATCACAGAGATACCTGTTGGGGAAGAGAGCACAGCATCAAATGAGTGAAAGGCCTGGCTACATTAAATGGAAGACACAATAAAAGCCATTTACTGGACACATACTACAAGTTTCTGCCTGATGTATGGGTCCATTTGTGCTGACGAACATATAAAAAATGCCATTAAATCCTGGCACAAACAATAACACCTTCATGGCATCGCGGTTAGTGACTGTAAGTCTCTGCATACCTACACCATAGATTAGCCGTACACACAGGCGTACATTAAGCCCTCAACAGCCAGATCGCAACATCAGTTGGTATACTTGAAGTGTAATGACACCCTCAAATTCTGCTAGAACCCTCTCTCCCAGCAAATTTAAAAAATTCAACTGTAGGAGTGTTTTTTAATATAAATTTCATGACGTAGGTAAGTCCCAACCGGTCGACTCTATGTCAGCATTGGCCTCGCAGGTTCAGGGCTGATTTAAAACTGTAGATGGCATGTTGAGCCATTTTCAACCCATGAAATGCTGATTTTTATACATGTGGTAAGAAATGTCAATATTAACACCAGCACTGATGTGTTTTATCACAGTATAGTCATATCATTTAGTTTACAGCTCAAAAAACACGTTTAAGTGTGCAGTACCTCTTTAATGACATAGTTTCTATTGAGGCCAGATCAGATAAACCTACCGCTGTTGATATTGTTACTACAGCCTGAGTAATATCTCAGCATGGCTGATTATAGCTTATCAAAGATATATCAGAATCAGCACATCTGTCGGCCGGTAAGTAACAAGACATTTTAGTACAGAAATGGCAGTTGCCAGTTTATTTAGTCTAATACAACAGTCCTGTTTACCTTCATGAAAGTTATAATGTTCAGTTTTGTGTTTTTTTGTTTGTTTGTTAGAAACTCTTTTAGAGAGGTGTTGATTCAACTGTATGGTCATTTTGGAGGCTGCAGTTTGAGGTGCTGTTGAACTGGGGTTGGGTTGGACAAAATATTAGAAAAACCTCTCCGTACAACACAATACAGTTAAACAGCACCACAAACTACATCCTCCAAAATGACCATACATTTGAATCAACACCTCTCTAAAACAGTTAACTACTATCAACTATTATAACCTTCATGAAGGGAGGATTTATTGCAGGACTGTTGTATTAGACTGAGTGTACGTTTGAGGAAGTTTATATTATAAAAAGTGTTGCCATTACACAGTTTACCCAGCAGAGAGTACTGTTTAATAGTACTGTTTAATTTTGTATCTGTGAAACGTCCCACTCACTGTTCACAATTCTGTATTAACTACATATAAGGGATTCTTATCAAAAATGTTTATGTTATGTGTTTATTTGTTAAAAAAATAAACATTTGCTGGTATATTGTCATTTTTTTAACTATCAAATATCAACATATTAAATTATTCGTCTCACAAATCCTGTATCGGTCAAGCTCCCATCATTAACTTCACTAGATAATGCAGTATATTAAAGTCATATAAACAGGTGCTGTATAAGTTGTGTAGTAGCCATCCTGTATAGTATCTCCATGTTAACAGAACAGTATGTGCAACAGCTGGTCATACAGTGATATAGTCATGATATTGTGTCCCAGGCTTCACTAATATATATATAAAAATGTTCAAGGGAAAGAACATTTTACTAATATTTACTACAAAACTGTGTTAAATGTTTTTATTTTTCATTGTAGTCCCCCATGACAAAAACACATGTTGTGTTATTATCTTTAATGAAAGGTATTTATCTTAATTTTTAAAAGGATTTAAATGGTCCTATTGATGTACTAGTGCACCTATTAAGCATATATCCCACCTTTGCTCCAGAATTTTGTTGCACACAGTTTCACCTCAGCTGTCTCTCATACTGTCAAACTGAATGCAAATTGTCAAACTAAACGCACCTCACAAAGCAGAGAGTCAATATTGTGTGCGGCTGATTCATGTGTTTAACAGAGTGACGTGAACGTGTTTTCATGGCTCTATCCCTCAGGATTTGAAGCATATGATCCAGAGAAAGTAAAAAAAATAAAAAAATTACCTTCCTGCATCTTTGGAGACGGACACAGCTACTCCCAGCCCAGAGGCGGTCACCCTCTTGCAGACTGATTCCATGTCAATAACTGAGTCGATACAGTCCGGACCTCCCACAATGCAACACTGTGAATCAGGACAGAAGCTGCTGTTGTCCAGGCCCTTGTAACCGTGATTTCTGCCACATTTCTCCAGTGTGACAGTGGTGGCCATACCTGAGACTCCAACATGAACTACCAACTGGCAAACAAAAGGAAACAATAACAACACAAGTCAGAATGACTAAATTATTACTGTCCCAAAGCACAAATGTATCACAATATATCTTTGGCAGCTCTCTCTGACTTCTTTACTTGTTTGAACCTGAAGTGTCTAAAAAGGAGCTGTGAGTATTTTAACTGAACTAGAAATGCACAAAACCCAGATCTGAACCCAAGAACTACTAAACCAGAGGCAACACACGAGACACGAGTTGCACCTTTAAAAGTGGAATAATGTGGATAGGTCACACCATGTTCTCCTCTTACCAGTGGATGATACTGCTTCCATAATGAAGGAACCAAACTCTGGACTGTCTGGTACTCTACAGGAACCTCGGATACATGCAAGTCCACTTCACTGCCTAGTCCGAGCTTCTTCAGTTCCTGTCAGGACAAACAAACACATAAAAGCTAAAATCCATTTTTTGAATTTTAAAAAAAGCATTCGCCATTTGTTAGATGTTTTTATATCGAGCATCTTACAGTGATGAAGCTTAGCACAGTTTTAGCATGTGGTCTCGGTGGGAGCTAAAATCTAGCACTATGCTTTATCAAGAGTCCACTGATGCACTCATCCATTTTCCAGTTTACATAATGTATGTGTAATGAAGCAACATGTGTTGTCACTAAATACAGTTTTTTAAGGTGAAATGAAGGCAAGCCTGATAAAAAACAACACAATGTGGAGAGAGGTGGTGCAATGATTGCAGCGCTGTACTCAAAAGCAAGTTAGCAGATCAAAACAGACCCATACGTAAACTGATAATACACACACGCAATCTCAACTCAAAGGTCCACTTACTAGCTTTTTTGAGCTTTCAACAGCATCTTACGGTCTTCATCAGCATTGCTACAGATGAGTAAAGCTAGTAGGTGGACCTTTGAGTTTAGATAATACACACGTTATGAAACTGTAGTAGATAACCTTGACAAACTGCAAAGTGTATTCCTTTTTTGTAGAATAGCAACAGCAGCCTTGTATTTATTCCTTTTTCACTTCTCCAACTGTGTATTAGTTTAGTAAATTACCACTGCTCTTTGCTCTCTTTGCCTGTTCTCTCTTCACGCATACTTACTGCCCACACAAATGTTTCCGCAAATTATGCCCTTACATTTGCCTGTTGTCATCTTAAGGGTGCTTTAGCAAAATATATATCACGTTAAAATTAAACAGTATTTGTAATACAAAATAATACAAATCCAACAAGAATGTACGCATTGATCAGAACCAATGATGATGATGTATGGCCAAATGTTATTTTTGGTAAATTTTGTAAATCTAGCAGGTAAATGTCAGTCAAATGTCAGAAAATGTCTCTTACTTGCCTTTCCCTTTCCAAATAACATTATTTTGCACTTAACATGAAAATGTTGTATTATGAAAACCCCCAAAAATGAACTGCAATACTCAACTGTGTTCATAAATGAAACAAGTATGAGAAAAGCAAGAAATAAAAGATGCAATCATACATATTATAAGTAAAATAAATCACAGTGGACCAACACCTCCCCCAATCTCCCTGCAGGACAAATAGCCCTGGACACTGACCCCCACTTGTATTGAAAAGAGGCTTGTTTGACCACGTCTGTGACCCCGCCACAAAGCGGCCTTTTGTTTGCCTTTAATATCCTTATCAAGTCCGTCTAGACACCCTGACAACCACCATCATCCCCCACATGCAGTTTCCCCAGTAGGACACAGAGAGCCTCCGACACAGTGCTGCATGGTGTGAAGCCGGCCGGCAAACTATCACAGCGTCATGTGACCGCAACAAAAGCAGGCTCAAAGTCACACCTACTCTTCTTTTATCACAATTACTAACAACTCAACATGAAGACTATTTATGCGGATTGTCAAGTAAACAACTTGGCTGTTTGATTTATTTTTAACATCGCAGGGGAAAAAAATAATGAATATGTGACTTAAAAGAGCAATAGAGGGGTAAAACACACCTGTACTGCTACCCAGCTGGCGTTGACCGTGTGCTCTCCAAATGGCCCAAAACCTGCAAAATATATATATACGTTATTTCGGTTGCTGTACTGCGTCACATTATGTTAACAATTATGGAGTCTGTTTGGGTTCTTTTACACAGAATGACTAAAATTGCATTTTAACAAACAGAAATAAAATGCAACCATGTGATGTTTGTTCTTCAAAATATGGATTGCTTTGTCTATCTGGTGGAATTACTTAGACAATTATCTATTTGTAAAAAATAAATAAATAAGCAAATGCAAATACATAAAACATAATTCTGGAGAAGCAGATATGTGAATGTAGTGTAACTTCCAAAGGGCTCTGGGCTATCTTAGCAATTTATCTGTTGTAATAAAGCATGAGTAAGCCGTACTGTTCCATCAGTGTTGTTGTTATGCCTTGAATATGAGCTCCTAATGTGTCATTTGATATGTGGAGATACTTTTAAATGTTTTTATGGTAAGACTATAATGACTGCAAGATACTGCCAAACTTTATATTGTGATTACTTTGCTGAATGGACAGTTAACAGACATAAACCTTCCAAAATACTAGATGTTCAAAATACATCAAACACTTTAATAAAAAACAAAAGAGAGAGATGTTTTTGGTTTTGCAGCATGCTGCTTTCCTTGAATTACCAAATTAAAATTAATCACTATCACTAAAAATCCTTCCATGCATCACTCCAAAATCGCAGCCGCAGCCATTGGATATTCACTCAGGCTTGTTTATATAGGGATCTATAACTGATCCCCTTCCACCGCCCTTCCAAGGGTCAGTGGGTCCCTGGGGGTTGGGTGGAGGAGGGGGGGATCAGTCTGTCTGACAGGCTGCTGAAAAGGAGCAGAATGAGGGGCCGGCAGCTGCCAGGCGGCCCGCTATTGTGAAGGTGCTGTTCCCAGGCAATCTACACATCTTCTATCAGCTGGGACTGCGAGCTTCTGCACCCCTTTGTGTCTGAAAACACTACGTCACTGCTTCTGTTATCCTCCACAGAATCAATGAGCAAGACTGTAGTTTCTGCACTTGTAAAATATTATATTTAAGTGGCTGGAGGTAAAGTTGCAATGAGTCTTATTTTTGGAAAAAACAACCCTGAGTAAAATATCAATATTCACTGATATATTCATATATATTCACACTGTAATCATTACTTGGATTTTTCCATTTAATTAACAGTGATGCAAAATATGTTTTCTAAAATGAAACATGCAAAGCCGCTTCTAAGACAGATTGGTCAGAAGCAGCTGAAAATAACAGTTCCAGGTCTAGACTTTCATATTATAATGCAAAGCAATGTGAATAAATCGGAAATAAAATGCTGGAGCTTCCATGCAGTAGGTTATTATGTTATTTACCATTAACTCCTTTGCCCAGCTCTATAATATAACAGCATGTCTGGAAAGAGGCCTGGTGTTGAGAACAAGTCCAACTGCTGTGAAACTCACAATACAAAGCCATGAAGAAGAAAAACTCGTTTTCAGTATCACTACAAACTCGCTCCATAAATCACTCCATATTAGTCCTACAAAATACAAAATATTAGAGTAATGTTATTGATGCTAAAGCCTTGCATCTTCGTTTTCTCCCTCATCTATTGTTGCTCTGTCTGTCGTTTATTATGTCTGAAGTGACAGTTAACAATAGCTTTGACATCATGACAATAACAACCGTAACCTAATGTTTGAGATAACTTTGTATTATTGCATTTATGAATGTAGGCCACATTTCTGTCATTAGCGCATTTCGTAAAAAAAAAAAAGACACAATTGCAAGATCTGCAGAAATCCTATCAACATTACATTTCTACTGAATGTGTTTAGATATTTATTTACGCTCGAATGTTGTATATTATTCAACGTGGCCTTTCAAGAAAGACAGGAGACAACAGCAGCAGCAACAACAAAAAGATCATTTCACCCAGCTTGTCAGTGGCCTCTAACTACATAAGAATGAACTGAACACCACTGATATGTCGTTATTATTACTGCAGCAAAACGCTTCCTTCAGCTGTCTGCAGCCGCAGCGGAGTGAAGCAGTTACGGCCTGACGCCATTAACGTCAGAGCGGCTGTCATCTCCACAACTTTTCCTCCACTTCACCCTGCTCAGCCTGCCGACAACAAACCTGTAACGACCACCGTCCGTTTACTGTTATCCATCTCCCGTCCTGTTGCCGAGGATCCGCTGCCCTTTATTTATTTTATTTATTTATTTATTTATTTTTTTGCTCGTTTGCTTCGGTCTTTAGTTTGAACCAGGACCGCACAGAGAGGTAACAGCCTCCACAGCTGACGGCTCCTTCTCTGCCAGACACAAATAAAAACCCGGTCCTCCTCGCTGCAGGCTGCGTGGGTCGTGACGTCATTGCGTCGGCAACGACGGGGCTCAAAACTGACAAAATAAACAAATAAATAAATATAGTGCGCAATAAATCGAAAATAATAAAACAAATGACTAAATTAAAAAAAATGTCCTCATTTTTTTTATTCACCCACTGAATTACTTCCACGTGTATTACTATTCAATATGTATTCCTTTGCACTCCTTTGTATTTGTTTTAAATCTACACAACACTTGACTTGTGCATAGACTCGTTCTGATTCTGGCACACTCGTTTATTTCCGTACATATCTTCACACGCATACATTTGTTTTCACTCTCACTACAACATCCCGCCCTGGATCACTCCATGTGAGAGTAATGGGTAATATCAACAAGAATTGTATAGATGCCATGATCGTAATAACCACGAACTAACTAACTAACTAACTAACTAACTAACTAACTAACTAACTAACTAACTAACATCTGCTGCTGTGCATTATCTTCATACATATATTGTATTCATGATGTTATCTACTTCATATGTTGCTGTGAAATATTTTTCATATACATGTATATTATATATGTGCAATATTTTTATCTTATCTATTTGTTCATACTTACAACTGCACTCAGTCACTCTATTATTTATTTCTGTCTATACTGTGTACAGGACTATTTTTCTATTTTTCTATTTATTTTTTATTGTATTTCTATATATGACACTTTTGCTGGCTGCTGCAACGCTAAAAATTTCCCCGCTGTGGGACAATAAAGGCTTATCTTATCTTATCTTATCGTAATAACCACGAACTAACACTATTTTTAAGCATCACTAACTTGTTATGTCCCCGCTCTGCCTGAAGGTGTTTGGAAACGCGTCGCAGTTGCGGCTCCTGCCTGCAGGGGGCAGCACCTCGCCGCAGATCCATGACGACGCACCGCAGCGCCGGAAGCTCATTAGAAGAAGAAGAGCAGCGGGCGAGCGAAGGGCCGAGACAGAAAGTGACACAAAACCAGAAAGAGATACTGTCACAATGGTAAGTATGTAACTGTGGTGTGTAGATAAACCCGTTGGTAGTTGTCTTTTAGATTTTCAGGTGCACGTCTGCTACTTGGCCAACGCTAACTGCGTTAGACACGATGTCAGTCGGTGTGCGAGCTAAGAGCAGTTAGCGTTAGCCGAATTAAACACTGACACAGCGGTGCGGACTTAACGTAGAGCTACGGAAAACCTCTAGATCGTGCTGAAGTGGCGTTTATAAGCTCATTTAACTTCAAACTGGTAGTTCGCTGTTGCTTTGCATAGCGTTAAGTGTGGATAGTTTACCTAGAAATCTATATATATATATAATATATATTAGAAGCTGCGGTGGTTGTGGAGTCGGTTTCGCTGGAATAACACTGTTGGGTGAATTATGGCTACTCCAGTGTATCAAGCAACCTGAATTAGCTATGCATGAAGGTGAAAACTGGGTCCAACCAATGCCTTGCTGCGGTCATGTTTACTCAGGTAACTAGATAACGTTGATGGTTGTGACCTGTGTTTTTTGTCTTTATTCTGCAGCTTCCCCTGTCTCTGCTGAAGACTGCCCAGAACCATCCCATGGTGAGGAGACACTGAGCTCCTTCTGCTGCCGAGGAGCTTATGTTATGCACTGCAGATGGACAGCAACTTCACACCTTTTTATGTTGATTATCTATACATGAATTGATTCATAATGTAGCCTGTAAACTCTTAATCATTATAAGTAACGCATCTTTCAGGGTATCGGATCAGAAAGTTTTATGTAACACTGTAAATCAAGTAACCTTTCACGATTGTAGGTCTGTAAGCAGTAAATGTATATATTTATGTGCAGTTACTCAGGTGTGGTTGTCTGCATCCCTTTGGTTTCATTTACATTTTTATTATCTTACTTGATATTGTATCACGTTCTATGTGCCGCTGTTGCTGCTTCAGCTTTGGTTGTTTAATTTTCGGGTTAATAAATATAATATAATTTGATAAACTACCTCCAATCTTGGCTACTTTCTGAACTTCCAGATTTAATTAGCTGAAATTCAATGTGTTTGTTTTTGCTGTTATTGTAACTTTGTTCGCGTAGCCCGTAATTGCTGCGTCTTGTTTCTTTTTGGGTTATACCATAAGAAAACGTATGCTCTAGCGTCTGTCATCCATCCTGCATGGTGTCGTCAAGACTCTAAAGCAGCTGGCTGTTTGTCGTGTCTTTCCTCTCCTCAGCTGGTGGAGCTGAAGAACGGAGAGACGTACAATGGTCACCTGGTCAGCTGTGACAACTGGATGAACATCAACCTGAGAGAAGTCATCTGCACCTCGAGGGTAAAGCTGAGCTCTGCTCTCACTAAAACTGTAGAGGCGGTGCTTCCAGCAGTGAGGAAGGAAAAGTAGACATGTCTGTGGTCCAGTGTTAACATGTAGCTTTAGCTGTAGGTGTTGCCTGCAGAGTCTCCCACTTTAGATTAGGTGCATCACTCTGAAAATGTAACGGGCAAGAACAGTTTATGGCCAATAATCACAGAGGCCTTTAACAGTCACTCCATAGTGCACATATTTAAGATTTCTTTCTTAGTTTTTTGCTCCAGTACTTTCGTGTTTTCTTTGTTTTAGTGTTTAGCGTTGCCAGCTTATACAGCCTCTCAATGCTTAATTCCAGGTGTTATCCTTTAATACAGTTCTACAGAACATGTTATATGGCTTCAACTAACAATTATTTTTAGAATTACTCGAACTTAATTTAAATTCAGATTAAGTTGATTCATTTCTTAATTAATCAGTGAGGCTACAACATGTCAAAATGCCAATCAGAGCCTAAAGTGATGTATTCAGATTGATTACAAAGTCTGACCAACTGTCAAATACCGAAGATATCCATATATGAAACAGAGAAAAACAGCAACTCTTCAGATTTGATGTGCCATGACCATCAAATATTCAACAGTTTTTCTTTAAGTCACCAAAAAGATTAACCACTTAGTAAAATTTGAATCAGTTACTTTTGTGTTGATTGATTTACTTCATTCAGCATTCATGTTCTGGTGTCACAATTGTTTGTTACTGTGCGAGTAGAACCCCCGACTGTACTTGTGCAAAGAGCCTCATAATCTTGTATCAGAATGATGGTGAGTAAAAAGCCAAAATGTTAAATGACAGTAAATGGCTGAGCAGGCAGGATTGAAGTTGAAATTTATTTTGGCCTGTAAATAATGACACAAACAATTTTGGACATAGAAAAAAAAACGGACAACAAAAAAGATCTTTTAACAAAAAAGATGTAGACTGGAGTTTGTTGCACCCACCCTTTTTACAAAACAACCTGTATGAAGTCAAAAGGTGACAATATGATGAGGATGCATTGACACACCCACTCCCCTCTGACAGGATGGAGATAAGTTCTGGAGGATGCCTGAGTGCTACATCCGAGGAAGCACTATCAAGTATCTGCGAATCCCTGACGAGATCATCGACATGGTGAAGGAGGAGGTGGTGTCCAAGGGCCGCGGCCGTGGAGGCACCCAGCAGAACAAACAGCAGGGCAAAGGAAGAGGAGGAGCCGGCCGAGGTGAGTGGAAACCACTTGTGCTGATCAGACAGACTGCTGCAGGGCCGTTTGTTTGTGCCTGCTGTCATTACATGAATATTGGCAGTTTCTGGTTGTTTCCAAATTTCTCTGCCAATATAAAGTCCACACACTCGGGAGCATCAAGGCTCAAAAACATTTTGTAAGTAAAATATCAAAATCCCTATATTTATATCATCAATGTCAGGTGTAAACCATGTAACTCCAGTTGTAACTCTTTAATGAATCCAGGAATTTCTTTTATCATTAGGCTAATTAAAATGTTTCAAGACAAATGATGTAACTGAAAAATGCATGTCAGTGAGCTAAAGACAAGATATTTTTCTTAATTTGTAAATGGTTGACGTGTTAGAGATGTGAGCTATTTCACCAGACGGTAGTGAGATACTTCCCATTGGTCTGCATTTCCACACTCAGTGGGTGTGTGTTGTCTTTTGTAGTCCCACTTTTCAGCAGCTCAAATTTGAAGATGTTTTTAATCATTTTATACCAGATAAAATTATGTGAAAGACACATTTATCCAATAAAATCCTCATGAAAATGTAAAACAATGTATTCCTATAACTGTCATCAGTCAAAGGGGCCATGATATTTTAGTATATATTAGTATCATACCGATATTCCCCTTAATCGCCGTCAAGAGTCACAATGTTGTTGCTGATTTGAGTCAGTTTTAAAAAAAAAAAAATGATACAGATAAGGATCACTGTGCTCCAGAAAAAGTCAAAAGTAGTAGGATTAGCTTTAATCTCTATAGTATGGCCTCAGTTTACCATTTTGTTCCTTAAGCTGATGTGTTTTGGCAAACAAGCCAGGTAAGGGCTCAAGATTGTTTGAGTGTTTTTGGCAAACTGTAAAGGATAATATATTTTTATGCAGAACATCTGTCTGAACAACAATTATCACAGCTAACAAAAATGAACAGACGTTTCTCTCTCTTTCTCTTGCCTTCTTATTTCTGTCTGTAGGTCTGTTTGGCGGCCGTGGCAGAGGAATGACTGGCCCTGGCCGGGGCCAGCAGCAGCCGCAGCAGCCGCAGCAGCAGCCGCAGATGCAGATGCAGCAGCAGGATAAGAGACCGGGCAAACCACAGGGGATGAAGAACCAGCACTGACGGACAACATTACACTTTCAACAACACATCCTGTTATTCAGAGCGATTACTCCTTCAATACATGAAGATAAAATTAACTCTTTGGTGTTTCCTTCTGCTGTGATGTTTGTCACAGACTGACCATTGCAGAAATCACACTGTGAGAAGTTAAGAGAAGCTGTGCATTTGCACTGAATTTTGTTTTTTAGCATCTGTAAGTTTTTTTTATTTTTTTATTATGACCATATACCAGTGTATCAGTCAGAGCTGACGGACTCCTTTAGTATCAATTCATAATATGTATCATTACAACTTTACAAGAACGTTTTGTATCATAAATCACGTTGTATTATCCAAAAACAGTTTTTCATCAGTTGGTACACTAGAATGAGGTTTTTACTTTTTCGTTTTCTTTGGTGGTTGTTTGCTTGTCAACTTGTCTCCTCGGGTGTAGTTTTCAAGCTAAAGAAACTGCCCAGCCCCAACTTCAGTTGCATTTGTTTTTGTTTTTTTAAACTTGCTCTTTATTTTTGTGTTGTTTGTGACGTTCTGTGGTTTGCACCCTTTTTGTTTGTCTGCTATGCCGTACTGTCCAATCACAGCAGACGGGCCAGTAGACGAGAATTCAGTCTCTGAAAATTAACACTTTTGTTAATGCATTTGTAAGATGACACATTATGATCATTAGGATTTCAAGAAAAAGATTCTCATATCCTTAAGTCCAACGTGCGTCATGTTGGTTGGGTTTCATTTTATTTTTGTAACAAAAGATGATGTAATTTATTTACATGAGAACATGAGAATAAAAAAACTTTTGTTAAAGCGGTCGTATTTATTTAGAACAGATCCTCTGTCTTATTATTAGTCCCGCTAGTCAAAACATTCTGGAATTAAATTACAATATTTTACTGCTACACCAAGTGTTGTCCTTCGAATTATATAGAGATTTTAATTCTTGATTTATGTCCAAGATCAGCTAATGTTATGTTTTAAAGTCCCTAACAAAAGTGCAGAAGTGGAATGAGTGAAAAAAGAAACATGACAGTATTCTGTATAATAAGGACAAAAGATCAAATCTCATGGAAAAGTTGTTCCAAACTTAAACCTTGTATTTTTCAGCAAAGACTCACCAGTTCTTGTCCACATAAAGGATATCCTTTCTTGAATGGGACCAAGATTTTATTTATTTTTTCCAGCATAAATCTTAAACATTAACATGTAAACCTGACGAGAGGTTGAACTGGATTACCAAATCCTGATCTGACTGACTCTCATCTCATTTCTCACACAATAAAAAGAACCAGATTGCATCTAAGACAATTTAACAACTTTGTAAGACTGGACAAGCAGATCAGTTTCTTGGATCAGATTGGAATTAAAAGTGGCTTTTATTTAATTAAGTGACCATAATAACAGTCTCACAAAAAAAAATCAGTTTACACTCAAAACAATAGATACTCACAGTTTGATTGATGATGTCTCAGGCTACACAGGTATATATAAACTGATTTATTGATTAGTAAACAGATGTAGTCATTTTCAAATTTAATAAACAATTTATCCTTTAATCACTTGGAAAATATAAATGAACATTTATTACTTGCAGATGTGCAGTTGTGAACCTTGTAACACACATTATGTATTATTTGACTTGTTTGACATTGTTTCATTAATATAATTTTAAGACTTAAAAGGCTTAGAGAGTTTGGAGATGTTTTTCTTCCCATTTTTTTGCTTCCCTACAACCATGATTTTCTATTTTTGAGTCTACAGCCCCAAACACGACCAGACTGAACATATAACCAACATAAATCAGATAAAGCAAATACATCAAACGAGCGCTCGCCAATAAATTCCACACAAATCTCTCAGCTATTCGTCTAATAATTTTCTTCAACGTGATTTCTTTTGAGAGTACTTAGAAAAAAGAAAGATAAAAATAAAATGCAAAATGCGCAGTATCATATTTTTTCTTTACTAGTTTGTCGTACCACCATGAAGATTAATTACCCAACTCAGATTTTGGTGGTCAATAGTAAAATAAACTATCAAAAAAATGAAAGAATAATCCTGAAAAAGATAATATAAAACACAGTATAAGTATTTAAAAGACATACAACATTTAAGTAGAGCCTGAGATTTTCTTCAAATGAGGCTCAGACAATAATTCTTAAAATCATGTTTACTATATTGATTCTAGATTTTCTGAAACTAGAAACTTTCAGTGAAGAGTACACAGATATCCAGGCTTTCAAACATCCCTGTAGTCACTCGTGGGTGACGACACACTACGACCATGATTTTCTATTTTTGAGTCTACAGCCCCAAACACGACCAGACTGAACATATAACCAATATAAATCAGATAAATCAAATACATCAAATGAGTGCTCTCCAATAAATTCCACACAAATCCCTCAGCTATTCGTCTAATAATTTTCTTCAACGTGATTTCTTTTGAGAGAGAGTACTTCAATGTGGAAGAAAAAATAAAATAAAATGCAAAATGTTCAGTGTCATATTTTTTCTTTACTAGTTTGTCGTACCACCATGAAGATTAATTACCCCACTCAGATTCTGGTGGTCAATAGTAAAATTAACTATCAAAAAAATGAAAAAATAATCCTGAAACAGATAATATAAAACACAGTATAAGTATTTAAAAGACATACAACATTTAAGTAGAGCCTGAGATTTTCTTCAAATGAGGCTCAGACAGTAATTCTTAAAATCATGTCTACTATATTGATTCTAGACTTTCTGAAACTAGAAACTTTCAGTGAAGAGTACACAGATATCCAGGCTTTCAAACATCCCTGTAGTCACTCGTGGGTGACGACACACTACGACCATGATTTTCTATTTTTGAGTCTACAGCCCCAAACACGACCAGACTGAACATATAACCAATATAAATCAGATAAATCAAATACATCAAACGAGCGCTCTCCAATAAATTCCACACACATCTCTCAGCTAATCGTCTAATCATTTTCTTCAACGTGATGTCTTTTGAGAAAGAGTACTTAGAAAAAATAAAATAAAATAAAATGCAAAATGCGCAGTATCATATTTTTTCTTTACTAGTTTGTCGTACCACCATGAAGATTAATTACCAAACTCAGATTTTGGTGGTCAATAGTAAAATAAACTATCAAAAAATGTAAGAATAATCCTGAAACAGATAATATAACACAGTTGCACAGTATATGTTTGTAAAAGTCATACAACATTTTCCCAAGTGATATTTATCAAGATCCTGAGATTTTGTTCAAATGAGGCTCAGACAGTAATTCTTAAAATGAAGAAGAATATTGATAAAAGGCAGTAAATGAGCAGCTGGCTCATGATAACACTAAACAAACTGTATATTCAAGGCATTGTGCACTCATGTTTAATCAGCCTTGGCATGCTTCATTGCTTTTAAAGAGCCTCATGGTTATTTTTTTTAATCTTTCATACAGAATTATCACAGAAAAATCAATAAAAACAGAAACAAATAAAAAATAAAGTAAAATCAAACTCCTTTGGTTTCTAGAATGTAGGATCAAAAATTAACCTGATAAACTCAAATCTCTCTAAACTCATCCAGTTCATACCCCCATCACTCAGTCGTGTGTGGCTGTGACGGCATATTTCCAGGTCTCCACAATCTGGGACAGCTGCAGATTATCAGGAAACTTGTCCTCCACAGAATGAGGCACCTCCACTTCTTTACCATCCATGTAGGCACCCACAGTGTCTTTCACACTGAGAAGAAGGAAAAATGTATTTTAACAAGGGAAACTGACTTGAATGAGTAAGTGATGACCACACTTTGAGAGCCTTATTTCTTTCATTTATTAATTAACAGTTTTACAAGGTGTTAGCCCCGGCAATATGTCCAGGGTGCACACAGCCTCTTGACCAATGCAGGCTGGGACTGGCCCCAGCCCCTCACAACAAGTACTTTAGAAAATGGATGACTGTTTCACAAAGTGTGCACTGCACTTATAACTAATCAAGGCAACATTAAAATGCCACACTTTTTAATCCATATAAAACATATAGTTTCCCCCTTTAGCTGCTTTAAGGTTGTTATAATCATCTCATTCTACACTGTTTGACAGTATCACATATATATTCTTTGTCAACTTGATTCAAGTCTTCATTGAAGCTATTGCCCATCTTTTCATTTGTTCCTTCTCTGGTTTTGTCTCTTAACTTCCGGTTTCTATTGCTGGCTATAGTAAATATTAAATAGCCACAGTCACAGCCCTGTTGGGAACACATGTCTATATTCTTGAGGAGGTCATTTAGTCTGACACCACCACATCCACTGCAGATGTCGGATTAAAAAACATAATCTTTGGCCCATTTACGCAGTGTTAACTAGCTTACAACTATCTCAACTACCTTACTTTGCGTTGTAGCAGTAGCAGCTCGATGTTTCTGTGGTGAAACATTTCAAGACCACTGATGCTTAATCTATCAGTACGAAGACGCAGGTTATTAAGTTATTAACATTATTTGCATTCTTCACAAACGATCACTAAACCAGATGATTTTTAAATGTGTTGGTCTGGAAGCGGATTTATAAATATGAATTAAAGCACATATTTTCACCCAACTATGTAATTAATAATATACATGTTATTAATAGTATAACTTTGACCAATAACCTTGTAACACAATAATAAATCCACGTCATATGAAAACTTGACAGTGTAATAGCGTAACTAACCAAATGAGTCTCCACTGTGCACTGTGTTTTGAATGACAATATATAGGATTACCAAAATAAAACACATTCTGATCAGTCACCCTGACTGTTATAACAGAAGCAAGACCAGCTGATGCCAGCACTGTGCAGGAAACCTGATCTAATTAGTGCCGCTATGTAAATAGTGGTCAATGCTTGTCAGACTGCTGTAGAAGAAAGTCTTAAAAAATACAGACAAAAGGTGATCACAAGCGGTTGATGCCAATCTACACAACGGACACATTACCACTTCTGGTGTAGGAAGGAAGTTAGAAGACAGAAAATAGGAGTCTGAGAACATCCTTGTTGCTGAAATGCACAAGGTAAATATGATTTACATTGAGTGAAATATTCAAACTCAAGACTAATGTTTTTTATTGCTGCATCAATCCAATAAATTAGATATTTTAGATGTCTAAACAGAGAATCTATAGGGGGTGTGGGGGAAACCGTTAATCAGGAAACATTTTGAAGTTGTTTAACAGGTTTACCTCCAGAGTGGTTGGTAGTCGTTGGTGGCCCGCAGGCAGCCCAGACGCAACAGGAGGAACTCGTGCATCTCAAGCAGCCACTGGTCCACGTTTCCCCTGGACACGAAGGCTTTCAGCTCAATCTTGTCTTCCTCTTTCAGCGGCATCAGGTACTCAGCTGGATACCCTGCAAAGGGCTCCTTTTTCATAGAAACATGGAGTGAGGTATTTTATATGTGTGTAAATTATGAGGGGAATTTTGTGTTTGAAGAATACACTGAAATGAGCAAAGTAGTGTTTCAGTAGTACACTGGAATATTTTGATGGGACATAATAGCATAAAGCATGATGCTAATGCAGGTTTTTTTATTTTGTGATTTTCTATTCAGTGCTCTTGTTTTGCATTTAAATATCCCCAAAAAGCTGCAAAAGCAACACTTACCCTCTTGAGACGCAGCATGTTTTCAGATTTGAGGGAGCAGAGGAGTTGCCACAGAGAAATACAGTGTGTGAGGGTGCATCTACCCAGAGCCTGAAGAAACAACACAGCAGAATAAAGAGTCTGTTCCACACAGTCAGAAAGCACACAACAGTGAAATTTTTAACTTAACTTACACCTACAGTTTATTTTATTTAGTTTTTGAGATTACAAAGCTACCTGTTTTCTGACGTCACTTATTATTTCCTGAAATTAGTGTGGATTATGTTCTCATTCTGAAAAAACTTCACAGCAGTTCTGTTGTTAGAGGACTGAGTCACATTTACAATCATCTTAGCGTGTCAGTTTACACAGACATAAAATAACTGTCCTTCAGTCTCCAGCCTTGTTTAGGAAACCTTAGACAAAGAGGCTGCATATGCATTGACCTGCAATATGTGAGGATCGATGTGGTCGGCCATTTTCAGGATGTCCCGGAGGAAAGTGACCAGCGACATCTTGGGATCACCACCAGTCATCGAGAGGAAACCCAGGAGCAGCTCCACGATGCTGAGCGCCTCACACACCTCGCTGTAGGAGTCCAGCTCTCTGGACAAGGCGTTCCGGAGGAGAGAGGACAGAGTGGCCTGAAGGAACAACAAAGTATGAATGAAGCCTGAAACCATAATTTATTGTAAATATGTGTCTTCTGTATTTATATGTATATCAACTGTCAAATTTCATAGTTAAAATTTACTGAATGTTTAACTATCTATATAAGACTATCTATTACCCTCGAGATGAGATACCTGCCATTTAACAAAATGTTGACCCCCAATGTAATAAAATTATTCTTAGCATTAAAGTGAAACACAATTATTTTGAATATTTTAATTAGATAGAATAGAACCAACTATTAACTTTATCACTGAGAATATTAGAACTGAAACAATCAGTTCATTAATTGTTTAATTGATTAGTCGATCAAGAAAATATTAATCAGTAACCGTTGTAACCGATTAATACTTCATTTATCAAGCAAAAATACCAAACATTCTCTGTTTTCAGCTTCTCACATGAGAGGATTTGCTGCCCTTCTGTTTTATATCATTGTAAATCGAATATCTGTGAGTTCTGGACTCAAAACAAGACATTTGAAGAACCCTGGGCTCTGGTAACTTGTGATGGACGTTTTATAGACAAAAAGTAACCAATAGATTAATTTATATAATTAATTAATAATCTTTAGTTGCAGCCCTAGTAAATGCCTTTACTTAAATGCATGTAATATATATTTGTGTTTGACTAGGTACATGTGAGATGAAACACATTTAAGGGATGTAATGTAATATGTAGTCACAAATCATAATTCTTTTGCTTATTTTGCAAAAGCAATGTGCAGAGGTTATTCATTTACCTGATGCACTTTTCTTTTAACAGCTTTGAAAATGTTTTCATAGTCTCTCTCTTGTGTGTTGATCAGAGTGGGAATTCCCTAAAATAAAGCACAGTGAGTTTAGTAAAGCAGGAAAAAACAGAAATAAGACTGTAAGATACGTAAGGCGACACAGAGCAGATGCAATAATGACAAAAATAAGATGTTAAGATTTTCTTGGTGAAAAGGTCTTACTGTGTTGTTAACCAACACTATGAATACCATCTAGGTTTGCTTAGCAATAAGTACAATACAATATGACGGTCCAGAACAAACTAAATCAAACAAAACAATGTGTCTGCTCTCTCTCATCTTGGTTGGCTGTAGCCTGACGTGATGCCACTGGTCTAGGAAGGTCTGTAACACTGTGCAGTGCAAGGCATGCTGGAAGACTGAGTCTGCACAATCCAGGCAACAATAGACTGAACAGGGCTGGTTAAGCATGCATGTGTCCATTTATGCTCCTGTCATTTGCTGGAACCAAACCAGGCTGCGCGGACTCACTGTGTGGGTGATGAGGGGTTTTCCCTGCAGGAAGCGGGTGAGGATCTGCTGCTGGATCCTGGGCAGGTCATACTGTGATATCGTCTCATGGCCACGTTCCAAGCTGTACTGGCAGTTGGATAAAACCAGAGGAAGCAGGTCTTTCTCCACCTCATAGCGGATCACATGCTGCTCCGTTAGCTCTGCCACACTCACCCTGTAACTGCTGCAGACATCACGATGCAAATATTAACTTTTTAATTCCTGGAATAACATTTCTTTATCCAAACCAAAAAAGCATAGGCTCTCATTATTCCACACTTTGTTAAAAGGTTGCTCCAGACTTCTAGACTACATTGAATGTTTTGTTTTCAGCAATTGCATTAGAATTAATTTTCCATAATATATCCGTGGCTGTTCATCAATAGCAATGACTCAACAATTGGATATTTGGCCAGATGCTAAGATGTCAGACAGGATGATTGCTGCCCATGTTCCAAGATACATATTACATTTTCAGAGGCAGGAAGTGATCTTTCATTTGGTGCTGCTACAAAACACATACATTTTTCACTCAACAATGTTTGAGGATCATGTTTAGCTTGTTCACTACAGTTGTTTGAAAAGTCTCCATGTGCATTTTGGTGTTGAGTCTGTGGTGCTTTTACCAAATTCACATTTTTCAGCTTTTCAAGGATAAGCCTAGGATTTATTTAACTCTGACTGCTGAAGCCTCATATTAACTTCAGATAAACTGTGCACATTACTTACATTAAAAGTGCATTAGAAATGGATCTTTTAATGACCAGTGTGAACAGGGGAAATAATTACAGCAAGAAAAACCTCTTTCATTGTTCATATGGGCACCTGATTCTTGTTTTTAGACTTAAATTGTGCACCTATCCTTTAAGGTACAATGACAAAGCAGTATTGTGAATGCAGCATTTTGCATCACTAAACTGCTGCTCCTTGTTGGACAACAAACTTATTTTTTGTGATTCTCCATGTATGTTTTCTACCTGCTGTCCTCTCCGGTGAGGCTATTCACAGCATACACCAGCTCATTGTGTAGTGCCACCAGGTAGCTGACCAGCCCTGTGGCACACAGGCCTGGACCCTGCCGCCGGGGCAGGAGGTACTGCAGGTCGCTGTTCAGGTCCAAATCATCACTGCAAAATTCATCTGGGATCTTCATCTCATCTGTAGGTTGGAGAGGAGATATATATGATTCCTTATCTCCAATACAACACTAAGTAAGTATGTATGTAATGTGATATTTCATTAAATTGGTTAATTCAATCACTGTTGCACCAAAGAAACACTGGTGGCTATTATGGCTCTTTTTCCAAAGACACCACTTTGAATCCTGTGGTGTGTGGGCAGAATCACAACACTGAATGTTAACCAGGAATTTAAATGATTGATGAGTATCAGAGCCCTAATAATAGAGTTACAGTAGATGTACTCCGATTACAATGTCAATGCAAACAACACAACTGCTTACAGTGTTTACAGGACATGTGAAACAATTGCAAAACTGCATTGCACTGGTTACAAATGCATTATTAAGGTAAATTTAAACTTCAACTTCATTTATGTAGCAATTCTAACACAACAGAGTTGATCCAAAGTGCTCAGCTCAGAGAGAAAAACAGAACAAAATAAAGTATAAGACAAGGGAAGATGTAAATGTGCTCATTGTGACTGCCTCCATCTGTAAAATGTTAAGGAGACAAAGAGGAGGATAAAGGCTTTACTTACTGCTGGTTACAGACACTCTGAGCAGATTCCATGTTTTCAGGAAGATGTCAATGTGTTTGCTATACCATTCCCTCTTTTCTGAAACAAGAATTTTTGAAAATATTAACCTAGTTTGGATGACAAAAAGGGAATAAAAAAAAGAAAAATGGAAGTCTGTGTAAAATGTCAGACATCTGTTGTTTTCTGTCCCATAACCCATGCTTCTGTCTCTTTGGGGGGTCGTGGACAGATTTTGGCCAGACCCATCAGTAAACAGTTAGTCCATTAGATTTTAGTCAATTAAATGTTAACCTTTTGAGAACAAAAAAGGCTTAAGTCTAGTCATTCCTTGAGATATCGCAGCTGTACCTGCTTGCTTCTCGATGAACTCTCTGATGGAGCCCACTATCTGGCCACATGTGTTCTGGAACTTTCTCACCAATCGTTTCTGCAGGATTAGGATGTCTGGAAGTTGTGTGATCTGCCGAAATTCTCTCTCCTGAAAAAGAAAAACACAAATTAAATATCTGATAATCATGCCTCATAACCATAGGCTATATCTATAAAGTCATTAAGATAAATGACCATAACACATCTCTGGTCATTTATAATTTTGTTGGTCAAAACTAATGACGGGATCTCAAGATGAAAAGGTACATTCTGGTTTTACTGAAACTTTAAAGAGATTTTTATTCTGATTGTTTTCTTAAGTACAATTTTTTGCTCACACTTTTCAATCAGATGATAATAAAATCAACATTAAAATCAATCGCCCCTGAGACCACTAGTGATTGGAAGGGTATATCCCTTGTATTCATCAAATGCCATGGCAAATTGCCTTTTACATCATTAGATATCTTGTGGCCATGGTTGACAGTTGGTCTAAAGGTTGCATAAAAGAAAACCTCATGGAGTGTCCAAAATGCAAAGACTTTGTCCTCTGAATGTACACAGTTACTAAAATGTATCCACCAATTAGATTTCGATGTTGTGTAGAAGTGGAAATAAATAAAATAAAATAAAAACAAATGATCCAGCAGTCAAACTCAAGCAAGGCAAATAGAAATAAATATTAAAATATATATATATAATTACGAATCATCCTTAAGAAATTAATATCTACAACAAATTTCATAACAATCTGACCGGTAGTGGACCAAACTGTTGGATGGAGGGGTAAATTCAAAGCCATTTTGTCACAACACTTTACATCTCACAGACATTTACCTTCTGCAGGAACCTCCAGAGAAGAGGCAGCTGCTCCTTTTGGTCATACTGCTCCACAATGTGTGTGAGGCTGAGCAATGAGAGCCTCTCCCTGCAGCTCCACACCGCTGAGCTGTGGACCTGAGAGCCCTGCGGCAGCGACGTCAGGAAGGTACAATCATCACCGAAGGTCGTCCTCATGATGAAGTTGGAAGAAATGCGGGAGTCGGTCCTGATGCTGCCCTTTGCTTCTTGCAAGAGTTGATCAAGATCCTAGACACAAAATATTGGTAGAGGTGGAAGGAGAGTTTACTGCAGCAATGGAAAATATTTGTGTTATGCAAAAGAAAATATCAGCATACGATACATATGCAATACAAAGGAGAATATAAAGAGAAGCAGAATATTAAAATTAAACATAATAATTAGATAGTTATAATCAAAGTATTCTCGTATTGACATTGATGACTGAGTAGATGGCCATACATTATATGTAAGACTCAAACCACCCATTTTCAAATATCATAAAAGCTTCATCATCACAAAAAAAACAATGTAAAAAGGTAGAAAATCATAGTCAAAAGCATTACCCTCAACTGAGGCGTCACAATATCTGCAGCCACAGTAGCCTCCCAGGTGTTTCTGGATGCTTTGGTTGTTAGTGAAGGATCAATGCCAGCTAGTCAAAATCAAACAGAAGGTTTTTTGTAAAACACATCATGTACTTTTACGTTCTCTTTCCTTTAAGATATGTAAAAAAAAAAAAGAAACATTTAGAAATGTTACAATTCTTTCATACAAATAGTTTTCTATGCATATCCTACAGATTTAGAAAATTCAATACCCAAAAATCTTGTAATTTGTGTAGGTTGTGTGTCCATCATTTTGTTTAGGAGACAGAATCAATATTACGTGTTCTTGTCTCCTCCATGTCCCACTTGACAAAATATGTACATATTGACAAAGGACTGACAAAAATCCTGGAAATACTGAACAAGCAAGAAGATTCAGATGGTGAATTGGCAAGAATAAATAAGAAGCTCCATGAGTTATTATATGACCGACACAATGTGCAAACAGATCTAGATCTGTAGATAACAGTCTATAGAGCTTGTTGAAACAGATAGGAACAACAACCTGTGTGTCTTAACTGAGCATACACCTCAAACTGCAAGGAATGCTATCTGTTCTTACGGATCATTTTCATTCATTGATTTCCATGAATATTTCCCACCAGTGACCATATGTGACACTAGAATTTAATTTGGCAAATATGGTCTTTCCACATTGTCTCAATTAGAGTGGGTGGGATTCGGACTCATCTTTTTAGGATTTAGACAGATTAGATGATGTAACGTGCAGCTTCAACAAAGAATGATTTGGTGGTGGGCTTACAGTGACTGGCCTGCACCAGCTCTGGCAGGGATCTGAGCACCAAGTGGACAGTTGTAATAATGTCGTCAGTTCCTCTTCCCAACGCCTGTGACAGCTGCTCCAGATCCTTTATTATGTGTTGAGCGAGAAACAAGCAAACATCCTCCACAGGTGGCTGGATGATATGCTGGACAAACTAAAGGAGCAGAGAGTTGGGAACAATGTCACAGTCAGATTCAAAAGTATAGGCAAGATTATTCGTTCTTTATATCTATTTTGCAGAGAGATCATTGTCTGGACAGAATCATTTGATATCTCAGCTACAACACAGTGTCAACTCTGTGCTACTACAACTTCTGATGTAGATACTTGATATCTCCTTTTGAGAGTAACTCTTCATCTGCTCACCTGGGACTTCTCTGAGGCTCCCAGAAACATGGCCAAATGTGTAACCAGCCTGACCAGAGTGAAGGGAGTCAGAGACATGTTTTTGGTGTCCAGGGCATCTGGGTTGTTTCTCCGCTCAGGGTCTCCCAGGATGTGGCCTTGCCTTGTGCGATCCCTAAAACAACAGATTACAGTATCAGTCAGTCAGTCAGTTAGTAGTATGGGGGAGTTGTTTAAATGTAACTGCACATGACATTTGGCAGTACAACTACATTCACTAACAAATGATCATCCTAGTGTTGCTAGTCTCAAATTAATGATGATAATTTGATTTTGTTAAGAACAGTTTTCCTAATATCTAAGTCTTGAGTATTTTTGTCAGGCTGCATCACATGACATTGGAAATGCTGTTTGTAACTTCAGTAGTTCCTATAAATCACCATTTGGGCAGTTGGTGATATACTAGATATTTTTCTACTTATACACCATCAATATAAAAATACTGAACTTATTTTGCTGTGGGGTGGTCATTTAGCTTGTGTTAACCAAATCACGGTCTGAATTGAACATTTGAATTTAAAAAAATCTTTTGTGGTTTTTTTTTTGCGTGTAGCCAATACTTTAACAACTATATAACAAAATGTTTTTTTTTCCATCCTCAAAATAACTACTTAATACTTTTGAATGATCCCTCCCTATACTATGTCCCACCCAAAAATACAATTTTAACAGGAAGTACACTAAATTAAGGAGGAAACATACTTACAAATTCAGTTTTACTGTGACATTAAAGAGACAATTCAGTGCACGACTATAGCCATTAATGACACTCACTGCTGCAGCTGAATTTGTGTGAATCCAGGTAAGGGTACATGATTGTCCCCTCCAACCTCCTGGCCACACTCCAGACATCGGCCTCTCTGCATGGGCCGGCCACACTGCAGTGGAACAGAGCAGATCAGATCATTTTGCTCAGAAATTTCTTATCTACTGTATATTTTTAGAACTTCATGTCTGTCATCACTGTGTAAATAAAAAACTGGAACTGCATAAAAGTAGCTTACCTCATCAACAAAGCATGGATGATTATTTGGACACACTGTGAAAAACAATCAACCATTAAAATAGGCTTAAATCACCTGAATTTATGAGAAAAAAGAAACTAAACTTAGAATTAGTAGGTGGGTTTATAAGATAAGATAAGATAAGCCTTTATTGTCCCAGAGTAAATTATCCAAAGACTTTCAGTCATCTGTTACAGAAAATAAAATATATTGTTAAGATAGACTGAAGAAATGAATACAGATTATTGGAGAAAACCAAGATGAAAATTATCCAATAAATGAAACGGCAAGAAACAATAATTTCAAATTGTGGTTTATATATAAATGAATAATACTTACTATACCAAGTGGCTCGTCCACCTTGTTGTATAGCTGCCTGGGCAACAGCTAACATGTCATCAGGCATTGTGGGTATAAACGCCCTCTGTCAGGATAAATAAAAATGAAAATGTAAAAGTTGGCATGAAAGTAACGTGGAGGTTGTGGTGAGTTACTGATCAATATGAAAGAGATTTAAATGTTTTATTCACTTTATGGTTGTGTGCTGTTTTGGAATCAAAATCCCCATCCACTGAAGTTTAAAACCACTCCCACTCGACTATCTAAGGCACCTTAAAGTTGTGAAACTGACAGCCTTCTGTCATTTGACACAGAGAGCTGCTGACACTAAGAGAGATGAAATGGTCTAGAGAGGCAGATATGATACATGTTTACCTGCATATTTTCAGGAGACAGACCAAGTTGCTTGAGTGGCATCAACAGGAGGTCAGTCCCAGTGAGCAGCACAGCTGCCAGATGGATGGTCAGTTCGATGACAGCGTTGTCTACAATAGTATGACCAGGGTACATGGCCATGGCTCCCAACCTGTTGTGAACCAAGGCTGAGGCAAAATCCCTTACTTCTCTTTGATGCAGATACCTTGAGCCCTGGATGAGAACGCCAAATGCTTGGCATCGCTACGGGGAAGATATAAGATAAGTGGCAATAAACATTTTTATAGTACTATTATAAAACACATTACTATTGTAAAACACATCACAAAATATCAGCTGAAGGTTGCTGATCAATAGCACTACTCAGGAAAGCTTTATATTTATATTTAAGAATAAAATTAGTCAAAACAATGTACATTTATGCATCATAAAGCAGGTCATCAGTATTGAATGATTTTCGTTCAACATACAGTTCTTACATTACTTTACACTTTACACACACATTAACACTACAGTACATCAGAAAAACATAAACATGTCTTTTTGCATCCGAGTTTGGAAGGGGGGGGGGGGTTGAACATGAAGCTAACAAAAATGTTTAACATGCTTGAAGTAGCTCTCTTCATACCTCAGGGGTCGGATGAAGACCTGTATTTGCAGATCTGTACAGAGTTGTAACCTCTCGAAAAAGTGCCAGGAGGATGAACATTGTTCGATTCCTTGGTGGTGCAGTGCATTTCTAAATCAATGGAAAACAGACAAAATAAATTAAGTAGTGAGCAGCTACTATTCAGACTGAATGGGCATTTGGTCTCAGTATCAACTATGGCAATAAAACAGATCTTAGGTTTTGGTAAATGATGTCTTTTAAGCAACATACAAATATGTTTGCAAGTTTTAGCTCTTTAAATATACAGTTTTAGACTTTTAGATCTACATTTCGTCTATTCCAGGCAGCCGTTGATGTACACTCTTTACTGTATTTTAAGAGCAAACTGATTTAAAAGTCTGTATTGGATTTCCTTCCAACAATAATGGAACTATGGCATCTATTAATTCAGACTTCACTGTGATCGATTACACAACTAAGCCAAGACTCCGCTAGTTCATTTTCATACAATACAGAAATTACTGGAAACCATGAATGTCTGGAATGGTAAAACCAAAGTAAAGTAAATGTCCTAATACACAGCAGCAGTGTTTGCAAAATGATTACATGTGATGTAAAGTAGATGTGATTTGTAGTAAAAACGGTAAAAGATTCAAAATCACTGGCATGCCATGTACGATATGTATTGTAATACTGAAATGAAACGGCTTTCACATAAACTACACATATACACTGTGGGTTGAATATAAAAAAATATTCTGTCCATGTGTAAAAATACTGTAACATTTACAGGAATGGGTCAAAGATATGAGAGAGGGTCCATGGAACATTTACCTATAGCAGCAAAGAGTTCAATAAATTAAACTTAAATACCTCACAGACTTCTTCTATCTGCTCAACATCACCATCCACTACTGCCTTGGCAACTGCATCCCTCACCGCCTTGTATTCCTCTCCATACATAAGATACTGGTCCATCTGGCCTCCATCTTCATTCTGTTCACGACATGAATGAAGTTAGAGGGGCAAAAACACCTTGTAATATATCCAAATATATGGATATTAAATGGACCTGGTGGCTCCCTGGTCCAGGAATAATAATAACTGGGATGAATTTGTCTCCATGTTTTGTTTCCATGTTTTAGTAAATGAAGACCTGCACACTATCTAATGGTATGTGTGTTGCTGATGATTGGCCTCACTGGCTCCATCATGTAATAATGGTGACATGATGATTCATACATTTTTGGTAGTAGATTTAATAATGAGTACCTGCTGATGGATTTCTGTAGGGAAAAGCCAGCTGAACTTTGGTTGTTTCACCAGCGTCTGGACGGCCTCGACACCCTGCCATTCACTGAGCTTGCGGATCAGGTAAACGCGGTACCAATCATTCCCACTGTCCTCACAGAGCTTAATCACCATGTTCAGGAAATTTTCTGCTCCCTCTGGGGCATCATAGTCTGCAACAGCAATGTAGTCCAATAGACTCTTAATTTATTTATTTCGTTAACTAATGCAAACTGTCGTGTAGTAGTGAAGTATCTCTCACCAGACAGATTGTCACTGATGAGCTGGGCAGCCATGGTGAGGGACAGACGCAATCGTGCAATGTGCTGCAGATGTTGAATAGACACTGTTGCTGAAACAGAAGTGATTTCAGCCAAAAAGAAGTGCAGGAATCAGGTTTCATCATTGAAAAATGGCTTCAACTCTTCAGGCTTGTTGCCTTCCTGAGGCATTTTCTCCCACATGGAGTCCTGCAAAGAAAAGATGTTAACTGTCACTTCATCTGACCTGTACCAGCAATGAGAATAAGCTGCTGTTTGTGGTTCAGCTGCCATCCACAGTCCTCATGAACCCTTCTGGTCCCATTCAGATACTGTAGGGAAATAGGTAGGCAAATAGCGGCCCCTGGGCCAAATCCGGCCATCTAGCAAAAATATTTGGCCCCCTGACAAAGTTGAAGTTTTCACTTTCATAGGTTACATCAAAACTTGCATGATTTTTCACAAATCATCTGTAGATAACAATGTAAATACAAGGTTCATGTTAATCCCAAATATGACCTTGTAACAGCTAATACTGCAGCCCTATGAGATCAATCAATATATCAAAACAATTGATTCTTAAATGAATCAGGCCTCCAACATCTGGCTTCCCTAATAATTTCATTACCACATAAATTGTTGACCTTTCTGGAACTCAAATGCCCTGTACACAGTTTAAAGACCAAATAGTAATACACACGATGTAAATGTGAAGTGTTTTAAATGTTTTGAAAGGTTCAGTGAAATCTTCTTTACATCTTTTATTGGTCATTTTCTACACTATGAAACATAATAAAATAGTACTGTCACATCATTCTTTAAAAGGGAAGTTTTACCTCCAAGCAGTTGATGTACAAGGCATAAAGCTCTGCTTTATCCTCCTCATCCACAAATTTGCTGTCTTCAACAGATGACAAATGCTGCTGCAAATATTCCTTGACTTCATCAAAGCTGAAACACAGTTAAGTTCATCATACACTTGGTACAATGCAGAAGAGCTTCGCAAGGTGAAGCAGAGGAGCTTAAATCTATTCAGACATTTTCTCACAACCAAACCCTATAATATGATTAAAGCAACAATGCTGTCAAACTCCTCTCACAGCTCTAATTACAATAATTTTAATTCAAATGTTGAATTTTGACGTAATAATAATAATAATTTAAATTCAAATGTTGAATGTTAACATTATAGTGTCACATTTAGTTTACCTACCTGAACTTCAGCAGCAGCTTGAGGATCACAGATCGCACAACTGGATTTTTATCTGGAGACTCGTCAAAAGGCGACAGATCTTTGGTGTGAATCTGTTTATGTTCTGGTTTGAAAAATGATTTAGCGTAAATATTAGTAACACAAACAATAAAGAGTAATAATAATCTTAATTTATTAAAACTTAAGAACATGCAGATTGTACTATGCATAAAAAAGTGGCACAACATATGAAATGAAAAAAAGGGGATAAATTATTATTGTCTAAAAAACAACTTACATACATAAAAAATAGTATTAAAGGTCCCCAATAATAGGAATTTATGCTGGTCAAAGCTGTCACATACAGCATCATACAAATTCAGGTTCATTAGAAAAGAAGGTGAAGAAAACAAAGAAGAAACAATGATATTCCGTTTGATGTTTCTTTGAGAAGGAGCTCTACAGTGGTACCTGTCTCAACCATCAGGTAGGACAACAGGTGGATGATGAGATCTCTGGTTGGTGGCGTGTTGTCCTTGAAGCACACAGTGGCGAGCAGATCAATGAAGAAACCATTGCAACGCTGCCTGAATTCTGCATTTTTCTTGACAGAAACCCTGCAGAGTCACAAAAATCAAATTGATAAAACTGATTGTTTTATCAGTATTTATCAGAACATTTACAAATGTGGCTAACCCTTAGCCAACTGATTCCCCAAAAATTACACTCTTTCACACTTATTTCAGTTCATATGACACTGTACTTCTTCTGAGTGATACTGTGTTTCACAGCAACATCCGTGAATCACTGACACACCCACTACATTGTAAGCAAGTGTATTATATGACTGCGCACACACACACTTGCTTGCTAACCTAGCATAGATTAGGTTGCTACACCTCTTTCAAAAGGAAGCGTGTGATGGAGTATTAAAATACCCTTTCTGCAGGCTCAGCTGGATGAGGAGGATAGGTGTACGCACAATACAAAATCACTGATTGATATCTGTCACACCGCTCAATGTCTGAGTGCAGACATATTTCTTTTATGGTAGGCGGCTCATTAAATAGAGCTGAAAAGCACTGCAGAGTGCAAAAAAGGCTCCTGTGCACTTAAGAACAACAGTGGTGCAGTTTGTAAAGGCCAAGAATCAAGTTCATGATAGCAAGCAACTAAACTGCTTACAGAACATGTACTTCCAGTTGAACCCTACGAGCTCTGCACCTGCTATTCTGTAACTGATTCTTAAAGGAGTGAGGTTCACCTTTGGATTACAGGTGTTAAATAGTACAAAATATGTATATAATAAAATAAATAAAATCTCACCTGATATCTTCAGAGACATGTGGCTGAAAGTCATTCTGTAACTGATGCCTGCAAATGGGACAGGAAGTCTGTCCTGCATCAAGGCTTGTCCTGATGCATGTTAAGCAGTAGATGTGATGGCATGGCAGCCCTACAGGGTCCTGAGGCTCCCTCATGCACACCACACACTGAAGTCCAAACCTTTACGAAAAAGAAACCAACGTCAATCAGATTCACTGACGTGCAGCAAAAGAACAGATTTCACTACTTAATTCAAAATAACTGAACTGTCAAATTAACAAGCCCTTACCTGAACATCTGATCGCTGGCCCCCTGCTTACAGGACTTCAGTACTTTAATTACAGCTTGAAAAGCCTTCATTGATTTTACATCTGAGTTTCCCTCCAGAACCTTAGAAATAGGTCAAAAACATTGGACATAAATATAACAATAGTTATACTGGTGATTTTTCAGTTGGCTGAACTTCATATAAAATATAACACAGTAAAGTGGCAAAATGTGTCAACAGCATGAAGACCATCATGAGACGCCAAAATTATCCTAAAGGTTAATGGATTAAAAAAGAACCTCCGTCACATTGGATGTAGGCCACATTGGTTACGTCTGTTTTAGAATATATGTGTCATTACAAATCTACTCACCCTGCTTAAGGTTTGAATGTGGTTCAGGACCAGTGTTCTGAGCTGATTCTCATCATGAAAACCCAGCAGCATGTGTTCCACAAACAATGAGAGGATGTAGATACGCTTCCAGCCATTACTATAAATATTACAGACCATAATCACAGTTAGTTTGTTGTGAAACCTATATGCAGATTCACCATACTCCAAGGCAGTATTTCACATCGGTGCAGGGTTTCCCTAGAAAATTGTTTAGCAGAGATGGTAAGCACTAGATGACGGTTTAAACAATCACCATACTCATTAAATACGTGGCCTTGGCAATGTGATAAAGCGCCACTGCTAAAAGTCTAATATTGTATTTCATAAAAATGTTATAATTTCTTTGGAATTCAGCAGCAGCGCTCTTTATTTCAGGTATGGCAGGTCGCCTCCACTATAAATCGCTGCGGGAAACCTTGCTCTGCTGCTTGAGTTAAAACTGCCATTTTCATGTTATTCACTAAGAGATGTCTGATAGCGAAGCTGTAACACAAATCAACAAGCCTACAAGATGACTGGAGCATTATTTTCATCTCATCTAAGGATCCAGGAAGAAAACTCTCTGCTATACTTTCTGACTTGCTGCCTCTTGTAGTTGTTGTGTAGTAATAGTACTGATAAGGTTTTTGTGCATAATTTGAGGGTTGAAAGAGGCTTTATTTGTATTTGTCCCATTCACAGTGCACATGATCAATTAATAGCATGTCTGACTTTGACATTTTATTACTATGTGAAATATACACATCCAGTTTCTAAGTAGCTCATGGTGTTAGTGACGGGGGGCTGGAGCTTATTCTAGAAAACATTGCATGAGAGGCCTGAGTACCAGCCCTGGACAGATCACTAGTTTATCAAAGGGCTAATGCATAGAGACACAAAACCATTCAGGCAAGTTGACTTTCCCAAGTCACCTAACCTGCTTGTGACCAGACTGTGGGAGGGAAACAGAGCATCCAGACAAAACCCATGCAGACACATCATTTTACTCCCATTCCTGTGCATCAGCATCCTACCTGACATTATGGAGTGTTTCTTTGCATCGCTCTCCATATTGTTTGGTCTTATTTTGAGAGCAAATCAACTCCAGAGAGGCTTGCAGCCTCTTCACCTGCTTCAGCCAGCACTGGCAGAGAGCATCAGTATCTAAATTAGGAGACTCCAGACCTTCAACACATGCCATGGCTGCATGGACATCCAAAACCTACAGGACAGCAAACAGTTTGGAAGTGACTCAGTGATTTTGAAAAAATTAAAACATACTGTGAAAAAAAGTCCAATAACATGAAAAATATCCAAATAAAAGCTATTATAAAAGCAGATTTAGAGGGTGGTCAATATTGGATTTTTGTGTACAAAAGGCATTTACTGAAGGTCCTATATGGTCTGTGATTTTTTACTTAATTACAGTAAAAAATTACAGTTCTGAGACACTCTTATAGCATTTATTTACTAAATCAGAATATCATATATATTGACAGCTAAAGTGAGTTTTAAGCAGACTCCACCATTGTGTTTTACATAATTGTTCTGTACACTGCATCTCTCAAAGCATCTCTGTGACACACTTGAGAGCAGGAAAGAAAACATCATAACACTTTGCATGACTGACTTTGTTTAGGGGTCAGTTGTATTATAATGCATGAATAAATATAAATATGAATATAAAATATGAGCATCATATAAATTTGGTTTATTTTTGCAGTCTGAGAAGTCTTCTCAGAAAATGTTGCTGAACTTTAGAAATGTGTTTACCATCTCTGGACAACGTCTAATGTGCTGGTTTCTTCGCAGAAGAGAAACAACATCAGACTGAAGAGATAGCATCCGTGAGAGGTTCTGAAGACGACTTTGGTATAAATGGTAGGCGATGTGGATGTGAGGAAGAGAAAGCTCATCTTCATCTCTTTTTCGTCTCCGTACTTCATCAACGCAGCTTGCCAAGGCCTGACACAAGAGCTGAGGAATAAATGCACAAGTAGATTAATAATACAGTATTTGTTTTTAACTATAGCAACATTAATGAGTAAACAGATTAAGGTAAGTTTGACTGAAGCATTTAAAAGGTTTGCAGTAAACCAATTTCTCCAATAACCCAAGTGTTAGCATCACAAAAAAAGTAGGTATGTTTTTAATGTTTGTTTATGCAACAGTGAGTTTCATTTAATTTTCTGCCACTGCTAGCTGTCACAATGTCTGCCTCAGTTGTTTTCATTTTACTCATTCTGCCCCTCTGTCCCTGTCTCTAGACCAGCCTTTCCCAAACTGAGGGTCGCGACCCAAAATGGGTCACGGACCCATTTTCATTGGGTCGCAGAGTAAAATGCATGACAGCGCTATGATACGTGGATTCATACGCTGGTCTGTTCAGCTCAAATGCTGTGTGCTACGCACATACTCATAGAACTGGAGTTACATGCAGCAAGTACTGTTTTGCTACGCTGGTCTGTTCAGCTGAGATGCTGTGTCCACCCCTTCTCGCGAACCTGGACCTGAAAATGTGCTCGTGCTCTCTGAGGTAACGTTGAGTGTTAGCTGCGATTGCTGACGTTATCTTGCTAGCCATGATTGACTCGCGGGCCTGTCCTAATGTGGATTAGGCAGTAAAGAGCATTTATTTAACATTGTTTTGACGGTGGAAGAGTCAGTAATGTGTGTGTTACGTTTGTATGAACCTAGTTAGTGTGTATGTGTGTTAGTTTCCATGCCTGACAAATGCAAGAAATTCCGTGTGTGCGTGCGTGCCTAATGTGGTGGTGACTAGTGAGAGTGGTGATTTTTAATGATAATATCCTCTCTGTCATCTACCTCTCTGTCTCAGTCAAGCCATTCACATGAGAGACACACGCTTTCACGTTCAGTCTCACGCTGCCCAAACAATTCTCAGGCCAAAACACTGCGACAGCAACAGAGATGAACAGGCAAGTGTACGTACCTTTGGTTACGTACTGTAACCCCCAGTCTATGAGTATGGGCTCTTAAATTACTCTCTGTTTGTTTCCGCGACATGTGCGCGATGCTTATCGCCGTGTTGACAGCTGTTCTGGCAGAAAACCCTGCGCTGGAACGCATAAGGAGTTCAAGCTAGTGAGTGAGTGTGTGTTCATATTTGACTGAGTGAGTGGAAAAAGTGTGTGTTCATGTGTACATTTGTGTGTGTGTGTGTGTGTGTGTTCATGTGTTGGCTATGTGTCTGGAGTAGGATAGGTTGTTGTGTTCTTTTGTTTATTTCTGGTTCTTGCTACTTGTGAACATTCAATAAAATGGTGCAGTTTTGATAGTGGAAACAACACGTCTTTGACTTTCATTAGTGAATGAACCTGTGTGCCCGTTTTAGGGTTAGTGTTTGTCTAATATTGTGAAATTGTGAGTATTTCCCAGGGTGACAGTCAGGCTATATCCTTAAATCTTACAATATCAGGTCCCACCTCTCACCACATGTGTATGGTGCATACTTTTTTAAACCCTGATGATGAACTGAGTCCATATGTGCATGTGATAAAGTGCGCGTATGCATGATTAAGCCCATGGGACATGGCATCAAAATCTCACTCCAGCCAGGTACCCAAAGTTGGCAACCCTGGCATTCATGGTTTGTTGTGTTCTTTATTAGTAGTTTATAAATGGAGATGTTATGGCAATTTATTTTGTATTTTTGTAAGTTTGGCTCCCGGGGAGAAACCAAATTTCTCTTTTGGGTCTCGAGCTGAAAAAGTCTGGGAACCTCTGCTCTAGACACTTCTCACACTTCACCCTTGCATTTCCTAGGAACGCTTTGTGCTCGCCATTCCCCATCCATCCGCCAGAGGCACGACTTTTCCACCACTCCCAGTCACCTGACTCTCCCAACCCACCTGCTCACCCATTTCCACTTTCCCTCATCAGCCCTGAAGTACATAGACCAGGCCCTTTTCCCCAGTCAGGGGCCAGATTGTCAATGTTGCTTCGTGCCTTGCTTTCCAGCCATCCAACCCTTTACCTGTACCCTGTAACCTGTACCTGCCTCCCTACCTGACCTTCTGTCTGATCCATGGACTGGTGATTCTTTGCCTAACCCGTTTGGAGAAGTTTGCCTGTTCGGACTGTCTTCCTGGTATTAACCCTTGCTTGTCTTATGACAAGCAGTAAGCTTATGTACCTCCATTTTGTCATTAAATCCCTGCATTTAGGTTCTATTCCTTGCTGCCTCACACTCACCCCGTGACAGCTAGCAATGTGTAGCATCAAACCACAATTGTAATGACTGGAGTAACGCCTTGATCTGTTTCGAACTGAATTATCAAACTTATTGAGGACCAGATTTATTGAGGATTTTTGCAGCTGTTTTTCACAGAAGTGATGCATTCTTCCCCAGACGTGCTGTATTTATCAAACAGACAAACTCATTTGTGTAAGTGTTTGCAAGGGGTGCCTCTCTGCTCATTGCATATGCATTTAAGCGAGGTCCACACAAATAATAGAAGGAGGCATGTTTTTTTTCAAGTATATTTTTTGGCTTTTGCCTTTTATTTGATAGAGACAGCTGTAGAGAGATAGGAAAGGAGGGAGAGAGAGAACGACATGCATAAAGGACCCAGGCTGGAATTGAACCTGCTGCGGTGAGGACTCCATTTACGTGGTATGTGCTCTACTCGGTGAGCTACCAGGGCGCCCCAGAAAGAGACATGTATTCCACTGGATTTACTAAGGTCATACAATTTGCTTCGGTCAGTTTTGAGGGGAAAATATTCTGCCTCTGAAAAGCAGGCATTAAGATAGCAAAAATGGAATTTACAAGAGCCACAAGGAAAGTTGTAGTGGGGAAAAGAACGAATGTATGTAACCAATATTAGAAACAAAAATACAGCCAACAGGCTATTATTAATCAACATAATATCTGATTGCTGTAATGCAAACAAATAGTGGGTAGATGGGCATTTTTGGTTTTCATCCATCAAACCTGAATTTGAACTTGCTTGTCAGACTGTCAAATCACTACAGACATTTCTTTTCTTCAGACATTTAAGCTGGGGTAGAGGCAAAACCTGTGCAACCTATGCAAAACCTTCCACCTCTCTCTCTGCTGCCTCGTATCACTCCGCTAAGCCCCTCCAACCAAACCAACAACTTCAACTGGCAGCAGAAGGAGTCGGTTCCCCTGCAAAATCTTATGACTCATAGGGCTTACTCTTCACTGCGTGAACCTCACCAAGACCCCGGTCCCTCACCACAACTTGTACGTCATCATGCCTCTTTGTCACTCATTAATACCAGCGCCATGGCACCGAACATAATGAGCCCAAAGCTCCATGTGGAGCTGGGTCATGTTGTTTTGTACTAAACACAGCTGAAGGCAAAGGAGGTATTGGAAATTTATTACAGGTTGCAGGATTTTTGTCAGGGTTTTCCGCCATTGAATCAGGCTTTCACCATCTGAAGTGACGTGCATCTGCATTTGTAGAACAGCCATAGGAAGGTGCCCTCTCTCTGAAATGACCTGTGATTGACCAAAGTCTCCCATCACGGACTATATTTTCTAAAGCCCTACATGTTGCCAAAGCAAAAACTCACATAATGGTTTGTTCACACCAAAAGCAAATTTAATTTTTCGAAATCCTATCAGCGTTTGATACTGTTCATACCGCTGTAGTAGTAAATCCCGGCACCGATCAAACTTGTCAGCCTCAAGTAGAGGTGGAAGTGGCAGTCACCCAGACGCAGTTCCTGGAGAAGGCGGTGAAATTCACCAAGCTGTGTGTGCCTCTGGATGATGTTATGAACCCAGAAGGGCGAATATTTGCGTGTTGTGTTTATTTGTTCACAAATGATCCCGCGGTCAACCACATGCGAGTAACGTGAGGTGAGAATTAGCTTCGCTTTTGGTGGGAACTGGTCTCTCTCCACCAGTTGCAGTGTTGTTTCCCATGAACGTGTTTAAGGACTCCTGATGTATTAATAATTAGATATGGGCTAAAGATTATTGTATCATAATTTTAGTACTGTAGCATTTTTTCTCAGATAGAGTTGAACCACAGCCAAAGTAAATATTCAGTAATTCAAGATCAGCACTTTCTCATGTCTTTTCTGAGCTTAGTGATCTCATCCCACAGCCGAACTGCATGTATGAGCTCTCCTTCAATCACAACGTGCATCTGGAGGACAGTCGCAGGCAAAGTCCAGTAGCTGATTGCAGATTGCGACCACAAATTCAATAAAAATGTTAAGGCGCATTGCTGCAACGCCATTTTCTTAGTAAATTTCATCCTGTGTGAGCAGTGTATAATGCTCCTGTACATATTTGACGACTACTTGTCAAAACAGTTTTTATTCAAATCTATGCAAAATTTTAATACAGTGGGATATAAATTTGATTGTTGTATTTGACTGCAATGGATTTGATTGTTGTAACACCAGAGAAAATCATATTCAGTAAAATGTTTTGAGGAAGTGTGAGTAGGGGTATAGTTCGTTTATAGCCTAACGTTAGCTTTTTACTTCTGCCGATTGCATATACGCTTCAAAAATCATAATAGTGGTGTTCATTTGTGAAGATTATCTGGCTGAACAAAACGTATCAAACTTTTCTTTGTCAAAGAGCTTATTTTCTATAATCCAAAATCCAATGGAAAAATCCCATCTGCTTTTTGTCGAGGGAAACAGGGCGATGTTCAATTCAATTCAATTCAGTTTTATTTATATAGCGCCATATCATAACAAAGTTATCTCAGGGCACTTTTTCGAATAGAGCAAGTCTGAGGTTAACTTCTGGGGTGGCCTACAAAAATATGTCATCATTAAGCACTTTATTTAGCCTCACCTGCAATTCTTCCTCTGATGCCACTTTCACGGTCATGGAAACGAAATCCTTAAGGTACCTTTCGAAAAATTCTTTCTTCATTCTTTCATTCACATTTTTAGCCATGTAACTGCCAAGTGGAGTGTTTAAGAACAACTCTTGGAAATGACCAGGTGAAAGATCTGCAAAGAAAAGTTGAGAATGCCACTAATGTGTTAGTATTCAATCTAAAAAAGAGATCTTTCAAATACAAAACTTGTATTTTAATTGTACAGCACAATTCCAGGACAAAAGGCATTTGGATATGTTACTTATACAGTATGATAGTTACTTTCATGTCTGGATGTTTGCATCATGAGCCCATCCAGGAAGTCTTTGATCCACCAGCTGAAGGGCATGAGGCAGCACATGGTGTTGCCACCTGTGATATGGCTTTGTACCATTAAGACACTGGAGCTGTATGAGAGGCAGGATGCAAATATTATGAATGTGATTTTGTAAGACATTGCATTATTTTTTTAGTCCTAACAGCTTCTGGCCGGTGCTGAAATTCACTTGAATGTACTTCTTTTCCTTGAGGCAGAACCTGACTTAATTTATTAAAATCCCTCTTTTTTTTAAAACTAAATGTAAACTACTGACTAAAACATCAGTGTTATGTTGTCAAGATTGTCTTGATCAATCTAGATATAGATGAATCTCAAATGAAAGCATTTGTGCTGAATAAATAGTACGGTAACATAACCAATAGATACTCACTTGCTTTCCACCCTTACATAAGGTACATGGATCATCTCTTTGCTCCCAAATATCTTAAGCCATAGGTTCCTGGTGTCATCGCACATATTCAGCAGAAGGTCCAAATTGCAATCTCTGTCAATGACTGAGACCAAGTTGGCTAGGAGTGGTGTGACAACTGCTTGGATTTTCTTCCACAGTGTGTGTCTGTGTGAATATTCACATGACTTTCTTAAAATCAACCTGACATTTGCATAAGTTTTAAAAATGGTAGTTGAGAGAGGTATATCACGTCAGTTGAAACCACGGATGTATCATAAGAACTGGATACCAGACCCAAAGATGGCGCCTATTCAGTCCAATAGGAATTGCTTGCCTGGCGCATACGCCAAAAACAGGTTTCTAGCTTCCGGGTTTACTTCCGGCATACATATGCAGCCCACTGAATATGCGCAGTAGTGTTCCTCCCGCTGGCCCCACCAAATAATCACTTTTCTCGGCCCAAGGAAAGTTTTACAAAAATAAAACCTCCATGGATCAAAAATGTATTATAGAAAGAGTCATAACTGACCTTGTTTGCAGTTGGAGGTGTCCTGTCAACAGTTCTACAGACGTCTCTTTTACACTGGTGGACTGTGGGGAAAATACTTTCTGGGCCACAGGGGAATTTTTCACTGCCGCTGGGCAAAATAGGATGGAAGGCTGAGTTGCGGCAGCCTATCCAGATCTTATTATACATCCATGATTGAAACCAAATCTCTGTACTAACACTGGTGATTAACAGCTAAAAAAGCTTGTGTAGCTGAAGTGGTGTATTTTACATTTTACACCACAGCAAAATAGCTTTAAGTAAGTGATGAATGACAGTTATAGACTGTATGCAAATATAGCAAAGAAAAAGTTCACATAGACTGCTAAGGTAAGGGATGTAAAGGAGAGACCTACAGGAACGTCCCCCCCTCTTGTAGAGCACTGACATTAGATGCCTCCCTTAGAACCCAGCTTTTTGGATTGGGGATGTTGGCCTCATAGTCCTTTAACAACGAGTGGAGACGCTTCCTCACAATGTTTGCAAACACACCTTAAAAACAAAATTCATTTACAAAAAAATTTTTTTTTCAGTAAGATGCATTTTCACTGCACAGTGAGTAGATGTGTATAACAATGGCCTGATATCCATAGATGACCGTGAATGAGTTTCTAACCTTGTGTCTGACTTCCATCCAGAAGTGTTAGCAGGTTCTCAACTCTCTTAGTGCTGAGTTCTCCACTGTCTGCTGCATCTCTGAGCATGCTCACTGCACTCTGCACACAGCTCCTTATCAGATCTGTTATATCAAACAAATCTCCCAAAACCTGCAAAATTATATAAAAAAATTAATTAACAACAGCAGCCTAGTATTTGAAAAATGAAAACTGTCCTAGAAGTGAATCCCCAACACAGTTCAGAGGCCGCGATTAACTGACTAGCATGTCTTCTAACTAGGGGACTGAGTGTTAGTTATAATTATTCAATGAATGTATGAATGAATTAATCAGAGATGCAAACACGTGTACGGTGAAAAAAGAGAGAGCTATCCAAAGCTGAAAAAAACGGCGTAATATCATATAACCATGTGACTAGGACTTTCCACAAGGATATGGAGCAACCAGCTAGGGGGGTCCAGGGGCATGCTCCCCTGGAGAAAATGTTTGCCCATAAAAGCCCAAATCTTGTGACCTCTGGCACATTTTAATGCCACTATTCCATCATATACACTGATAATTGATAATATATATTACTGCAGGAAGTGCCATTACATCATATTTTATTTTTAAAACATTTTTTGGGGCATCTGACATTAGTTTGCATAATTGGTCAATGACAAAAAATACAAAAGCGTTCTAGGACATTTTAAAGTGTAATTGCAGTGTGAAGCTGATCGGCATAGCCTACATTTCCCTCATATGACACAGGCCTGCTACTTTGACAACATTGCCTGTGCAATGTAAATAAAGATAATTCATTAATTTGTTCATTCATTAAGCCCATAAACGTCTGGGGGGCGGGACTGACACAGACAGGCACGTTTCTCTATCATCATGCTCGCATTGTTTTGAAGTGGAGGCTACTGGTCATAAAATGTAACTTTGAATAATGAATAAAAAATGATTATAATAAAGTAGCCTGCTGGACTGATTAGTCGGCAGTTTGACCGGCAGCTGGCACTTATGGAAAGTGGGCATTTCTCGCTGTACGGCCAACTAGATGAATGGGATCCGTCGAATTTATTTTACAAGTGTAAATCTAGCGTAAGAGAAGCTGCTCTGACTCAGAGTACAATAACATTAGCTAAAAAGACATAACATACATAACCTACAGAGCTAATGATGTTAAAATTCAAAACGATGTAAATTTAGCCAACAGAAAAAAGATAATGTCCTTCACTCAGATGATCTCGCCACTCGCCGCTCAAAATGAGCCATACGTTTGCTCGGTCCAGCAAGACTAGCGTAAACAACCATATAACCAGTGATGTAATGTGAGGTCCTCTCAACAGGTCCTGACAGTTGAGTAGAATGTTTTGCTCAATGCAGTTCACTTATTTGAGTGTGACAGAAATACACTATAGGAGGAGATTCGTCTGTCACCTATGAATCAAATTTTAAATTAAGTGAAATCACTGAAATATTTGAATATAAAACATATAATTCAGATTACCTATTATAATTGGCTTTTCTCAAGTCACACTAAAAAAGCTCTCTGACAGCTGCTTGAGTCCTAACAAAGGCTGAAAAGGCTGAGGACTCCAGTTCTCAAATCTTTGAACTGCCCTCTAATTATTTGTCGCATTGGCCTAATTACAATATCTTCTATCAGTCATTGGCCCTTTGTGATTTAGACTTAGCTGATGTAGCTCTGTTAAATTGGCTGTTATGCTAGGTATTTCTTGCAACGCCAATTAAAAATAGTGTACAGGTAGATAAAAGTAAAAGAAAAAAATGTGTTGACAAATGTACATGTTCTATAGTTAGTTTGTACCATACATCAGAGATTAGTAAATTGTATTTTGGTTATGTGGCCTGACTGGTGATCAGGATCCTCTTGTTCTTCCAGGTTTATGAATATAGGTGGTAAATTGCACTTACAGTGGAGCCATCATTTTGTGGCACACCGATGTGGTCTTCTGTCTCCATGGCTTGAAAAGAAAGAGAATTATAGGTGAATTCATTCATTTACTTGAAATATATAACATTCTTTAGAAAAAAAAGTTATTTGATGAATTACCCTCAGGTGGATCTTCAAAAAGGTCACTTATGCATAGATTTTTCCAGGAATGAACATCAGACACAAACTTATTTGATCTTCTGAGATCATCAATGTGAACAGACCTCCAAAGACCTGGAAAAAGAAGACACAATGGGTAAGTATTAACTAACTCTTAATGTGTAGCACTTTGTGTGACATTTTGTGTATGAAAGGTTCTATATAAATTATTATTACTGTTATTGTGCTAATAAAGCATATTGTGACAGACTCACTGACATGAAATAGACCAATTTGCTAGTCATGCTGTGTGTGTGTGTGTGTGTGTGTGTGTGTGTGTGTGTGTGTGTGTGTGTGTGTGTGTGTGTGTGTGTATACAGCAGGACTAACCCCCTTGAAACCCAACATAGGAGGTCCCACCCTCGATTCGAGGAAGTTTGGTGACAAAGTACACAAATATTTTTGTGTTGTTAGCAGTGGCCCACTTGTTTATTTCATTGATGCATGAATACCTAAGAAATCCAAACATTAAGCGTAAGTAAATGTTAAAGAAAGATGTAAAACAAATGGTAATTATGTGATAATCTTCAGACTCACTTGGCTGAGGACAGAATATTCCTCCTGTGGGAATCTTCATCATAGTCTGTTTGGATAATGAGCACTTTGTCTGCAGGTGTTGAGCCAAGAAATTCCCTAATACCAAGGACATAGGCATGACTAACATTTGAATAGACAGCTCACTTTACAGTTGTATGCAGGCCCATATGTCTACTCAGTACAATGCACAATATTATCAGTTTTAGGTCTTAAGAAGGATCCTAAGAAAATATGCACAAGCCTGTGGGAAAAGGCCACTGTTTAGTTAGACACAAGCACCTCAGCAGATGTGATACGCTCTTTATAACATATTTACACACCTGATTTTCTTGAGGAAAGAGTACTCTGTGTCAAACTGTTGCAGTGATAACAGCTTAATATCATCAAACTTTATCACATTCTGCAGTTGTTGAGTGTCTGCTGCAGTCAGTAGCCTGGAAAATGTTGTGACCTTCAAAAAAGCAAAAGAACTAAGAATTATGAAATATTATTTAATTAATAACAAACAGCCACCCACATATACTGTTACATGGTTATGTGTCATATAAATCTATGATTTATACTGCATACCACAACGTAGGTTGTAATAATTTATTTAACCATTTTTTATATTTTAGTTTTGTGTGTAGTAATGCACATTGAAATTTCAACAGCCTTTAACCAATATCAAATAGGAACTACAATGCACTGTAAAACCTGAAATAACTTTAATCTGCTTCTTCCACTTCACGTGAAAATATTTAAAGATGGGGGAAACTATTCTATATAGACAATCTAAAGCTACTAACAAAAGTGTAAGTGTAGGTAGAGATGGCATTTCCAGTAGAGCAAGAAAAAACAGTTTGATTGTGCCCTGTACAACAAAAACACATCTTGTTCCTGGATAAATTGTTATCTCTGCCCCCTTTGTGGTGGATTTCTCTTTTTGATTGATGACTGTCAGTGCAAACTAATCTTGCACTGACAGTAAATTAAGAAAAGACCTTAATTCTGAGGGCTTTACATCAAAACATATGCCAGTGATGACTTTTGACATTTTTCCTGTTAAACTGAGAATGAAAATGATGTAAATGGACAGATAAATGCAAGGCATTTTTCCTGTAGCTGTTTTTGAACAATGCTACAATGTTTTGGGGTTTACTTTTACTGTAATATTTGATAGTATAGTAAAAAAAAAAAAAAATTACCTCAGTGAAGAAGAGGTGGGACTGTTCCAACTGCTGAGTGTGATAGACAATGTAGTCTCCCAAGGAATTGTGCATCTCCTCTTTAACATATTCTTTCATTAAATGTTCTCTTTCTTCATCAGACAGTCTGGATTTCTCCAAACGGACAACCGAGTCTGGAGTGGCACAGTTCAGCAGAATGGCTTTGGCTTTGTCCAGAATGGTCTGAACATCTGTTTCAACACTTTGATTCTCTGTTACTTGCAGGACCACAGAGGAGCATGTGTCTGAGTGGTAGCCGATGAAGACATCACTTGGAACGTATCGCTTTTTTGTGGAGAGTTGACTACTCAAGGAGACAAAATCTTCAACCCACTGCTGTAGTTGTCTGGCAATGTGCTTCTGCTCATTTCTGAGAACAGTGTTGATATCAAGGTAGTGTTTCTCCAACCTGTTAATCAGTGGGATTGGAAACTGCTCGTAGACCACCTCTTTCTCTTCAATGACGATGAGCCTGAAGTTTTCGTGAACTCTGCATTTCACACGATGTGTTCCTAATCCAAGATCAACATACTTTTGACCCCCTAGGGTCACATAGTATTGGTTGAGAACATCATATAGACTTTCATACAGATTCTGAAGGTTCAGAAGCACAACTGTCTGTCCGGTCTCCATGCAAACCTTGACACGATTGATGTTCCTACAAATCTGCGTGTACTCCTGATCCTTTGGGAAACTGGACCCAAAGATGATCTCTGGTTGGATTTGGAGAGAGGAGAATATCTGTTGGAGAATCTGAAGAGCTGCATAGTTTTTTGTGAGGATTAAGAGGTAACGACTTTCATCCACTTGGCTGGAAAGCTTTTGATTGACCAAATCAATGGTGGTGATGCTGGCATTTGCAAAGTCATCAATTAGTTCTTTCCTGAACATGCCCATCACATCCACATCATCTTTTCCGCTGAAGTTTCTCAGGACTGCTCTAGTGATTTCATTTGCGGTGGGACTCTCATTACTGATTTTGGTAATTGAAAATATCATCTTTATCAGACTGTAGAAATCCCGCAGACCAAAAAAACCACTGCCTTCTTTGCATACGCTCATATATGCTTTTGCAAAAGGCTTAAAGAGATGTTTGATCTTTTTAAGAACCTTTTCTTCAGATGAGCATATCCCTTTAGCACTTTTGATGAGCTCTTTCTGGTTTGGATCTCCACGAGACACAAATATTCCACGATTCATCTTGGCAGGGTCCAGTGCCCAGTTGGAAATTCCAATGAACCCAACCCTTTCATGAGGTTGTGGCTCATCATCGACACAGCCCTCTTCCAGTAATGGGTGCAGTGTTTTCAGTGGCATTTTAGGAGAATCTTCAGCCAGTCCAATCTCATCAAGAACAACTACTGAGATGTATTCATCCAAGTTTTTGTTTTCCTGAAAGCGGGCACACTGTTTGAATGTGTTGATGATTCCTTCAGGAGTTGAATGAGGGCTGCACTGGAAAGACACCAGATGTATCTGCTTCAGCCTCTTGTAGAGTTCAGAATGTGAGGTAGGGCCCTGCATTGCATCTGCAACTAGGGTTTTGGACAGTGATTTGGAGCTCCCTGGTTTCCCAACAATGAACAAGGGAATTCTTAGCTCAACACAGATGACCATCATGAAGAAATTTTCTTTCAAAGCCTCATTTCTGGCTATTGTCTTCCCCATGGGTACACCACTGAGTAGGAGGTCCTGCATGAGTTGCTGTTCCTGCAGTACTCTCTCTGTGTTGTATTCATGAGGAAGCAACTTTCTGATTGTTGTCCAATACAGCCTTTTGTCCTCCAAGCAGGACTGATAGCACACTCCAGTGGCCATCAAGAGTGACCAGATTACTCTGTCATTAGCAGGTGAAAACATGTTTGTGTTTTTTTTCCTCTGACATTGCTCTTGAAAGAATGTTCTCAGTTTCTCAGCAAACATGTGGTGATTTTTGTGGAACCACACAAACACATTCATGCAACGTTCAACATCCCTCAAACTGACAAAGCTGCATTCATCTTTCCTCTCCCTCATGAACTTTTGTGATGATGACAACACCTGAGTTATAATTGGAATATAACGCTTCTGAATCAAGTTGGCCTTCACCTGTCTTTGCACTATTTGTTCGATGTACATTTGCTCTGTTGAGTCATTGAGCTGCCCAAAGTCCCAAACAAGAGGAATCATGCTGGGGGGTAACACATGAACACGATACACAAGCTGGCGAAGAGGGATGGAGCCAAGTCTGTCGTCAGTCTCCTCGGATCTGACTCGGTAGCCCAATCCAGATGCCTCTAGCCTTTCAATCATCTTGTCTGTATGCTTCCTGTAGGGGTTGCATGCAGCAACAATCTGTAGTCCTGTTTTAGAGCCAAGTTGTTGTCCCTGCACAGAGTTATCACAAATGATCTCCTTGATGCTGCTGATGGCTTCTGTGGTGTTTGCCTCATCAAAGAAAAGAACTGAGTCAAATTCATGATTCTCTTTATTGGTCCTTGCAAGAGTTTCCGCTTTCTTCACTTTCTCATATATAATTTCTGATGTGGTTCCTCCATGAACCTTGACCAGTTTCATGTTTTCTGCCGGTGCTCCACACCTTTTCAACTCACACATAAACTTTATAAGCCTTGTCTTACCACATCCTGTCTCACCCATTATGATGACCGGAATGCCACACCTAAATCTCATATGGATTGCCATCATTTTGAGAATATTATCAGTGGTCAGTTCATATGTTTCATCAGGATCTGTTGGCCACTTGATGCCAAGCACACTACACAGATGCTCAATCTTGTCAGCTCGAGGAAGCTGATCAAAGTCCCTATTGAAAGGGACTCTCTGAAGTCTTAAGCCAGTGTACAGCTCTTGAGTCATGATGTTTTTCTTTATCACTTCTCTTGTCAAGGGATTTATGGCATCAAACCCTTCCTGGTCATTGAGCTCCAGGTGAAATCCAATGAAAGTCATCGATGTGTGGTCATCATTAAAAAAGATGTATGGATGTGGCTCAGATTCCCACCTTTTTCTAATGAGGAATGGGGCTAAGTCTTTTTCATTAAGCCCACTGATGTCAATTTGTTGCCTCCCTGGGCTCTGATCAGTGATGCATAGTGATGGGGTTGCAAAGTCTTTGGACATCAAGATCATGAACTCAACCACAAAGTTTTTGAACCCTCGAAGAGTGTCTCCAACTAACTCAAATTTGCAGAAGACTGAATTCTCACAGTCTTGCAATTGAAGATTAAGGAACCAGACAAAGTTACGTAGCTCTGCCCATGATGGATCTAATATTCCACAGTAGATTAAGAGTATCTGGAGACACTTTGCATGAGTCCCTTCAATGCCCCGGTAAGTGAAGTTGTCAAGATTGTTATTGTTGTAAAAACGTGTGAGGTACTGGTATGGTCTTTGAAAAGCTTCACTCCTGAAACATTCGTCATCCATGAGGGGGTCGTCACTCTCTATGTCAGTGTTTTCCTCTCTCCTCATTTCCAAAGCCATAACCTCCTTTGGTGGACGGCAATACACCTTAGGGAAAATGTCCAAGAATGCAAAGTTTTCCTTTCGTCCCTAAAAAATATACAAATATATTTATATATATTCAAGTTTAGAATCAACCAGTCAAGCCTATCTTCTCATTCAAATATCTTTAGAAATTAATTAAATTTCACTAAAAAGTTATCTCTCTCCTACTAGCTACTCATTGCAGATACTGTAATTACCTATATGCCATATTTAGCCAATCATCCTTGTCCTGCCTGCAACTGAAACAATATGCTAGGATTCTAATGTGGTTGTATGTATCTACATTGTCTATAGCACACATGCCAACTTTAGTTATTTTAGAATCTATGTTATAAAACATTTCACTGGACAAGGATGCAACAATAATATCAATTATAAAATGAAGACAATAGAATTGTTTGGTGTGATTTCATAAGATGAAAACATTAAATCTTACAGATCTGGTGGAATATCTGGGCTGAGAATTTGTGGATTCCAGTAACTCGATGATGTACAAGTGTTTGTGGCTGCAGCGCCACATCCGTCCATCTGAATCCATCAGGTACCGCAAAAAGAAAAGCTTGAATAGGAATTCATTCAAGCCTTTTTGCACCTGGGTATTATAATTTAGTTAATTAATAATTTGCATTATTAGAAAAACATCTTAATGTTTTTGGATACAGCAAATTTTGACCAGCTTAAATGGTAATTTTGGAATTTTTAAACCTGGGCCCTATTTTTACATATTAGGAGTGTTAAAGACTAATAAAAAGTTTTGGAATTCCAGTGTTTGGAATTCTAGTGTTGATCCAGTATATCGCCTCTGCCGGCAAACAGGCTGCAATGGCTGCAACGTAATCCTCAAAAGTATGTCCACTAAACGTGCTTGTATTTACCACTGACAGGCTCAGACTGTTATTTTAAGTGTATGGCAACATTATGGAAAGGATCCCTACAGAGATAGATGTTTTTGTTAAAGAGTAAGATCCGTTTTGTTATACGTTTTGTTATATATATGAAATACTGTTGTCTTCCTGCAACAACTCAACTCTCACAAGATTCCATAGTGAGACATCTCATTGAGAGAGACTTCTGTTTCTGGTTTAAAAATACCGAAATCACCCTTTAAGGACTCTGAGAACCACATTGTTCAAAAAATAAAAGCTCTTTCATTATCATGGTTATATAAACATTGCTTACCGAGGATGTGACATCAAAGTGAAACACCTTGAGATCTTTTTGTTTTGGTGTGTCATACAAAGACTGGAGAACTTTGTAGTCATCAATCTCATGTTCAGTTAGTCGGATGCACTGCTTAAATGCAGTTCCTTGTTCAGTACTTCCCTCCAGGTTTTCATACAATCTTTGGACATACAATGACTTGCCTAAAATGTAGGAATAACCATATATCATTTGGCTGACTGAAATCATCTATAATAACTGAGTGGAATATGCTGCAGATGTATCTCTAGGAAGCAAGAATTTTGTTCCCACAAGACACAAAACATAATCCAATTTGCTTCTGCACCTTGTTTTCTATAATGAATACTGTATAACTGATTTCAGTCAAAGGATCCCATGTACTTTTCAACATTAGAAGTCTACTGAGCATTATTGTTTGAAATATTTAAATACTCCAAAACTGCCACTGACACAGTTTCACACATGGTTCTGCATGTCTCAATGACAAAACTGGGAATGCTTGTACTTATCTAAAGGCAAGCATCATTCAAAACGAGAATTGCTGTAAGATTGCTCATATAACACCTGTTTTTAACAGGTTAACATGTGTCACCCTTCCCAATATGCGACATATGAACTGCAAATTATCTTCATCTCCAGCAGAAAACTGTGCCAAATGCACAAATTAAGACTTGAAATTAAAGGCAGAATTGTGAAAGTATAGGCAGTTGTGGAACTGCATATGGATACAAAGATTTTGAAGTTAAATAAGCAAATGGTCTCTCTCATGTTCGGATTGTCAATATGTACTGTGAAATGCATAACCATAGAAATTGCTATTATTTCTTTAGTCAGTGTTGTTGATGACTGTGGTGGTGGGGCGTGGTTGGAGCGTGGCTGCAGAGAGGGAGAAGTGGGGGAGTGGCTCTGGAGCTCGGGGCGGGTCGCCCGGGGAGGCACAGGTGCAGCGCATCAGGGGTTGATGTGTGTGCTTCTTAAGCAGTAGCAGCCCTGAGGACGGGAGTGCAGTTGGCCTGGATGAACGACACGACGACACGCCGGACAGAGGACCACAGCCGTGGGAGTGCGCGGGTGGAGCGAGAGAGAGAGCCCGGGCAGATAAGCGTGATTAAAGAAACCTACGGGTTATACCCGAGAACAGTGTGTGTGTGTGTCTCTGTTGGCGGGCCCAGGGGAGGGTAGCAGTGGGTACGCTACATTGGCGCCCAACGGAGACACACACACACACTGTTCTCGGGTATAACCCGTAGGTTTCTTTAATCACGCTTATCTGCCCGGGCTCTCTCTCTCGCTCCACCCGCGCACTCCCACGGCTGTGGTCCTCTGTCCGGCGTGTCGTCGTGTCGTTCATCCAGGCCAACTGCACTCCCGTCCTCAGGGCTGCTACTGCTTAAGAAGCACACACATCAACCCCTGATGCGCTGCACCTGTGCCTCCCCGGGCGACCCGCCCCGAGCTCCAGAGCCACTCCCCCACTTCTCCCTCTCTGCAGCCACGCTCCAACCACGCCCCACCACCACAATGACCTATTGGCATAATTCCCTTACATAACATTGGCACAGAGAGTAAATTAGTGACATGAGAAGAAAAACTGTACATGTAGGACTCACCTACTCCTGCACGTTTGGAAGCAACAATGCCGACAGAATGGCCACCTTTGAACACAGCATTCTTGTGATCTGGGGGGACAGTGTAATGCCAGGACAAGTACTTCTGGATCCTTTCCAGTGGCTCTTGTGGCAAAAAGTCTCTTTTGAACTGACTAAATGCAGTAGGAATATAAGTGTGCTCCCTGTCAGAGCTGCAAAAGATCACTAGCCTGTAATCATGTTTAAATCCGGAACGCAGTTTCTGAAAACACTTCTCCATTGCACAGCTAACGTCATAGGTTAGTTGGTCTGCCCAAAGCATTGTGTAAATCTTCTGGCCAGTGTCACCTGGTGTGAGACATCTCCTCAGGAAAAGCTCTACTTGCTCATAAGATGTTGCAGGAGTACACAAGAGAACCTCATCATAACTCGGCAGTGGCTCGTAGTCACTGGTCATGTACAAGCAGATACTCGAAGCCAGGACCTGATCGTGTGGGCAGATTATGAGATTAGGTTGGGTTGAGAAGAGGCCTTTTGGGAGCTTTCTTCTGAGTGAACTGTCTTTTGTTTCTGAGAGCACTGGTTCTTCCCATTCATTTTCAATTTGGTTTTCTATGACCGTCATCATTTCTAACAGACCCCCTAAACTCCTTATGTCCAAACAGTCATGGAAAAATATTCCCTCATTCTTCATGTAGCCATTCCACAACTCTTCCAGTTCTTTCAAACCAACAGTCTGGTCTGCCTTGTCTGCTGGATCAGCAGCTGTAAAATCACTGACATTGGCTGACATCACTTCATTAATCCTTTTCCCGGGCTCAAATTGGTTGTGAAACCTTCTCCATGTGCTCCAGACATCTGATGTTGTGCAGTTTAGTTTGATGAAAGAGAGCATCATCAAAGCTTTGTCTTCTATTTCTACATTCACATTTGTCGGAGTCACAACACTGCACAGGTAGAATATTTGTTCTGCTGTGAAGTAGTTTAAGTAGTAATGATCAGATCTCTGTTTGTCCATGAAGTTTCGCCAGTCATCAAGAAACAACTCCATCTTCTGGGACAGTGCTGTAAGTTGTTCAACTAGACTTCCACATACTTGAATGCGATGCAGGATCTTGCAAAAGTTGATTTCCATAATGATACATGGGTCAGTCTGAGTTTTGCAATAAACTTTAGCCTCCCAACACCTGAAGAGTGGGTTCCCTGCAGCATAAAGGTCTACAAATGCTTTGGCAAGTCTTTGGACATTGTCAAACACCTGAATATGAAGAAGATAAAGTGAGATTACATGCAATGCAAAAAATAAATACATGAATTCATTCCATGAATTTACAAAAAAGCAAACTTAAACTATAAATCTCTTATCCAAAAATCACAAAAATATTAAATTAATAACACCTCGGCGAAGTATTCCACTTCACTCTGATTTTGTTCTCCTCTTCCAGACATGAGCATAAGCTTATTTTGCAACTCTTTCAGGTCCTCATAGGTGTATGTCATGTTTTTCTCATGTCCGCCCTGAATTTGCAGTATCAGGGATGTCTCTAAAGCGACCTATTAAGGGAAACATCAGTATGACACAGACTACATTAGTGTGTTTATTTTAAGTTCTTAGACTTCTTAAAAGATTATTATCTGAGCAGTAAGTGGTTATCACATATTAAAATGTTAAAGTTTCTAATGTGAAACTGAAATAACTCAAAAATACAATATTTTGTACAGACAAAGAAACCCTGTACATTTGCTAGTTACTAGCAATGTGACACAATGAAAAAGGTAAAGGTGTTTAGTTGTTTGGCAAGCCTTTTTCATTTTGATTGTCATGTTATTATTTTTTAAGTAGTCCTGTAATTCTTTCAAATTCAAGCATTAATTTCATGTTGTCCAATTAGTGTACCTTTTTCTGGTTTTGGGACTTGATGGTGTATATCCCTCTCTCATTGATGGATGTAGCCAGGGACAGAGATGAAAATTCAACGGATCCATGGCTTTCCCTAACAGTCTTTAACCATTCCAGATGACGTGCTGTATCCCGCTGAAATCAGACAACAAACAAAGAAAATCTGAAATTAATTCTGGCTGTAAGTACACTAAATAATCAAGTTGGCCAGTAGAATAAATGAACAGTAGCCATTTATTTATTTTACGGAATTGAATAAAATTGGACTTGGCATACATAGCAACCTAGGCAGATAGCTCTCCTCAGAGGATATACCTTTTCCCAAAAGATTTGTGTAAAATGTTGCATGTGAAGGTGCACTAAATAAAGAAAAGCTAACATTTTTACAACAAGGGTTTTATTTCATATTACATTTGGCCCATCATTCCTGTTGGTTAAGATCAAATTTGACTTGCCAACCTAATTGTTGAAATTTGTGGAAGAGGAGACACCGCTAGAAACTACTTAACAATGGAGTCCATTAAAGGTTGGGTAGGCAGTTTTCTTTTGGCGTCATTGGAAAAAAATGCCATATTAACCGTGCAGCATATTGTAATTCAAGTGGTCTGAGAGCAAACCTCTACTTCAGCCCCCCCCCGCCTCTGTTTTCAGGCTTCAGAAAATCTAGCCCGTGACGGTAGACTTTAGCCAATCACAGGTTATTTCAGAGAGACAGTGTATTCATAATGGCTAAGCTACAAGAGCAGATGTGTATACACGTCCCTTCAGATGGTGAAAGGCTGATTTAATGGCGTAAAATACTGCAGAAAATCCTGAAACTTGTGATAAATTTCCAATACCTACTTTGCCTACAGCGGTGTATAGTACAAAACAACACGTCCCGGCTCCACAGGCTCATTATGTTCGATGCCATGACGCTCATAATGATGAGTGGCAAGAGGCATGATGACAAACAGTGGGGAATAACTTTTGACGGGGGACAGTGGTGTGTGTGTGCGGTGTACTAGCCTCTCTTCCCGCTGCTGGACGGCGTTGCAGCTGCCTCTGAAGCCTGGGGCGCTCTGCTCTGCGGCCATGAAGCGCTAAAGGGGCGTCTTTAAGAAAAGTCGCGGCGGGAGAGACCGCGGTCTCGGTGAGGCTCATGTCGTGGAGAGCGAGCCCTACAAGGGATACGGCTTAGCAGGTGAACCGACTCCTTCTGCTGCCGGTCGAAGTTGTGGGTTTGATGGGAGGGGCTTAGCGGAGTGATACGAGGCAGCAGAGAGAGAGGCGGAAGGTTTTGCCTAGGTTGCACAGATTTTGCCTACCCCGGCTTTAAAGCAAGCACCACACGTGATCTAACTGATCCAAGTGGTCCTAGTGGAGTACAACCACAACTTTTACTTAATTATTTTATATATATTAGATATTTTATATATATTTTATACATATACATAATAGGGTTTGGAGAGCTACTCCTTGTCTCAACCTTGACCTACCCAATGTTCCGTAGTCTACTGAATCATAATGGATATAGCAGGGGAATTAATCTTCATTTTCACTTTTAAATAATTTGGTTCAGACAATATGACAACTTAGTTATTTTTGATTGGTTGTGGTGTGATTGAAGTAGCAAGTTAGTTAAAGTATGGTGACATGGTAACATGAAGGGTGGAATCTCACCAGCTTCTTTGGTATATTTCTGTCATTTTCAAGCGCCTTCCACAATTTTGACAATGACACCATGAAGGCCTCAAAATCAGAGTCCTGCTTCAGTCCATACAACATGGACGAGTAACCAAGGACAGCATCATGAAAACAGGCCACTCGATCCACATCCAGGTCATTTTCTCCAGCATAGATGGATGCCAGGTCAACAAAAACTTTCAGCTCATTGATATCTGCAATTACAAATTTCCTTAAGTTGATGCAGTCGTGTTTAACTCTTGGTAACAAAAAATGGTATCTACTGTACCTTCAAGTTCTTTTTTAACCCACTGGACAAATATTCGTCTCAGACTGAGTTCCTGAAGACATTCCCTGCGATCATTCGTAATGTCCTTCAGAATCTTTTTGGTCTCCATGAAGGTATCATCTATGCAATTCAGGCTGTTTTTCTTAAAGTCAGCTTGAGTCTGAAAAAATACATTTACAGTATAAAATCACTGAGTGTATGATTCATGATTCCAGTTTAGATGGCTGTATAAAAGTAAATGTGACATAAAGGTTTATGACTACATGAAGTTCATTTTCCTCAAACTCTTATCTAAATGATCTAGGACTTTTATCGAAGTTCAATATTTCAGTTTACATTGCACATTTTAATCTATATAGTTTTCAAAGTATTTCAGAGTACAATAACAAACTAAATGTATACAGTGGAATGGTTAATTACTTACTGACAGCAATATACTCTAAATATGTCCATAATCATGTGCATCTTGAAAATACATGTTCTTCTATATCCACCAAAAGTATTGCTCACAGATACTCCCTTATGAATGAAGCCATTATAATAGGTCTGCTGTTAATGTCTTATAGGTAAGGACAGGTGTTTCTTTAAAATACTTTTTTAAGGACATATCTGCTCTTCCTAACTTTAAATTGTTGAGAAACGTACCATTTGCAGCAATTTCTCCAGTACTTTGAAGTCTCCTTCTGGACATAATGTGTTCCTGATATCCATGATGGTTTGGGCAGATTCCATTGCAAGATCAAGATCATGGTACTGTTGAATCTGGTGAATCCTTCCTCTGATCCATTTTCTGTTATCAGATGGATTTGTTCTGCACATGATGTCTAAATCTTTCTGCAAGTCATTGTAATTTCCTTTATAGTTCTCAAAGACGTTGTCTATTTCCTCCAGTAGCAGTTCCCCACTCTTCAGACCTTCATAAAGTCCTTTGTACTTGCTGTAGCAGCTATGGAATATTTTGCTGTAGACCAGGTCGAGAGTGTAGATTTCTTCATTTCCATCGAGATGTTCAGTGTCATCTGTATCAGGTTGGTCTCTTGACAGCTCTTCTATTTGGGTCATCCAGCACATTTTGAAAATTGCGCTGTCTTTAATGTCATGCAGTTCTGAAGCCATTTGACGAGTGTTACCACAAAGGTTGAAATAAGTGACCTGCCCAGTTAGAGGTGAGGTCTGTCCATCAAGCGTGTGAACCTTCATAAATTCATTCAGATTCATCATCTCAATGTTCTGATGAAGTTTTTTGTCCAACCCCTTGAAGTCAACTGTGGATTAAAAAGATATTAAGAATGTATGTAGATATACAGGTGCTTCCATTGTCCTCTCAGTCCTACATCCACAATATCAGAATCCAAGATCTGCAAGGTACCACTTCGCATGTCCCTTTCAATGTAGAGGAGTAGCAATGTGATACTAAAGCCCTGTTAGATCAACTGTACTCCTCACCTTGTTACACAGAATTAGAGCCAGAAGCCCCTGCAGAGGAACCACAGACTGAAAAACACCTCTGCAATTTTCTGCTAACATCAAAGAGCAAGCACTGACAAAAGTGACTGGTGCATCACCTCATGTCACCTCACACGTTCACATCGCAAAGGGTACAGCTGATCAAGAGTTAACTACTAACATGCATGTAAACTGCCCACCTGCATGAGAGACAATAATCAGTCAAGTATCTGTATTCCTAATCCAAAAAAATAATGAAAATACAAACAAAACAAACAAACCATTTTCATGGCTAATAGTGCTAATGATGTCGGGCACACCACAAAAACTATGGGAGGCCCACCAGCACTAGCACCAGCTCAACAACACGTGATGTATCTGTTAATTCTTTTGCAAAGAAAACACACCTTGTGTTTCAACACCCAAATCCACTATGGACAACCAGACTGGACAACCGCTCACTTAAAGAAAAAACACTCCCATTGTGGGAGCTGGTTCCACAGTGAATTAGCTGGTATCTTTTGACTTGACACACTAGACCAGTCTACTTCCTACACAGAGGATGTTATAGGTTCCATCAGTCAGTTTTCATTGCCACGCTGCAAAGTTCAGCTCCTCCCCTGTCATATAAGAATTGCAGAATATGCTTCTTATCACCATGTAGTTGGTGAACCCTCATGTCAACAGCTTGCCCTGCTCGTTCTTACTTTGCCTGGTTGAGCTTATGGGTGTCCCTAGATCCTTTCAATCTTGCTGCATCAGTGAAAGCCATCCCAAAAATGATCAAAGAAATACAATACAATATATAAAACCAAACACTTCCCAACACTCTGTAGATCAAATTAGCACCAACAGAACATGGCTCTGGCATCAGCATACAACTGGCCTTGTTCTTGATTAGCACCTTCAATAAATAACTGCTTAAATTTTTTATATCAAGTCAGATCCAATCATATGAGTTATCTCCTTTTGAGGCCTGCACATTTCAGATTTTATCATTTGAATCAGGAGCCAGTGACTGTTAAGTGTATGCAAACATATAATTCTGCAAAAAATAACAATGTAACTAATGATAATAAACTTCACCATATCATCTCTATCCTAAGACTAGGTTTCTAAGAAAAACTTGAACTATAGACATTATTTTTGCTCTCAGTGTACCTTTGACATGTTGTGGAAGCTCCTGGCAGATTTGTAGAAGACCCTTGATGAGCTCCTTCTCACTATGGACAGCTTCTGCTTCCTCTTTTCTTAGTCTCAGTAATCTTCTCATGTTAGTGTCATCTTTACAACGACCATCATCACAGAGGCCATCTAGAGGAACATAGGATTTAGCACAAATACAGAAGCACACTTACAACTGTGAAGTTCAACAAAGAACACCCACTGGAATTGTAAAGGGTCCCCTTAATGGTGCATATGAATACACACATCTTACATATGAAGACAGGCATGCTTTAAAGCAGTGGTTCCCAAGTGTCACAAGATAAATCTGAGGGTGTGTGAGATGATTAAAGGATGAGTGAAGGACCAAAAAAGATTTTAATATATCCACCACTGAAACATCTGATGGTCTGGCTGCAATGCATTGGTGGTGAATTATGATTAGTTTGTGATGCTGAAAGCACAAAAGAACTACATTTGAACATTTCAACAGCAATGTTGTTGTTGAAAGTTTTAAATAATTTTTACCTTTGTAAGAAAAAAGTAGTTCCTACAGAAAACTGACAGCAAGATCTGTGGAATATCCAAAGTGACTTGTTTCTTGACTTTGCAGTTGAGTTTTTAAAATTAAATTTTTTCGATGCTTTGAGCACCACAAATTCAATTTGTCCATTATATTGGAATCATAGGTGTCATTTACACTGGGGACGCTGGGGACATGTCCCCACCACTTTTTGAAATGGCCAATTTTGTCCCCATCACTTTTTAAAATCATAATTTGTTACAATATGTTCTGAAAAAGCTTGCACCAAGAAATGTTAACTAACAAATGAGAATGTTTTGAGAAGGGTTTATTTGCACAATAAGAAAACAAATGCGCATTCTCCAATGATGCATATGGATGACTGTTCGACGTTGTTTTATGCTGAGTATTTACATGTTGTTGACTCTGTAGTAGCCTATGACATTTGATGCACCGTTAAGCAATTTATAGCAATTTACACTGTCATGAGCACTTACATTCCACTACTGCTACAATACAACTGGAGAAGACTTATTTGATATTTTTTTTATACATTTGATACAACTGAGGAAGACTGAACTCAATTCTTAAGTACATAAACATTTTAACCTTTAGGATAAATGTAAAGGACTTGTGTTTCATTTGAGGCAATTACTACCACCTGGTGTTAAGTTTAGGTAGTGCAGTTTTCACCCAGTATGTAAGTAGCACACATGACAGGAAGTAATATGCTTATCTTTTCCTGTTTTGTGACTAGATGGCTCAGTTCTTCTAGAGTGAGTGTGCAGTTTTATCAGTATCCGACATGTGTTGCCTGTAGAGTATGTATATAATCAAAATGCGATCTTAGCTGTTCTGAGCACAGTTTGTATTGTATGACTTTCTCCAGTGCTCTGAAGGAGCTGATCTCTTTGGACTGAGATTGACTGGACTGAACAAGAGATTCAGAGTTTTCCATCAATGAGTTGTGTGCTGACTGTATAGGTGCCTTGATTCTTAAATTATCTATACTATTATAAATTGTGCCTTAAATGTTTTTTGTTTTAATTTTTTATTATTATTTTTGAATGTATTTATTTTTGTTACATTTTCTCTCCTTCTGCAGTTGTCCCCAGGCTTATTTGTTTAAATGTTTGGATTGCACTATGGATCCTTTTATTGTAAATGTGTGATGTGCAATTTATTCAATAAAAATAAATAAATAAATAAAATTTTATCAGTATCCATCCTGCATTTTCTGGCCTTCTGAATCACAATGCCAGTGAGTACAGTATAATTTACATTTATGACTTGAAATATATTTCTGAGTGTTTATTTTGTTAAGTTTGTTGTAATTATAAAGACTGTGATGACATGTAGCTTGAATATTTGAATATGGGTAGATGGCAGATGGATGTATGTTTACATTACTTTGTAACTTATGTTTATAGTTGCTAGAATGTTCACCTGTACAAGGGAAATTAATATTCTAAATCCAATGCAATACTCTTACTCCTTTGTGAGAACTAATATTTACTTGTATATTGTTTGGCTGTTTTGTAGTGTCACACTTCTTCATATTAAACCTGTCCATACAAAACACGCTGGTCTGTTCCTTGGAGGAATTGTATGAGGAAGAGTTTAACTGACTGCAAAGTAATGCAGGACACAGCGATGACATTAGATCTGAGCAGAACAATAAATGTGTTCTGGAAGTTGAAATTCCAATACAGCTTCAGCTCAAAGGGTGTATACATACACAATCTGGAGTAAGAAAAAGTAAAAAAACAAAAAAGGAGAACAAGCAGCAGAAAAAGACAGATATTCCTACTCACCTATCTTCAGCAAGTCAACAAATTCACGTTCTTTCTGGAGGATTTGGTTTAAAGTTTTAATTTGAATGTCTCCACTGAGGATTTTCTCTGACACAGATTTGAATGCTGAACTCGCCAAAGTCATCATGAGTTGTGCTTCATCTGACAATCTGTCAATCAGTCTTCCTTTTGCACCTGGAAAACATGCGTGCAAACATAAACTGAAAAACATTTTACTATGGGTTATGCAAACAAAATCATTAATAAAAACTGTTGATCACAAAAACACTTAACTATAATACAATAATTAAATAGACCGACTTGAGATAAACCTAAAATGACCCAGCCAGCCTTCACTTTTTTCTTTAGTCATTACTATTTTCTTTCACACATGCACACACACACAGAGTGACCATACACTAGATATGAATAAAAAGCAGATTCCCAGTCATTCCCAAGTATTTACCTGTCATTTGGAAGACAGTTTTTGCAATGGGCCAATTTACAAGGTGCTCCAATATCAAGTCCTCGCCTTCAATGTAAACTCCATTTGAATCTGTTGGCCATGTCTCCAGCACAACAACAGACATCAGCTTCTCAGACTTTGTGATATCATGTTTCTCCAATAGAGCTGAAACAGCTCTGCCAGATTTATCCTAAACAGAAAAAAAAAAAAATATGTGAAAAATAAAAACATGCACAATATTTAAGTACTCCAAAGTAGCACAACCATCAGGACACACTGGTAAAAAAACAACAACTTGCACATCCAGTATTGAATGAATGCATTGATTTAATTCATTCATTCATTGCAAGAGCAGAGCATGAGAATCTTTTTGGTCAAGAGCATTTTTTTTCTCCCTCTGCAAGGATAAGTGTCATTGGGAGTCATTTATTATAGGTATTCATAATTAATAATTATAATAGTAATTATAAGTTGTTAAAGAATTATTATAGACGCTTAAATAGTTTACATCATTCTCCACTGCTTCATATGAGTTACAATTTATTATGAATACACAAAAAATATTTCCTTAAGCACTTTATATCTTACAAAGCATTTATGAACTGCTTATTTACTACTTATCAAAATCATACCTGACAAATAATCGCAATCGCCTCCAATGCACATTTCTCCATTGTGCTGCATAACAATGGACTTGTCTTGCTCAGTTCTTCCATCTTGTTAGAGTATATTCCAATTTGATCCACTGGCTTTTCCTACCACACAAGCACACATCCTCAGTTTTGTTTCTCAAGTGCACATGTAAACACAAACACAAATCCAGTCTTACTCGTTTTAGTTTTCCTTCGAAATCCTTCATGAAGGTGGTTCTCCAGAGTGAAGTGTGTTCCTCATGACAGAAGGATAGTGAGAGTAACTTGTCCCATACCTAGAAAGAGAGACATATTGATACGTCAGCTACGTCACAATGACTATCGGTCTGGGAAAAAAAGAACAATTTTAATGTAAGACCATAACAGAGAACAGCATATACATTACCGCCATTCATTTCTACTTACCTTAATTTCATGGGGTACAGAAAACTGCGTAGTCCATTCGTTAAGAGGTTTGTTTCTGAAGGTATTTCTCCGCCATTCCCTCATTGTTTCTAATGTCTCCCTGATTGACTCTTCATGGATTTTCTCTCTTGACTGGAATAGCAATTATAAGTTACTATGGATATCTCAATGTTTTGAATTTTTTTTTCTTTTAATGGAAATTTAAACATAGTCCATCTTTATCTAAAATTGCACTTCTTGCATTTAAACATTAAGACTTCGCTAGCCTGTATTTTCAGCTTTGCTGTGTACTTTTTAAGGAACATCTAAAATAAGACTTTTTTTAAACACAGAATACATATGTAGATATATTTCCCAAAACTGGTCAAATGTTTGGTAGAGGAAAAACAAAAATGAACTCATTCACAATATTTAGTAATCCACATGAGTTGAATTATCTTATTCCTCTATACAAGATAGATGAAATAAAAGATGAGTCTCACCTGAGAACCAGTGTGGTTGTATGCATTGGCAATCAGACAGACCAGATCAAGGAAGTCAATAGGAACATCCCATCGGCTTGGATCTGTTGTGTGACGGCAGATACAACCAAGAAGCACTGCTGAAGTTTTCAGACAACACTCTCCATATTTGTCATCAAAACTATGGGAAAAATGTATTAATGAAAAATGATTGTTGTGTATTCATAAAGCAATATAGATACTGAAATTCATATACATTACTGCAGAGATACTGTATTACAGTGACAGGTAAAGTTGTTTTAGGTTTTTTTTTACCTTTGACTGAGATTACTTTCTCTGTTGATGAGATGAGATCCCAAATCTTTCAAAGCCTGTATCCCGAATAACAGAACACATGTAAATTAGACATATCGTATTTCAGTAATTCAAGCAACTGGTAGCTTTTATCTAAACCTGCAATAACAATTATATAATAACAACAATAACAATAATTTTTTTGGCCACTTGGGGGGCAGCGGAAACAAGTCGCGAAAACAACACTGACATACCATCACCTGTCAAGTTGATATGGCAAACATGTTAGCAAACATTTATGGAACTACATTATCATTCATTTGGAGTCTTGTCTCTTGCCACCTGATGAATATAAGTCCAATATTCACTCTCTTTCACCTCTGTTTTTGGTCTCCACCAACTCCTGAGGGAAATATCTGGCTCTTTAGCTGCTAAATGCTCCATTATGTTCACCACCTTGTCGCTAACTGTGTCTGTCTGCTGTTTGGTGCTGAGCACCACCCTGCTGTGGCCAAAAGTGATACTATGAGAGCCATTCTAAACAATGAGCTTAAACCCGTTATTAAGCTCTGTAGAGCCGAGTGGAGCTACAGATTCAGGTGATAATTCTCTGTAGGTTCATCACTACGAGCGACATCTTTCACATTGTCACATTGTCATTTGATACATTGTTATTATAAAAATATCTATTGCAGCTGCTTCAAGGATACATACCTTGTAGTTGGAGGGATTTTTTCCAGATTTGATACTGAACTGTATGTACTGAAGAATGTTTAGGAGCTCCACTTGCACACAGGATATGAAGCTTGTTAGATCATCCAGACACAGGAGAGACATCCAAGGCTGCACAAGAAGACGATCAATGTCTGCCAGGTATGCATGGTCTTTCATGATCTGGATCACACTCCTAATTTAAAGTCAGAGTTGATTATGGTGACCAGGTGGTGAGGGGAAAAAAATCAGGATATGCCAGGGGTGAGGGGTGGGAACCAACAAACAAATGTGTTTAACTAAATTTCAACATGTCATCAAACTATTACAAAAATAAAAAATAAAATAAATAAATACTGTTTCTTAAAACCAGAGCAGTGACTTCCTGGGGTCTCCACAGGTTGCTGTATTTCCTAAAATGTCGAGCTATTGCTTTAAGAAGTTTGGGGTTATGAAATACTAGGATAAAACATTAACCACTGGTTTGGAATTTCTGGGTATTAAAGTAAAACACTGTAAGAGTCTTACTGTCATTTAGGGCCAGTGATATGCAAAATTATTTTTGAGTTTTTGTTTTAAAATGTCTCCAGATAATTCAAAAGGTTTTGTACGTGTGCTCAAGTCTTTGCAGGAGAAAAACACTTACATACCTAGCTTTACCGTCCTTGAAGACATGTGTTCCTTTGTTCCCCCTCAAGCCTGCCCAGGACTCAAACTGTGGATTCAAGACAGGTGGAACTGGCTCAAATGGCTTGCTTTCTCCTCTCAGTAGGTGAATCAGAGGGATGACCAAGACCCACTTCTCAATGTTTTGTTGTCTAGCATTGTTGCAAAGCATCTCAACAGCATCTGCAATACTATACCAGTGGAGAAGTCAGTGTTTAGTTTCATCATAATTACAGTAAGAAAAAAAGTATTCAATATTATATATTCGGAAAGCCCATAATATACATCCTTAGGGTTTGTTTCAATTATTTCAATGTAAATAGTTTAGCAGCACCTAGTGGTAGTTTTTGGTGCTAAACCAAGCGCATAGCATCACCTGACCTCGCATCTCAGGAACCTCTTAATGAAGGCGGGTGTGCTGAAATTGGTGGACTGTGGAAGACGCTATGGGGATATTCTTCAACCACCGCATGTTTTGGTTATTTTGTTTGGCTTAATCTTAGTTTTGTTTGATGAATTCATTTATTCCCCCACTGGTTTTGGTTTCTTTGTAAAGGCCTGTTTGTTTTTGGGAATGTTTGTTTGGGGTTTTGATTTCATCTATAACGCGACTGTAAGCCAAAGCAGTTTATAGCCTAACCCAACAACTCTCAATACACCATTAAAGCAACCCTTGCTAACTTAAACCACACATCAGTTACCTCTTTTGATTTGCTAAAGGGCTTGTAAAGTCTTTCCAGAAAGAGGCGAAAAGGTGTTGTTGCATCCCAGGAAGGCAAAGAAGATCGCATAGACTAGATAGTTGTTTTGTCATGTCGTGTTTCAGATACTTGTTGTAAATGAGCAAAGTAACAACTCCTGCATGCAGAGGTGGTAAGAGGGATGTTGTTTCTTTCTGCTTTCTGAGCTTGGGATTGATGTTTTCCTCCAGAACATGTTTGAGCAGGGTTTTCACCTAGAAAAAGTAAAGGAAAAATGTAACAACGTCTAATACTTACATGGTAATTCTTGCTGAAAACTGTTTATCAATTCAATTTGTCTCTGTTTTTAGGGGACCATGTGCTGTTCTAGAATAAAACCCTTGAGATTTACCTGTTCAGTACCGTATGGTAATCCCCATGGTCTTATCATGCCATCATGAAGTACAGGCTCACTGTATGTAACAAAGAACTGTTGTAGCAGGATAAAGAAGTTGTCCACATTTGGTTCATTCCAAGTTGTCAGAAGGTCAAAGATGATATTCAGCATCACCCTGCCAGCTAGGTCTCTCCCCTTCATTACAAGTTCTTTGGTCGAAGAATTCTGATGCCAAAAACCCTTCTTCAGCTGGGGATGGATGACATCATCATACTGGTGCCACTCCCCTTGAAAGTCCAACAGCACAAAATTAATAGGGAAACTTTATGTGCTACTTTGCATGTTTCTTTTTTGATGCTTTCTTGATGATGCTTTTTTTGGACCATATGACACAACATTTGAACTCGGCTATCAGACAGCTTCCAAGAGAACAGTGTGCCATACATATCTGCATACAAATTAACAAATGGACAGCATGCTTTAAAATGGTATGCCAAACCATATGTAGAAATGGAGCATTGCGTTTGTTTAGGCAGAGTACTCAAGTCACATGCATCAGCTGATTGGCATCAGCCTCACAACATCAGTGGCTCATTCATTAGCTGCTTGGCTACCAGCTAACTAGTAACATCCAATCATATCAACACAGGTATACATGGCGGCCTTTATAACCAGACACGTCTCACTGCTGATACTTTTATGCCAATGCTGTTTGCTACTGAAGCTCCTTCCTCTACCACAACTTTGTCTTTATGCGATAAACTTTTGGTATTGTTGATTTTACTAAGATCTAATGTTAATATACATGTGTGTTTGTTGAGGGGGGTTGTTTCTCCCTGCAGAGCTCAGATTCTTTGAGAGCTCCCTCGTAGAACAGAGGTTTTTTAATCAAATCAAACTGTATATAATAATAATATACTAAAATATAAAAATTAAAATAATTCAGTAAAAGATTTTACATACAATACATATTAGCAGACACAAGCTACGGTACAGATGATTGGATAAAGAGAAACAGACAAACATACTCTGAGCCCAAACATCTGACAATCTCTATCTGCTTTCTAGCATTACACACACGTGCATCCTACTGTTTGGAGGTCAGCAGCTGTCCTAGATCTTAGCATCCATTGTCCCCCTTGGTGACCTAAAATAAACTTGCCATTGTTCTCTAGTGGACAAACTATGTAATTGAGACACTGTTTCTAAATGACCTCAAATGTATGTTTTGAGGCATTTCTGTACTGCAATTTCCTGTTAATTATCAGTCAAATATCTGCCCAGCCAGTTTGTCGGTTAGGCTCAAGTCTGTAAACATGAATAGAAGTTGCTGTTGAGCCTGAGTGTAGAGAAGTGAATCTAGATTACCTTCATGAGTTAATAACTCCTCTTTGATTGTCAGGCACCTGTTGACATATTGATTTCCATCTTTCTGGTAGATGGTCTCATACATGACCTCATAACGATTTTCACTGTGCTTTAAAATGCTGTATTTGTAGGGTATTCTCTCATGAATTATGTTCTTGGGAATCATAATTCGTCCTTCAACAAGATATCTCTTGTCCCCCAGAGACCTGTGAAACACAGCACTTATTATTAGGGATGGGACGGGAAAATTTCAAAACAAACAATCCACTGAATAATAATAACTATGCTGCTAGGTGGTGAAGAAAACTAAAAGTAACTTTTAAAAAAGCCCATAAACGCAATCTGATTTCATTGTTTCCTTGGTTTTTAGTGGAGAATTTACAAAACAGTTGTTTTGGTATAATTGTGAAGAACATGTTTTTCAAAAGAGGTCATACCTAGAGAAGAACATTTGCTTGCCACTGTTATTCCATCCTCCAAACAGTTTTTCAGACCGTAAGAAAATCTTATCCTTTTCTGGATCCAAATGAAAATCTTTGGAAGTGACAGCATGGAAGCACACAGGCATGTATTCACTGCTTGGTAAATAAAAAAAAGAAAAATCAAGTAGATAAACGTTAACTTCATATTTTCTTTATAAAATCAATAATACAATATCAAAATATTTTGTAGCAGATAACATTAGTGGATTAGAAATACCATATATTGATAGTAGAGTAGAGAAAATGAACAATTCTAAAATTTCTTAGAACCTAAAACTTACATTTGTGGTGCCTGAAATTCAGAGCATTTACTTTCCAAAAAATGTGCTGTCACTGGAAGATCCACCTTCTCATCACTCTGACTTGGAGGACAGGAGGGCATTGGAGACACACTGTTGCCTGGCTGCTGTCTCTCTGCCAGGCATGTGCTTGTTTTCTCATTTGATTTGGTGTCAACAGCCTGTGAGAAAAAAAGTTGAAGAGTAAACAAAGCCCTGATCAGATGATCAGGATATTACCATATCTATTGTACAATATATACAGGTAAAATGTAGACTTATCATAACTGTCAATTCTCACATTTTACTTCAGTCAAGACCACTTGAATCAAAGAAAACTTTATTTTCATCTGCAGTAGTTATATTTGGCAGGGCTCTGTTCTGGGAGCTCCCTGCCCCTCCACATGCATACGTGGAAAGCTTGAGGCTTGAGTAGCAGCAAAGACACCCCAGGGTACAGAACACAGCAGGCATAAATGACAACAAAAATGATATTGATTAAGTCAGACATGAAAAGGCATGAAAAGGAGGAGCTGGGGTGGAGGTGGGTTGCAAAGCGGCTTGCAGAGGAAGCAGCAACGGTAGGCAGGCTAAAGCAGCTTAAATAAGGCCCCCAATATGAAATTTGCCAATGGGTGCATAGAAGGGAATCAGCTGAGCCTTGTTACTATCAGCTGATGTAAATGGTATTGTGAGCTGAGCTTGACTTCGTGGCCTGCCTGAATTAACGCTATGCTCAATTTGTGTAACTAAAATTGTATTGTCTTAATTATTAAATAAAATCCTTGGACACAGAAATATTACCCACGTTAAAGCTGTACATGGTTGGCAAATAGACAGTTAATTAATATTACACAGTTAACAACCTGTATCCATGATTGTTGCCATGGTTTTAATGTCAGGCTGATGAAAATCATTACACAATTGTCAATATAAAATTATGAAATGTTATTACTACCATTACTATCATTTAGTATTTCTGTAGAAAATGAAGAAAAGGAGTAACAAGTCTTTTTGTTATAAGCTAATGATTTGGGTTTGAGTCAGTTTGAGGGTTAAAACTATGTATTTGACTGATATTTGACTACCTCATTGCTTTTGGCTGTTTCCTTTGTTACTGGAGATGGATCAGCAGAATCTCTGGCTGCTTGGTCTTCTTCTTCTTGCTTGGTGTGACTGTCATTATCAACTGGCCTCCTAGAAAGACTTTGTGTCTGATGAGAGATAGTCTTATCTTTATCTTGTTCAGAGGCAGACTGCTTTGCCACAGAATCACATTCTTGAGGTGTTTGCTCAGATGATTCAGGTGCAGTGGAGCCAGTTTCTTTAGCTGATGACCCAGAGTTAGACAACAGCCCAGAATGAATGTCACTTGGCTTGTCATCAGGAATTTGCACAGCATCAGGGCTGTCCTCTGGTCTAATACCTGGTGGGGCCTCACTGCAAGGTTGAGAGTCACTTTCAGGAGCTGTAGCACATAGCCGCTCTTCCTCCTTACAAGTCTCTGTGACTTGTGGCTTCGTGGTAGTGACTGATTCGCCGACTGAGAGTGTTTGACTGGGGGATGAGGGCGTGGCTCCTTTTTCCAGTGTGGCTGGGCTGGCAGTGTTTTCTGATGGGTCCTGTGGTGTAGCGTCATCTCTGGCTGGCTCTGAGTAATCACTAGCCGACTGCACCTGAAAAGAGTCTAAATAGTTAGCTTAGCAGATATCAGTTTCAGATTCATACATTTTCTCTGGAGGAGGGAATTATTTTTATAGGATAAAAAGCTGCAGGCGACAGACTCTTCCTGCAGTCTGTGCAAACCAGCACACCTCCAACATAGCAGAAACCCTTTTATCATGAGCTTATTTACTGCCCTAGATAATGTTGGTGTAACCTAGCAGGTGGAACAGGAAGTAAAGGTTGCTTGTGATTGTGAAAGAACACTGCATGGACTCTTTCTGTTTTTCTTTTTTAAACATTGTTGGTTAAATTCATGGCTTAATACACTTTAAATGAGCATGAAAATTATACCAGTACAATAACTGTTTCTCAGCCTTTTCACCTTTATCTGGGCAGTGATTTCTTGTTCTTCTTTAACATCTTTTGGAACTTGGTCTTGATCCTCCTTTTGTTTGTTCTCCTCAGCAGTGACTGAGGGTTGATGTGCTGACGTGGCCACATCTAGGTAACAATTAATGTTATGTGACATATTAGTTAGATATATCTAACCACAGTAAATGTGTCAGTTTTTGTCTTTTATGGTAGCATACAGATTACACATAAGTTACAATCTTCAGCTTTAAGGCAAACCAAACTGAACTTTCACCTACCATATAGATAAATCATACTTCATTATGTTCATTAGTCTATGCACAGCACAAAACACAATGTTACTGACTATGAAAAACATGTTTTATGTTTGCACATGAGAAAGATTTTTTTGACTCAGTCAAGATAAAAAACAAACAAACATGATATCTATATAAGAAGTGATTTAACACTGATATGATGTATTGGCTTTTAATAAATCAATAGATGATGTGTGGATGACCACAAAAAATGATGCAATAAACAACAATCCCACATGAATTTATATTTCACCCAATAACCATGAGAAATTCACAAAAAGTAGTTTGCTGATTAACTTACCTTGGGTCCTATTTTGAGTCAAGACAAATAACTTGAAGCCACATCCAGGACAGAAATTAAATGACTTTTCCACTTGAATTACACATTCAGGGCAAAACATGATGTGCCTGTTTAGACAGATAACATTTTTATGTACTTGTTGAGCATTATAAGCAGAATTCATGCTTCTTTCAGAAAGTTTTTACCCATTTTATCTAATTATTTCCCAAAATTGAGTCAATAGGAATTTTCCTTTAGGAAGTTGTCCGTATGGAGACCAATGTAACTATATGCTTATACATAATGGTAATTTAGCCCATTATAAAACTTCAAAAGGATTTAGTTCTTCATGCGTAGTAGCCATGCATTTACTTTCGTTTTCATTTACAGAAAGAGGTGTGGCTGCTTTGGCTTTTTCTGCCACACCTATTGAGCAATACATCAACACAATTTCCCGGAATCCAAAGTGACATCTTCAGATTGCTTGTTTTGTCTGACTGACAGTCCAAAACCCAAAGATGTTTAATTTACTCTGATATATGACAAACAAAAGCAGCAAATCTATACATTTGAGAAGCTGAAACTAGGGAACACTCCTAGGTCCCCATTCCTAAAAAGTTTATTCGATCATCAAAATAATTGCTGATGTTCTTTTGATCGACTAATCGTTTGCAGCTCTATATACGTCACTGTCACTTATCTATATTATCTATATATCTTTACTGCTACCACTAGATAGAAAATTATCATCACTATCATTAGTAGTGTTATTATGCTAACAATGTTGAGAAACATGTTCTACAACCTTCAGGTACAGCACTAATACACACAGACATCCTCGTTGGTATCATCTGGCCTCCCAGAAAGACTTTGTGTCTGATGAGAGATAGTCTTATCTTTATCTTGCTCAGAGGCAGACTGCTTTGCCATAGAATCACATTCTTGAGGTGTTTGCTCATATGATTCAGGTGCAGTGGAGCCGGTAAATAGTTAGCTTAGCAGATATCAGTTTCAGATTCATACATTTTCTCTGAAGGCGGGAATTACCTAATTGGTTGAGTGGTTAATGTGTGGAGCCAAAGAATACAAATTAATAAAATGGAAAACATCCATGAGAGTGAGAAGGAAAATGTGTTACTGCACTTAAACTTGTTTTCTGAGCTGTAAACTAAATTATATTATTGTACTGTAATGAAACACATCAATGCTGGTGTTAATATTGACATTTCTTACCAAATTTATAAAAATCAGGTTGGGTTCATGGGTTGAAAATGGCTCAACACACCATCTGCTGTTGATGTGAACCCAGCCCTGAACCTGCAAGGCCAATGCTGACATAGAGTCAACCGGTTGGGACATAACTACGTCATGAAATTTATATTTTAAAAAAAACTCTAATCAGTGTCAGTCAGTTTCGCCTGTGTCCTCTGATCCACACACTATGTAGCCACGAGGCCACGCCACCTACAGCTGTTGTTCCCTCACTCACTTGTACTAATACACACAGACATCCTCGTTGGTAGACATTAGGTGGACATAAATAGTTATTATTAGGACATAAATAATTAAAACAACACTGCACACATAAAGAAAATACGTTGCACAACGAGGAAAGAAGACTTCATTATAAAATACCTAACATAAGACTATACATTTTTTTTAAAACAATGAGGATGTATTTTTATATGTAAAAAGTTTTGTGTAACTGAAACATCTTTTGCGTGGTGTGGTATTCAGGACTTCCAAGGTGGAAATCTAGTACCACTAATAGTAGTTCTAATGTAACTCTATGCTTCAAACATACAGACTAAATGACTTGCTTTAAAAATGCAATCAACTGAATTTCATCAATTCTAGTAGAAAGAATGAAAATAAATCTATAATTATAATAACAAAAGGATTTAGGTCTTCATGTGTAGTAGCCTTGTAACATTTAAAAAAGACTGGGGTGAAGAAATGTTGTCGCACTTTCTTTTTCCTCTCTGTCTGTTTCTTTTTTCTTTTAACAAGAACACAGCGCAGGATGATCTGAATACTTATTATAGCAAATTCTACTGTAATACAAACAGAAATTTTAAAAAACAACTCTCAGTTTGACTGAACTCAGATTTACTTTTACAGACACAATACTTGAATATTGTAGTCCCCATAAGTTAATGCATTATTCTTAAAATGGATCAACCTACCTTGTTTACTCGTCTTCCTTACATGGTTGACACTGCAAATCTGAGCTCATAACTGCCGTTATATAGCTTACTGAGGGTCATGCATTTACTTTTGTTTTCATTTACAGAAAGAGGTGTGGCTGCTTTGGCTAGGGAACAGTCCTAGATTTCCATTCCTAAAATGTTTATTCGATCATCAAAATAATTGCTGATTAATTTTCTTTTGATCGACTGATCGTTCGCACTTCTGTATATGTCACTGTCGCTTAATCTATACAAATCTTATTTTATATATAGACCGCCTTTACAAAACAGACAAAGCATAAAGTCCAAACAAGGTAAAAAAAAAAAAATATATATATATATATATATACGATGCACCAAGTTTTTTTTAAAAACGATATCATCTTTTTACAGCAGACTTTAAAGTGACAATTGACAACCTTTTTTGCTTTAACTTATCATTATGAAGTTATTGTTCATTGTACAATGTAATGGTGATAAAATAATGACACCATTGACGTTTAGACTGGTTTCCTATAAGCCTCGCTTTCACTGTGCAATTCTGTCTGTCCACGGGTAGACCTGCCAAGGAAAAGAAGGCTCGATTTATGGCAGAAAGGAAGTGGGTTACCATTGCACTGTGATCAGTTCTCCTGAACTACAGTGATTGTGAAGTTTAGAAATTCCTTGGTTGAACTGCACTCCCTATGTTCACTGTAAATTCTGTAAGTTCACTGTAAAGTATGGAAACACAAAGCAACTGTTAATGGATTATTTCAATTAACATTAAGAAATCATAGAGAACTTTACTGCTACCACTAGATAGAAAATTATCATCACTATCATTAGTAGTATTATGCTAACAATGTTGAGAAACATGTTCTACAACCTTCAGGTACAGCACTAATACACACAGACATCCTCGTTGGTAGACATTAGGTGGCAGTACTGATTAATCTAAAACACTTGATCTCCCCTAACCTTATTCCCTATCGAGAAACCAAAGTGACAGTATGTCATGATCAGACCTTAAATTGGACATAAATAATTAAAACAACACTGCACACATAATAAAAAAAAACGCACAATGGGAAAAGAAGGCGTTATACTAGTCTTTCACATATTAATTGTAGTAATAGAAGTACCAGCAGTTTTAGTAGTAACAGTAGTACTAATGGTATCTATGATACTACTTGACATGCTACCCAAAATGGTATTTAAGCCACGTATGATGCTTCCTTTATTGACCCACTTTCCCAACTGGGAACAAAGTCTCATCTCGTGTTGTCTCGTGTTGTTTTATAACACACTGCCTTAGGCCTGGCTAGAGGCTTCATTATAAAATACCCAACATAAGACTATACGTTTTTTTTAAACAATGAGGATGTGTGTACTTTTGTATATAAAAAGTTTTGTGTAACTGAAATGACTTGCGTTAAAAATGCAATCATCTGAATTGCATCAATTCTAGTAGAAAGAGTGTGTCATGCACATAAATATGTAATTATAACAATAAAAGAAAGGAAATAATTGTGAAGAAAACAAATAGATGGTTAAGAGGTGATAATTGTGCTTCAGCCTGCAATACGGGTTTACTTGGTATTTATAGTTGGAATGACTTTCCGTAACCAAGGCCAACGCCCTCATCTTCAAACTGTTCCACACCTTATGAGCTGCGTTACAAAGTGATACGCTTTTCGAAAACAGTAACAAACACTGAGGGGTATTTTGCACTGGCTGGCTGATACTTCCTTACAGTGGTAGTATGAAGTAAATTCTTCTATTTAAATTAATCTATTTAAATTAATCTATTGCAATTCAGTACAACAGCTCAGCCACACTTTTACAAAGTTTATAATGTTCCATTTTTGTTGGCATTGTCAGACATGTACAAATTCAATTATATGTTTATTATTGAGGTCATAGTTAAAGGTGGTGTTGAACTGGACTACATTATATTGAAAAGTGTTTCTAATTTTTTGTCCTCCCTATATTTACATACATGAGGGGGCAGAATATTAGAAACACCTCTGAGTATAATGTGGTCCAGTACAACACCACCCTGTACTATGACCTTAATGCTAAAACAATTTAATTAACACATCACAAAAGACATCATAAAAGTGAACTTTATGGCAGAACAGTTGTATTGCATTACTGAATGCAGTGAATGTAAATCTCTGGTAGATGATCATCCAAATTATCAAAGACTATTATTAGTAAAAACGTTTCAATGCTATTTATTGTGTGTGATTAGACACTAGCAACATGACTAGAGATGTCAGTTGGCCAGAAGGTTGGTCTGTCCATTGGTCTGTAGAGTGAAATATCTCCACAACTGTTGGACAGACTGAATGTAAAACTGTCAGATGTGGCTGCAGCTCATGTAGAATTTACCATTAAACCTCTCTGAAGTTCTCAGTTTCACACCTGTGACAAGGCTGGTGGTCCACTAATGTGTGGCGAAACAGAATTGAACCATAGATCTTATTGGGACACATGTATGATTTTGTCATAGCTGCTGCTGATCCATCCTCCTCCCTTAATCCTCTGCCTCCAGGTCCAGAAACGACTGCAATGCCATTTCCATGCATTCAATCTGTCCCATCTTTTCAGACCCTGCCATTCCCAACCTGTCCAGCAGCCGTCGCTAGAGAGCTATTCTGCCTCAACCATCACCTAAACATCCACCTTCCCCTCACAGCTGCTCCCTGTTCACCCTAGCACAGACTTTTTTGGAGGTACTTTGACTTTTTTCTTGTAAAATTCCACTTTATTCTCTTATAAGATCACTTGTTTTCCCGGAACTTCATTTTTATCCCCAACAGTGGCCCTAATACGTTGTGTTACTTTTCCTCAAGTGTATGCACGTAACTACATTGATTGTGCATTAGACTATGAATGCGGTCACAATGCTCAGGTGCAGTACTGTTGCTGAGCAGAACTACTGTAGATATTAATGTACTGCAGCTGTGCTGCTGACATGCTCCTTTTGCTACAAAAGACACTGTAGACAAGGAGTAAATGTTGACCGGAAGCATTGTACCAGTCTGAGAGGTATTTACAATACAAGATTGCAGGATGACTTTTTCACTGTCTGCCAACAATGACAAGATGAAACAGCTTCGCCCCATCTGTAGTTTTAATGTGCTGTTTTATAGCTTTAAAACCCCATTCTGGATATGTACACTTAATTTGGGAGGCAAAACATTTAACCTTCATCATTATATAAAATAAAACAGAACAGGAAGGGTTGTAAAAGGTGACTGGGAGAGATAGAACAGGACAACTGGAAGAAAAACATTAAAGAAGAAAACTAGAGGGCAGAATAACCTTTGAAATGTAATTAAATTCAGGATTAACGTGTTGCCAAAGCAGCTGGATTGCCAAAAGGTCTATTTTAATGGCAATGAAATGAAACAGCAGGATATGTTGAGTTCATGTGGGGGGAATGTGGGGAATATTTTCCCAAAATGCATGCATGCATAATATCCAAGATGGCATTTGTGAGGGAGGAAAATAACACCATTTTCCACTGCCTCTGAAGTCAGTGCTCAAGGAGCGTGCTAAATCATATCATCTCATTGCTAGGCTGAATTGTTGACCGTGCTAACAGGCTTGGACTGTGTGTGTGTGTGTGTGTGTGTGTGTGTGTGTGTGTGTGTGTGTGTGTGTGTGTTGGGGGTGTGGGAGCTAATCTCAGTGCTGGGCCACTGAGTCCTCCTCCTCTTCTTTACCACCCACACATCTCTTCCACACAGTCGCCAGCCAATCACTACCTCTCTTCCTTTCAATTGCTTTTACCTGCGTCACTGCATGTGTTGCCATGGTGATCACTGATGCCCCCCCCCACACACACACACACACACACACACACTTTGTCTCTCTGCCTCTTCCAGTATGAGGGCGAAGCCGACTTGTGGCTGATGATGCAGACAGGCTGCAGACGTCATCATTTCCTTTGGGAAGGCGGCCTATTTTTACCACTGGGCACAAAATATACCAAGCTGCCCAGCATATTTATGGAACCGCATCTAATCCCATCCTGCCAGAAAAACATCTCTCCCCACGCTCTGCATCTCACTCTCCATTCATCTCACAGAAATGCTGTTCCTTCCAAGGCATGTTTTTATCCGTTGAATTGAGATGACAGCACTTGTTTTATCTGTTTTATCTGTCATACTGTATTTATCACCAAAGGGAGATTCCACACATATACTCTCCCTCCACAGGGAGGTCTGAGGTCAGTGGTCACAGTCACCCAAGGAGCACCAGCCCCGCAGCTGGTAGAGATTCAGTGTTTTGCTCGAGGGCACTTCAGCTGCCTGTTGTGCCAGGGACAGATAACAAGGAAGGAAGTCAGCATGACATCGCCCACACGTTTCTGACTGGTCATTTTGAAACTAGGAAATAGTGTTTACTGTTGGAGCTATGTTGTAATTTTTGGATGCAGAACCGTCATAGTGAGGTTTACAAAAAAGTGGACCAATAAAATTACCGCAAATCAAAAATGTGCTGGATCAAAGCATCTGCAAACTTATCTCATGTCTCAGACTGGGTGTTTACAATGGAGATAAGTGTGCTGTTGCTTTGCCTTCTTTCTAAAATGGACCAAAATTCACTGTGTTATCTGATATGGGCCTAATGTGGCAACTGAAGATGGTGCATATACTCAAGGTTTAAACTGGGCCAGAGCAAGCTGGAGCTCAGCTCCATCTCCTTCACTTTTAATTTTTTACCCTCCCAATAACAGTAACAATACATCTGTAATAATAAATCGATTTATTTGATGATTACATTTTGTATCATATTACTGCAAAGTAACTAGTAACTCATTTTCTCGCTGTGAGGTGGCAGCATCAACCACTGAGCCACTGTACCACCCAGATGTTTCTGTACGGATGTGGCAGATCAGCCTGTTGTCCTCCCACATTCACTGCAGAGGTTTCATTATCTTTTAACACATCCTGGGCATATACTGTATATATAAAAGGCTTTCTCCTAAAATAAAAAGTATGTCTTTGTGGTAACATTTAGTCTAAAACCAAACACTAAGCCTCAAGGGTGAAATTAAAATTGCATGCAAGAAGATTTTTCCACAAAAGGTAATTTACATTTTTCTGTTTCATAGTCTGGTTGGAAAATGGATGGAAACCACCATTTGAGATTAGTGAGGCACATTGCTTAACACTTCCGTCACTACTATCACTCTTATTTTCTACGGGGAGAATAAGAAGAGATATTGATTCTGCGGGACTATTAGATTGTTGTAGCAGCAACAAAACAAGAATAAATACATAAATATTATAAAATCATTATCATTTCATATCATTATAAAAATAACGAGGTAAGCAAGAGGCAGGCCAGCTCAGCACTGACTACACTTAAATAAGCAAGGAAACCGATAAAAACTAATACATATAATTAAATAATAAGATACAGAGTATGAATTCAACTGGTTATATTGAAATTTCTTTGTGTGACCTCAGTGTAAACATGTCATAAAGGCTGTAAATATGTTACCTACTCTGGAAAAAAATATGAATCAAATATCGGATGCTTTTGTCTGATTTTCTACAGCAGGTGATGTTTAACCATAAAAAGGTGTAGGCCTGGTGAGGTTTTGTGGTTAAGTGTGTGAAATTGTCAGTGTGTGGGCACAGGTGTGTTTTGTACAAACCACACACACACACACACACACATACTCACTGTCACTTCATGCATGGGGTTCCTACATCCTCTGTGAGTGTGGAACTTCACCTACACTTTGAAACTGCGTCATCAGGCCCAGTGGAGCAGGTTAGTGTACATGTAATACATGTGACACAAATACATGTGTTTTTTTACTATTTACTACTGAACGTATAGTCACAAAACAAAAAAAAAACAAAAAACAAATCTCATTCTCAAAGTATGCCTCAAATTAACTGAATCCTAAAAAATATGTTTAGCCAAAATCCCTTTTTTGTCTTTAAAGATCTGAGGAGCAGCAAAAACACAATAGGGATGTAAAGCAATGCCATTGCCATATCTATTGCCTTACATCCCTATGTGGAACTGTATTGTGCTGCTGTATGTTCTCTTTCCTCCTGCTCTCTCTCTCCCGCTCCCCCCCTCCCCCTTCAACCCAACCGGTCGAGGCAGATGACCGCCCACCTTGAGCCCGGTTCTGCTCGAGGTTTCTACCTGTTAAAAGGGAGTTTTCCTTGCCACTGTCGCATAGTGCTTGCTCATGGTGGGAACTGTTGGGTCTCTGTAAATATAAAGAGTCGGTCTAGACTTGCTCTATTCGAAAAAGTGCCCTGAGATAACTTTGTTATGATATGGCGCTATATAAATAAAACTGAATTGAATTGAATACACCCCTCCCTCCATATGTACACCTGAACCACAGAACCGTTTCATATTTTAGGTATTTCATGATCTGATCTTTATTTTAATCAAAATTTAGCAATTCACTTATGGTGATTGAATGTTAGTTAAGGCTACCTCATTGGAATGCAAAAGTCTTTTATCTCACACACCAGGCCAGTCGCAGTGTGAAGTGGAGGTGATCATGCTGATACCTTTAAGGCTTAATCTTGTTCTAAAAATACATATAATAATTTACAACTGTAACACGGAAGCTTTGGTTCTTCGACCATCGACATTACAATCAAAAGTCTAGAGGTTCAAGCTCACAGCCACGTAGCTGCAAATAGAACAATATATTCCTATAAACCCAGAATGATCAAGTATGAAAGATAAGTGCTGCAAAAGGAAATGAGATCTAAGATTAGGTTTTGTTTGACATCTGTTTTATTTCTGAGCACACATGCCCGCACAAAGTCATATACCTGCCATTCAGGCACTGTAACATTGCTGGCCAAGATCAAGACACGACATTTATCTAGTTAACCACTTTGAAAGAATGCCTTATACAATATTTAAATAATTAATTACATCCATGTACACTTGCCAAACCAGTGGCCAGCAAAACAACATAACACTTCACTTCATTAGCTTTCAAATCTCACAGCAGATTCACAAGAAATTCACATGTAAAGGTGAAAGTAACTTTCTGTTTCACAACAGAAGATGGATACTTGTTACTATTAATACCTTCAAAGGGCCCTAATCTACAAAACGTTCCTGATCTCCGCTGGGCTCTGGCACAGCGGAAGTTGAACCGTTCCAACTGATACCAAGCATTCCTGACAGCTCATCACTCTGTGCCTTGACTTGCAGCATTAAACCACAGTCGCTGATGAAAAATGATTGCTGGAGGCCTGAGTTTGCCCCTCAGCTCATGTTAACTCATGTTTGAAGAATTTAGCTGTCATATGACACACTAAAAGGCTATTTACTGAGTGTTTTATGTGGAAATCTTTACGATATCAGGTCAGGAATCATCATCCCAACAGGGTTAGTGTCATACTGAACGGAGAGGGAACCGTTTGTTCTGCAGGACCATACAGGTGTCTTTTTAATCTTTTAGCCCATTGACTATTGGTGACCATTTTCAAGTTTTTTAAGTGATTTCCTACTTGCCAAGCAGTATGTGGTTCAGTTTATGTCAGTACTTGTGTAAATCAACTAAACTTCCTTGAGAAAGGTATCCAGCACCTGTAACATTTTGTGGCGTGGCTCTAGCGATGGCACTGTCTGTTATCAGCTGGTCGTCACACCTCTTTGGTCCAGAGTGAAATATCTTGACAACTATTAGAGGCATTACCATGACATTCAGCACAGACAATCAGGTTCCCCAGAGGATGGCTCTTGATAAGTGGTTGATCCCCTGACTTTTCATCTAGCACCACAAGCAGGTCATTGTTGTCGCTTACACAGTGGGAGAAATATCTCTGCATCTAAACCTGGGTTGCGTCGTTCTCTACTAGCATTGCATAATTCCTATTCAAATTGAAACGTCTGTGTGTGCAATTTCATTATGAAATTAGGTTGCATATTGTTTGAAAATGCAAACGAAAATGCACACACAAGAGGAAAAAAATCTAATTTCGATTTGAATAAATTATACATTTTAAAATTTTTCTCTGTAATTTGTTGTTAAGTGTTGTTTAATGCACACCTGCTCGACAGGTGCATAGGAATATGAAATAATGCAAAAGAAAATGTTTATTAGTTATTAGTGCCTCTGTATTGTGTGTCAAGTATAAATATGTTGTTGGTTTACATTGTGAATTTGATGGAAAACATTGTATATAAACTCAGTGCTGACAACTTTTTCTCTTGTACTTCAAACTGCATTACAGCAGGATACGATAATGTAACTCTAAAGTGACTCTAAAGTGAGAATGAAAAAAAGGGGAATGAAAGAATGTGGTGTGTGTGTGTGTTACATCCTTTTCCATCTACCACCTGCCTTTTTTTTCTCGACTGCATGCTGAGCACCCCCACTCTCTACACTGATACTCCGCTTTTAGACAAAAATATCTCTCCTCTGTTGGTTTACCCCCCCTCCCCCCCCCACCTCCATTTCCGCCACAGCGTTAAGAGATCCGACATCACAGGGTCCATCATGTGATCCGCCCACACAAAGCTTTGCAGTGATGGACCTGTGACGCACATACCTCTTCGATGTAACCCTTTACAAGCCAGAGCACTGTTTGTTAATGAAGGAAACAATGGACATTATCCATGATATTTGGCCGCAAATACTTTTGGATATTGATTGATTAATACATTTTTTGCTTAATAAATTGATTGTGGATTGACTGGCAGCTTTTTGCATCTGTGTAATTATGGACATAAGTAAAACAACAACACATGAAAAGGGAGGAAACCAAACAGACTTGACATATTAGTTTGTCACATTTAAGGAGCAATTCATCTGCAATGTTTGGTAGCTTATTATGTTATATATCAATACCTGATGAAACATCAAAACAATATTTCTAAAGTATATTTACTGTGGTTCGAAGTGAGTTTGTAGTACGCAGTATTACCTTTATACAAGTGTATAAAAGTGTGGTAATATTATAGGAGCACTAGTCAGAAAACTTGATAAGATTATTAAGTGAAACAAAATTATCCTATTGAATGTGGCAGGAGGGAAAATCCTGACAAAATGTACAAACCATGGACAAACAGAGCTTCCATTATGAGAAGTTCTCAGCTAGCCGAAGATTTCTAACTCATTCATAGAGAACAAATCCACTGAAAAGAGACAGCGGTAATGTTGTAAAACTCTTCTAGTTAATCGGGATATTAAATGTTAAAAAGCGAAAATAAAACACTGAAATTAGAAATGGATACCAATTTGATGTCACTTTTAAAAATGGAAAGTGAAATTGGAAAATCTCTAATGGAAAATGGAAACTCTTGAGTGGATATTGAAATTATCATGAGACTTTTTCGTTGGATGGGTGTGTTGGGTGTGAGACCAGATCCAACTCAAAAACAACTTGAAACTGTCAACTGACCAGAGGAAGTGTTGAAATCAGATCAGTTTCAGATCTCCTAATTCTGATGTGCTGGAATACAACAAGTGTCTTGGCTGAGGGCATAAAACAGAAGTTAACAGGGAGTCATCAACTTTTTTTCTTGACCACAGATGTATAATGAAACGCACAACTGTTCATGTCCAGAATGATGGAAGACATTCCCATTATATCCTTATCATTATATATAAAATAGAATATTTATATATAATTATTTTACTAGTTTGAAAATGTAAACAAGACACGTACCAGTCAATACTCACCATGACACAAAATCTCAATGTACCACCTCAGTGTTTGTAGTTTTTCCCTCCTCTCCATGGCAACAGAACTGGTACCAAAGATCCAAAGATCATCTATTGAGAAAATGAATAACTCTGTAGAGTAAAAGTTCTTAACAATTAATCTTAACACAAGGTCCATTTACATTGTTTTTCCTGAAGCTTTCGCCCATATCGCACAGTCTTCCTCAGCAGATACTCCGTTGTTAGGGAGAAGTATAACCAGCCTATATCTATAACTATAATTAAGCATGATATGAAGTTCATATTCCTGTTTAACATCTCGGTGTGTCGTCAGTCAGTGACTTTAACAACACATCGAGATGCATGACAAACTTCATATTAGTGTGTATGTACTGTAACTTAGGGGGTGAAGGGAAAATATGTTATATCTAAGCCAGTGGTTAAAAGAAAAATCAACATTTGCAATAGAGGAAAAACCCACACTACTTGGGTAAAACTCAAATGGGTGCTCTTGAGATAAACTTTAATCCCAGGCACAACCATAGTAACAATGTAGTGAAAAGGCTTCTTTTTTTTTAAAATGTATTCACCAAAATAAAATTTTACCTCTGGGTGATAGTGATACTCTGTAATGGAGTCCAGTCTGTGTTTTTAGTTTTTAACAGTTGCCAAAAGCATAAAGACTCATGGGAGCTGCTGTTCTTGATAACCCAACATTTATATATGCCCTATATGTGTCGTGTGCCTGGAGTTTCCCTGTGTTGTTCTTGCCTTCCTGCCTGCGTTTCCTCGTGTTGCCTCCTGCCTGTGTTCCTGGCCGTGTTTCTGTGTTCCTGCAGTTTTTGAGCGTAAGCTACTTTTGTTAATAAATCGTTCATCTGCACCAGTTTGCCTGTCCCGTCTGCATCTGGGTCCTTCCCCTGCTGCCTAGATGGCATACCACAATTACATAAATAGGCTACAAACTCCAGTGGTAGAAAATATCCATTTAGCTTGAATATGAATGGACAGATCAAACATCATCAGAGATTGATTAAAGAAAGTCACAGCTTAAACACTGATGCATTAGGAATAATACAGTACAATTTAGATTAGATTAGATTCAACTTTATTGTCATTGTGCACTTGAGTACAAGTACAGAGCCAATGAAATGCAGTTAGCATCCAACCAGAAGTGCATGAATATGGTAGTATTTACAGAAAGTGCAGGTATAAGTATATGTACAGTGATATACATACATGTACAAAGATACACAATATGTACAGGAAAATAAATAAATATATATGGAAGAAGTGGCTAGTGTGTGGAAAATAAAACAAATATATACATTATGAATAATATATATATGTACAGTATAGGTCAATTATATGGTGAGTATAAGGTCAGTTATATGGGGAATATTTATTATGAACAGTATGTATGTATATACAGGTTATGGTCAGTGGAGTAGTAAGCAATAGATGTGTGAACAGGTCTAATACAACACACATCTGTGGGCACTGCCTCCTGTTTCAGGACCGAAGCAGAGAGACGTGTCTCCTCCTGTTTCAGGACCTGTTTCAGGACGTGTCTCCTCCTGTTTCAGGACCTGTTTCAGGACGTGTCTCCTCCTGTTTCAGGACGTGTCTCCTCCTTATTCAAATACAAAAGTCTGGAAAACGTGTTTTCTGCCCAATGCGCGCGCTCTGACATAGTGGAACGAGCGAGCCTAGAAAAGCTCGGGGCGGTGCGCGCGGTCACACAGTGCGCTCAGACGCTGCTCGAGAACAGAAGAGGTTTAAAATATTAACCAAACACAAGATATTTTACACTACGGTTCATCTCTGCGAGGTTATGGACAGGACGCCGCTCTGAGGCGAGGGCCGAGCCGAACGACTTGTCACTTTGACCACGGAAATGATGATGAAGAGCCTTGTGGACGACGCAGACCTCAAGCCGCATCTCCGCGACGCCGAGAGCATCCTCAGCTCCCCGGACCTGGGGCTGCTTAAACTGGCCTCCCCGGAGCTGGAGAGGCTAATCATCCAGTCCAACGGAATGGTCACCACGACACCCACCAGCCCCCAGTTCCTCTACCCGAAGACGGTAACGGACGAGCAGGAGTTCGCCGAGGGCTTCGTGAAGGCGTTGGAGGACCTACACAAGCAGAATCAGCTGAACGGAGCCGGGCAGACGAACACCAGCCTGGATCTGGGCGCTAACATCGCCCCGGTCACCGTCCAGCCGGATCTACCGGTATATACGAACTTGAACAGTTACGGCAGCGGGCCATTGGAAACCACTGTCAACTACTCCACGGACACAGTCCCTTTCCCGCCTCCTCCGGCGCATCATTTGGGGGCAGCCCCGCCGCAGCCGGAGCTCTCTCGGGTCCAGCCGCTGAAGGAGGAGCCTCAGACGGTCCCCGACGTTCAGAGCTTCGGGGACAGCCCGCCGCTGTCTCCCATCGACATAGACTCACAGGACCGCATGAAAGCCGAGAGGAAGAGGCTCAGAAACCGGATTGCAGCCTCCAAGTGTCGGATGCGCAAACTGGAGCGGATCTCCAGGCTGGAGGACAAGGTGAAAACGCTGAAAAGCCAAAACAACGATCTGGCGTCAACAGCTGGCCTGCTGAGGGAGCAAGTGGCACAGCTGAAGCAGAAAGTCATCACCCATGTCAACAACGGCTGCCAGCTGCTGCCACACGAAGTTCAAGTGCACTAGTCCGGGGGGACAGACCTGCAGTTGGGCTACTGACCAGCATATAAGCTTCATGGACTTTGTTAATGTTGGTTGTTCTGTAGCCTGTATAGCGTGGCCCAGATGTGTGCCGCTCCAAGTGGAATGAATGCCAGGCCACGTAGGCCAAATTGTACATTAATAATCGGCTATTTAAGTTGCTTTGAGCACCGGCAAAATGTAAACATACCTGGTAGAACATAATTTAAGATAATGGGCGATGAGACACTTCCGCTGTAATCGGCCAACAGATCATTTAGACAAATTGCATTTTTATTCGTAAAGCAATTTCCAGTATCCTCACTGTTCCATAGTCGCCTCCGCACGGTGGACAGCACTCAGGATCAGTATTAATCATTGGATATTTAAATAAATAATCGCCAATTGGTTTGTTGGATTTATGCCGAAATGAAGAGCGTTTGCCTTTAAAATGTTCGATGTATGAAATCCTGTTCTACCTCGTATATATGTTTACTGGTGGACAAGGCAGAGTTGAACTGCAATTTCTTTTAATGGAATTTGGCCATGGGCTTTCCTGATGAGAAAACGATGCACTTACTGGGGCTATATGCTCAATTTTAGTGACAGACAGCACATATCTAGGTTTTTTCCCTGTAAAATGTTTACAGACTGGCTGTGTCTATACAGTCTCAAACCTGGACCAAATGGATTTACAATATTTCTACAGAAATATGCACATTTATGACACGGATATCCTTACTATATGAGGAATTGGATGGAAAAAAGATGCATATACACCCACATTTAGATAATCTATATGTACTATTTACCACATATTTCTGTAGGAAACAATTTGCATGTTGTTGACCTACTAGAATGTTGCCCTGCACAGCTGGATTTCAAAGGGTGCAATTAATCAGTGTTTATTATCTTTAACATTTACAAACACACGTATTTATCTATTTTTTACTCTACTGTGTCCCTTTTTCAGTGTGTTCTTGTTTAAATGTGAAGAGTGGTAACCTTTTTGTTGCACTGACTGTTGCTGTCACTTCTAGCCCACAGTTATTTGGCTGTGTGCCGCTGTGTTCTGAATTAAATGCTGCTTGGCAATAAACACTGTTCCCTTCATTTTGGCTGAACTCTCATATTTACATGCATGTTGGAAAAAAAACAGGTCAGTGTGTGTAACAGTAAACCAGCTGTTGGTGCTGAGTGGGGCCTTCAGGTGCTGCTCCATAGAAAAGTGTCAAGTTCAAGACATACTGTAACCATTAATTTTAAGACTGTTTAGTTTCATGAAGATATTCAACTAACTGAAGAATTTGTTTTGTCTTTCAATGCACATTAGTCCCAAGAATAACATGGAAAACCTCTCTCTATATATATGACTGACTACAACTAAAAGTCAATACAGCGTCATTATAGGAATAGTGATTGTTTTTATGGATCACGTAATGTACATTTTTTTGATAAAGAGTACATTTAATACTCAGATGAAGATTGAATTAATGAAGTCAGTGTTGTGTAATAGCAAGATTTTAGAGGCCTGTGTGTAGGAATCTGCATATCACCCTTGTGTCTTTCTCCCTCTGCTGGTTAATTGGGAAATTGCAAATGATGTTCATGCACTAATGGTTGAGAGGACATTTTGGTGAATATGTTGGGATAAGTTCCTGACCACAGCAAAATGAGAAAAAGTTTGATTTCACTTGTCATTGAACAGACGACAGGCGATAGTGTGAAGGTGGACATACTGTAGTTTTATTGATCCCTGAGCAGGGCAGAATTAAATCTGATTAGATGGGGTTCCCTACAACATAATGTTATCAAATGACAGTCTATAATCCGGTGCACATCTAAATAGGGGTCCTTAAGATCAGGGTTAGACCAAAATATTAGTTATATCGGCCTTTCAAGAAACACAGTGTAGCCTTTTGATATTAGCCAGTCAGTGTTGTCCACCCATGATGAGCAGGAGGCTCTTGTCTGTCCACAGTTCAAGAAAATTAGAACTGCAAAACCTGCAAAATGTAATTTTCATAATGCTATTTTTGATTAATGTAACTGATCAGGTGTGGTTTTTGTGAGCCAGTTGTGAGCCATTTTGAGACAGTAACGCCCCATAGATTGCCCACGAAATAGTTGTGATTCACCCTACCCTGAAGAATATTTATTACTGTATAATATATATAGTGCATATCATTTTGATTTTAGTGATTTTAAAAGATGTTTCTTTTCATCCTAATAAGAATAAAATATAGAACCATAGCAGGGGAATGGAGGCCTCCCTCACAGACAATAACTATGTATAATTTCAAATGTAAAAATTCTGCAACATTTTTGTCTCTCTATCACCTCCACTAAAAGCCATGTGACAACGAGATTTAATGTTTCAGCTGAGTTAACGTGTAGAAACGGAAATGTTGCTTTGGGCATGTAACTTAAAATCCAACATGGAGGAGGATCTGATTGTTGCACTATAAAATAAGACTGAAGGCAGCATGTCTTCCACTTTGCCACTTTGGTGCATAGCTTTCACGTGTGTTCACCTGGTTAGTCTGTTTTGTACACTTACTGTGTCTATATCTGTGTGTGTGTTTTCCCTATCAGCAACACTACCTTCTGGATACGTACCGGTAATCTGATTACAGTTTCAGAACAAAGTTTTCATGTACTTCTAAGGGAGGCAATGTAATGATTAACTTTCTGAAAGATGCCAAATCCCAAACAACCACAAGGGTTTACAGGCACTTCATGAGTGTCTTTTAGGAGAAGGAAACTTAAAAAAACAATACCTTGAAATTTAAATATTCCGAAATGTTTTGATATGCATTCGTAATTGTGAACATTTTTCTACATCCTAAAGGAGGGTGGAATCACAATTATCATCGTTTTTGACAAGCTGCAAAATATTTCTACATTGTCTGTTAGTGAACAGTGGCACCTTGAGGCTGTTGGGGACGAGAAGCATCCAAATACGATTTTACTGCTAAAATTACATGACTGAGCTTTCTTACACTAAAACGTTTGACTATTTTGAATAAATCTGGATCAAAACTTTACTATCTGGGTTAAAACAACATTTATGATAAGTTCTTTTTAAGTTAGTGCATATCTATAATATCAGTTCATTTTGGGATTTTAACTTCAGTAAGAAGTAGCAGGTAACAGTTGCCATCTCACCCCTAAAGGTACAACATCTTCAAAAACAAGAATCAACTGATTGTTAGTAACTTTTTATTGTTTTACCACAAAGTACAGATAAAAACATCCACAGCATATTCTCTCATCTTAATGGCCCAAACTGAGGAGGGTTTGAAGAGGCAGTGATACAAGACCAAATAAAGTGTTTCTGCGTGCTAGTAGAAGATCTAAAGTCGGCAACCTCTACCAAGCTTGATGGCATTTCTTTTTTGTGTAGATACTGTAGTGTGTATTGCTTTGTAACAGAGTGACACATTCATTCACAAGCAGGCCTAGAAATGAATGCAGATACAGTACAACATGGCTCTTTTGGGGTTTTCAGGTTTTTACTGTCTTTTTTTCCCCCCCTCTTTATGTTTAACTTGTTTTTTGTTTTTGTTTTTTTGTTGCAAGCCTGAGTCGATACAACACAATCCACACATATGACTCAAAGGTACAGTATTTACAGATCTGGTTTATATATAGAGAGGAAGACATATTAGAAAGGAGAACAGTTTCAAAAGTTTAGATTTTACCGGAAAAGAAACAGTCACAACCAGTAAGAAGTAAAATATATACGCAGGATCAAAATCGTCTCCCAAGTTTGTCGTGATCATCACTCCCTTTCTGATACGAACATCATTACTTTGGGGGGACACTTTGACTCGGGCCTCGTTTTCTCAAACTTTAATAGTCACTGGCTCATCTGTGGTTTCAGGTTTGTATGCTACACCTGACAGTTAACTAATGCAACAGTTACTCTCAAAATAAATGCTTTTCTGATTCAGATTTGCTTTAATCATATAGTCAAAGTCACAGACTTTATGAAGTCCATGGTTTTGACCACCATAATGATTCTTATAGTGCTTTGCCTTCTCAGTCCATAGGTGCCATCCTCTTTATCTCTGTTTTTTACCAGAAACAACAGCAAGCCTGGATTAACAATGACATACAATTATTTTTAAATGACCAGAGTTCACTTTGGTCCACCAAGCAGCACTTGTTTTATTACAATTTTAAACTTTTAAAACTGGTCACACTGCTCATTCTGGCATCCTACAGGAAAAAACAGCGAGCTGCTTCTACAGCAATCTTTGGTGAAGTGAAAAGAAGGAATACCCGACAAACCAATTTTAACTGTGGAAACTGTATTAAAACAAGTGTACAAACACACTTGAGTGTTTGGTGGAGGGGGGTAATGGATGCCCAGAGTGAGTGATGCTATGTAGACTTAAAAAGCATACTTACTTAGCAGACACGTGGTGTGGTTACACAGATGTTGGAACCAAGAAAACCTCAGAGCAGAATATTTCATTTCTGCATTGACTCGAAACTAGAAACTCAGCAGCTGCCTGGCCTGTGAACAGTTCAGCCTCCAGCTGTCTGATGCTTGTTTGACTTTAAACAGTGCCGTCCACACTTCACCTGAAGACTGAGCATTGGAGATAATATCACACACAAAGAGGCTCTGAAATATTGATTCTGAAGAAGTCTTATTATGGGCTGTTTTTCACTAAGCAAGAAAACGTTAAATTGCAGAGTAACATACTCTCCCAGTTTCAGAGATAAAAAGAGATCAGTACATAAATGACCTGGATACTGCAACCCAGTCTTTCCAGTACCATCGAATGTGCATTTCAAAATAATGCACTTAAACTCATGAGTGGCTGAACATGTGAACACATCATGGTCCTGGATACAGTCTCCTTCAGTTCAAACTAGATTAAAAACATCTAAGCAGCTGTTGTCTGTGGGATCAAAAGTCTGTCACATGCTCTCCACTGTTCTCTCCTGATGTTTCCTTTCACTTCCTAGGGTCAGACTATCACATAAAAGGCAAAATACCATAAAAAATGATCTAACAAAACAACATAGTTTGCATCCTCCAAACCCATCACATCCATGTTTTAGAGAATGATGAATTGTTTGAAGGATTATTGATGCAGGAAAATGTGATATTTGATAAAGTAGTTGTGACTATCCGAACAGATACCAGGGAGACTCAAACCAAAAGTTTGCTGCTTTCTGGAGTCAGAAACTGTCAGCTGTAATAATTACATAATTAAAAAAACAAAACAACAGACACCTGCAGGATTTTCTCTGTGCGATGTAAAATACTGTAATATCAATATGTAGCATTGTTAGCAAGCTGCACAACTGTGTTGCACAAAATGCTTTTCAGATAACCTTAAACTTTTACATTGTCTGTTAGTGACAGCAGGAACAATAACATCTCGAGGCTGTTGGGACGAGAAGAATCAAAACGTTCACCAGCTCAATTACAAAAGGATGTTCAGAAGACTCAAATCGTTTGATTATTTAGAAAAACTGCTGATGTCAGCTTCACTGCAGTCACTGTCTGTCTTAAAATAACATTTATTACACAGAACAAAGTTTCTCCAGCAAGCGTCTTCCTCTGATTTTAGAGACTAGAGAGTGGATTGGAAGCATGATAAACAGATTGGTAATTTTCCGACTTATTATTTGGACTCACTTATTCCACTGCATTTTTCTTAGCAGGAAGTTTGAATTTCTGACTTTGCAACATCTCTGGAAAGCAGCATGAGACCAAACTGACGGGGAAATGAAACGACTCACGGAGGAGCTGCCGCACATCATCCAAACAAACCCAACAACATAGACCTCTTATATTTGATATTATCCTCAAATAACTTAATTCCTTTTAAAATTCATTTCCAGAAATGCATACCTGTAGATATTATATATATATTGCACAACATTTATATGTACATTTGAAATAAATATAATTAAATAAAATGTGTCTCTTTGTTTTTTGCTTTTTTTTTTTTTACCTAGCTCTATCTTGTTCATATTTTCCCTACCCAGTGTTTAATGTATGAAAAGAATAAATGGGACACCAGAATACAAAAAAAAGAAGAAAAAAAAGAAATGTAAAAACATTTTTAAAAAAAAAGGCCAAATGAAAAGGCTCAGATGAATAATGAAAACAAAACACTTGCTAATACCTGCAATATCCATGTTTAGATACCAGGTGAGACAACGAATGAAACACAGATCCATGTGTGTTTGATTCTGCGTGTATTCAGAATCAGATAAGAAACGTAACACTCAGTATGGAGCAGATTTCAGCTGATTTCAGCCCTCCCACATTAACTCCACTGTGGCCTTCTTGGTCCACATATCCGAGGCTGACATCTTTTCAAGACATTTGACTGACATGAAACAAAGTACTGTAAACATCGGAAGGATTTAAATGGCACTCTGAGGACGGACGCCGTCAAATCCTTCTTGTAAAACCACACTGAGGAACAGGGAGACAATGGAAGATTGGTCAGGAACCTTCAAGAACCTGGGCTGCAAAGAGTCTGAAACATTGATTGAACTTGCTTTGCCAGCAGACCAACACCTGCACTGATCAAAAAAATCCGACACCTTTTTAGCTCCTATATAAGGAGGAACCAGAAGCAAATACACCCCAAGCACCGGTCCGCGAGCATCTCAGAGCGTTTCAGACACTTTTCAACCTGGTTCTTGTGCCCCTCAGCCAATGATCCTGAATAGGTTACAGAAAGAAGCAGGAAAGTGAGTGAGAAGGGTGATGGAGCATGGACCCGAGGCCCCGGGGTCCAGCCGAAGGAGGACAAGGAGGAAGAGGGAGGGAAAAGGATTTTGGGGGAGTAGTCAGCTTTAACATGCACAGTCCTGGTGAGGAGGAGCGGGCTGCTCTGTCAGCTGGGGCCCCTGTTTGGCCCCTGTGACGGCGGGATCTCCGGCGTCCAGGCTCTCGGACATCTTTTCACAGATGATGTCGACCAGGCGCTCAAAGGTCTGCTTGACATTGATGTTGTCCTTGGCGCTGGCCTCGAAGAACTCAAAACCTGGGGAGGAAATAGGGTGTGGGAGAGGTTTAATGAGGGCGTGGTCGTCTGTGAAACTGCATAGCTTTGTGGTGAAGATGCAGTAAAGTGTACACCTGGTGAAATGCAATTCAAACCATGGTAGCAGCTGTAAAATATCCTGATAACTATTTGATGGATTCTAATAGATATTCACAGTTCCAAAAAAGTTCATCTTAATGACTTCCCCTGACTTTTCACCGAGCAACACTAACAGGCCAACAACATTTCTGCCTGTTCATTGAGTCACTTCAGGTCAGTGTACTTAACAATGAGTCATAGATATGAACTGTGTGTGTGTGCATGCCATGAACTCACCAAGGTGTTCAGACAGCTGCCGGCCTCTGTCTCCGCTCACCACTCGCTCGTCGTCCATGTCGCACTTGTTCCCTACCAGCAGCACCTGGGCGTTGTCCCACGAGTACGTCTTAATCTGAGTCGACCTGGGAACCAACACCCCCAGCAGTCAGAGAGGAAACTCAGAGCCTGTGACCACACTGCAGCTGAATGTGATCCTGAAGTCTGAATCATTCCTCTCGCATGTTTTCTAGTTAGTGTGTACAGCGAAAGAAGCTACACGGAGTTTTTAAACCAAGTTCAGGATCAATCAGCAACTTTAAAGTGACGTACACATTAATGCATATAATTTACATTATTCTGAAATGGGCCATACTGTATGATGAGTACAACGTAGTTTGATGCTAATACTTTTGTACTTTTACTTAAGTAACATTTTGAATGCATGCCTTTATATGTAAAAGGTTTATCTGCACTGTGGTATTGCTACTTTTACTTAAGTAGAAGATCTGAGTTCTTCTTCCACCACTGTACTTTGGTGAATTTTCTTTTCTCTCCTAACTGAACCTTAATTACAAGAAAAGCTTTTTCTATGACCCATATACCCCACTAGTGTCATTACGGTTTCACTTTCTACAGTGACCAAGATTTGTGGTTTTGTTCTCTTAAACTGTTAAGTGGACTGTAGTTGGAAAGCAAGAGCTGTGTCCAGTATGATGAAAAGAAAGAGGATGACGGAGCAGTGAAAATAAAACCTAGACTTTGACCTGCTGTGGTCGTGTAGGTAAAAATGAAATCAAGATAAACTTCAACAACTTTTTTTCTTTAAGGACAATCAGAGTAACTTAACAATAGACAAATGACACCGAGCCAAAGTCTCGGCAGGAGACAAAAAGGATAAAAGATAACGATCCCTGCAGCATCCGGTTCTTCTGCAGACACAGAGGAAGCGGATGCTGTGGACCGTTAAAACAATACATACAGAAACTTGAACCAGATCATCTGCTCTGTTCATCAATCTGCAGTATCTCTACATCTATTTCCAGACTTGAGCTCAATATCCAGATACCACTTGATCCACCATCCACCCAGCACTCCGTCTCACAGGTAAAGCAGCTCCATGGTGTCAGTTTACACCAGGGATACTTAACTTGCTTTGCCCCAGGGGCCACTTTTGCAAAATGACAGGAGGCCAGGGGCGAAAAGTGTACATGCACTTTTCGCAGTGTCACCACTTGCACTGCACAGATCGCTGATAGGCTAACATGCAGCTTTAACAGCCAAGGGACATTACTGAACATTTACTAACTGGTAGAAAACAAAAAATTCCCAGTTAGAATCAATTTATTTTCATTGTGCCAGATTTGGCCCACGGGCCACAAATTGAGTCTCACTGGTTTACACTGTAGTCATGTGACACACCCCCAAGCCAGTCACGTACCAGTCCTGGACAGCGTTGAAGGACTCCTCGTTAGTGATGTCATACATGAGGATGAAGCCCATGGCTCCTCGATAGTAGGCCGTGGTGATGGTACGGTAACGCTCCTGACCCGCTGTGTCCTGAGTAAAAAAACAGTAGCAGTTAGATTAGAGGGACATTTTTATTAACGCTTTACTCACAGAGACTTCTGACGGATTAGGTTGAGGATAAACTTTTAGGTCTTCAGACAGTCTAATTGGTCCTTTTTCCTTATTTCTCACATGTCACACTAACAGTGTTATAACTTATTTTTATAAATCAAAACCACCATTTTTGTTTTTAAATTTAAAGTCAAACCAACAAAAAGACAAAATAAAGATCATGTTCCTCCCACAGCATAGACACCTAGCAACCAAAGGTGATTCTGATTCAGGTTTTGATAACTAAAAAGGTGTATAACTAGTATTATACATCCAGATTATATTGTTATATGATACAGTAATTTAGGGTAGTTTTAGCCCAGCAAACTAATTAGAGATGCTCAAACCACACTTGCAAATAACCAAGAGCCAGATAGTGTTTCCCTCAGCTATTTAAGTCTAATATTTAAATGAAAGGTTTCCATGTGCGTTTGTTAACACTTCCACACACTTTTTATAAGACAGTAAAGTTAGCAGCTGCTGTTGAAGAGCTGCTGACCACTGCAGAGGAAGAAGAACTATGAGAAAATACATTTTGCTCTCCACTCAGAGCTTTGGTAATTCCTCTAAGCTGTGAGTGTGTTTGTCCTCTGAAAAAGCTTTATGAATTTTACCAGCCACTTTGGCAGGAAACACACCACTGACTCAGTGTTTTAACTTAATGAATTTGGCTGGTAAAACGATAAAGTAGAATCTGCAGAAATTCAAGCCAAATTCAAGAGTTGTCGAATCCTTCTTAATACTACCTGGTATTGTATTTAAAGACACTAGAGTCGTGCACACCAATATTCTATCCTGCATTAAAGATTTACCATCCTGATGAACCTTTAAGTGCACAAACAAACAAACAAACATTTTAAAAGGCATGATGTCACAGTGGTTTTATCAGAGCAGACAGTTTGCAGACTGCAGTAACTCGCTGCGAGCTTTGCCAAAAGGTGGTCCTGCCCCTTCCTCCCTCGCTCTCTCTCCTTGGCCTCAGAGTGCTAAGCGCTAATGAATGCTCGGGGAATTAAAGCCCGGCCTTTCTGATACCCAACACTCTGCGTCTCTCTCTGAGCCGAGCAGCTTCTAGTCCAACAGCGTCACTCGGCTGTCGGTGTGGAGAACAGACTGAGACTGACATCTGCAGAGTCTGGTGGAAGTAACCAGTTATAATCACTGCCTCTGCTGTAAGACATCTATGAGTATTCACATACTGTTTACATGCTGCTTACAACTACATAATAGTGTGTTATAAACCATTTATCAAATGTTTATTTACTTCTTATGAATGCTTGATAGTGGGACTTAAAGTAAAGTGTTGCTGTCTTTATTAGTATGATTATAGATGCATCATATACATATACAGCAAACACATACCCAGAGTCTACCTGTTATTAAACATTCTGGGGACTTACATCTACATTAAAGCATCTAAATAACACACACATAACATGAACTGCAATGTACAATCTCTGACAAAGAGTCCATAGATGTTTTGTTACGAACTGTGGCACAGGAAGCAGGACTCAAATGCACGACTCACTACTCAGTAGTTTCAAAATTTAAACTCTTTACTGAAAAAATAAGAACAACAAAAAGACGCTTTCAATCTAAGACAAAGTACAACTAAAACCGCTCACAAGGAGGATAATACAAAGTATAACAAAAAATCACTCTTGCAGAGGTAACTATACAAAGTACAAACTCAAAACGCTCCAGAAAGGAGGAACACCAAAGTACAACAAAAAACACAACACCTGACAGTAGCTTGAGGCATGGGGGTACGCTGGCTCGCTTGGACCGACTGACATACAAACTGAACAAGACGAACTGGCACAGGACAAGGGGAGACGAGGACTCTATATACAAAAGGTGAGGGAGCACAGGTGAAACCAATCCGGGGCGGGGCAGACAATCAACACGGTGGGAAAACACAAGGGAAGGGAGTCAGGAACAGACACAAAAGGAAACTACACAATAAAACAGGAAGTGCCAAACAAGACTATGTGAATAACTTGACAACAAATAAACATGACACACTTAAACTTCTCAGCAGATCTGCCGCGACACCACATGTTTACACACAAATACACATAAAAACAACATACTGTACACAGATATACTTCTTAGCTTCTTAGCTCATCAATGTGTCTATTCACACAATCGATCATGTGTGATTCACAAGATTCTCAGGTCACAAGAGTATTGTATGACATCTATTTTCAGAGAGCTGTAGCTCCATATTGGTGGATATAATGTTCTGCAGCACATTGAGTTCATCCACTCAATGTGCTGCAGGCCGCTCAGGATGAGAGCGTCAGCTCTATACCCGAAATGTCAGTGTAGGTCACTGAGTGGTGTTACATAATGAACACACTGGAGTACTCATCTTTGCGCTCACCATGAGCCCTGAAAACAGTTAAAGCTGTGAAAATGTTAAATGAGTCAAGTACAACGACGGTACAGCCATCAAGTCTGTAATGGACCGGGCTGATAAGAATCACCTGCCGTGACGTTGTGTGATCTTAACTCTTCAAATAAAGCCTCATTCAGTGTTTTCCCTGCCTCCTGGACTTGTGAGTACATTGTACAAGAAAGTTTGATTCAATTCAATGACACACAAGTTGAAACTAAGATATATTGCAGACTAAGTGATGTAGGAACTGGGAACATGAAGTGGCCACTACATGAGTGAAGGAGCCCAAAAAAAAAGCACAAAAGAAATCAGAGGGCTTCTGAAAAACAAGCTGAAAAACTAGTGTGTACCGAGGTAACTGAAAGACATGACAACATTTGTGGTTATGCTATTGTATATTATGCTATTGTTGTAAATATAATTAGCGCAAAAGACTTGAAAGTTGAAGAATTTAATCACCATCTTTGGTCTGTGCAAATGTTTTGTGGCATTATCAATAGACGTCACAAGATTAAATAAGGGAAATGATGCAGCCCAACATTTGACTACAGTCATGAACACTGACTGTGAATGTAGCCATAAAGTCTCCACACCAGTTTAATGGAAAAAATAAACTGTATTATCAACAGTATGACGACATAGTACACATTGAGTTAATAAAAACCCCACAAACGCCACTGTTTCAAGTGAGATAATATGTTTGACACACAATATAAGTATGAATCTATATAAATGGGATTAACTGCACACTGTGAAATAAATATACATACTGTGTGTTGACCATTTTCATTTTTACTCCACTGGAGTCTCAGCTGAGAGATGGGGGATGGGGATCGTGTGTGTGTGTGCGTGTGTGTGCGTGTGTGTGTGCGTGTGTGTGTGCGTGTGTGCAGGGAGGGGAGGGGGATATCTACTCGGGGAGATGTGTAGTAATGGGGGAGGGGAGAGCAGCACCCAGTCATCCGTTCCTTGCGCTCTGATTGGCCGATCGTGTCTTCCTTACCAGAGGCAAGACCTGGCAAAGGCTGACAACAGAGACAGCTCTACACAACACACACACACACACACACACACGCACGCACACACGCACACACATGATGCTGTGCTCACAGCTCTGCATGCTGCAGAACGTGTAGTGAAGGTGGAAATGATGTTATGATCTACAACGCGACACTGAAACACCAGTTTCCTGCAGCTCGGGGATCCTGTTTTCTCAGCATGCATCGTGTTTACTTTGCTCTATGATTGTGTTTACTGATGAGCCCTCAGGAGCCAACACATGTCTGATGCAACAAAACATCAGAAAAAACACAGCTCTGTTTGCTCCTGAAGGCACATCAGTGTTACAAGCTGGGTCTCTTATCGTTACTTCTGTTGTATTCTATTGTATTCCTCTCATCCGAGGTTCAGCTGGATGCAAATGTGTGTGTGTTTACTGCGATCTGAGGACAGTTCGCATAATAAAACTGCGCCACAGGGCAAGGAGTTTTACAGCCTCTGTTAAATATGAACATGAAATATCTTGTGAAATGTCATTTGCTGTATTATTAGATATCATTAAAAAACATGACTAACATTCAGGTTTTGTCTCAGAGGTTCAAGTGAGTATCACGAGGATATATAGCATCATCTTTCTCACAAGTGTCTAGCTAACCTTCTAATCCTGCTTTCTGAAACAGCCTAATCTGTACAACTTGTTGTCCGACCAACAAATGCAGTCTTTAAAGCTGCTCTGGACTGCCACACCCCATCTAAGGTGGGGTGAAAAGCCTGCCGCCACTGAGTCAGCTGGTTGTCTGAACTTGATTGTGCTTTTGAGTTTCAGAGGCGATGCTTATGTTTTCTCTACAAGGGAGAGTATTTAGTTTGATAAAACAGTCAGAAGATGCACTGGCTTTGAATGCTGTGTGCCCTGTGTAGGTGAGGTAAGTCCAACAGTGACTTGCAGCACCATGGCAGATCTTTGATACGATCACGTGCTGCATGTGATGCAGATTTTCTTGCACTAAACCGTCCTTTTAATTAGCCAGTTGTGCATAATTGTAAGTGTGCCATTTACAGCATAAATTAACAATTGACTCCACACAGGTCTAATTTCACAGCTGCGTTTGAGTCGAATCTATCAATCTCAAAAAGTTTTAGTTGAGGATCTTGTTATGAATCAGAGAATTAATCTCACAGTAGATTCTCTTTTCCATGACAGCATGTTTATAACATTTTATCACATTTAGTAGATTATCAAATAAACTTCAACTTCAGCCTCAAATTCACTAGATACGTACATGTAAATTATAGATCTTAGTTCAGTGTTCTTCCTTCCAGGAAACTCAACACATCTCCAGATGTCTTACCCAGATCTGTAATTTGATCCTCTTGTCATTCCTGTAGATGGTCTTCACCTTGAAGTCGATGCCCACCGTACTCACAAAGGCCGGCGTGAAGGAGTCGTCGGCGTAGCGGAACAAGAAGGAGGTTTTGCCCACACTGCTGTTTCCAATGATGAGGATCTTGAACATATAGTCAAAGTTTTGGTCCGAAGACTCCTTCTGCCCGTAGGTTGCTGTTGCTGAGGCCATCTGTGGACAGAGACGAGGGAGAAAAACAAAACTTTAATCAAATGACCTCAGTGCCCTTTACATGTGGCAGTCATAGCTGTTGCAAGTGGTGCAACTGCAAAGGGCCTCACGCCTCTTATGAACCTCGAAACACAGGTTGTTTTTTTTACCCAACATGCTTCAAAGCGACTTTCATGTCTGTCCAGTGAAAATAAAGGTCACATGAAAAAAAAGGTGCGATTATTCCATCGTGGGTTAAAGTCCCAGCTCCCAGATGAGTGTTCACCCGAATCCAGAGCCTAAATAACAGACCATTGATCAGGCTGTCACTGCTCTCTGCATCCAATTTACACAAATGTGGGAGTTTGACAACATTTCAAAGTTGAAAGAATTTAGTTATTTGTGTAACATCTCTGTCTCGTGTCAGACTACATGGGCTTGTTATTCTATCCATTGAACAGGATGTTGCATACACAATGAATTATTGAGATGTTACTGTTGAGTTTGCTGCCAAGAAAACAAGAAAAGTGACCTTCATGTAATTCATTTCATCATTCATGTTAAATTGCTGTTGGGTGTGCATAATGCCGTTTAAAAGTTGAATGTAGTGCAGTTAAAGTTGTGCAGAATGCTGTTGATGTCTAATCCTGTTTAAGGTGAGCAAACCACTGCTTTAGCTGTATGTAATGCTGTTGTAGAGCCTTACAGCACCTTGTCAATAAGTTAAAAACACACACACTTGCATTCTTATACATGATTATTGTAATGTTTAATCTCCATTTAAAGCACTTATATTAAACACAAATGAAATGCATTTGTACAAAATTGCACTGCACAATTTAACGTTTAACTAAAACTGTCTATGTTTGTTGTACTGTGGTTCATGTGTATGCATGTAAGTGATAATCAGGGCCTCCCATGCCAAGTTCGCAGAGGGTCTCGCACCCCTCCCGCAACAACTCTGGTGGCAGTGCTTTAAAAATAGATGACAGTGACCTTTCCCGAAAGTACAAATTTGAATTTTCTGTTTGATCCACACTCCTAAAACACTCTTTCAAGCGAGGTAATAAAAGTTTCAGGGTAAGACATTTGATGGCACCATAAGATTCCACACTGAAATCTACACATCTGTGGTAATGTAGAGCAATTTGAAGGAAAAATCCTCCATACAGTATAGATATGTATGGCAAAACACAACCATCTTATTAGCATAAATAATGAGCAACAGAGCAATCAAGAAGAGCGTCCAATCCAATCCCAAAAATGGATATAAATATAATGTAGATATATAGATATAGATATTAATATAACTCAGTAATAACATAAAAAAGATATCAGCCACTCAGTGACGTACATGTACAAGTTATCTGTAAGTAGAAAGGCGAGAGAGCTAAGACAAGTTAGCTGAACTGATAAAGCTTAAGGGAAAACTATGATAAAACTGTATCTATGATGTGGGTAATGAGAAAATGCAGAATAGAGCTGCAGTGATTAGTTGATTAGTCTTGATTAGTCAACTGGTTTTGAGACTTGATAGTTTCAGTTTTTTAAATGTGAAGATTTGCTGCTTTTCTGTGTCATAACTGATAGTAAACTGAATATATTTGGGTTCTGGACTGTTGGTCAAATAAAACAAGCTAAAACAAAACATTTTATAAACCAAATGATTAATCCATTAATTGAGAAAATAATTGGTAAGGCGATAGAGGACTCTTGCTGATTTAGTTACAGTATGGATTGCATATAGTTTGAACTGCTTGGTGACGAGCTATGGACCCACAAACTGGGGGGTCAGCTTGCAGGACTGGACCCCGAGAGGCAGGTGAAATGATGAAATGAGGTACTGCTGGCAGACATATGGAGCAGAGTGCCACGAGCCTTCATCCAGGCATGTCTGCACCTCCTGATGTAGGCGTGGACAGAACACCAGGGTTTCCTGGTTGTTAGCAAAGTCAGCTCTGAATTAATGACCGTCTCCTTTAAAGTCATAAGCGACAAACACACTTTAATAAAATGAAACCCAAGAAACATTAGAAAACAAACAGCAGCAGCAGCAGCAGCAGCATATAGAAAAGGTCATGCATTTAATGAGTGTTTAGAAAAAAGATTTCAGAATCTGTTAATACTCAGCATAACAGATGATAGTGATTAACTAGTCAGGCTTTAACATTTGCTGCATGGTAATTAATCAGAGCAGCGTATTGCAGTGTCAGGGGAAAACAGAAAACCCATCAGAGTTTTCTCACTTTGCCAAAATGTTGGAGGCAAATAGCTCAAGCAGTCACAATCAGCTGGGGATGTGTGAGCAGCTGCAGGTCCAGCTGAAGTAAGTTTGGAGTTTGTCATTCACCCGCTGGACATTTAACATCAATTACACAAGGGTTATTTTAGCCAGCTCTAAATATTACCCCCAAAACATGATTTCAGCTGTTTCTTTGCAAGTTAGGTGATCAACAACAGTCAAAATGGTGGCGCTACCATCTGATGGAAGCAGACCAGTCAGTCAAGTCCAGAGAGACGTGAAACCTGAAGCGCTGAGAGGCAGGTAGAGCTGCTAGTGCTCATGTGGACCACTTGTTCTGTACAGGTCTGGCTAACGTCGCTGACGGCTCCTTCATGGCAGGAGTCTCATGCTTACAGCTGAAGTTACGGTCGAGGAACGATGTAGCCCGACACCAACAATGACACCACTAAGAAGTAAGTATGTGACAGTGGTAACTTTAGATTTAGAGGCCTGCACACTCACAATCTACTACGGTAGGTGGAAAGATATGTTAGCCAAGATGTGCATCTGCTATTCAGTGCAGTTTCCTACAACAGCGACATTAATTTCCAGGGAACTACTTTCTGTGTTCACTATTGATTGGACTCAACGACAAGTGTTTGAGATTTCATTAAAGTTTTTTTTTTGAAAAGCTGTAAGAGCCTCACGCTGCTTGTCCACATCGACTTTGTCCCTGCTAAAGTTCCCAAATCTCTACAACAGCTGTGGTGAGTAAAAAGTTATCATGACCAATAAAAATATTACAATAACACCTAAGCTGACAAATACCGAAATGTACCTTTAACTTTCTGAATGTGATGCAGGGCCAAGCTGAACAAGATTGCATTCTCGGACAGATACATTAACTTCCCAAACCCTGAACTGCCTCAAGGCTGAAACAAGCTTATCCAGGCCACACGTAAGCGAACATGTACAGGCGTTGTTTGGAGATGTTTGAGAGGCTATTCCTTTTATTCTTATACAAATGTACAATTTGTATAACGTCCGCAATTTTCTTTTTTCTCTGTTTCAAATTGAATCGACCAATCAGCTTGCTTGATGTGCAGGTCACATGACACATTGTTGAGATTTGGGAGGTGTGTGTGAGTTGTGTCTGCAAACCTTTGCGATTTCTGAGTATCCTCGCAAAAACATAAAGAACGGGTTATGTGAACAGAACTAATTTGTACAATGTGTTGTCAGTCCAAGTCAGATATCAAAAGTGTTAATATAAACACCTGAGGCAGGGTGAAAGGCTGGCTGTCATAAAGAGAGAGGGGGAAACAGCACACATCTTTTAGACAGTCTCTCCTGGAAGACGTTCGTAGAGTTGAACTCGGTTGTTTGCATAAAAAGTGTCAGAAGTAGTTGTGTAAAGAACGAAAGAAGAGAACTTGAGAGAGAAGTTTAAACACACAGATGGCCAATCCTGGCGTGTAAGTGGGTTCTGAATGTCGGTCACAGAAATGGTCGGACACAGCCCAACTAATCTGACGTTGGAAAGGTGTGGGGGGAGGAGGTCTCCGAGGCTATTCGAGCATCCGACAAGCAGTTCTGAAGAAGACTGGAAGCTTAATTCCAGCTTCAGTAGAAAAACCATCAGCTACATGACTGAAACTTGCAACATTTGCAACATATGTAACCGCACCAGCTACCACAGGGCTACAAGGATTCAGGAAACCTTGTCGGCTCTTGAGAGCACAATGACTTGAGCCCACAGGCCTCAGAGTCCCTGCACCCCGCTCTATATTTAGACCGTTATCTCGACTCGGCTGCAGTGGAACACGAGAACTCTCAGGGAATAAAGCACAAACAAAACAACTCCACCCTCTTCAGAGCTCCAGCCTATCGGTTTACATGAAGGAACGCAGAGATGCTAGCTAAATAATGAAGAAGCACCGACCCTTCCTCAACACATTGGTTGTTTTTTGTTTTTTTATGCAAGGAGGCAGTTAGAGATGTGAGTTAAAGCCATCATCAAACCTGCTGCGGCCAACATAACTGTGAATGGGGTTCAAACAGGAAGCTGATGTGAGAAAGAATAGTGAAACCAGAAATCACACAAAAATAGTTTAGATAATTTCTGGTCAGTTTTTGCTCATTTGAAACCTAATTTCTTTGGAGGCTTTGAACTGAAGGGAGGTTGCTGGTAGTGTTTGTGCTTGAATTGAATCAATACATTTAGTAATTTATTAGTGAAAAAAACACGTTTAGCTTTTCTGTTGTCTAAAAACAATAAATATGCATTGCCTTTTTTTTGTTGTTGTTTAAAGTTGCATCTTTGTTCCTCCGTGTCATTCAAATAAACCCTCTGCTGTGATGCATGCTGTTTAAAATTAAGTCCAATATTTCTTGAAGTGAGTCTCAGAATAACTGTTCAACCATAAAGTATAAGTTTATTGTTTTGGCTCTATTTCAGCACATTGCATTTGTATTTTTTGACTGTAAAGAGTTTGAAATCAAATATTTAGCACAAAGACTTAATTTATCCATCCATTTTCTATACCGCTTATCCTCTTAGAGGGTCGCGGGGGGCTGGAGCCAATCCCAGCTGACATTGGGCGAGAGGCGGGGTACACCCAGGACTGGTCGCCAGTCAATCACAGGGCTAACACATAGAGACAGACAAACATTCACACTCACAGTCACACCTACGGACAATTTAGAATCACCAATTAACCTAACTTGCATGTCTTTGGACTTCATTTATATTCATGTTAATTTGTCCAACGACTCTCTATCTCCAAAATTTACAACAAGCCACAGTTCCTACCATCTGTGGTAGATGTCACTCATGGTGCTGAACTTGTCTGGCATCCAATCGTGCCTTTTAGATGACTGAAAATGTGAGTCTCAGTGCTCTGCAGTGAAGTGAACTGCAGTGTGACTCACTGCGTAATCCACACCGAGTCCAAGAAATGAGAACAAACGCAGGGGTTGAAGGAGACATACAGTGTGTTGACAACTGAGCCGCAATTATCAAACATCAGGCCGAGCTCTGTAAAATGTTAAGGAGAGGTGGTTCAGTGCTGCCTTCCTTATCACCTTTAGCAAATGCAGGAAACCTCCTAAGGGACAGGAGATACTGCCGTCCCACAATTAAATGATCCAACAATATTCAAAGGACGACACACCTACGAGCTAATGTCACATGATTATTTAGTGTAAGTTCACCTGGATTCTCTTAGCAGGAAAAAGGAAAAAGACATATTTTTGAGATATTCAGCTCGTTATTGGTATGTTTAACTGGTCTGAACATTAGAAAGGAAAAACACAGAGTGACTGAGATTTCAGTCAAAACTCTGCCTGAAAATACCTACATGTCAGTCATGTGTGCCAGTATTTATAATCATGTGTATACGATGCGTATGCGTGTGCTATGTAGTATGTAGTAAAATGTTTTTACTGTGACTTTAATATGGACTCTTGGAAGACAAGCCTTGAGCTATAAGAGATCCATGTAAACAAATAAAAAATGTGACTTTTGTTTACATGCCCTTATTGGCTTATTATAGAGGGGAACAATTTGTAGCCCTAACATCTGTAAATAGACCCAGAATGTGTAAATACCATACATTTTCATTCACTAGAAGAGATTATCTTTATATTTCCTTATTTATCAAAGACCTGATGCTAAAATTAAATTGGAAAAACTCCAGTTTAGTTGACAGAAATACAGATGGGTGACATAAGGCAACGAGCTGCCAGAACAACTTCTTGGCATAAATTCATGTCTGTGAACTCTTCTGGAGGGATGAACACCATCTTACAAAAGATACTCCATCATGGTGGTGGAGACTGCTGTCTAACACGACGCTGCTAAATGTCCCACAGGTGTTCTGTTGTGTTGAGATCTGGCACTGGTGGAACTAGCTGTCCAAAGTGCCGAGCTATAACTTAAGTATTTACTAAGTGGCGATTCACGCATCACTAAATTAAAACAGGTTGCACCACACGAAATAGTTCTTATGTGTAGATTAGTTGTAGTTTACCCCCAGGTGTAACTGTTGTGTAGCTAACTGACTAAACTAATGTTAGCATGCTAATATGTGACACGTTTAGATTGACGAGTAACAGAGGTGATGGGATATTATTGGCTGAGTTTTCATCCAAATGTAGCCCAAATAAAATACAAATGAATGTGTTTCCTTCCACTACAGTTATGCAAATATTAGGAATTGAGTGCATCAGGATGAACAGTTGACAGTATGTAAACACCTTTAAAAAGACAGAAAGTATGGCTTGTTTTTCTGTTTGTTTCATGTATTAATTTGAGGAACGTTACAGTGTCATCATCGCTCCACACAGATCTGATGTTTCGTCTGTTTCCACTGCATTTTGTCGCATTTTGTTTTAATCAGTGCATCAACGTTTTCTCCTCAGCCAAGCATAAACATGTGTTTTTGCAAAATTTTGCCTTTTTTCCCTCTGCATTTCCACTCAGGTTTTATTATGCGCAAATTGAAAATGCACATTAAAGCATGCAGATAGAAACATACTTACTGACACTGTAGCTGATCATTTCCCTGCACAAAACTGCTCTCTCATTTAAATAACAGTCATATTGTACATATGTTTTATAATATTTTTCCACATTTTATGGTCAGTTTTATATTTCATATTTATGCTTCTTGACTTGCAGTACTTGCTTTATCTTTCTTTATATTTTCTACATACTATGTTTATTGTTATGCACCAATGTACCAAAGCAAATTCCCTTCACTTGCCGATTAACCTGAATCTGATTTTTGATCAAAATGCTATATAATAGTGATTTTAAATAACATTTCACAAAAATAACACAATATCCCTAAAATGACAAAATGTTAATGTTAGACTAAAAGACTTAGGATGTCTTTAATTTGTCATCCATTTGCATCTCATCACTGAACTCTGTTTAGCAGCGTGAACCAAAACGAATTCAAATGTAAAAATGTGACAAAGGCCATTTTCTCTGGTTCCGACTAAAGCAAAGATCACACTTGATCACAGTCAGAGTTTGGTGTTCGATTTCCTCTTTGGCCAGCCTTATTAAAAATGTATCTACTCGTGTTACTGTTGCACCAAAGTGTCTACTCAGCTCAGCAGATATTTCAGCCCATGTGCTTTTTATTGACGGGTTTCTTTGAGCTGAGTCGGCGGTGTTGCAGTGATAGCACATTAGGCAATAAGACCAAGTTTTAAACTTAGAAATAGACATTCAAGCCAAGTTCTTACGGTCAGTTTAGATTGTACTCTTCTACAAAACTTTTTGATTACCTGAGTATAGACGCTTTATTACAAGCCCAAAGATAAACACTTCTTTCCTTGCATTCCCGTGTCTTCCTCTCCTACTTGCTGTGGTCAAAAAGCTCTCCACCTCTTCCCTTTAAACCATAATTTCTCATTTCTTTTCTCACATTTCTCTAACAAACATATTTCTCTCTGAAAATGATTCACAACTTCAGGAATATTTGCTGCATCTGTCAAGGTGATCTGCCTCTTTCCTAATGTTTTCTTAAAATGTTGGTTATGTAAAATGTGGATTTATTGAGCTTGTTGCAGACCAAAGTGCTGGTTTGATACCTAAAAATGAAACGTGGAGCATGTGACAGTTATTAATAGCAGCGATTAGAGGGGGTTAAACATTAGCAGCCACTGTTGGAAGTCTGGATCTTGTCAAACGCTATCGCAGCCTCTTGTTGGCTTTCAGAGGAGGCTGCTTTGAGTGTCTGCTGTATGTGACGGTGTGGTGAGATTACTGCAGCTTTTCCTTCTGCGTCTCCGAGATTAGCCACGGAGAAGAGAGTTGTCTTAACCTTCGCTAAACACTCATATGATACAGGAGCTTACAGACTGAGGCCTCTGTGCTTAATCTTAAAGTAATTAACAAATTCTCATTATTCAAATGTCTTTCAGCCTGCAGGACGCTGCTGCCGCTTTCATTTGGCCTCCATAGTAAACTGCCTCTGAACAAAGGTGTGCCGAACTGTGAGAGCTTCCATAACACATGAGTTTGTTACAACTCATGTGTATATGATATACATCGAATATGATGTAAGATTTGAACTCACAAGCCCTGATTTACAAGACCAGGGGTCAAGACCAGAACTCCAATCCCTGAGCTGTGGAAGACAGTTTCTAGGGCTGCAACTAACTATTTCTTTCTTTTGCTTGTAAAACGTCAGAAAATAGTGAAACATGCTCATCACCATTTCCTACAAAGCTCAAGGTGACGTCCTCAGATGTCTTGTTTTGTCCGACCAACAGTCCAAAACCCAACTATATTCCCTTTACAAAGATGTAAAACAGACAAAACTCACCAAATCCTCACATTGGAGAAGGTGCCGCCAGAGAATTTTTGGCATTTTTGCTTTAAAAAATGTAAATCGATCATCAGAAATAGTTGGCGATTCATTTTCTGTCAATCCACTTATCGACTAATCGTTTCAGCTCTACCTGTTACATAAAAAGAAATTAGTTTGTCACAAGTAAAAGTAACTGCGATAACAATTTGAAGTTTAAGCGGTTTAAGCTGCCACAGCACAACTGACATTCACGTATTTTGCTCTTTTCTCACAGTTTTCTTCATTATTTCCCCTGTATTATGTCTTATTTCATGGTGGGTTTTTGAGCTTATTGTCCATTTGTCCTTTTTGCTGCTGAATGACCCTGCTTCTCCACAGGGATCAATAAAGTCTCATCATCATAACCATCATCGGTATTATCACTTTATCATTCAACAACTATCTCTAAATATAGCTCTAAAATCTCACTTTCACCAACAAAGTGATTCTAAATTATATAATTTGCCTCTCAGATTTGTGAGTCTAAATAAAGGATTCTGGCCCTGAGACAGAAATAACAATAGTGGTGCAGTGTAGTAATATTGATTAATATTGACTATTTTTGTTTTCCTGTATGTCCCATGTGTCAAGGTTATTCTGGTGGTTCAAAGTTGCAAGAAGAAATTAAAACATCTCTACACATTTCACAATGACACTGTTTCAGCCACATTAAAGGTCCCATCAAATTTGGCTTTGAGATCTAAATCCTCTCTGGTGGTTTAACGAGCAGAAACAAGACGCTGAGACGAGACTGAATGTCAGGAGGGACATGACGAAGACTGCAAAATGGACACTGACACTAGCTGCCGAGCACAACTCAGCTCCTCTGTCATGGAGGAAGAGGAGGGACGTGTGTTTATCAGGCCTTGAATATTTGGGCCTTTGTAGGCAGAGAGAGCCGATAAATCCACATCCCTGACCTGCTGCTGTTAATTTTAGTTTTACATGATGATATAGGTTGCCCAAACATCTACAGTCACTACATTGGACATTATATATGCTTGTGAGAAACTTTTGATACCACAAAACCACAGAGATAATATTGAGTTTTTTCTACAATATAAAGCTTTGAAGACTGAATTCTTTAAAATGTTTTACATATAATGGTAGAAAGAAACCCTGAAACTATGGAGAAAAACAAAGGGAGTTCTGCGAGCTACCAGTGCTCTTTACCAGCTACATGCAGCTACTCCTCCATCCATCTCCACTGAAGCAGCTGGAGGTTTGCACATTGTCAGTATAGTTACACCTTCACTTCTCTGCCTGGATTTTCAAGCCCCCCTCTCTTTTTTTTTAATCCTAATCCAATCAAGACTAAGAGTTGTGACGATGACATCATCAAGCTCTCCTCTAAACCTGTCACCTAAAGGAGATTGACGTCCAACAGGAGCTGGATTGATCCACAGCTAAGTGCTGCTGCGGCCAGCAAGTCGGGCTCATTTAATCAGTATTGGGTGGCTTCCTGCAGGCCAACAGCTAATCCTCACCTGATCCCAGATCACCTGAACACCCTTCCTGCTTAAAGACAGTTGCTGAGAAACCTGCTGAGACGACTGACAAAGGCGTCTTCAGCTCCCACGAGGCAACGTGAACACCCAGAGAGCAAAAAGCATATTGGAGTTTCACTTAAAACACATTTTACTGAGGAGGGGTGATCTCATTGGTTTAAATTAAAATGAGCTAAATGGAAAAAACTGAACGCTGGGAAAGTTATAAGCTACCTGCAGAGGTGAAAAGTAACGAAATACATTTACTCAAGTACTGCACTTTGAACTTATATTTCACTACATTTCAGAGGGAAATATTGTACTTTTTACTCCACTACATTTATTTGATAACTGCTGTAGATTCAGATTAATAACACACAATATAATCAACAAATTAATTATGGTGTATTACTGCAGGATGAGACTATTGAAATTCACAAGCTGCCCAGCAGTATATAAAGTAATTAAAATGACCTCACATGAGATGGACAAACTAGCTAACATTAGCATTAGCAACACTTGTCCGCACACTGCCAGTCAGTAAGCATCCCTCTCGTTCTACTGCATACTATATTCTTTATTCAGAAAGGTACCTTGAAAAGGGCATCATCAATACTTCCTAATCGATGGTTGCTATCTCACATATCAAAGGTCAACACATCAAATGAGGTGAGATCTACGCATTTGCAGCAGTAAGCAAATGCATCTCGTTTCCCTCCTTATTAGAACAAATAGGCAGTGGAGGAAACTTTACTCAAGTACTGTACTTAAGTACAATATAGTATAGTATACTTGTACTTTATTGGAGTATTTCCATGTTATGCTACTTTACACTTCTACTCCACTACTTCCTTTTCAGTTTAAGATTTTACACACAAAACATGATCAGTTTATAAAAGATGGTGCATTGTTTTGGAGTTAACCACCAAACTGTATATGAAGTAGTTAAAATTGGCTCCATCTCGACTATCTACAACATTAAAGAACCACTTACATATTAATACAATAAAATAATAAACCAGTAATGTGATGATATAACATTGACAGGGTCCGTTCAGCAAGAGTACTTTTACTTTTGTTACTTTAAGTATATTTTGTTGCCAATACTTCTGTACTTTTACTTTAGAAATGCAGGAATTTACTTGTAATGGAGTATTTTTATAGTGTGGTATTGCTACTTTTCCTGAAGTAAATGATTAAAATACTCCTTCCTCCCCTGCAAATAGTCTGCAAACTCTCGTATAAATTGACCGCTTGGAAGAAAATCTGTGAACAGACTGAGGGGGTAGAAAAGGTTTCCACAGATCTAAAATGTTTTACCAAACAATGAAAATTATGTTTTCACACCCAGAATCACAACCAGGACCAGAACCAGGAAGTGAAATCTAAACTAAATTAAAGAAACCAGCAGAAATCTGAGGAATCAAATATTTATCTTATTCATGATTAAATCAAGCACGATTCAAACACTCGAGCCTTTTCTACTCTACAGTGGCCAAGAGGCTTGTAAAACTCAAATCAATTTAATTGTAGGGGGTTATTGCTGTTGTTTAAAAGTGACGTCAGCAGCCATTTGACCTCTGACCCCTCTAGCAAAGCGCTGTCCTGCTCCCAGATTGCCTGTGACAGCATTTTTTCCCCCTTTTCCTCCAATCACGTGCCTCCTTTTCTAGGAAGCGTGGGGATGCAGATGAGAGGAGAGGAAGCTAAAAATAGCATCTCTTCTTTTCTTCTTTCTGTCTCCACAGCAAACAGAAAGCAGAGAGAGCAGCAGCAGCCAGGAGTCTGCAGGTGAATCCAGGACGATTTGGATTAAAAACAGATCTGCGTCTGTTTGTAAACTGGTTTATATTTAAATATTTGCCTTTAATTTGACACATTTCTTTCCTGTTTTTATATATCTACGGGTCTTCTTTCTATTTTCAAAAACATATTGTTAAAAAAATGTAAACCTTTCTCTTTCTGCACTTTGTCTTTTTGTTACTTTCCAGTGGACACTTATTAATATTCTGTATTTCCCAAACGATGATAGTAGGCTTTAATATAGCTTTTTAAGGGCTAGTTCCAATTATCAATACCGTTTGGCCTAAAAACTGCTGATATCTTGTATGTTGTGATTATATTTCAGTATATTTAATCTCTAAACCCTACAATAATTCCATGTTTCCCTTTTGGAGATTTTTTGTTTTTCTTATGAGTGTGTAAAAGCCTGTGAAGCAGCTTTAGACTATCATGGTACAATAAACGTCTCCACTGCAGTTCTTTAAGGTATGAAATGTCTTAATTTAGAAACAAATCTAAGCTTTCAGTCTGTTTTTCTGCGACTGTGCTCAGACAAGAAACACAACTCTGAGGGACTGACTAATATCTGAAATGCAATAAAAGATATCGACCCAATGTTTGAACCTGATCCTGGTTGGTGCTGTGGCAGCGTTTGTCACAGGCAACATGGATGTGTGTGTGTGTGTTTTCCCAGGAGAGACAGCAGATGCGTCACTCTCGCCTTCAGGTCTGACCGCCAGTAACTTGACTGTCAGAAGACGAAATGCAGACTGCAGAGTCACATTCAGGCTCTTTCAAACACGTGAAACTTTGCAGGCAAAAACAAAAAACTGAGGCACCAGAATCACTGCCAGAAGACTTTAAATCTTATAGTCCACGTAGCTCTTTTTATCGTTGTATTGTACCATTATATTGATTCATTTTAACAACCAAACTCCTGACTGACTAGGCTGAATCAACAATTACATTATACAGTTTTCAGTACACTATAATACTGTAAAGCTTTGAAAACAGTAGATATAAACATCGTCTGTCTCTCTCTCTAACACACACACACACACACACACACACACACACTTTCACATGTATAGACTCAATTGTAAATCAAAATTAGTTTAAAAATCCACAAATTCAGGACAAAAAAAATATTTCTGTCGATGTTGCCAATATCCATTCATACAGTCTACATTCAAAAAAACTGACAGCATTTATATGTTGTACATTTTCCTGCTATTAACTCCCAGTATAGTTTAATTAGACTCGATTTGTAGCTGGTTTCTCTGTATTTTTCTTACTTATTCCGTTTTCTGTAGTGAAAAGTGGTGTTGCAGTATGGCAAGCAAACACACAGCCTACATGCCCATTCATATGAAGGCACTAACAGGGATCTGATTGGTTTAGGACTAAATGTTTCAGCCTACCACAGTAACATAACAGTCCATCCATATGGCCCAACGTTCAATGTATTAAATTAAAATAATATTCCTATAATCATCCGCATCATATTCGGACTAATAGTGAGTCTACGGTCCTCGGTGGTGACCTTTAATCATTTAATCAAATATAAGAATATTACTGATAGCCTAATTGTACGTATGCGTGTCAAACACAATATAGGACTATGAGTACTGTCGTCCAGTTTGCTGTATCAGTGGATTTTCAGTGTTTTAATTGTAGCCTATTCTTTTGTTCCTGCCTCGGACACATTTAGACCCATATTCCTGATTTAAACCATCGGACGGTGTGAAACGCCTTTTCCTGCAGGACAGGCCCGGTGTCAGACCACAGATCCACTAGACCAGCACCACAGCCTCCACGTCCATCCACACAGACTACACGAATAAATACGCATTTTATGCATTTATGACGGTTTTGTGGTTTTCACAATGAAAACAGCTGTTCTAAAGCGAGCATCTTATGTCAGAGGTTCTCTAATCTCAAATCCTTTACTTGATATTTAAACATATACGCTTATACATAATTAATACAGAATACAGTTTATTCAAATACAAGATATATGTCGATACAATAGATAAATAAAGATAAAAATCCCACCTTTATAGATTTCTATCCGGCTGCTATCCACCGCGTCCAGCACCCGCAGATACACCACCACTGTGAAGCCACAAAGGTGGTGCAACACAACATCCGACTACACATTCCAAAATAAAAGCCGTTAAAACGAGCGGTGCCTTTTTTTTTTGTTTTTTTAAATGATTTAAAAAAAAAAAAAAAAAAAAAAAATTCTGCTTTGATTGTATTGACTAAACGCAAGAAATGCGAAAGAGAATTGCATTAAATAAATAGTCTGTTAAGTTACATAAAAAAATACAAAACAGTTCCCAGTGACTACGATTTAAGGCGATAAAACGATCTAAATTATTCGTATACTGTAGGCTACACAGGCCTATTGTTTTACCATATCTCTGTTTATGTTTGTTCTTTTTTTAATATTGGCTTCTCAGTCACCCGTAAAGCACTTTGAATTGTTCTAAACTGTATGAAAATTGCTACACAAATACAGTTTGATAGACTATCCTAAACTCATGAACAAAGTATGACCATGTCAACAAGGACGAAAATAATAAATCAACAACGTCTTCACCGCCTTTAAAGAGCACATCACAGATTTAGCGGTGCAGGCTGGTCGCACTGAGTCAGAGTTCACCTTTAAAAGGTTGATTTGTTCAGTAACGAGCTTGTGTTCACAACCCGACTCAACGATTTTATTTTGAAAGAAAAATTATTTTCCGGTCTTTCTTGTAACTCCGCCATCTTTACGCAGCCAGAAGCGTTGACGTTAAATGAATGACAGGGGGCGGGACTTTGGAGGCCGTGGTGAAGATTGACAGCCCGTCTAACGAATCCGGAGCCGCGTCGTAACAACTGTCCAGAAACGTCCCACCTCAAATACTCAACCTGTCATTTATTATTGATGAGCGCTGCCGGAGAGACTGAATTATTGATCAGGAGGTCAGCAGCAGCCACTGCTGCCATTTCCACCCATTAACCGACACTGGACTTCTGATGGTTATTGTAGAAATGTCACTGCAAAAACATATAAATATTGTAGAAATATTAATACAACAGCCTACTGGGTTAAAAAGATAGATCACCACTATAAAGTTAATGTTGTAAAGCATTATGTGTATTATGATAAATCTACACAGTTTGATCACTCATAAGCACTTTAAATCAATTACAGAGAGGGGTTGTAAGTTGTAAATGTTGTTCTGAAGGAGTTTTACACTTTTATAAAAGATTTGTTGTAAAATTTAAAAAATGTGATTTGGTTTTGGTCATGAAAATAGATCTAATAAGTCTACTTATTAATATTAATAATAATAATGCTTTGCGTAGTTCTTCTGTTGAAATAAACCAGAACAGTGGCCTACTAATTACTATTAGTGCATCTGTAATAATAATCCTATAAGGTGACGAATCTGTTTGTATGTCACACAGACAGATTTCTACTTAAAAAATGTTATTTCTGTTGCTGTCTCATTACTTTCTTACACTTTGTTACATTTTCTCTGAATTATGAACACGTTTGTTGAAGGTATATGGAATCAGATTTGTGTCAAACAAAACTTCTTAAACATCAAACAAAAATAAGATTTTGAGATAGAATAAAACTCACCGAATCAAACAAAATGTCATCTCAAAAGTAAAACTTACAACATGCGAACAAATTATTTGCGCAATCGTGTAAATTAAACTATTGATCTTTTCCTTTTTTGCACAGCCACAAGCTCTCTTGTGGGTGGGATCTTTCAGGGGTGCATCCCCATTGGCTGAGGTTTTGAGTGACAGCTTAGTGCACCAGATGTTGTTCAGTACAGCAAGCTCGAACATCTGGTTTGGCAGCAGCACTGGGCATTTTCTACCCAGTAGACGTTTTGTTGCTTTGTAACTACTTCTTTACTTTTAAAAGGTAAGATTTTGAACGCAGGGCCTTTACTTGTAATGGGGTATTTCTTACATGATGGTACATATACACGCAAGTGTTTTTTGTTTGTCTGTTATTCTCCAGGTTGTCCATTTTATGTCCTGTTGTGCTATTTTATGTCAGTATTTAACAGCTTTACAACTTTGTTAGTGAGGCCTCTCTTAAACAACATGGACTTAGTAATGTTCCTTCAGAGTATAATGATGTTTTATGGCACAGTTGTCTGAATGGTATTAGAAAGAAGCAGGAAATAACCTGTTTCATGTCCTTAACAGTGGTTAACCAGCAATGAGTCTCAGTGACATTGTGAATGTTTTTGCACATTGTCTGTGTGAATCGACCTAAGTCTTGTTTTCTTTACTGCTTTATTCGGGAAGTTTATAAGTACTGCCTGTGGTCCCCGATGTTCCTACAAGTAGTTTACAAGCACTTTTCCCACCCGCGGTGTTGTGACACTTGCTCCTCCAGACCGGCAGGCGGCGCTCGGACGCTTCATTTGTCCCCGCTTCAGGCAGCGTTTCTGCCCCCTGGTTGCGTTCAGGGTTCAGGCGAGGTGTCCAGACTGAGCACAGGGAGCGGGTTGATGTCGGGGTAAGGGAAGAGGAGACACACAGCGACGGGGAAACAGACTTTGAACACAACACCGGCTCAGATTCGACTCTCCTCGGTTTGTTTTCATGTGGCGTTAAAGTTAAACAGGAAGCGGAAAGATCACTGTGAAACTGAACGTATAATTTTGTACACAAAACGCCAAGTGGAAAATAGAAAACGGTACAGTAACCGGTTGTCTCCGGCTACATGGTCGGGGCAGCCGAGTTGTTAATCCTGGTTTAAATGATGCAGGCAGCCTTGTTAGTCGCATTAGCACCGGGTCACGGAGCCGGTCCGTGAACGTGACTGCGTGAACTTTGAACCCCGTTTCCATCAAACGTTCATTGATGGATTTTTCTTTTATTGATCAGGTGGATTTCGGACCCAGACGGGGTGACATTGACTTGATGAGGAAACGAGAAGAAGCTCTCCTGATTAGCAGTCTTTAGAAGGAATGAATGAAGATTTTAGCATGAGAGAAGTTTTATAGTCGTTTTTACAATTATTTGGTGTAGTTTTTAACTGCATAAACGGTTTTGAATACCCAGGCAGGTTTTTACACCCTATTCTTATTTTTGTGAAGGTATTTTGTGACTGGGAGATGTGTTTTGTTTGTTTTATTTTGTTGTATACTTTTACTTTGAAACCTCTGTGTTGGATAACAGATTCAGCCTTCTTGTACAGTATTGTAGGTTTTGTGTTGCGCACATTTGGTAGATCACCCTGAAGGTCCTGTGCCAAAATGTGCTGGTGAAATAATAAAGGTTCTTCTTTTTTCATATTCAGTCTTTTCCACAGAGACACAGATGACATCACTCTCTCTACGGTCCAAACGTCATGCTTCCCCGGGCGGGTAAAGAGTTTCTGGTCCGGATACGGTCGTCCTGGCGGCCGCTTTTCCAGGGCCGGTACCTGCTGCTCACCAACACCCTGAGTGGAGGAGTCATGCTGTCGCTGGGAGACTCCCTGCAGCAGAGCTGGGAGACCCGCAAGGAGCCAGGCAGAGTCAGAGACTGGAGGAGGACAGGTGAGAGAAAAGTGGAGCCAGGGGGGCGTCATTATTCCAGTGTGGGAATAGCTCCGTCAACCCTGGAGGCCTTGCTCCAGCCATGGCTGAATGACTGGCCTCGGGCTCAATAAAATGAAATGTAGAGAGGCTTCATCGTAAGTCGCTTTGGACAACAGTGCCCCCCAAATGAATGTAATGTACTGGACTGGTTTTTGTGATACAGAGGAGAACATGTGCTGTAGCAGAATTTGAACAAAGCGTGTGGCTTGTTGTGAATAGATTCAGTCAAGAGCCTTCTGTTAAACAATACGACGTGGTATGATTCAACATTTGGTCAGACCCTTATATTTTGGTAAGAAGCTGCGCAGTAAACAGGACCTGCTTTGTGTCCGTCAGGGTCTGTCTTATGATAATGACCAACTGCCTTTCTAACTTGGCGCACACACAGCAACATTTTTAACTTAACACCCCCTGAAAATCTTGTTTTCGCTGGCCTCCAGTGGTTTAACTTCTCACCTTGCTGCAGTGATGTACAGGTGTACTCCAGTCTGTTTGGTGTGCAACAGAGCACATTTATGACCACACCCAGCCTGAAACTTTAAACCAGAGAGGGCAGGAAAACACTGCTTTTCTGCCGGCTGTTATTTTAAATCTCACCAGCACGAACCATGCATAATGTTTTACTTAACTAAGATAAAAAAGGTTTAAAAGACAAATATACACTTTTCAAAATGTTTTGCTCAAAGTGCAATATCCCTACAATACAATATCCTGGCCTCTTATTCAGTAAACAGGTTGGTATTTTGGAGAATATTTGTGCATTGTGTTAAATTTTGACAGACTCATTGCCATTAATTCTTTATTTTTCTCTTAATTCTTTCCCCCTGAAGGTCGCATGTTTTTGGCGGGCTGCTCCATGGGTCCACTGCTGCACTACTGGTACCTCTGGCTGGACAAAGTGTACGTGGGCAGAGCTCTGAACACGGTGGCCAAGAAGGTTCTGGTGGACCAGCTTGTCGCCTCACCGACAATCGGGTTGTGGTATTTTTTAGGTGAGAAGGATTTCAGAGTTTATTGGCACTAAGGAGCCTGGCTCCTTCCTCCCTTAGTGCACACACACACGCCTCAACATTTGTCAGGGTGTGAGCACATCAGCAGTTTCTCTGACACACACACACACACACACACACACGTAAGACAGAGTGTGCAGAGTCAAAGGTTGTACTTGAAGACGTGGGTGAGTGAAGACAAAAGACAGCGTATGTCAATATCATAAGTGGATGGAGTTCAAAAGTTGTCTGTGATAGACAGTTTGGATTTGACTGACGTTTTGTTTGTGATCATCAGTCATGTTTTTAAGAGTTCGACACTCCTCCAGCCTCTGACCTTATCTGAAGTGACGCACATCTGACAGACGGCTCTGTTTATTGCAGGTATGGGTCTCATGGAGGGACACACTTTATCCGAAGGATGCGAGGAGTTCAAAGACAAGTTCTGGGAATTTTATAAGGCAAGTACACCTGTCAGACCCGCAGATCTGGAGCAGCAGATCAGTGCACATGTAATCACAATATCGTTCACTCTTTCCTTATTTCTTGAGACATGTCAGCATAAAACGCTTGACGTTGTTGAAATCTTTAAAATCTTGAGTAGCTGCCATTTCAAGCATTTTTAGGCAGCTAGCAGCGTGGCTCTAGGGATGGACCGAAATTTTGCACAGACATTCATGGTCCCTTGAGGATGAGTCCTACTGACTTTGGTATTACCCTGACCTTTCCTCTAGAGCCAACACGAGGTTAACATTGAGTTTTTAAGTGAAACAACTATTGCTCAAATAGAGTGCTGCAGGGAGGATGTATTTTTGATTTTTCCACTAGATTTTATATTATTGCGGAAAATTATCTCTGTGGCAAACAGAAGTTTATGATTCTTACACGTTTTGTTCAGCAAGATAATCTTCACAAATGAAAACCACTTTTATGATTTTTGAAGCCTAAATGCAATCGCCGAAGTAAAAAGCTGACGTTAGGCTATAAACAAACTACACCACGGTCGCATGACTTCAACGTCAGCACCACTAAGCTTCCAACTTGTAATATGATTTTGCTCTCTTACCTTTTCTACAAAAGTCTTTAGGAAAGTTTGAGTTAGAACAGTTTGCAAGAGTATAAACACAATGAGGCTGTAAAGGCAGACGAGTGAGTAGATGAGCTTCTGTGATGACGTTTAATGTCCCCGACAACCTCTTGTAGTCTCATTTAGCCACTTGTCAGCAACAGCCTTTTTTAAGACACATAAAAGCTTCAAAATTCACGAGTGGGGTATTTACTGACGTATTTTATATCATAGAACAACACGTGAAAACCTCTTCAGCTCGTGTTAGCCGCAGACCTTTTTTCAGGCATGGTCTATGAATAAATACTAATGACGTTTCCATCAGCCTCAGCTGTACTCTGTGTTTGAACATGCTAAACATACCTGCTAAACATCAGCATGTTAGCATTGTCATTGTGAGCACGAGACTGTGTGCTTCTTTATAATATTTAGGGAAATAATGTCTTTGAAGAAGCTCACTGCCGGTTTCCTCTAAATCACCTGTTTCTCCTCTCAGTCAGAAATCTTGGTGGTTCGCCAGCTGAAAGTGACTGATCAAAGCAAATCCCAGTCAGAGACGATGTTTATCACAGTTTGGCCCATGCCCTGTGTTGATTTCCCAGCCTGCTCAGCAGACGGAGCAGTTTTAAAGATGTTAGCGCTGGGTAATCTGTCCGGGTGTGTTTATGCTAATCTTGTGTTGTTCTTGCCTGCAGGTGGACTGGTGTGTTTGGCCGCCTGCTCAGATGGTCAACTTCTACTTTCTCTCACCCAAATTCCGCGTTGTGTACATCAACTTTATCACCTTAGGGTGGGACACCTACCTGTCCTACCTCAAACACAGAGTAAGTCGCGGCCTCAGGTGCTAAATAATAGATTCTTCTATCAATATATACTGTGTATTATACACAGAATATATCACTATATCAACTCACTGTGTCTGTCAGAGGTTTATACTTGCTCAGTAGTTAAAAAAGTGAAGTGATATTGATCATATTGGTTTCTGTGGTTTCACAGGATGACAAACACCCCACCGAGGTGGTATCAGACAGCAGTGTTGTGGATGTGCAGCAGGAAGCGCTCCCACCATCCAAACCTCTGGAGGAGAAAGCTTAGAGACTTCATTTAGAGTTCATGCTCCAACTTCTTTTAAGCCTTTGCAAAGTGTTGTGAGACTGTTATCAGGGTTCATACAAAGTCTTGAAAGTTTGGAAAATGGTTCATTTTAACCATTATGTTTTCAAGGTTAGGAATATGCTTGAATTCGAACATACTCCTTGAAAAATGCTTGATTTTCAACATAATCTGTTGTCTCATCTACACAGTCACTCATTTAAACCAAACATCTTTTAATATTTGACACGAAACGATCCCGTCATATTTGTTTGTTGTCTCCTGGCATTTATAGTAAGAAAGTAGCTTTGAGAGTCTGGAAATTTTTGGTTTAGGTACCTTGAAAGTGCTTAAATTTTACTGTTAAAAAGCTGTACGAACCCTGGTGTTACAACAGGTCCTTCTGATGGTCTTTTTCCTTCGACAGACCAACTCCTCTCTCAAGTTTAAACCGACCACACGTGTCCGTCTGAACTCAGAGGAGTTGTGGATGTTTAAGTGGAAGTGCTGGAACACTTTACCCTTCATGTCTGTAGAGTTTTAATGTGTCCAGTTTGTCTATTTATTTGTGTCTGAATGATTGTAGGAGAATTCAGGGATGAAAAGCTGTTTCACTGCCTGTCATGATAATACCTCTGATGGCAGTGGTTTTCTTTTTATTACAACCTGCTGCTATTAACACGACGTTCAGCAAGGCTCATAACAGACAATTCATTTCCAAAACTTTTAAACAAATAACATCTTTGTTGCGTTGTTGCACCCAAACATTTAAACTGTCCAAACTCTAACAGGGTGGCATTCCTTTTAATTCTGTGCCGTTTTATGTTAACGGATCATTATTGATGTCAAACAGCTGTTATTTTTATCTATATTATATTAACCTGCATAAACTTTGCCTTAATATGTAGACCAGTGCTACGCTCTGTTTTCATGCCAAATAATCTCTTGTCTTCAGTTCATCCCTTTGAGCTACCTGCACAAATAATTGCATGATTGTGATTATTAAATATAAAGATCTTTTATATTTTTATCATATCAAACTGAATCCTCAACTGTTTGTGTAAACTTGATTCCTGATAGGCTGAAGATATGAGATTCATTTATTTTCAAACTGTGCAGTAGTTTTACACTAGTGACTGTACATTTGACTTGATATACTGCATATCTCCAGCAGCTAATTTTTGAATGAAGTACTTTTAGTTTTGTCCGGTCAGGTGATTAATCAGTTTATGTGATGATAGCAAAAACTGCATAAATGGTGTCAACATGAAGCAGAAATCTGTGAAGCAGTATACATATATATTGTATATTATATATTTTCTCGACATCTTTGGTGCTGCTACTGTGTTTATGTAACAGATTTACCATAAATTTGATCAGAAATGTATCATTAGCATACTAATTTGTGTGAAGAACTTTAAAACAAGCAGACATAGAGGTCTTAAAAGAATTATGAATGCTGATGAATTGTATTTTTTTTAAATTGTTTTTATTGTTGCGTTTTAGTATCAATGTAATTTATAAAAAAGACATGGCAATAAGAAAATTAAATTTGCCAAATATAATTTAATTGAACAGAAATTCTGTTTTCAAAGTGTGATGACTTTCTTGAAGTATATCCTTATATTTCTTACGTTTTGTTTGATGAAAAATATACAGTAGTCTTCACTTTTTCCCACAATAATAAAATTTGGACCAGCAGAGAATAAAAACATTATTGTGTACTCTTCATCTTTATGAAAATCACATTTATTATGCACATTTCAGACTCTCAGAATCTTTAAACAATCCCCACAACACGACTACGCAACTCGGCTACACATAGCTAACAGCATCAGCTGAATTTCGGCTCATATGCACGAGCACTTAGTTGCAATTCGTGTTGAAACTTTGACGCTCACTTTTTCTATCTTATTTGTTTAGTCTACCTTGTTTAATGCTCGCTAAATGTCCTGAATTCTAAAAATGGATGATACAATCTCAAATAGTAGCATATATATATATATCAATCTGTGTGGATTGAAAAAATAGATAAAAGCATATTGTTGGCTATTGGATAAAGATCTTGAGCGTTAGCCTACTGCATAATAAAGTCACATAATGTATACTTACCCCTTGCCCTGACATGGTTTTGTTTTGTTAAATGTGTGTGTGTGTGTTAGGTGTTATTCAGAAGTATTTTAGTGCAGCTGCAGAAGCACCAGAAGAGACAACTGGACAAAATCAACCCTCAGGTGGGCAACAACCACCTTGCTGCAGCTGTTTAAACAACATGCTTACTCACTATAATGGGATAGGTTCTTTCAAGTCATGTTTGAATTATGTTTAATGAGTAACAGGTTTGATGATGATGATTTGTGGTGTTGTTGTTGTTGTTGTTGTGTTATCTTGTTATATCCATTTATCACTTCCACAAAGACACCAGCCTATGGGATATTCTTAACTTTATGTGATTTGAGGTCTTGATCTACTGATTAAGAAAGCAATAACAAATTCGTCCACCAGATGGCACGATACAGAAAAATAACAAATTAAACAAAAAAGGTCGCTTATGGCCCCAAAATGTTTAGAAACGGCCCTGGGGGGTGATTTTAACTTCATATAGAAATGAAAAGAGGCTTTCTGCATTTACAATCTTTAGAAGCTTACATCCAAAGAGAATGAATGAAGACTTTAGTATGAGTTCATTTTTAAAGTAGCTTTTACATTATTTATTTGCATTATATTTGTTAAAGGTTTTCTAGTTTTTAACTGTATTAGCAGTTTCAAATACTCACTCAGGATTTATATTCTATTATTTTTATGGAGGTATTTTGTGAGATGTGTTTTGTTGTTTGTTTTATTTTGTTGTGTACTTTTTGAAACCTGTGTTGGAGGTGCGGCCAACTACGTCTCCAGCTCTCATTGGATAACTGATAAAGATTCAGCCTTCTTGTAGAGTATGTATAGGCTGTGTTTGTTTGTTGCACATTTGGTAGATGACCCTGAAGGCCCTGTGCCGAAACACGCTGGTGAAATAAAGAAGATTCTTGTCTCTCTGTCTCTTTCCCGCAGACAGAGACAGAGAGCTGTTTTTCTCCCGCAGATGACATCACTCTCTCTACGGTCCAAATGTCATGCTTCCCCGGGCGGGTAAAGAGTTTCTGGTCTGGATACGGTCGTCCTGGCGGCCGCTTTTCCAGGGCCGGTACCTGCTGCTCACCAACACCCTGAGTGGAGGAGTCATGCTGTCGCTGGGAGACTCCCTGCAGCAGAGCTGGGAGACCCGCAAGGAGCCAGGTAGAGTCAGAGACTGGAGGAGGACAGGTGAGAGAAAAGTGGAGCCACCGTCAACCATGGAGGTGCTGGTGCCTTGCTCCAGCTTTGACTGAATGACTGGCCTCAGGCTCAATGGAATGAAATGTAGAGAGGCTTCATCATCGCTTTGGACAAAAGTGTCTCCCAAATGAATGTAATGTACTGTACTGGTTTTTGTGATACAGAGGAGAACATGTGCTGTCTCTGCTCTCCACAGCTGCAACAGTGATGATTCTGTTAGGATCAACCATTTCTGCAGTAATACATCAAACCTTGCTCTTACAGCACCTCGGATAATTTGCTAAAACTAAAACTTTTATTTGACTGCAGTTCTAATGTTGATAAAGGATTTCTGCAAGAGCTGCGTCAGGATCTGGGTGGCGTACAACCTCTGGAAAACTGGGAATGTTCCTGGATTTATGTTGAGCAGAATTTGAACAAAGCATGTGGCTTGTTGTGAATAGATTCAGTCAAGAGCCTTGTGTTGAACAATACGACGTGGTATGATTCAACATTTGGTCAGACCCTTATATTTTGGTAAGACGCTGCGCAGTAAACAGGACCTGCTTTGTGTCTGTCAGGGTTTGTTTTATGATAATGACCATCTGCCTTTCTAACTTTGTGCACACACTCAAACACACAGCAAAGTGCAAACCAGTGTGACAAGTCCATTAAAATAAAGATGTCGCACACCAGGACTCTGTGACATCACTGTTGTGAGCATGGTTACAGGTGCAACAGACCACACCCAACCAGAGGTGAAACAGGCCAGAAACTTTCAACCAGAGAGGGCAGCAAAATACTGCTTTTCAACCGGGTGTTAAGTTGCTTTAAATCTCACCAGCACCATTAAAAAAAAAAATCTTTTAATGCATAATGTTTTTTTTGTGTGTGTTCTGTTACCTGTGCAAAACAACAAACTAAACTAATATAAAAAAAAAAACATTTACAAAAATGTATTCATAAATACAAGATATATAGCATTACAACCAAATTTCCAAAATGTTTTCTTCTCATAGTGCAACACCCCTACAATACAATACCCTGGCCCATTACTCAGTGAACAGGCTGAATCTCTATTTTTCAACACGAAACAGCAAACTCTAAACTCTCTCAACCTATTTTTTTCCAAACACAGTATATTTAAATTTCCATCTCTTAATAAAGAATAAAATATGGTACTTCAGTGAATATTTGTAAAATATGTTAAATTTTGAATTGTTTATTTTTCTCTTAATTCTTTCCCCCTGAAGGTCGCATGTTTTTGGCGGGCTGCTCCATGGGTCCACTGCTGCACTACTGGTACCTCTGGCTGGACAAAGTGTACGTGGGCAGAGCTCTGAACACGGTGGCCAAGAAGGTTCTGGTGGACCAGCTTGTCGCCTCAATGACAATCGGGATGTGGTATTTTTTAGGTGAGAAGGATTTCAGAGTTTATTGGCACTAAGCAGCCTGGCTCCTTCCTCCCTTAGTGCACACACACACGCCTCAACATTTGTACACATGGGAGACGTTTGCCTTCAAGGCTTTCTGCCAGGTTTATGCCTTCAAGGAAGTCAGGTGACGAAGTATAAAGAGCGACAAAGTCCATGTAGCAAGGAGGTCGGGGTGGATGAATGGGTCAAACACCGGACTTTTACCCAGGAGACCGCTGTTTGGGTCCCGTGTGAAACTTAGCTTATATTTTAACCCAAACGGTGATCTTTTCCTAAACCTAACCAAGTAGTTTTGGTGGCTAAACCTAACCAAACTGCTGTTGACCATTTCAAAACATTAACCACATGTTAGAAAGGCTTTCTGGCAGTACTACGGTCGCAGTTTGGTTAGGTTTAAAAACCAAAACTACTCGGTGGTTTGAGTTAAAATAATAAGTTGACGTTGAACTACAGTACCTAACCAAACTGTAACCACAACTTTAACCACATGTTAGAAAGGCAGACCTCTCCTTATGCCTCAACATTTGTCAGGGTGTGAGCACATAAGCAGTTTCTCTATGACACACACACACACGTAAGACAGAGTGTGCAGAGTCAAAGGTTGTACTTGAAGACGTGGGTGAGTGAAGACAAAAGATGGCGTATGTCAATATCATAAGTGGATGGAGTTCAAAGGTCGTCTGTGATAGACAGTTTGGATTTGACTGACGTTTTGTTCGTGATCATCAGTCATGTTTTTAAGAGTTCGACACTCCTCCAGCCTCTGATCTTATCTGAAGTGACGCACATCTGACAGACGGCTCTGTTTATTGCAGGTATGGGTCTCATGGAGGGACGCACTTTATCCAAAGGATGCGATGAGTTCAAAGACAAGTTCTGGGAATTTTATAAGGCAAGTACACCTGTCAGACCTGCAGATCTGGAGCAAATCATTGCACATGTAATCACATCACAAGTTCCCTTTGTTCTTGAGCAGAGATGAGAAGTTAACTTTGCAGCTTTTTAGCATTTGCAAGTGTAACTTAAACTGACCATGACTGCCTTGTCTGTGTTTGTGTGCTTTAGTGTTTGTATAAAACACAAGGAGAAAAAGCTGAATGTGAGCATTAGTCCTCATTCTGGTTTTGCTCAGCTTTCCAAGCATGAAGGACTAAATTTTCTACGTTCTACTCATAATCCTTCATATTTTAGGGTCACATCAGTGCAGTTATTTGCTGCCCCGAGAGTTCAAAGAAGAACAAAACAAAACCTACCATTTTCATGCATTAATTCATCACTCTGAAAAATTCCGAAAGAATAATCTAATAAGACTTTCATCTGCATCAACCACCTACTCTTTCCCTCTGAGTAGGTTCCACATGCTTATTGACTGTGGTAACATGAATTTGACGATATGCAGGTTTTAATGTGTCCTCAATGGCATAAAACAAAAGAAATACATTTAGGAAATGAGCAAATCATGATGCTAAAAACATAATCCAGGACCGCTGTCAACATAACACTGTATATCTCTGCAGTTAACATACTTATTATAAAACAGTGTTCGGATGCTTTGGTTATGATGTAATGAGCACGTCACCTCCTCCTTTTTCCTTATTTCTTGAGACATGTCAGCATAAAACGCTTGACGTTGTTGAAATCTTTGAAATCCTGAGTAGCTGCCATTTCAAGCATTTTTAGGCAGCTAGCAGCGTGGCTCTAGGGATGGACTGAAATTTTGCACAGACATTCATGGTCCCTTGAGGATGAGTCCTACTGACTTTGGTCATACCCTGACTTTTCCTCTAGCGCCAACACGAGGTTGACGTTTGCGGTTTTATGTGAAAAGTCTCAACAACTGTTGCACAAATAGATGTAAAAGTTTGTACAGACATTCATTTCCCCCTCAGGATGAATTGTAATAACTTTGGTGATCACTTAATGTTTCATTTAGAACCATCATCAAGGCAAAGTTTTATTTTGTCTTATACTTTGGTTTATGACTAAATACCTGCAACACTAATGACATTTCATACATAACATACAACACAACCTGCTAAACATCAGCATGTTAGCATTGTCATTGTGAGCATGAGACTGTGCTTTCTTATAATATTTAGGGAAATAATGTGTTTGAAGAAGCTCACTGCCGGTTTCCTCTAAATCACCTGTTTCTCCTCTCAGTCAGAAGTCTTGGTGGATCGCCAGCTGAAAGTGACTGATCAAAGCAAATACAACCTCCCAGTCAGAGACGATGTTTATCACAGTTTGGCCCATGCCCTGTGTTGATTTCCCAGCCTGCTCAGCAGACGGAGCAGTTTTAAAGATGTTAGCGCTGGGTAATCTGTCCGGGTGTGTTTATGCTAATCTTGTGTTGTTCTTGCCTGCAGGTGGACTGGTGTGTTTGGCCGCCTGCTCAGATGGTCAACTTCTACTTTTTCTCACCCAAATTCCGCGTTGTGTACATCAACTTTGTCACCTTAGGGTGGGACACCTACGTGTCCTACCTCAAACACAGAGTAAGTCGGCCACACAGGAGATTAAAGGGACGTTTTGCTTCCTGGATACTTTTCACTTCTTTTATGAAGAGAATGTGTTGTTGTTGTTTTTAAATGTCTTATTTGACCATTGTGCTTTAAAGTTTTTAACACTGTGATCCTTTTATGTGTTTTGGATACTTCATACAGAATAAAATTAATGTAAACAGAGAATTAAGAGCAGTTTTCAATTTTGATTTAGGTGTATTATTATTGTGCTTCTGTAATGTACAGTATGTCAAATTATAAAAGCGGCCTCAGGTGCTAAATAATAGATTCTTCTGTCAAGTGATTTAACAATAAGATTAACTACTTTTTATATAATATATTTTACATTGCATTTAAATTTTCTTATTAATCGTATTACTTTTATTTGTTGCCTCAGTGTCTCAGTCTCAAGTGGAGTTTTTTTGTTTTGTTTTTATATTTTTTCCTTAAAGAGGTACTGCACACTTTAATGTGTTTTTTGAGCTATAAACTAAATTATACTATTGTACTGTGATGAAACACATCAATGCTGCTGTTAATATTGACATTTCTTACCAAATTTATAAAAATCAGCATTTCATGGGTTGAAAATGGCTCAACACGCCATCTACTTTTGTTTGTTTTGTGTTTTTTTGGAAAAAGCAATGTCAAAGTTGTTCGGTATTTTTACCCTTTTCCAGTTTTTTATATACATGCATACATGCATGCAAGAGCTATTTAAAAGCTGCAGTTCTTTTGGGCCATATCTCAGTCCTCAGGAAAACCTTCAGTCCCCCATCTTCACTTCCAGGAGCCATCTAGAGTTTTAAATCAGCCCTGAACCGAGGCCAGTGCTGACATAGAGTCAACCTGTTGGGACCTGTCTACGTCATGACATTTATATAAAGGCCTCCTGCAGTCGTTGTTTCCTCACTAAAATTTGCTGGGAGACAGGGTTCTAGCAGAATCCGAGGGTGGGGTTTCACTTTAATGAGAGCTAAATTTAAAAACTTTGCCACTAATATGGATGAATTAGGAGAGAGCGATGTATCTGTACAGAGTTTTCTACTTGCTCAATAGTTAAAAAGTGAAGTGATATTGATTATATTGGTTCAAAGTGTGATGACTTTATTGAAGTACCTTATATCCTAATTATTCATTGAAAAACATACAGTAGTCTTCACTTTTTCCCAGAATAATAAAATTTGGACCAACAGAGAATAAGTACATTATTATGTCCTCTTCATCTTTATGACAATCACATTTATTATGCACATTTCAGAATCTTTAAACATTGGAGCTGTTATAAATTATGAAGCAATAAAGAATTTATCAGGCTCTTTAAATAGGGAGGAGGTTCAGGTCTTTGCACTTTATCGCTCTCTGTGACATTTCCCCAGATGTAAAATTCTTGTGATAATAACATTTATTGCTCTTTAATATTCGTTGCATCAAACAGGAAAAATGTTGTGACCAAGGACATTCATTGTAGCTAAGAATTTGTTCTCTCTATCCAATGTTGCAAGAAATAAAACTTTTGTATTGTTTGAAATAATCATTTATACAAACAGTAACAAAGTTTAATATATATATTATAATATAATTAGTTTATTCGTATTGCACCTTTCAACAACATGGCAATTCAGTTCAACCGTGTTGTCATTATACTTGCTTACAGCGAAATAATAATAATAATAAGTAATTTCAAGATAGTGCAACCTGTTAAAAATATTAAAAAAATAAACAATTTTAAACAACATATAACTAAAAGTTATGTGCAAAATTCCGCAAAGATAATTTTAAGTGTACGCCATTTGATACACTGCAAACATACAGTACAAGCATACATAGAGGAAGTGCAATGGTATATCTTCAACACGCAAATATAAGTTAAATTTAACTACTGTACAATTCAAAGTACTGTGCATAAGATATAAAATACATTAAGAAAAGATACAAAAGACACAAGAAACAAAAATATTTTAAAAGTAAAATAAATTGAATATAAAACTGATTGAACAGGAGAATAAAAAGTACTGTGCAGTGCAAGATATAAACAATACCTGCACAGGAAGTAAAATATCATGTTGCATGCAGCAGGAAAGAGCTTCAGTACTAGTTAGTGAGCATTTAGAACCACCAAAGTAAAAGTTTTCTTGACCTGGGATAACTTGGATCATTACTTGGTTAGAGAACTCAGCAGCAGAAAGCAAAGAAACTGACATGAATGTCACTTTAATGTGTTGAAGTCATTTTAGAAATAAACCTGTGAGCTGCAGCTAGTCTGCTGAATAACAGAAAATACAGAGCAGTGTTCAAACATTGACTAACCAGCATGATTTGATATGCACCAATCCACCTTTAGAGCACTCCTCCTCAGGCATTCAACACATCCTGCTGTCAAGGATGTATTGTGTGTGTGTGTGTGTGTGTGTGTGTGTGTGTGTGTGTGTGTGTGTGTGTGTGTGTGTGTGTGTGTGTGTGTGTGTGTGTTTGCATGCTGCCGATATGACCGCCAGCCTTTTCCTTCCTCAACATGCCTACAACGATGCATCTCACCGTACTGGTGTCCCTGTTTGCAGTGACAGTTTGTCCAGGTAGGTCAACATTTCACATTTTTACCTGTTAAACTGATGTGTTTCATTTGTTGGAGAATTTGCCTGAACGTTGTGTTTAAGTCTTATAAAGATGCAAAGTTATGCAAACAGGAAACTTCCTGCAGTGAGAGGGAGGCTCAGCAGGTTTGTCTAAGGTAGTTCAGTGCAGTTTTTTTCTCAATAAGCAGGAAATCATTGTGTTTAGTACAATTTTTGCGCCTACAGCTGCAATATCAACAAATATCTGAGGCCAGGATTGCACTGAAGCCTTGAACTAACACAGAACATTTGTATTCAAGCAATATATTCATGTCTGTTGCTGTAAAATACAAGTCAAAGTTTGTCTTTCAGCATTTTGTATGATACAGATTATTAAGGTGAATTTTGAACTGCTGTTAGTGAGTCATAAGAAGAAGTTAAAGTTAATGGGAAGGTCACATCTGGCTGGAAACTGAAGCAAATATTTAATCAGTGAACGTAATCCTTAGCTAAACCTACTGTGGTGTCTGCTACTTCTGCAAACACTTTCATGCACATACACTCGTACACAATGCCAGCTGACCGCCAGCTGTTTGTCTAGATCACCAGTAGACACAAATCATTACCTGACAGACTTTTAATTCTGCTTCATTAAATACACTGCAGAGTCTACAGCCTCATCTGAACCTCAAAATGAACTGTGCCTTAATGACACGAAAAAGAGTTTAATTAGTCAACTGAACAATCTCACCTCAAGGTCCATTTAGCGCAGGAGTTGTTCTGGAGCTTTTGATCATATCACAGTATAATAGTATAGTATGTATATCCAATATTAGTGCTATGATTTAAAGCCCCAGAGTAGCTACTAAATGGACTTGAGGTGTCAAATGCTGTTTCTAAGGTCAAGACTGAACTTTAAATATTAACACTGTAAGTAGCAACTAGCTGCTGTGTGAAAAGGAGGGCACCTGAAGGCTCTAGACTAAAAGTGCATTTTATTTTATACTTTGATTCCATACTGCTCTGCACGACTGTTTTATAGTCTACGACCAACAAGATAAAGCAGAAATATAATTTTACCACCTCGAAGGTGCGGATTTAAAGTACTCTCGTTTACTTGTATTATCTGGAGGAGGAAGCTGTGTTGAATAAGTGTGTATTGCGTGGCTGCGACGGAGCCCATTAGGAAAGACAAAATAGACAAACTTTTGCGGTTAATTTCATACAGTATATCTTCATTTGAAGTAATATTAAAAAGTAAGATCATTTTACATATTTAATAATAATTCATTAAGCTTGCTGACTCTGAATTAAGCTTTGTGGCTGGTGGGGCACTGAATGTGTGCCCTCTATTGACGGGACGCCGGTTTTTGAAAGATTGCCTGTGCCCAGTATATATATATTTAAGAAAACATGTGCAGTACTGTGTATGTGCAGGCTGTGTCATCAAATGAATCGAATCTAGAGTGGAGGTGGGCCCATAGCCACAAATAGCCCACTATGTTTATCTTGATCAGGTGTCAAAGGTGTGCGTCATCCGTTTTCCATGCTGTTTTTTCCTTTGCACCTCTTCCTCTGCAGCTGAACAGACAACCACAAGTGCTGCACACCACACCAGTTTGGCTGTGACAAAGACAAATGGTGTCACTTCATCCACTGTGAAAACCACCTACAGCACACAGCAGAGTACCACAGAAGTCACGTCAGAAAAAGTGTCATCGTCCCCATCGCCCTCGACTTCCCCGCAGACACCCAACAGGACAGAGGAAACGCACCCCAGCCCTCATCCTCAGACAACACCGACCAACCAGACGTCCAACGAGACAGTTTCCCAAGCAACGACACTCCCACCAGCATCAAGATCCCCAAACGTCACTGCAACCACCACCGTAAACACAACCAGCCCAGGTCAGACAGCTGTCAGAGCTGAGGGCTGGAGGGTTTATTACTTATTCTGATTCAGAAAACATTGATTAAATCTAAAGAGTCTACACCTCTAAGAACATGACAAAATTAAAAACATGCAGCATCTTCACATAGATAAGGTCCCTTTGTGGTTGTTGAAATATTTCAGCCCAAGAGCTGTGTGGAGTTTCATTCAGCCGTTAAAGAAAAAACAGGCTGCATTGATCCATTTTTGGCCACTAGGGGGCAGAGGATCTTCCAAACAGACTCCAAAACAAGCTTTCTTTTCTATTTACAAGCTTCACAATTTTTTGCCCTCACTATGCGTGTAAGTACACAGCTATGCAGCGAGCTAACAAACTTCCAATAAAGGTTGAAGACAGCAGTTGGCCATTGAGGTTTTTACTGGAAGCAATTGTGAAACTGTGGAAACAGTACTGGACAATAAATTCAATGAAAGTGATTCTAGATCAGTTAAAGATGAGATGCCACAAACAAGACCAAGGTAATGTAAAAAATGATTAGCACAGTTACAGGGAAACTGGATTCACAAATGTATAGCCCGTCAAATTAGTTAGGCTACATTATCACTCATGCAAGGAAGAAACAAAGTAGGCTGTTAAAGGTCAACATTAAGTCCCACTAGAAAGAACAACACAGTAATTCATCTAGTAGAAATACAAAGAGTAAAGTAAAAAGAGTAAACTAACAGTTATTCAGAATGTTGTATTAGCAACACATTAGCCTCAGACAGCTAGAATAGTGGCTGATTTGCTTAGCAGTAAACTGATTGCAGGGAACTAAATTCTGCTAAGTTATTCACTAAACAGCTACACGCCTGCAGATAATGTTCCAACAAGGGCATTAAGGGAGAATATTAAAGATGCTTGTCAATATTTGTTTGGTCACAGATCTCACAAAATAGTGGATGTGACAATGTCAGTTAAGCTGTGCCAGTGGTGATTACCATAGCAACTGAGACCAACTGCCGGTGGCGGAGTAGTACGAACAGGTTGACTGTAATACGTTTTGCACTTTGAGGGCCCTCCGCTGGCACATTTAGAGTTGTAATTCTTTCCTTTTCAACACCCTGTTTTGTTTTTTTTTGTTGGTTTTTTTTTGACAGAAGGAGAAATGCAGTCGAGTTTGTTGAGTAGTTAGGAAGGTAACTTATTTTTTGTTTGTCTCACCCTCAGGTCTTTCACACGACTGGGAAAATGGGGACTTGGCAAAAAATCCCGGCCTCGTGGCCATCCTTTGCATCTTCTGTATCGTCCTCGCCCTCGTGCTGGTGGTTGTCACCGTGAAATGTATCCGATCACCGAGGTCCAACTTCGAGAGGCTTGAAGACGTGCCGATGGTGAGTCCTGACTAAACAGGAACTTGATTTTAAACCAATTTTCAAAATTTGGAACGGATTTTCTACTTTTTAACTATTTAAACTGAATTCAGTCTTTACAATTGGGTACGTAACACATTTGGATGAGACTGAAAATGGTTATTCATTTGTTTTTAGCCATGCTAGCAGCGTATCAATCAGCTGGTTGGTCGGTTGGTTCAGACTGAAATATCTCAACAACTATTGGATGGATTGCCATGAAATGTTGTACAGATATTCATAGTTCCCAGAGGATGAATTGCAATCTCTTTGGTGATCCCTTAACTTTCCATCTAGCACCATCATTAGGTCAAAACTTCAATTTGTCCAATACTTGACGCTATTTTCGTAAACGTGATTGCCAAATTCTTGGAGACATGACATTTTGACATGACACAAACTTCTGCAAACTTTTGAACATTTTGTGCAGTTGTAACCACATTTAGATGAGGCATGCACACATCATCTCCAAGCGAAGATGGAAGCTAACAAATAACTTGTATGTGACTAAGAACCAACACGATTACACAGCAAGACAATAGTGAAGTTCTGCCTGGTGTGTGTGCAAGTTGCCCGTTACTTCCACCAGCAGGGGGCAACACTCGCTGGCGATTATGTAGAATATATAGAATACGGTGTGTGTGGCAGTGGTACAGTGTCTTGCTCAACAGGAAGATGAACTGTCAACCCTGGCAGTGTATAAGTACTGGCATGTGACGTTTACAACTGTCGTGTCATTTTCTTCCTTTTCCACTCAGTTGTGAGCACAGTGGTTTGCAGCTCTCTATTTTGTGCAAACAGGAAGCCTGACTGGATTATCAGTGTGTGAAAAAGTCTCAGAAACAGGACAGTGTGTTGTGAGCATGTAATGAATAAGCACTTTCTTCAAAAATTAAAGCTTATCATCAGCAAGCCATCAGTGTGTCAGCAAGTATTCAGACAGTCTCAGCACCCTGGAGTCTTTAGATGTCATTTCAGGTGAAAATGTAACCAAGCATAAGGTCTCAACCGTGTGAAAAACAGGGAGATTTCTCTCCAGAGACGAAAGCAATACACTCTATAGAATATAATTACTGTCACCAACTATGTATTATTCTTTATTGTCGCTGTAAAAAGCTTCCAGGCGTGGTGTTGGATTGGGACAGAGTATACATGGCCAACAACATATGGGTCCAAACACAAAAACAGCTGATTTTGCAAACTGAGCAGATCATGAGGGGCAGATAACTTGCAGGTTTAATAAGTGACAGGACTATATACTATATATGTTATGTATTTTAAAAGGCAACTGTATACATAAGTGTTATTTAGTGAAAATCTTGCATGTGGAGCTTCCAAACAGAATTAAAAACATCTTTTTAAATGTCCACCAAATTAACATTTGAATGGACACAGACACTTGATGTTTAGTCAGTTGGTTGTCAAACTACAGTGGCCCTGTAACTATTTAACTACCACGGATGCACTAACTGTCATCGATTGGGCCAATCATTTATGCCTTTGTCTTGTCATTTCCTGTTCTACGCTGAAAGCATGCCGAGAAAACACGAGTGTCCTTTGTTTAAATATCCCCATATCATTTCAATCTCTTCTTCCATCCTTTCAAACTTAGCGTAAAATGTAAAAGTACAAAGCAGAAAATAAATCGGGAAATAGGAAATGATGTTGACCTGTAAAGAAAGTCAAGACAAAGGTGTAAATGACCGGCCCAGTCAGTGCCAATACGCGCATCTTTGGGTGTTTGCTTCTGTATCATATCACTGACCGAACCTTGATTTTCTAAGAACTCTATATTGACTTTGGTTCTGTCCAATCACGAACCAGACCTTTTCTGTAAAATGTTGCTGTGTTTACCGTATCAATCCCTTAAATTAAATTAAATTACATTTGTTCAGCGCATGATGGGATATGCTCCACCTACTTAGAGAACTGATAATATCAAATAAGAAATGTAAAGCAGCACACAGCTATGCAGAGTCCTTGAGCCTTAATTGCTGAATCATGTTTAAGTTTAGCTCAATTAGTAAAGCAGGTTTGTAACACCAGACATCCAGACGTTGCAGGTTCTTATGAATATGTTTTGTTCCTTTTAACCCTTTTGTTGTTTCTTTCATCTCTCCAGGGCAATGTGAACGAAGGGTCTCCATTCGCCCAGTACTCAAAATAACAGGCTTAATGGACACTAAAGTCCAGGAGGAGTCCGGTCTGCTGTACGACTCTGATATTTCTGGACAGCTAAACACATATATGTTGTCCACACACAAGAAAAAGACATTTTTTGTTTTTCTCTCAGGCTTTTATTTCTTAACTTAGCATTTTTGTCAATGGCTGTGGAGTATTTCCAGTGTTGAAAGTGTATGTAAAATTAGTGTTATCTGCAGTGTTATCTGCATGTACAAATGTCTTTTTGGTCAATTGGAATGTACAAGTGTATGTGAAATATAATTTGTTTAATGTTATTTATTGCCCTATATGATAATGTCTTAATTAATAATGTCTTTCCTGGCTTCCAGTGCAGATTGTAGTTGGTCCTACAAACTGTTTTCAGATGCAGAAATAAACTCATCGGTTGAGTTAAATTTCAGCAGGAACAGTGAAGAAACCCAATTTGATAGAATTATTATGGCCAAGAAACATTAAGACTAACCAAGGAAAGAGATTAAAAACAAAAAAAAGAAGGAAGGTAACATGAATACTTGTAGCTAGAAATAGTGCCAACAAGTGCAGGTTCAATTATAGTTTTGCTTGCTTCTGTTAGACTGTAATCCTGGTTTATTTCTGCCTTTAATAAAAAAATAGACCCAAAACTAGTCTGCAGAAACGTGACAAACCGTTGCACTTCCCCACATTTTGATTATAGCTCAAAGACAAAATATCTCTTGACATACAAAGTTGACACATGTAATCCTCTGCCGAGTTTTATCTTTGTGCCAAAGCTGCTCTCGTTCATTCATTTTAATTCTCTTAACCTCCAACATGCAGCTCTCTCTAGTGATGCCTGAGACACACACAACCTTCTTCCAATCAAGAAATAAATATTCAGACTACTTTCATACTATTTAGACAAAGCAATCTTGCTGCTGTGCAACATGTTTACGCTCAGGGATCACAGTAAATCCATGTTTTTAAAAATCTGGGTGATCATCATATAACTCAGCCTCTTCTGTGTGCATCATATGCTTACTGTCAGACAGATGTAAAGTACAAAATTGTGATTTTTTCCCCCCCAGTGAAATAAAAGGAATATTCCCAAAACACATTCATTTTAATTTTGTTGTATTTTGCTTTTCCATATCAGTGGTTGTTGTGATCCCTGACTCAGATTGATGTTATGCTCAGAAGAACCACCCAGCACCCTCCCACCAAACCTGCTGTCTGTTCTGTTGTCTTGCCGCCCACACTTTAACATGTCAAATTTCCCCAGACAGATGACTCATCCTCCAGAGATAAAGCTGTTGTCTGCAGGGTTTGATGGTGAGTATTACCCAAAAGGGTCAGAATGAATGCATTTCTGGATAAAAGGTGTCGTCTTGCTGCCTTTGCGTCTGTGAGTGTAACATCACTACTTAGACACTACATGAAACATAAGTAGAGGTATGACGCACCGGCCCAACTTGTTTACCTATCTGTAAATGTGATCAACAGACATCTGAATATCATCTGCGAATGTGAGGGAACTGACTGCCTGACTTTGGTTGATACATCTTTGTTACATTATTTTCTCTTTTTTCTTTTGATTGTAATGGGCATAAAATCTCTACTTGGCCTGTTTGTGCTAAAATGAAAAGTGGTTTTACTGTGTTATACCCAACCTATTGGCAATGAAATGAGAAGTAAAGTTTGTATTATGAATGAATTAAGAAGCCAACAAACAAATAACAGATAAACACTGCATTCACACCAGGCATTTAGAAAACATGTTTTATGAAGAATGCAACTCTTATAAATAGTCAAACTCTCTCTTTCATGCCTTTCAGCTCCTGTGTTGTGGTGCTACTGTATATGTGAATATTATAAAATGTCTCTAGGCTGCCTATTTAGCCAGGTCTCTGTTGTAAAAGAGATGATGTATCTCAAGAGGCTTCCTGGTTTAATGAAGATTAAACAACTTGTTTAATGTTCCTTACACAACATTGTATTAACAGTAATAATAATCCCTATTATATACAATAATATAACATTCTGAAAGGAGCCATTCTGCATAATGAGGACTTACTTTTGTGGGATGGACAAGATGTCTGGCATGACACAGAAATAAAAATAAACTAAACTAATGGAGTATTTTCATATTTCATACATACATACATAGATCAATAGATAGATAGGCTACAGTGGATAGATATTACAGGGAGTCACTGAGCAAGAGTCCATAAATAGCAGACAAAAGGTCAAGAAAGCTGAGTAACAATGAAAAACATGCAAGGCAATAAAAGTCATGAGCAGGCTACCTACAGATAAGCCTATATGACCTAAATAAATGATAGATAAGCAAACACACGGAATTGTGTGTGTGTGTGTGTCCAGGACAATGTACAGCAGTAAAAAGGGGCAGAAAGTCGCTTCTGCAGAACTCGTGGTTAGTATGGTAAAGCTGTTTACGTCCCAGAGCTACACTTCCTGTCATGTGATCCGCTCGTCGACGTCACGGTGACGGCCGGGCAATCAGCGCTGCATGTTGCAGAGTTTGAAGTCTAACTAACTATCTAACTAAACCCACTGCAATAAAAATGGAAAACAGCCATAACTGCAGCAGCATTACCTGACTCGCACCTCCAACAGGTTCAGCGGCATATACCTGCAAGAAAAAACGCCACGAGAGAGGACGGCCGGTCGCAGAGGTGAGTGAAAATGAGTCTTTAGACTCATCTCAAGACTTCAAAACTGTGATATTAAGAGAGAGACAGCTGATGTCTTTGATACGTATGTGTTTCCCATGAAAAAGTAAGCAAACCGAGGAGAAAAGACAATTCTGAAAAATCACTGATTTCACTATGGAAGTCTTGTACTATCCCTATAGATTACACACAGGGACATTAAGCTTTTCTGTGATACTCAATAGTGGGTTTTAGACTTAATTATCTTAATTAATGTAACATCTCATCATTATAATACACTATGTTGATTAAGTAGTGTGTTTGTGTTGCTTTACTGCAATGCTTTCTTTAATATTTACATGATATTCCTGTAAAAACATGAAATATTTCTATGGAAGTTTGTCATAGTATTCATGTATCATTGTAATACTCCCACCTGGACTTACCTTGCTGTAATATATATGTACTGTATAATATCATCTACAGTGTTTATCGTAAGATCAGTGTGGCACATGTTAAGTAGTATCAGTAGTTTCCAGTCACAGCTGTGTTATATTGTATTGTAATGAAAGCAGGGCTGTGTCTGCTGGGCTGTTGGAATAATTCAGCTTCATGAGGAAACCAACATGGAATGTATTTCCCCAAAATATTTATGCGTTCCCTCCTCCTGTCTTTATCTCCTTCCTTCCTCCATATCTGCTTCCTTCATTCTGTCTCTGCATAGACACATCCACAGAGACAGAGGGAGTCTCTCCACTGTTTGACATGGATGAATCCTTTTCTTTCTTTTTCTTTTCTGTCTTTCATTATCTCTCTCTCTCTCCCTCTTCACTGGAAGAACTTATCTTATTTAATCTATCATCATTTCTTTTGTTTATTTTATCTCCATTTCTTTATGAAAAAGTGTAATATGTCTCATGTGAAATTCATATTTCAGCGTGCAGACAACTCTTTGTCTCTGCACTTGTTTTTTCTCCATTCATCCTGTGGTTGGGATCAGTTTTAGCCTTCTTTAAGTTATATTTTAATCTAAACATTGCACATAGTAACTGCTGTGTAGGTGCGTTATGGTCCATTGCTCTTGTTTAGTGCCTCAAAAGTATTTGTTGAATGAAAGAAAGAGAGCACTACTCATTCGGTTTTTTTTCAGTCAGTCTGTGGATTCAAACCAGCAACAGGAGGAAAAATAAGAGGAAAGAAGAGTCTGATTTCGATGTTATTTCTCAAAAATACAGCTGGGCGATAATTCATTGTAATTGTTAATTCTTTTGTCATTAATACATTTCTTATGCCAGGATATTGTTGTTTGTAGTTCTCTGGTCTAAATGAATGGGAATTGAGAACTTGAGGGTTTGGTAGAACACTAAAACAAACATTTTGTCTGAATTGCTCACCTCTTTTCAAGAGGTCAGGGAACCTTGCCTTTTTTTGGCGTTCCTGTCAGAGTTTTGAGGAGTCTTGAAGAATTTTTGTCAGACTGGTTCCAGCTTGAAAGGAAAATGTTGTCCTTTGAGTTATAAGGTTTATGCAGTGAGATATATTGTATAAGACTGAGTGTTTTTCGTTGTACCTTTTGTGCTTACCTTCACACTTACAGTACAGTTACATGATCCTGCACAGAGTCTCTAACAGGCTCTGCAGGGTTAAAGTCGCTCTGTCAGACCTGTTTCTCTGACGTGAGAAACTTTAAGAATCCTCCAGTGTCATCAATCTAACAAGAAAAAAACGCAGAAAACCAGGCATGAGCATCCTCTCTGTGTCCATTAGATGGCATGCTGCCCCAGCACTGAGCCGCCTCCTCCTGCTCTTATCATCCATCACCATCTGAAGCTGTTTGATCTGCAAACATTTGCAGAGCCAGTACCTAATCTGCATGACTCGCTGGCAATTTGACAGGAAAGTGGCATTTGTCTTGTCACTTCCTCAGAAATCACTTGTGAGAAGAAGAAGCAGCTTAAAAACAAACAAACAAAAAAACCTGGGATTTTATTGACAGGTGTCTGAAATTCAGATTTTATTTGTCAGTTTTCAAGTTTGTCACAGCAGCAGTATTTTTACTGTTTAGTGTAATTACTATTTTTGATGTTTGGTCCAGTTGCAGAGATGTAGTCATTTGTTGTAGCTGTTGTGTTTAACAAACTGCAGAGAGAGGGAAGACTGGGGAAGAGAGATGAGATGAAATTATTCTGCACCAGAGAGCAAAACAGAATAGAAAGCATAGAAACAGAGTAGAAACACGTCTGTAAGTTGATCGATTATGACTGTGACTTGCTCCTGTCTCTCAGGGATTACTGTCCAAAGGCACTGTATCCTCTGTTTTCCTGAGTTTGGCTGCTCAGTGACAGTAAGCCACTATTTGAGCTGGAAACCAACATGTGAGTTTAGCTAAGCTCCTTCCTGTATAACGAGGGTGTAAAATAGAAGATATTTGGCCACAGTGGAAGTCAGACATGTCTCTCTGTAGTCTAAAAACTATTTAAACTAAAACATGCTATTTTTCATGGAGTTTTTTTTTTTTTTTTTTTGTATATGATGACTGAAATTGTTAGATGAAAAGATTGATACCACTCTCATATCTGCACGCTAAATATGAAGCTAGAGATGGGAGATGGTTAGCTTAGCTTAGCTTAGCACAAAGACTGGAAACAGGGGGAAACAGCTAGCCTGCTTCTGTCCAAAGGTAGCAAAACAGAGTGTAAAAACACTTGCAACCTCACTGTGACAACAAGACTTCTCATCTAACTCGGCAAGTAAACAAATAATCCTATTTCCCAAATCTTTATTACTATTTCTTTAATATGCTATTAAAAAGAGATTGTAGAGGTAAGACAGTGGTGAAAGAAGTACTCAGATGCTTTACTTAAGTAGAAGTACTAATACCACACTGTGAAAAATACTCCACTACAAGTAAAATTCCTGCATTCAAAATCTTACTCAAGTAAAAGAATGTTAAATATTATCAGCAAGATTTACTTAAAGTACTCATTCTGCATAAAAATGCTCCCTGTCAGTGTTTTACTATTATATATGATGTTTTTGGATTAATATTACTGGTGCTTTAATGTGTTTGTTGCATTTTACTGCTGTAGATGTTTAAAGTTGAGCTCATTTTAACTCCAATATACTGTCGGGCAGTTTAATCTGCAGCAATGCATCGTTTTCTATAAGATCATCATATGTTTGTAGCATCGCTGTCCTGTGAGAACCACATATCTCTAAAAACCTTTCATCAGCTCAGAAAAACAGTTCTGTTTTCAGCTTTGTGATGATGCATTTTCCAGCTGATCCAAGGTTGTTTTTTTTTAAAATAGTTTATTTAGCTTAAGAAGTAGGGGCATTATCTCAACCCACAGAGGAACATTTCATCATTCAGTTTATCAGAATCATTAAAATTCAAAATCACCTCATTTTGAGATGCATGGTTTTCACTGGACAGGAATGGTGTGAAAAACTGTAATCTGTACAGAGACGAGTAACTAAAGCTGTCAGACTAATGTAGTGGAGTTAAAAGTACAATATTTGCCTCTGAGATGTAGTGCAAGTAAAGTACAAGTACCTCGAATTTGTACTTAAGTACAGTACTTGAGTAAATGTACTTAGTTACATTCCACCACTGAGGGTGGGGGCGATTGGGGTGTGATTCACGTTTTCCCTCAGAGGATATCTCGTTTCGGAGTGACTCTTTAGCCTTATCAGCTTGAATTTTAACAAGCCTATCTGCTGTGCGTCATCACGACAACGGCATCATAAGACGCCTTGGGTGTTCACTTTATGATGGTTGATTGTGGAATTTAAGACAAGGACGCCGCTGCTGAGATAGTTAATCATTACAGACTCTGCTGTGCCAGGACAGGGAGGTTCAGCTTACACCACACACACTGTGAACTTTTGAATAATTCTTTTAGAGCATGAGATGTTATGCGCTACATGATATATCATGCTGCCAGTCAATGTTTTGAAAATGGTTAAATTAAAAGCATTTTCACTTTTAAATTCTCTAAAATGTGACATATTTGTACTGAATACACCATAGTGAACTGAAATACTTTTAAAATTTTGATTAATTGAAAATAATCCAGAATTTTATGACTGTAAACAGCTATAGTATACTTGTGTTTCAGCTGAACACTGTTTGCATGTTTTATCGAGGACTTAAGTGGTTGACCTTCCTAATGCACCTGCCTTAATGAAGCACTAATTAGGAGACTCATTAGTATCTGAGAGCTTGCCCATTAGGCCCTTAAATAGACCTTTCTCACAGCAGACGTTATAAGTTGTCATTGAAGAAGAATCACACATGTAACCAATAACATTAATGATGGCTCCTGGGTAGGAACAAGAAACTCTTCATCCTTGGAACTAAATGTCAGCTCACGACAGAGAAAAGGCAGCCTGTCATTATTTTGAAGTGAAAGATTGTCTAAGAAAAGAAACTGACCAAAAATGTCAAAGGACTGTTGCTGCACTGTGGCTGACACCGCCAAAAGGCATCTTGAAACCGCGAAGAGCTGTGATCAAAAAAGGTCTGGCAGACTGAAGTGGAGCGTATCAGGGGGCAGAGGGTTTCCAGGCCCACTAGAAAGCCTGAAAGCTGAGCATTTATTTTCTTAGAGGTAAAAGAAATAATACAGCGAGTTTAAAAAGACATGAGGAAGGATTAATATACTGTAGTTATAACTAGAAAGCTCTCAGAGAGTGCGTACTTCTGTCAAGGCTGCACATTCCTCTACATCTGATATTTCAACAAAAGGCCTTTTTCACAGCAGACATTTTGACTCATATAATGCAGAACTTTTTCATAGTTCTAAGAACAATTGGTCACATGAACTGGGAACGATCGTAGTTCTTTGAACACCGTTTTGAGGGACTTTTCTTTAGCTCCTACTTCAGAGTAGGTACTCTCCCAGCAAAAAAAGGAACCTTGAGTGATGTAAGTGTACGGAGATTGGTCGAACACATGAGTCACTGCAGCACCGGCAACCGCTTGTAATTAGCTTATAACAGTAGCCTTAAAAAACTGATCAAATCAAAACACGGACACGTAGGCCGACAGTCAAGTCCAGGCTTTATTGAATGTATATGCGACGGAGGAAATACTACTACTCAAAGCGAAATATATACTCTTGTGCCGTCTTACATCACTTCAGCGTTCCTATTGGTGGTTCGAATGCAAACAGAAAAAAAGCCCTTGAAGGTATGTAGTTCTCGCCGGAGCTCCCCAGTGGGCAGTTCCTCTCAGGTAGTCCCCAGAACTGTTTGGTCCGAAAACGCCTATAGTTGTGGTGGGAGGCGTTATTTGAGGCGCCTCTGACTCCGGAAGTAAAAGTCCTATTCATTTTTCCCATAGACAATGTTACGGGACTCACAGTTTCTACATCTATTCTAAAATTCAGTTTCATGCACCGCCAAACTGACAGACAAAACATGATTTCACAAACAAAATAAATAAAATAATTAAAACTAGTGGCCATAACATAAACCTATAGGATCGTAGAGGAGAGCCCAACTCTACAGTAGGTAAAGCTCAGGTGTTGATAATAACATTAACGATGGCTCCATTCTGTTCAAGAGTCCCAATAAACCATGCGAGTGTGACAGAGAGTCAGCATGCACAATACCAGGACCCTGAAACTGAAGCAGCTAAATGGAATTCAGCCATAATTAATTGTATTATTTACACTTGTGCTTTTCCTACTGTGACATTTCAAAATGTCTTCTGGGAGAGTGGTTTATAGAAAATGTTTTATTATGCATCAAAATATAAGTAGGGATAGACAATAAGGAGATACATGTTACTTCATTCAGATGAGCAGTAGCTCAAGAGAAAATCTGAAATAATTTCAAAAATGTAATGTTAAGAAATACTTGGAAAATACCTGGATCTGGACCTGGAACATATTCCTTTGTCCTTTTGTTCCTTGTTCCTTTAGTCATGGCCTGAATTTTTTAACAAGAATCTGAGATATTGCCAGCAGAAAAGGCCAACATGAGTGAACACATAAAATCCTTGGCAGAGGTAGAAATGTGCTGCTATAGCCAATAAAGCCCAGAGGCAGATTGTGTGTTTTTCCTTGTTAAATATACATTAAATCTTGGATATAACATCAAGCAGTTATCATCAACACAAAACTGTGATACTGTCATGAAAGACTTTCCTGTTGACAGTTGTGATTGACAGGCTGTTGTGGCCTGGAAGCAGTTTGTTTTCTGTACTTTCATTTATAAGTTTGAGCATGTAAATACTGTATCCTTTTTTTTACATTTCATGGGTAATTCCACATTTCAAATATGAAAAGCCTTGAATGTGCAGGCTGGGATCTGCTTGCAGCATGTGAACAGCAGGTCCTGTTTACTGTTGGGTTCAGTGAGCAGCACAGGCTGCTTGGTTAATTAACTAGTTGTGTAAAGAAAAATAAGACTGAAAGAGAAGTTCAACCCTGGTTCCTTTCTCACCTCCAGTTACAAAGTTACAGAAATGGTTGGACGCGGCCCCCCTGCAGTGGTATTGATTGGTCTTCACATTAAAATCATAACCCTTAATCGAAACATGAAGACATGAAGATGTTTTTGTTTAACAATGAACGTCTGATAACCTGATATAGTTGACAGTTTGGGATGCTAAGTGTGAATAAAACATTTGTTGTGAAGGTTTACATATTCTTGTGTTTTATTATGTTTGTACAGTAGATTGAATGGAATATTAGGGCCTAAAGGGAAGATCAATAATCCATGACTCACATTGACTAACATCAGTAAATACAGCTGATAAAACTGACTCCTCGTACACAAATCTCTGGTTCAGCTCCTCATCATTGTGTCCCCTCGAACTACTGTAGGTTGTAATTGCCAGAAATAAAGTTAAATTTTGACGACAGAGTGGAATAATCTTATGAGAGTGTTAATATATCACCACAACGAATACTGGAGGAGAAGATTTGTTTGTTATGTGATTTAGAAAAAGGCAGCAGTAACTTTGGTGGGACGACGTTAAAGGACCAATCCACCAATTTTACACATGAAGTTCTGTTTACTCATCAAGAGGAGTGCTCCTTAGTCTGTGAAAACTGACTTCTGTGACTCAGGAGGAGATTTGTCAAGTCGGAGAACATAACCCTGATGATGTCATTTTATTCCTTAACACAAAGCCTGCATTACACACTGGAGGCTTGGAGTAACGTGACTGGAGAGAAGTTGGCATTTTGTTGATAGGCAGCGTCTAATGAAAGATGCAGTTGAGCTGCATTATGGGAAGTGTAGTGATTCAGTCTTTATGGAGCTTGACTCATACAGTAGGGACTAAAAGTGCAGATATCTATCATGGATGAACATTATTGGGGTCGTAGCGAGGTTCCCCCTCTGCCAGAAAAAGTTGACCCAACACCAAAAATTATGTCTTAACAACATTTTATTTATTTAGTAAAACTGTTCGGTTTTATTTCCCAACATGAGGGTCTCTGTCCTGTAGAAAACATGTATTTCCAAAGTGTCAACTTTTCATTAGCCAGGAAAAACTGTCCTGTCTTGAGCTTTGTAACAATGTGTTTGTCAGATAATCCAATGGTTTATTTAGCATAAGAAGTAGAATTCCTGGTAATGAATACCAGGAATAAAATCCTGGTGGGGACATAAGGAACTGTTTATTTATTTATTGGCCTAAAATTAGTCAAAATGTAATATATCTAAAAAAAAAATACTGGAATCAACCCTAAAAGTGTAAATTCTTGCCAGGTTCCTCGGTGTCCTTTATTTTGTTTTATATCTTATGTTTTGGATTTTATTTACTTTCAATATTTAGTTTTTGTAAAGCGTTAAAGTAAACGGTTGTAAATTTGTTTTGAAAGGTTCTATAGAAATAAAGTTACTGATATTATAATTTGATACCTACGGACCTGAATATAAGGCATTGTGAACCACTTTGTACTGATCTCAGGTTAAAAGCCCTATAAAAGAGCAGTCCATTTACTATTGTATCATTTATTGTCCCTCATGTGAAGCACTTAAAAATGTCCATGTCTCCTAATTTAAATTAAGGATGAGACAACACATTTGGTCCCTGCTGTCGAGTTTGTGTAGTAATTTCTGTTTATTATATTAAATTTTGTTTCACCGCTGCATCTCTTGAGCCCATGTGGGCTGAGCAGTCTGTGTGCGTGACTTGAAAATAAACAAATCAGTTCATCAAAGTAATAAAAGTGCTTTATCATGTACTTTTCAGGCTGGATAGAAAGGCTTTTTAGCCTTTGTGGTGCCTCTGGCGTGCTCATAGATCCATCCGTCATCACTGAGCACATGGTAATGCCAGGTGGTATTAATGAGTCATATGAATACTTTATAGATGAGAGGCCTCATTAATGTTTAGTTTTTATAGGCCACTTATATTTTACTTCCTTACATGTATTAGAGACCTACATTCTCACTTCCTATTCTACATATATGTTTAATGTGATTTTATGAGTGAACCATTACGTGGTCAAAGTAAAGGTTTAAAGTGATTCTGCTTATTAGGAAAATGACTTTTGAATGCCAGACATCTCTGCAGATAGTGAAGTGGATGATTCATTTGCCAGAGAGCAGAGTAATAACAGAAAGTTTCTGTTCGTCTTGTCATATGAGACATTACCAGTTAGTCTTATTTCTACTTAAAGTGGAACATATTCTGTTAGTATACTTCATAATGATTGACTTATGGTTATGTCTGTGTCAAAACTGGATTACTAAGATTGATGAATGTCATTTTAAAACCACCTCTCTTTGTTGTTTTGTTTCAGCTGCTGTCTCACTGCTGCAACGAGTAACCAGCATCAATGTCTTGGCTTGAGGTAAATAAGATTCATGGCATGCCCTCTTACACACACACACACACACACACACACACACACACACACACACACACACACACACACACACACACACACACACACACACACACACACACACACACACACACACACACCTCTTCCTACCTGCCTTATCG